>JAUNZM010000195.1:0-1200000 GCA_033459285.1 Clamator glandarius
AAAATCTATTATTTCCCACTTTTGATTTTTATAATAGGTGGGAGTATTAACCTCAGAGAGGTGTCAGTCTGGATCAGTCTGGGTCTACCAAACGTTATGGTAAACATCTAATTTGATTTCTCCTAAAAGATGCAAAGATCTTAAGTCTGAAACCAGAAAGAAGAATATTAATGGCTATTGTCCTACATAACTGATCAAAATTATAAAATCAATCTCTCTGATTTTACTTCTGCTTCCATCATTTGCTCAGTATAATGATAAACATATTTTTCTTTTTAAACAATGGAAAATGGTTTCCTTCCTACTTACACAGGAAGCTTCTATTAAGATGAGATATTAATATACTAAGCATGCTAATGCCCCAGGTTGTGGAGAACCTGCATTGCTTCCTGCCTTTGCAAATCTGATGATCTGAGTGAAGGCAATAGAGGTGTTTATTTTTATGTTTTGAGAGACCTTTGGTGGAAGCCTAGAATCATTACAGCCTCTCTTTGCAGTAAGCACTCTGATATCAGAATCCTACAACAGTTCCAGGTATATGTATTATCTCTGTATGACAGATATTATTCTCCTGAGCACATCTGCAACTGGAAAAAATGTATCTGTTAAGGGCTTTTTGAATGTAAAATATTCTATTTAGATTCTTCACGTGTAGTGTGAAATAAGCTCTGCTGGGATCAATGGCAGGGATTTGTTAGCAATGATGCCAATTTAAATGTTTCTATAGCAATTGCCATGGCAATGTTTTTAATTAGTGCAGCACAGTCTCTCACAAGCACGACATGAAGAAAAGCTAACCTTCGGCAACTTGATAACATATCCCACATTAGTTTGTTTCATTCGTTAATAGAGAAGTAAAATTCTGTTCTCAAAGAAAAGGCCAGAGTGCTGGTGCATAGCTAAAAATAGCAGAGTTAACTGAAGCAGCAGTTCTTCCTATTGTGCTCACTAATCTTTAAACAGAAAAGATGCAACTGACGTTCAGAATGATAAAAAAATCTGTAAAATATATATTTCAAAAGGATATAGCAAGTATAAATCTTGTGTATCCTGAATGCATGGGACTCATCTCATTGACTTTGGCTGCATTTCTTTTGAAAACAAAATACTCAATGTAGCTTTAGTCTTCCTAGCCTGAATACTAAGAACAGAGAAGTTGTAGCAAGAAAAGGCTGTGCTATAAGCTACACACTGCCATTGATAATACTAAGGCTTGTCTAGAAACCAGGTCTGTGCCACTGTAGGTTCACTTTATTACTCACCTAACTAATTAAAGATAGTGTACATATGCATGTGCATGCTTCCCTCTGACTGCAGCGCTCAGATATTCTCTGAGTGCAGTCATTTTACAAACATGAATATAGACTGTGAATGTACCATTGACAGATGACTTTCAAAAGACAAGCTCCTTTTCTTTTCATCTTCCTAGTTTGTTCCTTCCCTCTCCCTTCTTTATAGGTAAATAGGGTGTTGGAAATAACATTGAAAGGATGAAAAGAGCCAATAGGCACCTTGACAGACTTTCCATGCTGAACCTGGAAGAATCAAGAAAGATGCTTTCATTCATTTCTATGAGAGCTGAAGTAGCTTTTGAGGGAGCCTCCAAACTTTAGGGACAGATTTTTGACTGAAGAACACCCATTCTTTGAGTATAAGTACGTCCTGTTCAGGCAAAGAAACATAGGCCATACTGAAAAAGAAACAGTTCCTCAGTCAACCATTCCTGCTGCAAATCTTTTAGAATGTATTTTTACAACTAATTTTTTGCTCATTGGCTTGCTGATCTTTTCAGTAGTATATACAGTGGTGATAAGCTCAGTCGAATACTTTGCCAGGGAGCAGCTGAAGGCAGTTGTTTATGTCTGGGACATCAATGCAGAACCCCTTAGCTACATGAGTCAAAAAGTCACACGAATATAAATAAAGTTTTGGAGGATGTGAACTAACAACCTGTATTAGAATGTCTGTTGAATTAATGTCTTTAGGCAACTGAATTTATGGCTTGTGGGTGCATTATAAGGAACATTTATCTTGCTGTGACAAGGGAGTTAGCATTTTTTTTGGAGTTTTGCTAGCTGCTTGGGCACATACATTGGAGAAACTGGTCTGAGTTCAACTCAGTATGGCTTGAGTCACCTTCTCCATAGCATTCACAATGAGTAACATCAGTTGCATCAATGGGTGGATCTGGCAAGACAGTGCATCTATTCAAGTTTGGACAAAGTTTGGACCTGTGCAGAGACAAAGCTGTGATTTTAAGCAACTCTCTCTGGCATGTAGAAATCCCATCTTGTGCTTTTGTGTAGCAAGTCTCTTTCGAGGTGCAGATAAAATTCTCCTCCCCCCACCCCCCACCCCCCCCCACCCCCCCCCACCCCCGTCCTTCCATCAGCTAGAGAATGAAGCCTGCAGCCTGCAGCAGTTCCAGTCCATCCCGTGTAAGGCTCTCCCACTTGTCAGCAATGGTAGTCAAAGGCTAAAAAGAGACTTCTAAAATGTCTGCCCTTGAGGCATCAGCACACTGCATTACAAAAGTGAAATGTATTTTCACATTAAAAAAAAACATAGAAACCTTTATTTTCTCCAATAACAAACCTTTTTACAAGATCTGCTTTTCATCAACATGAGGGGATCTAGGTAATATAACAGTTGTAAACCCTTAACGCAATGCCTTTTGAAGACATTCCTTTTATCTTTAGTATCGATTTTTCTCCACAGGGAACATATTTCAGCCTTATCATATAATGAAGCTGCATTATACGCTTTTATAGCACACCTTATTTACAAATAAAATACATTCATCACATTCATAGCATTAAAAGAATAGCCCTCAGAGACAAGAGTTAAAATAAATGCTGTCATCAAAACAAAATTCTTCTTTTTGCTTCCCTCTTAAGATTGTCTCAATTTCTGTCACTCATAAATTGTTGGCTGTGCTTTGATATTGATATATGGCAAGATTTAAGACAGGTTTTGGCTTTTCAGCCACTCCCCCACTCCCAGACCTCAAACAACAAAGCCCTCTATCTGCCTAATAAAAAACATAGTAGTATCTTCAAGTGTAGTTCCCTGTTTTCCAAACATGTTAATTCTCATCTGTCTCTCTGCCTGAAGCAGATGAAATTCATCTGTGGCTGTGGTCTTAATGACAGGGCATACTTGTCAGTTCTCCTGAAAACTGGGATTAAGTGTTTTCACCAAATACCTCTTTTTTGCGGCTTTTTATACCACAGTCCAGTCTGGTCACACAAAGAGGTCCTAACGAAGCAACCTGAGTTTACAGGTCAGGTGCCTCTTACCTCTGCATGTCTTCTGAGCATTGCATGTGCTAGGGTGAGAGTTTGCTAAATTTTCAGAGTCTACACCTTGTATAATGGCCCAAGGTTGCTGCATGCCAGAATTTCACAGATTTAAGATACCTTCAGGCTAGTGTTTCCCGATTTTTAAAGAGCATTCACCTTTGCCAACCCCCACTTCTTTTCTTATGCATGTCTGAGTCGGTCAAAATCTTGTTACTATAGAGTAGGATTGTGTAAATCAGACTTAACTACTCTGTGCAAGGGAACATGCATTTGCATCTCTTACGGGAAAACCTGGTGACCAATTAAAGGTAGTTAGCAGGTTCAGACTGGTAACTGGAGCCCATTGTTGCTGCTTCCTTCCAGAAGGAGCTGAGCAGCTGCCAAATGCTGTCATTCATCTGAGCTCAACCCCATTCATACCCCTCTGCTGTCTTCAGGAGGATCATCAAATCAATTAAAGTCTTGGACTGAGAGTTGAGCTGGCCCTTTGCAAACAGGAATTTATGCCCAGAAGTAGTGCATAGGTTTAACTTTCTTTTTTTTTTTTATTTTTTTGCTATTTGTTATCTAATCTGAAAGGAATCTAATGCAACTGAGGCCTCAGCCTATTTTTCCATAATAAACACCCTAAAATACCTATAAGTGACAATTTTACCACTCACAGGTATAATATAGTTTGCAGAAACATAAAGTACAATTTCTTTCCTTGTTCTTACTTTCTAGGTCTAAATCTCTTCCTTAAAAACAAAAAAACACCACACTCCCCCTGCAAGTAACCAAACCACCTTTCACTTGCATCTCAGTTAATTCCATTAATGAAAGACATCAATGATGGTGTGTAAGCGTGGAGAAGCATAGAGTGATTTTTCTGCTGTAAGTTTTCTCAGTTACCAAGTATTATGTATTTAGAAATCCACAATTCTTCTCAAGACTTTCTCCACTTTCACTCTGAAAGCCTATAAGCTTCTAGGAGCTACAACATTCTACATAGACACATATAGAATTACAGTCTCATGACAAGAATCAACTCTTTTGTTTGTTTTTGAACACTGCAACTAACAGCTTCAATAGACTTGGACTGTCATTGGAAACTGCTGTAAACAGTCATTCATTCACTCTTCACTCTCTTTGCCACTGATGAATGTATAGACTTAAATCAACTTCTTCTTCAGTTGTTTCTTTTCCAAGATGAAAAGTTCTGGGACCTCTTGCTTAATTGTTCTGTGTCTGCAGGCTGAGCCACAATTTTGATTGCACCTTTAGGCCTCTGAATCTCTCTCTCTTTTTTTTTTTTTAATGTATCTTTTAGGACTGGTGATTGTAGTTTGTTGAAGTATTCAAGTTGCTGGAGCTTTGTGCATATATTGATAACAGCTAAATCATATTCTCTACTTATTTTCATCATGATACATGATATTATTTGGGCTTTTTGACCCCTGCAGATCTCTGGGCTAATGTGTTTCTGTTATTTTCTGTTGTTACATTAGGGCATTATTCCCCAGTGGCAGTCGTCAGGCTTTATTACTTTGAACATAAAATCTGGGTTTTACCGTCTGTCTGATTTTACATGATTTCCTAACAATTTCACCATCCATCATTTTGGTGTCTACACGCTGTATTGCATAGACAAAAAATGTATATATATAAAACTAATATAGTTATTAAAACATTACAAAGCAGACAGTGGCTGGCATGGCAAGCCTCAAATCCATATGGCTAAAGTCTTCTCTCCTCTGCTTCTCTCTAAAGCAGAGTTACTATCATAGAATCATAGAATAGCTTGGATTGGAAGGGACCTTAAAGATCATCTAGTTCCAAACCCCTTGCCGTGGGCAGGGGCAACTCCCACTAGATCAGGTTACCCAAGGCCCCATCCAACCTGGCCTTGAACACCTGCAGGGATGGGCCATCCACAACTTCCCTTGGCAACCTGTTCCAATGTCTCATCACTATCATTATGAAGAAATCCTATCAAGCCTAAATCTGCCCCTCTCCATTTTGTACCCATTCCCCTATGTCCTATCACCACAAGCCTTTATGAATAGTCCCTCTCCAGCTTTCCTGTAGGCCCCTTTCAGGTACTGAAAGGTCGCTATAAGATCTCCTCTGAGCCTTCGCTTTTTCAGGCTGAACAAGCCAAATTCTCTCATCCTGTCTTCATAGGGAAGGTACTCCAGCCCTCGGATCATCTTTGTAGCCCTCCTCTGGACCTGTTCTAACAGCTCCATATTCTTCTTACTATGTCCATGTCATCTGTGAGAAATCACTCCAGGCTTGGTCCTCAAACTCTGACAAGAATTTTATAGGAGAGTGCCAGTTGGTACAGGCTCATCTTATGTTAGAGGTATGCTGTAACGACAGTGGCATGGACAATTACTTTGCAAAAGGCAATTTCCTTGCTAGGTGTATTAGTATAATTATAGCTGTTAAGATACTTTTGCAAACATCCTTTAGTTTTATTATGCTGAATGTCACTTGTAAAGTTTTTCACTTTGATATTCAAACCCTATTTTAGTTTATGTTATATTGAACAGTGCTGGCTTTAGTGCAGATCAGAGTGAAACACTGCAACAGATCTTATTTCATTATGAAAACTCGTTATTTACTTCTTCCTGCTGGTTCCTGTCATTTAATCAATTACTGATATATGCAGGGACTTTCACTTCTATCTCATGGCTGCTTAAAAGCCTTAGGTGAGTGAACCTGTCAAGAGCCTTCTAGAAGCACAACTAGATCCTATCAAAGAGGTGAAATCTATCCATAAGCTTAGTAACTCCTTCAGAGAACTTGAGCAAGTCTGTAAGGCAGAACTCCCTTTTCAAAACCTACACCAGCTTTTCCTTAGCATGTCACATATCCAACAATTGCATACTTTATGAGTTGCTAACAGCTTCACTGATTTTGGCCTCTAATGCCGTCCCTGCCACTCGTCTCTAGTAGAACTGAAGCTCTTTTCTAAGAATTGGCATCACATTTGATACCTTGAAATCATCAAGTATTAAGGAAGTTGAAGTGAAAGACTAAAGAAAATAATGACTATTTCATCAGCTTAATTACTGAGATTTTTAAGGTTCCTGATAGTATGTGCGAAGTCACTGACATTCACTATGACTTAAAATCCCATTGCACTGAAATTAGATATCTCTGATGAGTTTTCAGTTAAATAAATAATAAAAGCCCCCGAACAACCTGATATTTAATCTTTAAGGTTTTATAAACTTTTTCTGTTTTCTCCTGAAAACTGTGACAAATGAACCATAGAACACTGGGAAGCCACAATCATAGCACTGATCGTGAAGGTTTTATTGGAACTTCCTAAACGAGGTTTTTTTTCTAATTATTCCATTTTGTTGAAAGCAAAATATTTCCCCAGGCTCTGGTGAAGTAACAGAAAAGTTAACACACAGGTATGTGGCACTGGATGTTGTGTGTATGCCATTCTAGTGAAGCTCATTTCTGCCTTTTGTTTCCTAATAGTTTGTGCTCTCTGCCAGGAGCTAGTAGCCTAGATATGGTCAGTCAAATTCATTTTGAGGCAGAGAAGCCCATCAAGAGCTCTGATCAGCAGCTCAGACTCTGGCTTCCATACTCAAATTTTGATTAGTTCAAGTTTTAAAGCTCTCCTGAATTTACCCTCCTTAAACTTCTACCATTAGTGCAGACTTCATATGTGGCTTATTGGTGCTACAGTGACAGGCAACCTCAGAAGACTTCAGGCCCATCTGGAACTGAGTCTAAGGATAGGGAAATATGCCATCTGCATTTAATCATTTAATTGTGCTCTGATGGGACTGCAGTTGTTGTTGCTGATACTAACTGTTTTCATATTTGATTCCTTTGTTTCTAGCAAGTAGAGACAGAAATAACTTTTTTTTTTCTTAAGACACCAGTTAGCTTTCACATGACATGCCATATAGTTCCTTTACTAAAATCCAAACCAGTCTTGAGAGGACAATAGTCTGTATCTTAGTACATATTCCCATATCATGTATATTTGCATGTGATTTATGTGGATTAATTCAAAACACATATAGTGCCTTTCAGATAGCATTCCAGAATTATGTCCTATAATAAAAGGTATGTGAGGAACCATAGCTCTGTTTGGGCTCTATATTGCTAAGACAAGTCACAAAATATCTGGATTCATAGAAAACAAGTCACCTTAATCACATAACAAGAAAAAAGAAAGTGCCTGTTAATCTGTACACAGGGATCTACATGTCAGTCATTTTTTATCTTTTCTTGATTTATGTAGGTCTATATATGTTACATGAATCAAAGTTTGTGTTCGTACAAGTGAATTTCCTCTCTCTTTTTATCCTTGTGAATCTGCAGTCATTACTACAGATAAATTTAGATGTTACCTTTTAGTAGTAGGACTGTGGTAAACAGTGTCAGTTAGTAAAACAGTTTCATTACTACTGTCAATAAAACATTCTAAATTGCCCTTTTTGTACTAACTCTGAAGAACTGTCATTATATGCTCTATCCACAAGCGTTTCTTTATGGAAAAGAATGTACCTCCATCTAAATCTCATCAGTATAGCGTTGTATTTAAAAGGATTTTATAGTAACAGCTACTAATAGAGTGAATAATAAGTATAGTCATATGAAATTGTCCTGTTGCAGTTCTGGATGCTGTGAGGGGAAAACATGCTGCAATAGTATAATTTAGATGGACATACTATAATAAAAATTCTAAGTTAGTTGATATAAATCCAGCTAATATTTTAATTCTATGGTCCAGCATCTTAATGAACATTGAGGAATGGCCATTTTAGTAACAGAAAGTGCTAAACAAAGCCTGTAGAATAATTGATTTATGTATACTTACTTAATGTAAATATTTTATAAAAAGATAATAAGAAAGTAAAAGGAAGGATTTTTGAGTGAAATAAAGTCTGTCTCCTAGCTGACACAGCAGAAGTAATTGAATAGTCCTACTGAATTTTTCATGCATTTTTTTGCCAAAAAATATTTCTAGTTTTCTCACAGCAGCATTCATGGAGACATGGAGAAAATTGACTCTGTTGTGTAATGTGGAATGACGCCTAGATATTAATGTAAAGGAATTACGTTGTGCCTCTGATACTTGGGAAAGCAAAATTCAAATTCAGAATTAAATATATTTATAAAGCAAATATTGTTTGATTACTAGTCTTACGTTAGGAAATAATTTTAAACCATAGCAGTTTAGGCTCTCAGGATTCACTGTTTTGTGTTGTTTGACACCTTTTAACAGCTTTATTCTTTCCTAACCTTTCCCATCTAATAAAACCCCTTTTATTTCACAGAAATTATTTTTTTTTCAATCTAAAAGTGTTACATGTCTTTTAATTCTTTGAGGTTATGTTCAAAAATTTCCTGAAGCCAATGCATATAAGTCTGTGGTCTTTCAACTAGGTCACTATTATTCTGAAGATTTTAAATGTGCAACTCAAATAACCGTTTCTTTTATATTTTTCTCAGTGTTCCCAGTAACAACAAAATTTGTTCCTTTCTGGTCACTTGTCCAGAGAAGTTAACTTAAGTGCTCTCCATCAATCTTCTGTCTATAGTTCTCCTTCATTTTGTATTAACAGCACTCCTAAAATAAGGAACGGTCCATGGCAGGATTTTATGTTCCAGTTTTTATAGGTACTTGATAGAATAACGTTAATGTATTTAAAAAATATTCTAGCTTTATTCCTAGAAGGGAAATGCATGTCTATATTTATAGAATATAGAGATCTGCACTATAATTGCTTTTGACAAGAAACTTATAAAATCTTATTTTACTGGCTGCATTTATCACTGTTAAGCAGGATCTGGGGGAAACCAGAGAGGATTGTGGGGTTTTTTTTGGTGCTAAGGACATGATGATTTTTCTTAGTATTGAATACAAGATATGTGCTTTCCAAAAGAGGGAGCCATAACATTATGCTATATTTTTCCACTTTACAAGACAGTGAAACTGCATAAATTCTTTTATTCTTTTTTTCTTATTTGTTCTTAAAGATGATGTTTGCTCTGAGGTTTGTTTGTTTGTTTGTTTCCATATGAATAAGCAATGTAGTTCAGAACTAGATAATACATTGTAATAATCATACTGGAGCTGAGTGAAATGTTTGTCCTAAAGTCAAATATGCTTAAATAAGAGAAAAACATCCTGTAATTAAAAAAAAAAAACAACCCACAAAGCTTAGATTAATTTCTCTTGCTCTTGATTCTACTACATCATGTTTTTTCACCAGTTATGAGATAAGAGTTTAATCTCCCTATACTAATTTCTTACCTTATTAAGTGAAAAATATATATATATAAGAAAATCGTCTGAGGGATTTGCTAAACATACTTTGATTGATTGTCTTGGCAAAAAGTGAGATTGACATAAAATGTTACTCTTAATAACTGATGAATTGTCCAGTTTAATGGAACCTTTGCTTGGTTGAACACAGTAATCGTAAAAGCACTACCTGTATTTTGGAAAATATGGACTGGATTGCCTTCATGTCTGAGAGGTCTGTGGACTAGGATGTACCTGAAAAAGTAGACTAGAAAAGCACAGAGATCAATAACACTTGCTTTACTTTCACAATTTCTGTAGAGCCTCCTCCTGGTGGTTGTGTGGGAAGTCCCAGCACACCCTAGTAAGCCTATGTGAGGGAGTACTTTTAGTATTGTAGCACTAGAGAACTACTGATAGCTGTTTAATCCCTTTCTAGTATTTTTGAACTAAAGTATAGGTTTGATTTGCCTGTTGCTTTACAGAAAGCTCTTATTTGGTTTAGCTATGACAATATCTCATCAGTTGCTAGTGAAGTAGTTAGCAGAAAATTATGGTAATGGTGTTATTATGGACCAATTTTTTAATTGATTCTAGTTCTCTTTTTGTTATTCCTAAGCAAAATTAAACATAGCCTATATGCACTATATAATCTAAACCACTATATCTTTTTCTCTCTCTTTTTTTTTTGATAGAGAACTTCTTTAGTTGGCATGTTTCTGCTTTTCAGTCTTAGTACCGATATTTCATGAGGTTTTATTACGTGGCCTCACAACATGTAAACAGCTTTCCACTTCACCACTTCCACTGTGACAGGGTATGCTTCAGTAGTTAATATTAAATAATAAACAACTTTAATTATTAAAGACTTTCTTATCTAATGCAGAGTGAAATACTTTATCTTATTTTCCAGATTTCATTTCCCTCTCACTAGTGTTATAACAAAAGTGAGTAATTTTGCACAGAGGTTAATTCCATTAAAAAAAAATGTTATCTGCTGTTACTAAGTCATCAAAAAAAGAAATTATAATCTTGAGGTTAAACCTATTCATTGATCTTTACCTTTCCATTTTGATCTTGATGAATACATAAGAAAATACATTGGTGAACACCATCTTGTATTAGAATTATTACATAAAATGCATTGAAAAATATACTACATGTGAAACTTTCCTGATTTTGATGTAGGTGTTGTGAATATAATTAAAAAAAATACTTTTACTTTCTGTTTTCCCTATTGGCATTTGAATACATGCTCAAGTTTTCTGCATTTACGTTCCATGAAGTTTTTTATGTGCTGTCAGACTTCCTTTGAATACTCTATTACCAAGTATAAACACATTCATGTGTTCAATTTATTGGTTTTTATTAATCATGTTAAGTCTTATGACATACAGTGAATTGCAACTAATACTTAATTTTGTTTTGTTTTCTTTTAATGCATATTGTATTTGCACCTATGCCAACAAAGGTGGTCTTAATAAGGACTTTAGTACTTACTTCCTAGTTGTAATTCCAAATTTCTGGTGATTTACCTATGACATTTACAATTAAAATTTTACTTTTTCTTTCTCAAAGCCAAGGAATTCCAGATTTTTCTGATGTGTTTATCACACAGTATCAGCTTTATTTTGGCATACATTAAAATCTTAAGTGAGATAAGGCAGTTATTGTTTCCATTCATCTTTCCTCCATCTTTTATATTATTTCAATAAACAATTCATCTTTGTAGGGGCAGTGTTTTTTTTTTCTCTTTCCTACATGCATTGTATTTGCTTTACTCAGATAGGCATAATATTTGTCATGTCTTTCGCTGTTCTAGTCTTTTCAGGAAATTTGCAAACTTTCTTCCAAGTCAGATGAGTCAGTAAAAAGATTCTGCTAACTTCAGTGGCTTACAGGTAGGTTTGTGCTGCATTTCTGCAGCTTGTTTTTTTTTTTTTTCTTTTCATCTGGCATTACTTGCCTTGAGTCTCTCGCTTTGAATGAAATTTCCTATACTGATACATACCTTTCAGTGCCTTCTAAAACAATGACTTCTTCAAATTTTATTACTAGTGTAATCATTTGATCTTGATTTTCTGAACCAAAGATTTCTTAGCCCTATGTATAATTTTAAAATTTCTTTTCTGTGTTCACCTGTTGTCCCAATTATCCAGTACACAAGTATAAGTATTTAAAATGTGCAACAAAAGGGTTTATTACTTCTATAAGCAATATGTATTCTATTTATGCCATTTTTAGGTACACATAGATTTTATTTCAATCTCATTTTGATAGGTGTACAAGGTATAATCTCGCTTTCTCTACCACCCTGTGCAGAAAGAATGGTCTTTAAACTATACAGATTTTCTTCTAATATATAGTCTGATGTGTTAGAAATCAGTGTTTATTGGCATTTTGCAATACTGTTTCTTCTGATGTGTACCTTGCAAGGAGTATGAAGTTATTTAACTTACTTATTTGGATACTGATTACCACCACCACCACCACCACTCTCCCCCCGTTTGATTGCTACTTCCTAGCCTGTGGGATCTGGTGTAGGTCAGGCACTCCAGATGTTCCTGGACAAGCTGGTGTTCAGCTATGTAGCAAATTCTACCCTTTCTGTTCCTTTGCAGCTCTCAGGTCCTCTGCTCTGCTTATTAATGACCATGGCAGTATTTCTTCCCTTTATAAAAACTGATTCTAAATGTAACCAACGTCCATGGGAGTATTCAGCTAGACCATACTATATACAGACTCCTGTTGTTTACCTCAAGCTTATACTTAGCTTCTTTTGTTTAACACTTTGACATTATTACAATTACTGACTGGTAATTGGCAATTTCTGTGTGGTGCCACACGAATACCAGTTTTTTTGGTCTTTAATAAAACACATCTTTTGGTTCACTGACAGTGAGATAGAACCATGATTGGAAAAGATTATATATGATGTGCTACTATTATTTGTAGAATTTTCTCTGGTTCTAGTATATCTTCTTCAAGATTTAATTTCAATATTTTGTTCTGTGGTCAACAAGAAAACCTGTTTTTCAAGTTAGCATATTTTTTGTACTGAACAATAAGCTATGACATTGTTTATACTCTCCTGTTGTACTAGTAGTTTAACAGGACTCCTAATTCAGTAGTAAATTCTTTTGGTTATTCCTATCTCAGCTGAAGTCAAAACCAAAAACTTGGACTAATGTAACGTCAACTTATATCATTCAGGTCTCTGAAGTGGTTAATACCTTCACATTAAAACTAGAATGCTTAAAACTTCTTATTTTCAAAGCTGCAATGTCTGTGGCTTCCTGTCTATTGTCATATTCTTCAGATTTATTAGTGATATCAAAATCACAACAAGGCCTGAATAAAAACTTCTCCACTCTCAAGTGCTTTCAGAACCTCTCCTTTTCTGTGCTTCCAGTATATTTAGTATATGAAAACAAGGTTAATTCGGCCAAGTATTTTTTTATAAACCTCAAATCTGTTGAGAATGCAGTGGAAAAATATTGCCGTAAGTTGTTTCTTTTTTTGTTATAGTGGTTTAGAGACACTACAAATATCTTCCATCAGGAAAGCAGGATTCTGTATGACAAATTTAAACCTGCTTGTAATTGGTATACATATTTTTGTATGGGTATCTTAGAAAAAGGCTCTGTAAAAGTCTGCAGACACACAGAGGAAAAAAACACTCACTTAAACTTGTGTATCCCTAGTGAGCTGAGCTAAGCAGTATTGTTCTATTCTATGAGAACCGGTTTAAATGTCTTTAATTTACAAATGATAAATTGACTTTAACTTAAATGATAGACAATATTTTCCATGTAGAGGGAATGTAGAACTATTATTAATATTTCCATTAAGTATTACCATTTTTGCCAAGCAATCACTATCAATGGACATAAATATGATACTCACATGTTAACTCACATGTTGCCTGATCAATGACCACCCTAGAAGGATGAAAAGCTAAATATGTCCTGCGATGTGGGTGCACGGGTGAATGTATTTAGGGCAGGTTGGATACTATACTTTAGCCCAGTTCCCTAGCCTTTCCTGGAGGTCTTATAATGGTGGAATAGAGACATTAGAGATTGCTAAGGCCATGTGAATCTTTCATTTTTTGAATGTTAAAACTCCAGAATAAAGGGAAAGGACTTTTTCACTGATACATCATCCGATAGGAGAGGATGATACTCTCTCTTGTTTAGCTTCCCTCAAAATGAGGACCACTCAGAAACCTCTACTGAGTTGGCATGGTTTCTTCTAGTGGTTCTCGGCGCATCCTTTAACATTTACATTGGTTTACTCAATATTTGTTTCTGCCTTGGTTTTGAATTCTTTGGGACCTCTATGTGTAGGTCTTAGGAAATTTCTCAGAGACATCCATAGCTCAGTTACTGTTTGAAACTACCTGCACTTTCAGAAAAATATCACTTCAATGGTTATCCTAAGCTTATAAAATTTAATGCCAGTGACATTTTTTTGGAACAGAAGTTGAGATCCTCTTTATGTCATGAGACCAGGAATCACAGAATTGCAAAATGACAGGGTTTGAAAGGGATCTGTGGAGAGCACTTAGTTCAATTCCCCCTGCTCAAGCAGGTTCACCTACAGCAGGTTGCACAGCATCATGTCCAGGTAGATTTTGAATGTCACCAGAGAAGGAGACTCTACAACCTCTCTGGGCAGCCTGTTAAAGTACTCTGTCACCCTCGCAGTAAAGAAGTTTTCAGGTTGAACTTTATGCGTTCCAGTTTGTGCCTGTTGCCCCTTGTCCTGTTGCTAGGCACCACCAAAAAGAGTCTGGCTGCCTTCTCATGACACCATCCTTCAGATATTTATAAGCATTGATAAGAACCCCAGCTCAGTCTTCTCCAAGTCTCTCAGACTTTCCTCATAAGAGATGCTTCAGCCCCCTAATCATCTTTGTGGCCCTCTGCTGGACTCTCTTCAGTAACTGATTGTTTTTTATTGAGCTTGGGAGCCCAGCACTAGACACAATGCTCACTAGGGCAGAGTAGTGGGCTCAGATAATCTCCCTCCAGTCTGACTGGCCTGCGATTCCTGGTTCAACCTTTTTGCCCTTTCTGAAGACTGTAGTGCATTGCTTTTTCTCCAGTTCTTATGTACCTCTCCTGTTTTCCATGATCTTTCAAAGATAACAGAGAATGGCTTTTTTTACTTTTTGTATTGTTTAATTTTATTTTACTTTTTTTCCCCAAAACTATCAGTCTGTGGTGAAGTCTAGCCACTTCAATTGCCTTAAAAAGTAATTAAATGCATGACATACTTTTCTGTTTTCAAAGTTCTGGTTTACAAAACCCTTACTTGAAATGATGTGGGAGTTCTCAGCCTTAATATTACTACTGCTACTGTTTCTGCAACTAAGCAAAGAATATTGTAGGTAAAGAAGTTCTTTCTCCATAAAGGAAAAAGAAGAGACTAATGAATTCTCTTTAGAAAACAAAGGGGGTTGCTTAGTATCTAACCTCTAGAAAAGATATAAATGCAATATAGAAATGAGTTTTGATTAGGAAAGGAAGCATGTAGGTAAAAATACTGGGAGCAAGATCTGGCTCAACTGCTGTTAATCTATGGTATGGAAATAACAGCAGGGGATAAAAGGACTACAGAAACTTTTAATTATATTTCTCATTTTCAACAAGTCTGACTTCTTGTTAGAGGTGAAATTTCCTTTTACATCTGGGAAGCAAATGTAAAGATTGTTGCAAATTTTGCAGGAAAATGAGTAATACTTTCTGTAACATAATATTTTTATTTTCACTCTGAGGAAAAAATATATATTTATCATAAAGAATCATTATAAAAACACAGATGCAGCACCCTTTTTTACTCTGGGTAAGGGAAATGCACAAAAACAATTTCAGTGGCTTCAGTGAGACTAGTTTTACTGTAAAAGGTTAGCCATTCTGCATAGGGTTTCCAGACTGTGGTACAAGCACAAACAACACTCCTGACAAATTATTTAAACAACTGCAAGAGCTTCCTTTTGAAATAACAACATTTTCCTGATTTATTTTTCTGTTGCTACACAGGCAGAACTATTTCCATGAGATATCCACAAACAAGCACCTATGCCTTAAAAATTCAGAAGAATCATAAAAATAGAATCATAAAATAATTTGGGCTGGAAGAGACTTTAAAGATCATCTAGTTCCAAACCCCCTGCCATAGGCAGAGACATCCCACTAGACCAGGCTGCCCAAGGCCCCATCCAACCTGGCCTTAAACACCTCCAGGGATGGGGCACCCACAACGTCCCTTGGCAACCTGTTCCAGTGTCTCACTACTGCAGTGGCCTAAACCTGTCACTCTCCAGTTTATAAGTGTTCCCCCTTGTCCTGTTGTCACAAGCCTTTATGAATAGTCCCTCTCCAGCTTTCCTGTAGGCCCCTTTCAGCCACTAGAATGCTGCTATAAGATCTCCTCAGTGCCTTCTGCAGGCTGAACAAGCCCAGCTCTCTCAGCCTGTCCTCATAGGGAACATGCATCAGCCCTCAGATCACCTTTGCAGCCCTCCTCCGGACCCATTCAAACAGTTCCATACCATACTTATGCTGAGGATTCCAGAACTGGACACAGTACTCCAGATGATGTCTTACAAGAGAGGAATAGAGGGTCAGAACTTGTTTACAATTGTTTTCTATTATGAAACTGATGTTGCAATACAATATTATAAAGTATTATGATAGAGAATATTACAAATCATGTAGAAATACTGTGATAAACAAAAAAGTAAGCAGGCAAACAAATTCAGCCAGAAAGTAGCACTTGGATTTATGTCTGTGTACATATATTATATATATTTATATATCACACAGAATAACCAGGTTGGAAGAGACCCACTGGATCGTCAAGTCCTACCATTCCCACCAATCCCTAAATCATGCCCCTAAGTACCTCATCCACCCTCATCTTAAACACCTCCAGGGACAGTGACTCAACCACCTCCCTGGGCAGACCGTTCCAATGTCTAACCACCCTCTCCGTGAAGAATTTTTTCCTAATCTCAAGTCTAAATATCCCCTGGCGGAGCTTGAGGCCATTCCCTCTCCTCCTGTCCCCTGTCACTTGGGAGAAGAGGCCAGCTCCCTCCTCTCCACAACCTCCCTTCAGGTAGTTGTAGAGAGTAGTAAGGTCTCCTCTCAGCCTCCTCTTCTCCAGGCTGAACAACCCCAGCTCTCCCAGTCGCTCCTCATAAGATTTGTTCTCCAGCCCCTTCACCAGCTTTGTTGCCCTTCTCTGGACTCGCTCCAGAGCCTCAACATCCTTCTTGTGGTGAGGGGCCCAGAACTGAACACAGTATTCGAGGTGCGGTCTCACCACTGCCGAGTACAGAGGGAGAATAACCTCCCTGGACCTGCTGGTCACGCCATTTCTGATACAAGCCAAGATGCCATTGGCCTTCTTGGCCACCTGGGCACACTGCTGGCTCATGTTCATTCGCTGTCAACCAACACCCCCAGGTCCTTCTCCTCCTGGCAGCTTTCCAGCCAGGCTTCTCCTAGTCTTTAGCACTGCACAGGGTTGTTGTGCCCCAAGTGCAGGACCCGGCATTTGGCCTTGTTAAACCTCATGCCATTGGTCTCAGCCCAGCAGTCCAGCCTGTTCAGATCCCTTTGCAGAGCCTCCCGACCCTCCAGCAGATCCACACTTCCACTCAGCTTAGTGTCATCTGCAAACTTGCTAAGGGTACGTTTATGTATGTATAAGAATTCTGTTCATGAACTGGGGCTATATTGATTTGTTAATTTCAGATATGAGTGGTTTATCGTTTTTTTTCTAATCATAGATAAACTTTAACTGCTAGATTTTAAAATGTTAATTTTTATTTGTAATATGCCTATTTTTATTTCTAAGCAGAGGACTCTACCCTTATCCCCAACTCAAACCTTTTTCAATTTACCTCTTTGTCATCTCCTCAGGAGCAAATATTGAATAATGGATTACAGAGGAAATAAATAACAGTTCTTTTGGTAAGATCTTATACTAATTGTATCAGATAATTATACTTTCTAAATATCCTTTATTGAACACTCTTATCCAACTTGATGTTTTATTGAATTATTTTTTAAGAGGTATAATTGACCATTGTTTTCTGAAAGTAATGGCTAAATCCAGTAGTGCCTGTATGTATTACAAGATACATTTGCATAACTTGTTAATTCTGTTCAACTCTTAAACATATGTAAATTGAGATAATATCCTTATGAGAGTTGTTTAGTTTGTCTAAAATGATGGAAAGGCCTGCTGTTGCATTCCCCAAATATAAAAGAATGATACACAATTTTTTTTATTTCCTAGAATATGAAATTTTGAATTTGGACAAGTAATTTAGAAGTTCTTTCTCAACATAATTATATACAATAGAAAAACATGTCCAGTACTTTTTGGAAGTTGGAGTCTCTAAGCAATGACATGCATGGCCCAACACGAATATTTTTCCAGGTGAAATTTCAATGAAGATCGTTGTTAGTTTCCTTGAATAGGATTTGTGAAGATGAAGCAACTTGAACATCATTTAGCACCTAGAAAATTTGTACTTACATAAACCTCTCCAACATTTGCATTTTCATAGCAAGAGATTCTAATAAGACAGTTATGTTTGTATGAGACAGGGAAAGCTGAACCTAATGTCACGTCTCAATGTTGCTATTACCCTTAGCACTAAAAGGTGTGACATTTAAATATTTACATTTGCACTTAACTGGCAAGGAAACACAGTGGCCATCACTTGAGGCATTCCATTTTGCAGTTTCAGAAATGCAAGTTCCGAGAAATATCTGTGGCTGTTTATTGTGTTATTAAGCATTCAATGCACATTTATTTTTATGAACATTGGTACATTCATACAGAGAAACTGGAGGACAGGTAAAGCAGAGGCCTCGTTCTACCTCTGGCTCTGACACTCAGCTGCTGTGTAACAGAGACCAACTCTCCATGCAATAATCTCTGTGTATGGGATGGAGATAAAGCCACCCTTGTCCTTTTGTAATCATTACAAGAATATAGAATAAAAATTATAAATAACATATTTCACTTCCTATCTTTTCTGTAATTACTTTACATACTACACATTAAAAACAGTTTCTTTCTAAAACATAATACTTTTAAAGCTTTCTGGTAAGCTGCAATATACATCCAGTATTTTCCCTTTCTCCCTGAAGTTAGTAACAACATTTTCCTTGAAGTTACTGAAGCCTAGTTTTGCTAGGATTTTGCCCTGCAAACACATAGTGTGATCTGATCTAGGTATGTTTCTCCTATTCAGTCATGCTCAGCAAGTAGGCCTTGATGCCACAGGTATTTTTTTTTATCATGATTATTCTCTGAAAGTCAGGATGATAATGTGCCTTTTGCAATTCAGACATTTCCTATTTGTTTAAAATGCAAAAGGAGAAAGTTATTAAAATAATGCTTGACTGCTTATATAAAGATTCTTTTTGTTCATTTTCTATTGTTTTATTTTCCTTCTCCTCCCACTCCCTTTTGGCAAAATTTTGGATTTATTCCTACAAATGACTTTTCATAAACTCTCTCACATGCAGAATGTAGTTAGCTTTTGCTCAGACATCCCTATTCATGTTCAAATGTTTGTGCTTCTGCAGACAGCATTTGCATGTAACACCTGCTGCAAGCCTTAGAAATTCAGAGGGCATTCTGATATGAGTGCGAGATACATTTTTGTCTAGGCTTTTGCTCCAGTTGCCTTCTACAGTTAAATAGCAGTGCCTGAATGAAAATAGCTGATAAAATTGTGAATCTATAATGTCTTATATCCAAGTCTGTATAGCCTAGTTTTCTTATATGCACAAGATTTGTGCAGGAATTGAGAGAATTTTTAAACAGTGGTTATTACTGAGTTTTGAGTTCCAGTAAGGTCTACCTGTATCTCCAAAACTGTTTGCAAAATTGGAAAGACAATGGGGAGGAGGAAGAAAAGAACAGTTCTATGTTTCTTTTTATCTCTGAAAATGGTTGCAAGATTCTCTCTGTGTGTGTTACTGTATAACAGATGAAAATTCCTTCATGTGTCCTATAATCATTAAGCTTCGGATAGCTAACAGGCACATCAGTCTACCTTGGTTTTCCTCCTGAACAAACTCAGAGGAACGGTCAGTCCCATTACTTTCTAGCTCGATTTCTCAGTTCTTCTGCCAGTAGATTCCCTGCAACGAATGTTGCACAGTTCTAGAAGCCCTGTCCTGATACCAGGGCACAAACAGATGTCAGAATTAAGTTGTACAGTTCTTTCTGCAGTATTGTGGGTGATAACTTCTAAACTAGTTTTTTTTCTGGATGATATATCGGGGAATTAATTCATTCTCATTGGCTGATCAGTGATGAGAAGGTTTCTCTGCCAATGCCACACAACTGCTGCTTAGATCAGCGTCTTTGTGGAGCAGCAGCCAGGTAAGGGGAAAGCACAGATCCCTGTGAATGGGCTGCTGTCCAGAGGGGATGTCAACATTTTTGGAATGGTCTCCTCTGCAGACAAGAGTGAAAAATCTGAAAGCCTGGAGCACTTTTACCATGGAGATGTACAAAGTACATGGCAGAGCTGTTTCTCTCCACATTTTCTCTCCAAATTGCATCTCCAGATTGCTTTTTCTGTTTAGGTGAGATGTACTGGTTATTTATGCAACGTAATTCTTCACTCTAACAGCCGCAATACAGCCTCTGAAGTGAAATAGTGGTTTTTTTTCATAGAAAGAAAAATACAGAAAACTTTGATTGTTGAAACCACCTCATCAGATGTACTGGTTATTTATGCAACGTAATTCTTCACTCTAACAGCCGCAATACAGCCTCTGAAGTGAAATAGTGGTTTTTTTTCATAGAAAGAAAAATACAGAAAACTTTGATTGTTGAAACCACCTCATCAAGTTTAAAAGACTTGACAAGTATTTTAGGTACACATTTAGTATGTAGCACTGATACAATTATATTTCCCCATATAAAACTGATCTTGTTTATCTAACTTGAAAAAACAAACCAAATATTATTTCTTACATAGATATTTGATTGTATAATATGACCTTGTAAAAGTTTAATATTTTTCCTAAAAGAAAAATCACATTAGCTGTAAACATATTTAACTCTGTCTTTAATTTATATTATTACATTGTGAAGGACAAATGATAGGGTAATGTGTTTTATCTATCAAATTGACGTAGATAAAAATACACCTTTTATTAAACTAACATCATTCTTCTATAGAGTTCTTAATAATAGTAGGAATAATATTACATAAAACTCCTTAAATACATTCTCACATCTTGGAATACAAATTAACATCTTAGACATGGAGACTGAGTTTTAAACAATAATTTTTAAAGATATGTCTTTAGCAATTCATATAATTAGTTCCACTATTATTTATTAAACAAAGATTTTGATTCCATCAGTGAAACAATTGCAAGTATTACATTTCCCTTTTTGTCCATATTTGTCCATACTATGAGCAACTAGTGCAATACTCACCAATGAAGCATAATCCTGCTGTGATTTAAGTAGAAATTTTGTCTCTAACTTTAATGAGCACAAGACTGATAAATTGGTTGTAATTTTACCTAGTGAAAATGGAAATTAGCTTAGGAAAATACCAGTCTATTTTCTGACCTACTACTTAAATCTGTGAGGAGTAGCTATTGTAGGGAATATCAATTTCTTTATAGTTCATACACATTGTTTGAGGCTCATATAGTGAAATTTAATGGATATGACTGCACATTTCTTGCATGTGAAAAGAAAAAGCAAAATGTCATTTATTGAGTAATCAGTTTCTGCTGATTACTTCAAAATCAAGTAGTCAGTTAGACCTTTTATGCTTTCTGACTTGCTTTCTGTGCTAATCTCTGATTACACATAGTAGGCTGATAAGGTTTGGTAGCACTTCTGGAAAACAGCCTTACACTTTAGCCTGTTGACTTTGACTTACTGCTGTGGATATCCAAAGGAACACCTCCCTCAGCTCTCGTTCTTTCTGAACCCTGTGCTACCACTTTCCCCTGTAACACACATACAAAAATACTAATTTTGCTACTCCTACTAAAGAAAAACAAACCCAAACATCAGTACTTCATGCTTATTAGTAGTAAAGACCTTCTCCTTTTTCGTCCTCCTTCATTGGATTTGTTTTGACTAGATATTTTTGATCAAAACAAATGTGAAAGAAAGAAAAGAAAGATAGCTTCTATCTAGACAAATGAAAAAAGCACCCTGCACAGAAGTTAGGCAATACTGTTACTCCTATATTGCAGTAAAAGCGGAATAATGTCTAATAGTATTGCCAAATAGCATACACATTATTGTCCTTCCAATATGCACAAGCAGTTGTCATATACACAGCAAAAGAAGTTCAGATTTCAGCAATTTAGTATCATTGTATTTCTTTCTCAACTGTATAAAAGAAATCTCCCCAAAGTACTCTGTCGACCCCCTGCCCCCATCTCTCCTCCCTATAAAGTGTCTGTAAGGTGCCTTTAACATTTGAGACACCTTTTAAGAAAGCCCTTGCTCTTTTGCTGTTAGCAATTTCAGTGATAAAGAAAGTTAATTTACTCACCGCATCTGTCAGTGCGAGCCTAGCTCTGCCTGCTTTCTCCCTTCTGCCCGTTACTGTATCTCCAGCGCTGTACGTGCTTTCAGCTAACTAGGGCTTCTTCTCTCCCAGCATCACTTTTAAGTCAGGCAGGCAGGGAACTGAAGCCAAAGGGACTCTCTATCTGATTGGTTTCCATTCAGTGCTTCTGATTAATAAGAAACGTCCGTCACAGAGAAAGATGTTGCTGCTGACAGAGCCGCAGTGCAAAACATGAGAAGGTTTGGGGCTGGGGGGGAAAGGACTACGGCTCTGCCAGCCATACAGCGATTTGCAAGTGAATGCAGAGGGAGGGTTCAGGGAGGAGGGCTTTGTTAAGGACCCTCTTATTAACTGAAGCTTAAAAACCGAGAGTCGTGCCACCAGCTCAGTTTGATCTGTTTTCAGTTGTAATAATAAAGGCATGCCCATAACCTGTGAATTATGTGGAGAAAAAAATTTACTGTAATTATTTACACCAGCAATACAGTCCCATTTGTGTGCACATACTCATTGAAGAATACAAAATTATCCTGTAGTACTACAGTAACTAATGTTTTTAAGTTGAAAGAATGCAAGATGTAGGAGATTTCCCCCCTGTATTCTATAGGTTTACAGCATTACTGTCACAGTTATTGTTAATTGTAGATGTCACTGCACCTGAAAGTGGACATAATGCAAAATTGCAAAGGATATTTTGAGAATCATGGCTAATGATTTTCAGGTCAGTCACAGAAATAGCTGGTTTTGCCTGCAACAGTAATGAATTTCCAGTTTACTGGTGCAGCCTGTTTGGGTAGAAGTAATCACTGCTCCTTCCTAAGTCACCACATGTTGAATATTACAGAATATTGTGGTTTCTTTGAATCAGCACCTTCAACTAAAGCATAAGATGTTATTTATTAAAATAGGAGAACTAGAGTATTATGAAGATCTTGGTCTGGATCTGCTATTTGCACTTTTTTGTGGGTTTCAGGGGACTAATGACTCTTTCAGCCACTGTGAAAAGATAAACACTTGCAATGGGACTTCTACGAACTGGTATGTTGCAATCCCTTTCCATACCAGCAAACTCTGAAGATAGCTTTCGTTAGATGCCTGTTGCAAGCACCAATAGAATAACATGAAGGGGTGCAAAGTGTAATTCTCTGCACTTGTATCATGCTTAATTTAGTATCAATATTTTCTCCTAGAAATATGGATCATGAGGCTTGTCTCTAATTATGAAATACTGTCAGGGTTATGGGTTTAGTAATTGGGGAGAAAGGAGCAGTCTATTTATTCTGACAGAGAAAATTTACTATAACAAAAAGAACATTTACATCAAACAGCTAATTGAGAAACCGAAGGAAATTAGTATTTGACAGGAATGGTCAGACTTGATGATCAGACGGGTCTTTTCCAACCTGATGATTCTATGATTTAATGATTATTCCATTTTTCTTATGCTATTATTATTGTTTTAATACTACTATTCATGAGCTTAGCAGGCTCATAGTCATGGTACATTTTTTCTAATGACAACTATTTCACCATTAGATACCATTTGAAACAATTAAGACATTGATGCTATCCATTTAGACAACAGTCAGAGCCTTTCCACTGATTTCAGTGGCAGTTAAATTAGGCCCTGAATGAACTAAGTCTTCTCTGAGAATGCTACACATCCATTAAAACAATATTTGTGTATATGTAACAGAGTACTGGATTTAGTCAATTATTTTGAAAATCAAAAGGCAAAATCCAGACCCAGAAAAAAAAAAAAAAAAATTACTGTACCTCGGCTAGAATGCATAAAGCAAAGTTTTAATCATTGTTTTCACCATTAAAAAAAAATAATGTCTAATAGTATTGCCAAATAGCATACACATTATTGTCCTTCCAATATGCACAAGCAGTTGTCATATACACAGCAAAAGAAGTTCAGATTTCAGCAATTTAGTATCATTGTATTTCTTTCTCAACTGTATAAAAGAAATCTCCCCAAAGTACTCTGTCGACCCCCTGCCCCCATCTCTCCTCCCTATAAAGTGTCTGTAAGGTGCCTTTAACATTTGAGACACCTTTTAAGAAAGCCCTTGCTCTTTTGCTGTTAGCAATTTCAGTGATAAAGAAAGTTAATTTACTCACCGCATCTGTCAGTGCGAGCCTAGCTCTGCCTGCTTTCTCCCTTCTGCCCGTTACTGTATCTCCAGCGCTGTACGTGCTTTCAGCTAACTAGGGCTTCTTCTCTCCCAGCATCACTTTTAAGTCAGGCAGGCAGGGAACTGAAGCCAAAGGGACTCTCTATCTGATTGGTTTCCATTCAGTGCTTCTGATTAATAAGAAACGTCCGTCACAGAGAAAGATGTTGCTGCTGACAGAGCCGCAGTGCAAAACATGAGAAGGTTTGGGGCTGGGGGGGAAAGGACTACGGCTCTGCCAGCCATACAGCGATTTGCAAGTGAATGCAGAGGGAGGGTTCAGGGAGGAGGGCTTTGTTAAGGACCCTCTTATTAACTGAAGCTTAAAAACCGAGAGTCGTGCCACCAGCTCAGTTTGATCTGTTTTCAGTTGTAATAATAAAGGCATGCCCATAACCTGTGAATTATGTGGAGAAAAAAATTTACTGTAATTATTTACACCAGCAATACAGTCCCATTTGTGTGCACATACTCATTGAAGAATACAAAATTATCCTGTAGTACTACAGTAACTAATGTTTTTAAGTTGAAAGAATGCAAGATGTAGGAGATTTCCCCCCTGTATTCTATAGGTTTACAGCATTACTGTCACAGTTATTGTTAATTGTAGATGTCACTGCACCTGAAAGTGGACATAATGCAAAATTGCAAAGGATATTTTGAGAATCATGGCTAATGATTTTCAGGTCAGTCACAGAAATAGCTGGTTTTGCCTGCAACAGTAATGAATTTCCAGTTTACTGGTGCAGCCTGTTTGGGTAGAAGTAATCACTGCTCCTTCCTAAGTCACCACATGTTGAATATTACAGAATATTGTGGTTTCTTTGAATCAGCACCTTCAACTAAAGCATAAGATGTTATTTATTAAAATAGGAGAACTAGAGTATTATGAAGATCTTGGTCTGGATCTGCTATTTGCACTTTTTTGTGGGTTTCAGGGGACTAATGACTCTTTCAGCCACTGTGAAAAGATAAACACTTGCAATGGGACTTCTACGAACTGGTATGTTGCAATCCCTTTCCATACCAGCAAACTCTGAAGATAGCTTTCGTTAGATGCCTGTTGCAAGCACCAATAGAATAACATGAAGGGGTGCAAAGTGTAATTCTCTGCACTTGTATCATGCTTAATTTAGTATCAATATTTTCTCCTAGAAATATGGATCATGAGGCTTGTCTCTAATTATGAAATACTGTCAGGGTTATGGGTTTAGTAATTGGGGAGAAAGGAGCAGTCTATTTATTCTGACAGAGAAAATTTACTATAACAAAAAGAACATTTACATCAAACAGCTAATTGAGAAACCGAAGGAAATTAGTATTTGACAGGAATGGTCAGACTTGATGATCAGACGGGTCTTTTCCAACCTGATGATTCTATGATTTAATGATTATTCCATTTTTCTTATGCTATTATTATTGTTTTAATACTACTATTCATGAGCTTAGCAGGCTCATAGTCATGGTACATTTTTTCTAATGACAACTATTTCACCATTAGATACCATTTGAAACAATTAAGACATTGATGCTATCCATTTAGACAACAGTCAGAGCCTTTCCACTGATTTCAGTGGCAGTTAAATTAGGCCCTGAATGAACTAAGTCTTCTCTGAGAATGCTACACATCCATTAAAACAATATTTGTGTATATGTAACAGAGTACTGGATTTAGTCAATTATTTTGAAAATCAAAAGGCAAAATCCAGACCCAGAAAAAAAAAAAAAAAAATTACTGTACCTCGGCTAGAATGCATAAAGCAAAGTTTTAATCATTGTTTTCACCATTAAAAAAAAATAGTATAATTTTTGTCTCAGTAATTATATAGTAGAGCAAAATGAAAAGTACTGACTAGTGTGACACCCTCTACTCCCAGCCTTAAATCTTGGGGATCCTAGAAGATATTTTCTTAATAGGAAGCTATCTCAGCGATAAAAAAGGCATGAGCAATTGCTCTACTTTTTTTTACTGCAATGACATTTTTTCCACCCTTTTGGCTGCTCTTTGAGATTCTAATCAATATTAGGAGACCATCCAGGTACAGAGGAATCCCTGAAACTGGAGAGGTGTACAAAGCATCTTTGCACGATATCTCCTTGAGCTTTAGTAAGCACTACTAAGTGGCGACTGAGGAACTGGCCTGTGCTTTAAAAGCAGGCATAAGTAAGAGGCAGAGAGCATTCAAATCAATAGGAATGACTCAATTTCTGTTGATGCCATTTACAAGTTTGCAGTCAAATAAGCAGCATTATTTATATTAGGCAGCGGAATGCCTGCTCTCTCAACATGTATTTTTCACGGTGTTATAAATATGGCACAGTAACTACTAAAGGAGAAAAAAATTGAAGTTATGTGCTATATTTTCACAAACAAGAGGCACATCTAATGTAAACAATGTTGTGTAATGGGGGTAAAAGCTTTTGCAATATACACTGTAAATGCAGTATATATCACAAGTAGGCCAAAAATGAAAATGTGTAGGTGTGACAGCACATACAAAGAGATGAGTAGAGAAATCTGAGGCTGTGCTCTAACACTCAGAAGGCTACTCCATATAGGGAAGGAAAACAAAACACTCCTTCTGAAAAGTAATTGGTAGTAGATGCAGATATGGAGAAGCAGAAAGTACACCAAAAGTGTACTTCTTAAATTTATTTAAATTACAATATAGGCTGTACTTCAGTTTTACATTTTATGAGGTCTTTTTTGGAATTGAGTCTCTACTCTTTTGACCCCTTATCATCTTCCTTTCTTTATCTTCCTAAAGATTTGTCTGCTACCCAAAAAAGCAGTGATTACGTGCCAAATCTTCATTGAAATTCTGAACCATTCCTCATTCACAGAGGCTACAAAAAATCAGCAGTGCACAAAGATGGGCTGGTTGCCATGTTAAATCATTCTGAGTTGAATCACTGTTTGCCATCATTTTTTCTATTCCTGACATGTTTACACTTAATCTGTTTAGGAAAACTATATGCAAATAAAACATCAGAAGAGGACAGAATAATTTATATTTATTCCTAGTTTTTTTCTACCTATCCAGTCAGCAGATGATGCCCAGAAATCTGCTAGTGGGACTTTGATATTTCATGCAGTCTCTTCCCATTCTTCTGATAAGCCAAGGCAGGCCTGAATTCTCACAAATCTGTGTTCCCACACATTTTCTAGGGTTTGTAGGGAAAAACTGGTCGGGGGTTTGGTGGTAACAATTTACCTTCAATATTCCACTTTTGTGAGTTTTTATGATTTTCAGAAATGTTAAATGTTTATTTAATCTTTCTGAAATTAGAGACTCTGTGTGATGCCAAAAAAAGAACAAAAATGAACAGAATGGTACGATCAAGAAACACATAAATAAGAAAATCTCCTTAAGAGTCACAAGAATAAAGCTAACTGTTGTGCAACTTCAGCTCTGTTCATTTTCACTGAAGCCTTTACAATTCTGAAATATAAAGAAACTGGAACAAATAATTACCACCAGCTGAGAAACTAATTCTAAACACATTTATATTTCCATTTAGTCAATCATTTGAAAAGGATGCTATCAGCTTCTTTTCCAGCTTTCCTCATTGTTTTCTTCTCTATTCCTGTGAAAGACTTTAAATGACTCATTTGTTAAAGAATCAGATAAAGTGTATGACGTTAAAAGATTGTCAGAACATTATTAAATCAGACCTGACAAGCACCAGATTTTGTCTGCCCCCCTTTGATATACACAGGATAGGGCATAAGTGAAAGAATAAGAAGTCTTCTGCTCCCTTCCCACTTTTCAACCTCTTCCTTTGGTGCAATTATGCAATGAACATCCTGTTTTTCTTGTCAGAAGCAGGATTACTTTTCTTTATATGGCTCCAAGTTCTCAAAAAAGACATGAAAGGAAGATATGTATATGGGAGGGGGGAAAACATGCAACGGGATCAAAACCTGGTAAGAACAATTAAATACTGATAATTGAGTTGTTTAAAACAAAGCAAAGTTAAAAAACATATATAAGATAATCCTGTGCCACACAGACCACTGGATTAGGATAATTTGTCTCCAGAATTATTTGTGTTTCTCTTTTGAGAAATACAGTAGTAAAACCTGTAGGTAAGAATCTCTGCAATAATCAGTTTCATATCTTAATCAATATATTCTGTTTGCAGCACTTTAAAGTAAATTAAATCCTTAAATTTGAATTTTTCTGAGCTTGATAAAATCTAGTGATTTTTTTGTAGGTAGCTGGCACAAGATGATTGGATTTGTTTACACAGAAATACATAGGTTTACCTGCAAACACATCTTATTCATTTATATGAAAATGTTTCTCTCAGTATGTCAAGATTCAAACTTAATATTAAATTAATGTGATTTCATAGGTTAAACAGGTAAAAAATATTTTTAGAAATCCCTGGAGGTTTCTAATTTATGAA
This sequence comes from Clamator glandarius, assembly GCA_033459285.1. Taxonomy (NCBI): domain Eukaryota; kingdom Metazoa; phylum Chordata; class Aves; order Cuculiformes; family Cuculidae; genus Clamator; species Clamator glandarius. The sequence goes on from JAUNZM010000195.1 coordinate 28,759, forward strand.
TTTATTTTGAATTAATTTTTTTGTCATCCATAATTCAGTGGTATTGATCCTTCTATCTTTCTTTCCTTTGTCTGCAGATATACTGCTTTAAAATATTAAAATAAGACAAATCTAGGTTAGATTTTGATGAACTGAAATTTTATAACATCAGGCCAGATTTTACAGCAGTAAGGGTTTAATGTTTTTAAGCATTTAATCAGATCAAAACTAGTGAATATTTTGTAAATGCATAGAAGCCAATTAACTATGTGTAAAACTTAAAATATTGTACTTTCAATCACTTTATTACAATGATCATAGAAGCATGATTTATTGCATACATAAAATAAAGTGTAGTATGCTTAAGTAGAAGCAAAAATTATTGGATGGGAGATACTAATAAATGAAGAGAAAGTGAAAATAAAATCATGTACATGGAAGTGTAAGTGCCAGGATGAGTTTCAAGTCATAACTCTCTTATAAACTGAACTACATAGCACTTTAGATTTCAATCTCATGTAAACAATTTTTACATGTATAATTAGACTTGGTCACAATCATTAACATGGAATTTTTTCTTGGAAATACTGATTTACTGCAATTATTGACAATTATCAGTTGCTTCTTTATTTCCTTTATCAGTTCTTTGGGGAGAAAATTGTGGACTTAAGATTCCTGCATGGAATAAAACATTTCAAAGTTATTTAAATGTATTTTGATTGTCTGCAAAATATTTTGAAACTGTTTCACTTATGGATAGGACTTCTTATTTCTCAGAAATTTGAAAAATTTCATTGAATGGAAAATTTCTTGACCTTTCAACAGTAATAATACAATTAATTGATATAGCAATGCATTTTTATAAGATGGACTTATGAAAAATTACCTTCAGCTGCAGAGATGAAATAGTCAAGTTAAACATTCTTTTAATACAGGAAGTAAAGTTAAAGCAATAATTTGATTTTGACATCCTGAATCTACTTTCTACTCAAAACACCATCATCCTTACCTCTAAACATTAAGAAAATAAGGCTCTTTAAATATTAATAAAAATATTCAAAACTCCTGATCAACCCAACAAAGCATACGTAGCAGCACAGGGTGCATCCCAACATGCACTTCTTATAGTACAGAGGACCATATCTACAATGGCTTTTCAGTATCTTCTAGAGAAAATAAGTATATAAAGAAACCATGTAATTCTTTTTAGAAACTATACTACTCCCAAGAACAGTCATTCACCCACCTTCACTTTCGTGTTGTAGAAACATCATACTGATGTGCCACAGCAAATCCCTCATCTTTGATCTGGAACATTGATCTGAAACTGCTTCCACCCTCATTCATGTATGTGTACACACACACACACGCACACACGCACGCATGCACTAGCCTACCTACTACCTACCTATGTACCTAATTGTTTCAGTGCATCAATGACAGTCATTCTGGTTCAGAAGAGGCACAAGCAAAATGCTCTGCAGTATGAATGCCACCTGCCTGGAATTGGTTGGATGATTTCATTCAAAGAGTAGTGGTCAATGGCTCAATGTCCAGATGGAGATCTGTCAGAAGTGGTGTCCCTCACAGGTTTGTACTAGGACCGGTGCTGTTTAATATCTTCATCAGTAATATAGACAGCGAGATCAAGTGCATCCTCAGCAAGTTTGCAGATGCAACAAAGCTGAGAGGTGCCATTGCCATGCCGGAAGGATAGGATGTCATGCAGGGGTACCTGGAAGAGCTGGAGAAGTGGGCCTGTGTGAAACTCATGAGATTCAACAAGACCAAGTGCGAGATCCTACACCTGGGTTGGGGCAATCCACTGCTTCAGTACAGGATGGGGAATGACGTGATTGAGAGCAGCTCTGCAGAGAAGGACTTTGGGGTGCTCACTGATGAGAAGCTTGACATGAGCCAACACTGCATGCTCACAGCCCAGAAGGCCAACAATATCCTGGGCTGCATCAAAATAAACATGGCCAGCAGGTCAAAGGAGATTATTCAGTCCCTCTATTCCATTCTCGTAAGACCCCATCTGGCATACTCTGTCCAGTTCTCGTGAGACCCCATCTGGCACACTGTTTCCAGTTCTGGAATCCCCAACATAAGAACTATTGGAACCTGTCCAAAGGAGGGCCATGAAGATGATCAGATGATCTACTATGAGAACAGGCTGAAAGAGTTGGGTTTGCTCAGCCTGGAGAATAGAAGGCTCTGGGAAGACCTTATAGCAGTCTTTCTGTACCTGAAGGCGGGCCAACAAGAAAGCTGGGGAAGGACTTCTTACAGGAATATGTAGTGAAAGAATGAGGGGGAATGATTTTAAGTTGGAAGGAGGAAGATTTACATTAGATATTAGGAAGAAATTATTCATAATGAAGATGGTGAGCCACTGGAACAGATTGCCAACAGAAGTTGTAGATGCCTCCTCCCTGGAAGTTTTCAAGGCCAGATTGGATAGGGCCTTAAGCAGCCACGTCTAGAGGGAGATATTCCTGCCCATAGCAAGGGGATTCAAACTAGATGATCTTTAAGGTCCCTTCCAACTGAAATCATTCCGTTATGAGATGATTCTATGCTTGCTGAAGAAGGAATCAACCCTAGGCAGTGCATACGTCTGTAGTATTTGGACTCAGCACTTATTTACAGAATGATATCTTAAATTGTTAAAATTAATTTGCAAGTATGACCCATAAGAATTATAATATTGAACAGAAAAGGAAAGAATTGGTCATAAATTCTATAATATCTGTAAAATTAGTGTGGGTGTTTTGTAATTTTATTTTTTGAAATGAAATATAATTACTGTGATATTTCTGGCTTGCTAAGGAACAGCTAGGTAGTGCTTTATCTTCATATGAAATTACCATCCTTAATTCCATAGCTAGAATGTATATAAGCTCTGTGTGTGTGTGTGTTTGTGTGTGTGTGTTCAAAATTTATCAAGATGAACTGCCAACCTTTCATCTGTCATTCCTTCATAAGCTTGATGCCTCAGTTCTTTGCTTACAGTGTGTGACATATGACAGTTGTGAAGAGTTGCTGAAAAAAAAACGTGGGAGGGCAGTTGATTTTTTCCTAACTTTGGAGAAGAATCTGATTTAGAATAAAGAAAATAGCAGAAGCAACATGTTTCTTAAAAAAGAAACAGATCTGTCAGATGGTGTTTTGCCCTTTGACGTGTCCAAGGTAAAGAAAGATCTCAGAACTGAATAAAATAACTTTCATGCTTTCTACATTGGGATAAATATACATGGATAAATAAGTCTATTAACGGGGATCCTTTTTCCATGTAAAATAGTCCCAGACCTCTCCCATGCTGTTCTCTAGTTAAGGGTATAAAACTCTACATGCCGCTTCGGTCCTCCATCAGTCTGGCAAATCTCTATTCTGTTTACATCAGATTATTTAGATGAACAACTTCACATTCTGTGTGGTGATACTTACATAGCCATCCACTATAGTCCTCGGAGCACAACCAAAATCTATAATTGTTCTGTAATTTAATCTTGAGGTGGAATTAATTTCACCTATTTTATTGGTCCAGAAGTTAGGTAGCTATTTCATCTATAATCACTGGAAGAAGAAAGAGGTCTCTAGAGGAAGATTCATCCCGTTTTAAGATAGCTGTCTAAGATATTTGAAGAAAATTGGAGTTGCTAAGCAACCTCATCTGGATTTTTTTTCTTTCTCTTAGCTGACTATGAAGGAAAACCTGCTAAGAAGCTCAACTGTGTGCCTATCTTTCAACTACTGATACTAGTTGAAATGAATCCATCCCTCAAGTCCCAACTCCCGGAGTTCTGAAAAGCCTATGATTCATTATGTCAATTATTCAAGATTCATTTTTTCTCCTAACTTGTTCTTAAAACATGTTTCTAGTCATCATGACTGAGAGGAAAGAATGAAAGTGCACCTGAAAGATGGGGCAAGAAAGAAGATTTTAACATCTAATTCTTAGTTAAAAACTATGATGGCCTCTCAACTGTTTTCTCAGTCATGCTGCTCATCTATAAAAAGATAGTTATATACGTCATACAAATGAGGCAATACTGAGAGAAGCAGTGCTGTTGACCAGTTTGACCTGTTAAAACCAATTAGATTTTATGGATTCATAGCTAGATTCTATGAGTCATGCATGCATAGGATGTACATTGATGATGAAAATTTTTTGTAGTTAAAAATATTTTTTAGTAGAAAAGCAAGCAGATGACAACAAAAGCAGTTTGACAATACCGGTAGTTTTAAAAGAAACATTTTGAATTGTTCAAGATTTCACAAAAGGAAAATCAGGAAGTTAATGAAATATGGTTTGGCCTTTGGGTAGTTCTTAGGGCAGTCAGAGAGTTCCTGGGCTTTGGTAGTTTATTCAGATTTGTGGACTGAGCAACAGCCTTGGAGGCCTAAGAGCTGCAGGCTGTAGTTGGAGTGCTTAGAGAAGCCAGTGTCCATGCCTTGAGCTGGGATATGTGGCTTGAGTGACAGGCAGTATTTTCTGCAGGCAGCTTTTCCTGTTGCCATGTGTAGGCTTCTCCAGTGGAAGATAGTTTAAAGTACATGGAGAAACCACTTGTCTTATGTCATTTGAAAAAAAAAAAAATCAGACCATCTGGAGGAGTCTGGATTTTTTTTTTCCAAATATTTCATTCTTTCGATTTTTGTTTTAATTATTGTCTCTTCTGCTTTTAGTTTTGATTTGAAAAAAAAAACCCCAACCACTCTAAACTACTTAAGAAATTCTGTTTCTGTCAACTCAAATAGCATTGCGCTCTCTAACAGGAGGAAAGTAAGAGAGACAAATAACAGTGTGTGCTCATGTTTATATGTTTCTTCTAACTATTTGCTTGCACATTTTGGCCAGTTGCAAATCCCAGTGCCCAAATGAATGTATTTAAATCCTACCAGCTCCCATTCTATTCCTTTGGGAGCCCTTCTCTTTTAGGTACCATTATTTATTATTGAATTAAAAGAGAGTTCAGAAGCACTCTCATCTGCCAGCATCAAAACTGATGAAGCTAGATACTGAAATTAGAACAATATGCATCCAAAGAAATAACTCTGAAAAGATGAACCAGAAAAACTAAGTCCTAGTATTTCTGAGCTTAGCTGTTTTGCACATCACTTTTAAAACTTTGCTTTGGAACAGATAAAGAAGAAAATCTAAAATAATATCTACATCATCTGTAGCAATAGTGAAAATTAAAAAAAAACAACAACCAAATAAAACTACCGTTCCTGAAAGCTTGAAATTAAAGTATGAAAGTAAGTAATGCCAACTCTAAACTACCTGTTGCAATAATTAGGCTCTCAGTCAAATATTTTCCTCAATTTTTCCACATTCTGTTAGCTAATACTATATATTCTCTGAGTAAGAGGATATAATTTTCCAATAGCCTTAATTATTTCTCAGTACTAAGTCTGTAATTTTGACTGTAGAAAGATATTGTGAAATATTATTGCAAAAATTATTATTGCTAAAGTTTCAATAATGATTTTTATTATAAAGTGTTAGTAATGTTGTCCAGTTGCTACCATAAAACTACCTTCACAATAAGCTTAAAAAAATGTATTTCCTTGAAAATAAGCTTAGCAGCTTAGTGTATATGTTATTATTACAGTAAATTCTCTTCTGTTCCCTCAACACAAATCATTTAGAGAGCTGAGGACACTGTAGTGAGGAATTCTGCAAGACAGAGACTCTCAAAGATGATCAAATAGATAGCAAAACATAAATGCCTTAACTATAGTGGTGTCATACTAATGTTTTAACATAGGGTTTGCTGCCTTTTTTGTTGTAAATGTCTTTTTGCAAGCTTATACAGTTGCTTAAAGAAATGAGTCTTAGTAATACTTAAGTGAAAGAACTCAGAAGAATAAAAGAAATTATGCTTTAATCTCATTTCATTCAGGTTCAGCCACAGTGTACCATTAATGGCTCTCTTGTATAAAATATGCAGATTCAGTTATTGACCTCATCTTACCATACTGCCAGTCACAATTGTTCTCTTCAGGCACTGTTAAGGGGCCTGCTGGGAAGATTAAAAAGGAACAGTCACCCTTTTGATGGTTCCTTCAAACCAGAGCCCCGGTGCAATCTTGCCTGAACACTTGCTTTCCTGTAACTGCTCTGCTCTTTTCCTCCTTCATCTGAGAAGTAACAACAGGACTTTCATGTTCCTCCTCAGAGTCTAAGCCCTAAGCACCACTTTGCTGCCTTTTAGCTTGAAACTGGATGGTTTATAACACAGAAAAACAAACAGCTGGAGGGCTGCTATAAAGGGTGCTCTAAATTAGAAGAATTTCCTCTATAGTATGACTCTTAAGAGCTTGTATTGTAAATTAATTCTCCCCTGCTAAGTTACAAAACTAGTGCAGCCAAAAGGTCCTTCATATCAGGGAAGGTGCAATGATCTTTTCTCCCTCAGAATTGTGTTCAGAATCAATACAGTGACAAGCTTAACGGTAGCTGTTGGGTTTCCTTGAGTGGAAGTTGCATTCTTTTCAAACTACTCTCTGGGACTTTTTTCAAGACTTCCTCTCTTTTATGAGTTCTAAATTATTTGTCGGGTTGTCCTTCAGCTTACATAACTTCTGCCAGGCTTTCTAAAAAATTAAACTAAATTTTCTCCTTTTTCAAGTTAGTGATGTGAGAGTGACACAAGAATTTTGTATTATTCTACAAGTCGTTGATTAGGATGAAACTATGTATTATTACTGTTTTAACATCAGTGCCATACATAATCCTAATACTAAAAAGGAAAAAAAAAATCCATCTATGTGTAACTTTCCCCAGGGACAAACACTGTTGGTTGCATTAACGGGAATGTAAATCCTAAAGAAATTAGACCAATGCTGGAAGTCAGTCTGCATCAAGCTGCCTAAAATGGTTTGTGGTACTATAGACCAAAGCAAGGTCTCCTGGGAAATTGTTCAGTGTGTCAGAAGAAGCATGCAGTCTGCATGCATTAGTATTCCAGAGACATTGAAGACCTCTGTGATCGAATAATTCAGCCCAGATGCTCTGCCACCCTCACTGTGATAATTGTGACACATTTCCCTTTACCCCAAAGGAGAGCCACACTCATTTACTCAAATGTAATTTCTCCTCTGACTGACAGTTATTGCATTTAGAGATTAAAAACATCCCAAACCTACATCACATCCGTTGTTGACATCTTAGCACAAGCAGCAGGCAATCATAAAGCTTCAGATTAAGAGAGCTTCAGGGCGAATTTACTTTATTCTGGCAGTTTGTGTTCCATTCTGATGTGCTCCTCAGTTGCCATAAGGTTTGCTTTCATTAATTCATTTTTAATAAACAATTGGGTTTGTTATGTACAAAATGTAAATACTAAATATGAGGTAAACATGCAAGTAACTATCAACAGATGTCCATATTTTTTTTAAAAATAACGTGGGTTTGTTTGTCTAAAACATACTTAAGGAATTGTTTGATTAGGATTTATAATTATTACCATGATTACTGTGTGTTAGTTAGGTATACTAGGACCTTTACCATCTTTCTCTGAATGAATAAGGTTTTTTTAGAATTACACACCCAAGAACATAAATATGAGTTGGACTTAAAAAAGGGGTCAAGCAGAGGCAGTTTACTAATTTTCTGATTTTCTCTTTTTGTTAGTCTTGTATCTTTAGTTTGTTTGTGATATTTCTTAAGTTCAAAAATTGCCTTTAAGCACATTCACAGATGTAGGCTTCTCGTCTTCTTACTGAGCAGAAATCAGTTTGCTATAGGTCTGTGTAGATTTGGGGATCTAGTAATTCTAATATTTTATTTTTTTTTTAGTATCAAAAGCATCTTAATTAAAAACCACTGAATATTTTAAAAGACAATTATCAAAGTAGAACAATTACTTCTAAAACAAATGGTGGTTTTGTTGTTGTCTATGAGAAATACGGTATGTGAAACAAAACTGGATATGAATTGAAGGATTAATTGGCTCGTACTCTTTTACTTTGGGGATTTTTGACTTTTCTGGCTTTGTTTTAGATGGTATTTTTTTAGATATGTCAAAAATTCTCAAAGGACAGGAAAATTGTTTCCTGACAGCTATACTGATATGATCAAGTTAGTATAGCTTCAGGCTATAAATTAAGATATCCTTCCAGCACTTTGAAACATGTATATGCAGAATATTATAAAATATCTTTTAAAGTCACATGGAAAAGACTAAGTACATTAATCATATTAATATGACATTTTAAGTAAAGTACATGTCCAACATTGAACAAAAGCTTCACATAATTACTGTATTGTAATTTAACCCTACTGGATAAGGCAATACAATAAGGCAATACAGGCTTTTTCTTCACCACTGAAAGATTAGCTCATCATCCTTTTTACAAATACTAGTGTTGTCAGTGTGTCATTATCATTGCTTTCCATCAGATCACTTGTTCAAGATAATAAAACTATGTTCTCAAATACAAATATATTATGAATAATTGCCTTTTTAAAAACAAGGAGACTTTTTAACGCAGCACGAGCTTCAAAAGAGGAAATAATACATACTAGTGAAGATCGAATGAACAGTGTTCTGTGTGGAGGACAAGCACATCACACACATTTTCAGATCTCAGTGAGAAAAATCACGACTTTTAGAATGCATGTACAGGGGAGGTTGTTTATTTGCTTTTTCTGTGTTTTATTCACTCTTCTAGTACTTCAGAAAATCAGGTTGCATGTTTCAAATAACATCTGGAAAGGTGTCTAAAACTATGTTGTGATGTATACTTCTGGCTTTTGGGGTGCTAGTGCTGAGAACATCCTTCAATCAGCGCAGATCTGCGGAACAAAAAAAAAAGGAAATCAGGAAATAAGTAACTCGGCAAGATCACAATGCAAATATAGCAAACAGAATGAGCAGAAAGGTGCCAGAAGAGGCCATCTTTTACACAGGGCAAAGAAAAGGGTCCATGCACTTCAAGAATCATTAATTTAATCATGACTCAGTGAAAACCTGATATTACTCACGAAAGTTTAAGTACATTCCTGTACTGAATCCTAGTTCAAACTCCATCTTCACTCCATCTTTTTACCAAACACTGGAGAAACTCACCTGTAACACTTCTAATGTTAGGAATATAAAGCCTAATACACCCTAATGAAAGGAATTAAGTTTCAATAATTAGTCTAGCATGCACAATATATGCATATTGGTTCCAAGGTATTCCAGATGCATCTGAACTGCTGATGTATAGTGAATTGCGTGTCTGAATATGGACAGCATGTGTTGTCAGTTGTGCTATGTGTGCAAGAACTGAATGTATAGCTCATGCAGGAGTAAAGTTTCCTAATCACAAACAAAAATATGGGAGACCTACTCATTTAAGAAGAACTTATACTAATCCATTCTACCAAAAAAATACCTAAATAACTCCTTTTTGAGTCAAAAATAGCACCTTCAAAAAGTAGTCTGGGTATTATATTTTAGTAGAAGTTTTAAGTGACAAGCCAAAGAAGAACTCTATTCCTTTAATTTAAAATTTGAAAACAATTTAACAAAGCAATCTTGTTATTTTTTCTGAAGCTCTTTTTTGTTTCCTAGGTTTTTAATTTCTTTAAATTAAAACTAAAATAAGAACCCATAAGGCATAAACTCTCCATGGAAACTACTTTTGATTCAAAGCAAATTCTTTATGTCAAGCAAAAATTGATAGAAATGTTTCAATTGTCCATAGCAAGATGACATCTCAGAGTCTAAACTAACATAGAATATTTTCCAGACTCTTATTATATGAGCCATTCACCTTCACAATGTTTGAAAGCTTTGGTTAGGTTAGCTAATCAATTCAATAGTTAACCTTTTCACAAATATATATCTTGTTTACAGAGATTTCAGATTCCCTAAAGTGCTATCAAATATGATGATGCCTTTGCAGTGATGCTGCTCTTCCCTCTGGTGTGTTATCTCCAGGGGGCACTCTTTTGGCTTTGATAGATGAATCAAGAGATAGGGATATGGGGCTCTACTGGCAATAGAATTATTTTTAATTCAATTACCTGTGATATGGGAGGCATATATGTTTCTATCTCCCTAGAAAACCATTTTTTCTCTTCTGCTTCTCACACAGCATCTCTGACACTGCCTTCAGCAATCATTTCATTGGCCCAGCCTTCTAAAAATCTTGATGCTATCCATGGAAAAATCCATCTACTTCATTATATAATTGATCTTAACTGGGATGGCTTTACTGAACTTACAGAACTGAAAGTCTCTGTAGAAGAGATCATCTCTGTATCTATGTTACATGTAATATTGTGGATTTACATAAACAGAGGGAGTTTTTCCCTGCTACCTGTCACAATGTAAATCAGATTGTACAATCTCCATTGTTTAAACAAATACACTTCTCTGAGTTTTTATAGTACAGTATACTACAATTTTTAGGCTTGAACCGACCAATACCCTTGGAAATCTGAATCAGCTGTAAATGCATGAACTACGAGGAGAACTTGGTTAAATTATATATGACTAATTTTTAAATCTCAAATGTTAGGCTTTTAAGATAAATTGTTTCTTTAACTTTGTGAGATAACTCAGGTAAATAAAAGCTAGTCACATGTATTCTTTCCAAACTTTTATCCTTGAATTCTCCATTATATATTCCAAGTTCTTCAACAAGATCCATTCATTCATTAATAACCATTAGGTAGAAGTTATCCTCACATATTCGAGTAACCACATTCTGAACTTCAAGGGCGTTTTCAAATTACTTTGGGATGAAGTTTGCATATGAGTTAGATGAGTTTGATGCAAGTCTAAATAGCTTCTGTTTCCTAAGGATTGCACAAGTTGACACGTTTCCTTGCCTTTCCTTCCTCATTGAAAGTTAAATGCTGGCTTTTGTTGTGCTTTCTTTGGAGCTTGGGATATCTATTTAAACACCTGACTTGGTATTTTGAATGAAATTCATAATATGCTTCTGCCAGACACTGGGACATTAGAAATGCAACATTGAACAGAACACATCATTTTATATTGTAAAAAGGAATTTAAAATGTCAGTTTACTCAGTCAGGTGAAAGTAATCCTATACTAGGAAGTAATTAGAAGGGTTTAAAGCTATTAGTTGTCTCAGGTCAGGATGATTAGACAAAGAATCCTATTTATTTAAATAAATATGGGGCATTATTATTATCTGTACTGCCAGGGTTTAAGACATTATTGTCACTTGAAAAAGGGATTTTAAAAACTACTCTGCTATGATTAATTATTTTATATGTAGTAGGAAATAAAGTCATTGCTTGCATAGAAATTACTTGTTCTACATAATACTAGATTGGAATGTATTTGTTCTTCACCTATGTTTCTCTTGTATTTCTTTTTTCTTCTTGAGATCTCTTTAAATTTGAATGTGGCTAAGGGACAGAGTTGACAATCTGCCCTTTGTAAAGCAACATCTCATAACTGAATATGTTTTATAGTAGTATTTTCTGCTCACTTCCATTGTTATTTGAGCAAAGGTGTAGTGCTTAACTTAGGGTTATGATTGTTTGGTGGCAGTAAATGAGAGGAGGTGAACAGAGGCAACACTTTCTTCTCTTTAATATAGTGCTTAAGCTCTCCCCTCAGAACAAATATAACTTTCACATTAATATAAAAAGATTTGTGTTTCTTATTTAGTTCAAAGGAATCAAGTTACAACAAAAATTCAGTAAAAAAAAATTGACATGTTATTTTGATCTGAGTTACTAATGCAAGATAAAGTCTTGAAGGAGACAAGGGTTTACTTTGACACGTTTACTCATGTGAAAATTATGAGGTAGCTTGTCCTCACATTGGTTGAACACTGCACTGAAGCTACATAGTACTTGCTGGAAGGCAAGCAAGGCTACTGTAAAATCCAACTGTTCTTAACATTTATATTTTATTCTTAATTGAAAACAATCTAATGAAATAAGTTCTTTGCTCAAAAAGTTTGCTTATGAGTTATAGAAGGAATTCTGCAACCCTTAGCAATCCTGCTGGAGGGAAATGAATGATTTTTAGGTCTGGCATTTTGAGATCTCTATGCTTCCATAATTATGCTCAGTTTATCCCAAAGAATCTGAGCCTCCCTGTATTTAAAATGCCAAGTTTTGTGAATTTTTTTCTATTTTCTTATCTCGAAGAAGTAACAGTATTAAATTCACTACTTGATTTTCCAAATGAATTTTCTTCTAATGTCTTTGGCTTTTAAGGAGAATGAAGTATTAGGTCCTTAGATAGTGAAAGAATAAGAGGGAAACTTTCAGTTTAAAAAGACCAGCTTGACAGTTTCTGATGATCAACATGCTAATTGCTTGTGAGCATAGTCACCTTAAGTATTCATGTATTTAATTTAATTTAATTTAATTTAATTTTATTTTATTTTATTTTATTATTTATTTATTTATAAACTTCCATGAATCTAATCAGCAGCCCCAAGGGCCTTCTTACAAGAAGCAAAAGCTGTGAGGAAATACTCATTGCAAGGTAACATTTTACATAATTCTTGATCACCATGGCTGGAGGAAAAGGAACAATTCCAGGAATATACATGATGCTATCTTTTACTTCTATTACATTTTTTAAGGGTACCATGCAGCTCCTGAAACAAGAAGAGAAAAACAAAACCTTTTCAGTAGCCATTAAAAACAGATAGCCTTCAGGTTCTTGAAACCCTGTTTTGCTCATTAAAAACAAATTTAAAAAAAACACACAAAAATGTTTATATGTATATTTTTTCAGTGGAATCAATACATTCTGATTATCAGGCTAATACTTTACCAATTATTGATTTTGATGTTTATGAGCAACAATCAATTTCCATCTAAGATTCTTGTTTCACTAACAGAGTAAATAGTGTTAGGCTGACAGGTCACTTTGTCAATAGGATTGCAGGACTCTACAATGAACTGATATTGCTCATTGCTGTTTTAACTGCATCTCTGCTTCCATAGATCCAGAGTTTGAAGTTAATAACAGCAGACTGAGGGTCAGGATGTCTTCTGGAAGGTCTTGTTTTGTTAGGTCTTACTGACAGGCTTTATTTTGAACTTGCTTCAACGCCTCACATCTATACACTTTTAAATCTGTATCTCATGGCTACACAAGAAGTGAACAATTTAAGATGGTGGAGCTGGGTGAAGTGTACTTTTCATATAGTTATAAAGAGGGAGATATTTTTCCACAATTTGTTGTTTGGTTTTTAAAACTTTAAAATCTGGTGGGGTGGGAAGCATCACTCCCTTCTAGCCCCCCCGCAAGCCCTGTATATTTGAAAATATTAATCACTTTAAGGAAGTTCTCAGCTTCTTTACTTGGATTCTTTCTCTAGAGATGCATACTTTCACACTGATTGATGTCTTATTACAATACTCATTTTCTACATATTTGTCAGAGGTGCAGATATGTTGCCATTGTTCACTCTCTCTTTATTTCAATTTGTCTTTTATAAGATAATGCTAAAAAGCACTGCAAGTCTGTTATGAATATCAAACCATTAAAAACATTGTCATGTAATGCAGTCCTGGATTTCTGTAAAGAAGGTCACCTCCTTGTATACTAAAGTTTACTGATGCCTCATATCACTAACGATTATAGTTAGTAATTCCTAGAGAGATTTACTCTTTCATGTGAGACTGTGATTCTTACTTCATCCTTTGCTGGCAGTGGAGGTTTTTTCAGAAGATTCTCTTCAGCTTGGTAAGTACAATACCAATTTTATAGGAATAAATAAAAAAAAAATGTTACATAAATAAAAAAAAAAGTTACATAAATTTTGCAAACAAACAAACAAACTGGAATGCTATACATATATGATTGATCAACTGACATACTTGTGGCTCATAAACTTAGTCAAATCTAGAATGCAATTTTGTTTGATAAAACAATGGTCGTAGAAGCTGAAATTTATAGGTTAAAAGGTTGGTGTCAATTAATTTCTCATTTTGACGAAAAACATTTTTACAAATTGCCCAAAAGGATTTTATTTTAATGATTTCACAATGTTTTTTAGGATTGAACATTATTTTTTTCTTTGAGTGTGATTTGAATTATTATCAAAAGAAAAATCATGATTAAATTACTGACATGAAATTGAACATTTTGGAAGTTAAAACAGAACTTTTCCCTTTTTTCAGTGAGTTGAAGAAAAATTTAAATTGAGAGGTTAATTAATAAAAATCTAATTTTAGAAAATGTTTTCCAAACTTGAAATAAATAATATTTTTTTTAAATTTGAAACACTGTTCTTTAATTAAGATGTTCAAAAATATATTCTCTCTGACATTGTTTAAATGTTGGAAAACATAAAATATGTATTATTTAAAGATAAATTTTAGATGATAAATATTGGATATATTTCTCGATAATTATTTCTTTGAAGATACATGTAGGCCTTATAGAACAGCTGTGGTTTTTCACACTCACTAATTATTGTATCAGCCTTTAAATTTAATCTTTCTGTAGCTGTATTTAAATCAACTGTTCCTTGATATATGTGACTGCCTACTGAGCTTGTGAAATCCGTCCAGCTGAACAGGGATCATATCTATATAAATGGCAAGTTTTCTGGCCGCTAGTTCTAATACTGACAAGGAACTGTTAATTTTCTGATTAATGCTAGTTTATTGAAAATGTTGCTTACTTTTGTAACCAATTACCTACAGAAGCCACTTGTTTCAGGAAATAGTAATAAGCAGAGAATAGAGGATTTTCCCTTTTCCTTAGCCCAATGACGAGGACAGGTTGATTAAAACATCTGTGGTTCTTCACATTCAAGGGAAATAGTGCAGTGATCTAAACCACCCACCTAAAAGACTTTGGATAGAAAAATATATGCTAAAGAAATATAAAGGCAGGAGAGAAATGTCTTTTTAAAAAAGGCAATTAAATATCACTTTGCTGAAGACTCTTCTAAATTGTTTTCCTCCTGCCTTTTCTAGTCTACTGGAAAAACACAAAGGAAAAAATTGTCAAAATAGAGGGAAGAAAACCAAATTATTTTGCATTTTATGCTTATTATTTGCTTTATAAAATATCTGAAAATAAATCCAAATCTTAATATATCCTTCAAAGAAAAATATGATCTTTTATCTCTCTGTTAAAATGAGTGGAGAACAAAAAACTCACAGGGTCTTCATATGGTCATACAATTTTGATCCTATTCCAGTACAATCAGTAGCAGACTTTTTCTGGATTTCAATGAAATCTGAAGTAAGCCTTGGCTAGGAACCTGACTAATTAAAGTCTCATTGCACCTGGATTTTGCCCTCCAGCATTTTCATTTTACTTCCCCTCAGCAGCAATGCCACTCCATTAAAATGACCTTAAAAGCAAGGATTTTGTCGGCTATGCAGATAGTCATCAAAGCAATGTTCAGGTACTGTGGGAAGTGATTTAAGAGGCAGCATTGTCCGTCACACAGTTTCAAGGATCATTAGAAAATTTTACAGAATCACAGAATCAAAACTGAACTGGGATTTTTATGTTGCATATTTGTATAGAATTAACAGAAATGTTCACTTGAAAAATACCAATTCATCTGTTAAGTCACCTTTTTATAGATTTCATGGTTGTTTTTCTTTTTTTTTTCCTTTATCTCTTGTTGCAACGCTCACACAGCATGATTCATCCAGCCTTCTTCTACTCATCTATTCTTTCCTCTAATTCCTTCATTTTCTCCTTTTACCTCATCATCTTTCTTTCCCTGGTCTCTCCCATGACAATTCTGTTTTGCTCTCTCTATCTTCTTGATCGTCAGTTCTTTTCTGACATTTTTTTCTTCATGATACAAACGTATATTCTCTTCTCTCAAACAGGTCTCCAGTGACCATCTCCTTTTGCCAGTAACCATTTCATCTCCACTTGTTCTTCCAATAGAGTCAGTGGATACATAGTATTTTTCAGCATTTGTCCTCCTATATTCTTTTTTTTTTATCCAAAAAATTTCCCTAAATTGTTCTTATCTACCAAGTTTATTCTTTGGTTGTTTGGGGTTTTTTTGGGTCTTTTTTGACGTCATCATCTTGAATGCACTCAGTTCCATCTGGATAATATCATTAATTCAAAAATTTACTAGATATTAAATTTATCAGATTTTTCTTCATAATGCCTCTAACACAATTCCTTTGATGGCTACCAACAAAGCTAAACTCCTGGCTCAGCTACTACAAAAGCATATTGCTTATAATTGATGAATAAATAAGTAACAAATCTTTTTTTTCTGGGATTCATATAAAATTCCACAGTTTATTTATAATCTCTGTTATGAATACCATAAATGCTTCCTTGTTTTTGTCTCCTTCCTCTGGTTCATTTTTCTACATCTTGTCTAAAAGGCATTGCTTTTAAGGCCATAAATCATAATTTCTCACTCTGCCTATCAGTCTTTATTCTCTACCAAAATATTACCTGGAACCTCTGATAAGATCAGACATTATCCCCCATTGTTATTTTGCTGAACAATTAAATAAACAGCTTCAGAATTCCTTATAATACTTGTCCTCTAATACAGGAGAAGTGTGAGCCTAAGTACTGCATTTTTACCTGTCATATCCTTCTTTTTCTTTCATTTGTCAAAAAAGTCTACAGGAAATTTGACAGTATTTAGGGCTGCTAAAGATTCAAACCCACTGCCTGTCAGGGCAAAGAGCATTCATAATTTTGCCTTACTCATCTCATACTTCTGTTTAATAAGTATAGTGCAAATGGTGTGGTACACAATTTTTTAATTATTATATAAAATTGCAGCAGTATTTGTCCTTTGATGCTGTTTCAGAACAGTGACATTAAAGTAACATAAACAATGATAAACAGTCAACAGAAATAAAAGAAAAGAAACAGCATTATGCTCACCAGTAGCCTTGGGCAACCTTTATGGTAGCCAGTCTGTTAGTAAGTCAGAATCCCAGGGGTTTTAGTTCCTAGAATAGGAAACGAAGAACAGCCCTGAAAAGTCAGACCAAAAGGTCATTTAATTTAATATCTTTTCTCCAACTCAGGAGAAGGCTAACAATTTCCCTTCTGCATGGAGAAAGAGAAAGATGCCAAAACTTCAGGCTTTATTTCATTCACATTTGTTATGAGGTTTTAACATCTGTCCATTGCCTTGACACAAAATCAAAAATGTTCTGTTTCCTTCACACACAACATTTGCACCAGGATTCCATTTATTCATTTATTTCTCTAGACTCTTTTCCATAAGATCAGTACAATGTTTTTCTGTAAAAGATGAAAGATGTGGTTTGGTGGAATACTACTTCTGTCTTTATTAATAAGACCTCCTGTGAACTACTTTCTGATCTCTGCTGTCTTACAGCTTCTGGACTACTTTGCATAAATTGCAACACACTGCTGCAGTATGCATTTCTTTTCATTGATAGGAACTTTCCCTGCACTCATCTTCTTCACAGTTTTAGCTTTTGAATTCTAGATGTCACTGAAGATTATTTTCCCTGTCTGTTTTCAGAAGAAGCAGAACTCTGAACCCCACAATAACACCTGCTAACAAATGAGGCGACGCCTTCTGATATAGTCCTTTCAGCCCAGATGGTCTCCTTCCTTTACACTGTTTTTATTATTATGAAAATGTCCTCTTTCAGAAGGGGGGACTTCCTAATATCATCCTAAAATTCTGTTGCTGATATATGTGGTCTTTTAAACTGTAATATTTCTCATTTGGACTAACATTATTCCTCTGTTAGGTAGTATCAGCAAGACCTCTGATTAGAGGAAAAGAAGTTGTGGGAGGAATTTCTCCCAATTTCCCAGAAGCTAGCCTTGTTTCCATGACCCTATCTAAGGTTAACAACAATGCATTCCATGATACAATTGTCAACTGTAGATGCACCAACAAATTTTGATTCTAGCTAAGGTACTATAACTTTCCTTTCCATTGCATTTCTGGTACCAGAACATCCAGTGTGGATGATTTTACTGTGCTTGTACAAATGTGTATGCAAACTTCACGTATGCATATTGCATAAGCCTGAAAGTTTATCTTTGCTAAAAAAATGCAGCAAAGAAGTGTTGGATTTTTTTTTTTGTTTTGTTTTCTTCTTTTTCTTTTAAATTTGTATGGCTGCACCATATAGTGCAACGGAAGAACAGGTTAAGTCTGGCTTTCCAAAAGTTTGGGGTTTTGGCCTTATACATGGAAATATGGATGATGAATTTTGGGGATTTTTTAGGCTGTGTTACTTAAACTTTATTAGTTTGGCTTTGAAGTGATTATTGTTTAATTGATAAAGCTACATATTTTCATGATAATACAACTTGCTGTTTCTTAACTGAAGTTATTAAAAGCTAAAGTATGATTTTACAAGGGAATAAATTGGCCTCAAGTTAAATCAAACGAGTATTCCATTGGTAAAAAAAGATGGACAAGATTACCATATAACTTCTGTTCTTAGTCCTGAAGCAAAGGTCAAGTTGTCTTACAAAAATCGATTGATCTGAAAATGTATTAAAGGGATCTATCACCTTTTGTGCAATCAATAGTCTTGGAAAACATTCAAAATGTGGTTTGACTGTTCCATGAGGTTTATCAAACCTTATTTTGAAAGCTCTGTAAATTGACCTATCATTAAATTTCAGGCATATCACTGTAGTCAGGCATGTGAAATTTCAGAGAAAATTTGAACCCAAATGAAAAGCAAGATTAAGACTTAGATGTGGAGAATTGTTCTTATCTGGCTTTAGCCTTTTCTGACAGCTATATCCCATGTCAATAGATATCAGAAGGCTTATTTTCTCCACGAGTGGAAAGCTTATGAGAGTCATTACTTTCATGACATTTCAAACCTCTAAAGTTAAGAACACTTATAAATGCATGTGTCCTCCTGAGACACACTATACAAGCTACAAAACAAATATTTATCATTTCCAATTCAAATGACCATAAAACTATAAAACATCTCTGGCTTCAAGTCTATTCTTACGTTCAAATGTTAATTCCATTCTCCAGAAGTTGAAAGAAGTTTATAATCAAGACTTGGACATATTGACTAATTTTTTATATAGTTGGAATACTTTCCAAAATGCCTACAAGATACCAATTCATAACTCCTACTTTCAGGAATTACTATGATAATTGAGAGATGATGAACACAATTTTTCTGACTGCATAGATGACTGTAATTAGTACACAGATGTCCTAGGAAACATAAAAATATATTCTCTATTAGTATGGGGAAAAAAGAGACTATATCTGAAAAACAAAACAACATTCAAATTTATACAGAACAAGGCAAACTAGCTGCATCATAAAAATAATTGTGTGAGAAATGATAACATCTTCTACTTTGCTTATGCATCTCGTTTACAGAAACGGAACTTGTTCAGTCCCAGAAGCTTGTGGATTAACCCCTGCTAGCAACTGGGCACCCACCAGCCACTTACTTACTCCACATTCTCAGCAGGAGGGGGAAAGAATCAGAAGGGCAAATACAAGAAAGCCCCATTTGTTGAGATAAAAACAGTTTAGTAAGTGAACAAATAAATTAAAAAAACACCCCAAAATAACAAACCCTAAGAAACTCTAAGGTAATCACACAGCACCTCTTGCCAGTAGAACGATGCTCAGCCATTCTCTGAGTAATGACTACCTTGGAAAAATTCCATGAGTTTTATTAGTAAGCATGATGTTATACAGTATGGTATAACCATTTAGTCAGTTTGGGTCCACTGTCCCAGATGCACGATCTCCTAAACTCTTGCCGATTCCCAGCCTACTTGGCTGAGGTGCACAGTGTGAGAAACAACGAAGGACTTGATGCTGTGCAAGAACTGCTCAACATCAACTAAAACACCGTTGTGTTATCCACACTATTTTACTCACAGATCTAAACCAGAGAACCATAAAGTCTGTTATGAATACAGTTACTTCCATCACATCCAGATTCAGTGCAATGACCTTGCATAACAAACAAATATTAAAAATTAATTTTTAGGAGGTAGGGGATTTTGTGTTTTATTTTCTACTGCTTCTAAAGTAGCGATATTCTTCTTATGATGAATTCAAGTCAGAAGAAAAGAAGTTATAAGCATAAGCATTTAGGAAACCTGAAAATATTTCATAAATTAGTGTCACAGCATTACTCTTAAAACAAGTGCATCGCGTTATCATATCTGTGAAGAAATTCCAGATATGTGAATTCTCGAGGAAATTAAGTAGAGTGACAATGCAGCTGAGATAGCCAGAGATTCAAAAAGGGAATTTTAGAGCATAGTTTTTGACTTTCAGCATATTTTATATATTTAATATCTGTTAGAGTGAATGTTTCTGCTCAACTCATTAGCAGGAAAAGCTTCAACAAGAGCTTTCAACTCTGACAATAAAGTCATAAAACTACTTGTTTCAAAGTTGGGGAGGATATTATCACCTATGCCTTTGTTAGCTGTTTCCCCCAGGAAAATAACTACTAACATGAGTTTCAGTTGTTTATTCTTACATATATATAGATATGTGTATGTGTGTGTGTGTGATCATTGTTAACTGGTCAACAACTTGTTTCTTTCTGTCCCTTAAAATAAATTACCTATATTTGCTCTAATTCTGACACATAATTCTTTAGTCATAAACTGTTTACCAAGTCTGGGACTAGAGATAGATCCAGCCACACCAAGGGTCTCCTTTGAGGGGAAATTTAGAAAACAAGGGGGTCTATCTTGAATCTTATGACTTGATGGGAGGGCATCCCTCAGCCACTTTTCAGAACCATACCTATTTAACGTGAAAACAGGGCATCCTTTTTTTCTAGGTGCTGTGCTTAAAATCTTCTACTCTTTCATTAAAAACAAACAAACAAACAAACAAACAAACAAACAAACCCTTCAAATAGTAGCAAAAGTAATAAAAGTAATTAGGAGCCTATTTGTGTTCATAAAGCGCTTATTTAATTGTTTTCTTCCAGTTTGGTTGGATTAGCAAACATGTATAAGGCCACATACTAATCTATATGAAACAGTATCAAATAGCATTCTAAGGGAAATAGAGAAGTTAGCTATGAAATAAAATATGTGAATTAGTCTTAAAAATCACATCATGATGCATAGAGAAAAAGAGGATATAAGGTTTCATAATTTAAAGTCATTAAACTTTGAGTATTTGAAATCAATGCATTCTAGGAAAACTAGGAACTGCTACTCACAATGTTCTAACTCAGTGTTGCATATTAAATAAAGATCTTGAAATCTCTGATGAGACCTTTGCTCCTAAGTTGAGCTGCAAGTGAAACAGAATGTAACACTGAAACAAAGTACAATCACAGAGATTAAGGAGTATTGTTTAAGTAAGGTTGAATTTCTTATTAGTTAACTCCAAAATTTCTTAAGTCCAGAGCAGGAAGTATCATTGAAAGTCTTGCTGAACTCAAGGTAAATAGTATGAAATAGTCTTCACCCATCAATAACTTAAAGGCAACATGTTTCCCAAATTCTAGTATCCAAGTTTGGACTTTGTGTTCTAGGTGTGTAGAGAACCAGATGGCTAAATAAGAGGTTGCATGGTCAAGCTCGGAGGATAGTTGCTAATTTTTCTTACTCTATCTGCCAGTGTATGGTAAGCATCTTTTACAAGGGGCTGTCTAAAACCAGTTTAGTTCAGCCTCTCTATCAGTGGCCTGGAGAAGAAGGTGTGGGAGAGCAGTTTATTAAAATGTGGGGATGACACCAAATCTGGGGGAGAGGGACATCACTAAGGACACTCAAGGGCATTGTGAAGGACCTAGACAGGCTGGAGGAAGAGGCTGACAGGAACCTCATGTATTTCATTAAGGATGAGCCAAGTGCTAACGCTTGGATCAAAACACTGATTCAAGAACACAGTCTGGGGATTGCCTGACTAAAAGCATTTCTACAGGAAGGATCCTGAGTGCCCTGGTAGATATCAACTCAACATAAGCCAGTAGTGTGCCTTGTCTACAAAGAGAGCAAGCAGCCAGTGAGATATTTGTAGGAGAACAGTCAGAACACCAAAGGAAAGGATCTATTGCCCTCTGCTTTGCACTTGTGAGATCCCATCAAAATACTGTGTTTGGTCTAAATTCTGAAGAAAAATATCACATGAAAGTTCCATAAAATTCCTACATTGAACATATGTTCAGTCTTTTTTCCTAAAATCTGTAATGGCTGAGATGTTCAGTCTTCAGAGAACAGAGATGATTGTAAATAATCTAATGGAACAAAAGTATATTCAAAAAATATGAGTCTATTTAGCTTTTAATCTTCCAGTTGAAAGGTTTTGCATGCAATGATTTTTTTTCCCCAGTCCTTAAGGAGGCTTATCAAAGATTTCTGGCATATTAGCAGATAAAGATCTACAGTCCTTTACATAAAGTTTAGTGAAATAGTCTTTTTTCCTTAGCACAGAAAAAATGCTCATGTCACCAATGAAGAGAGCATTAGGAACATATTATTCACCACAAATTAGAAAAAACATCAATAAAAATGACATTTGTAGTGAACAAGCAGCCCAAGATTTTGACCAGATTTTGTTACATGAGTAGCTAAGTATCCTTTAGTCCCCTCACCAAAAAGCACAGTTGTGTTTAAATGTAAGCAAGGGTCTTTGTTCTAGAGAGCTAAAGGAGTTTCACTGCAGTGGCACTCATATGCAAAATTTTTGAGGCATTTGAACATAAGTATCTTTGTAACATGTTTTCATGTTCTGCAGCTCATTGTCTGTGAATATCTTAGGAAAATATACAATAAAACTATTGTTTCCTTTCGGCTAACTTCTAAACAGCACCCACTGCTGCTGTGGAATACTTTCTGCCACTACAAAACAAGAAGGCTCATGTAACACATTGGAGGGAAGACACTCTTGAAAATCTGGATTCCTCCTGGGTCTGTGACAGATGTAATAGGGTAACTTCATGTAGAGGGATAATTGGCTATTTTCATCTCCTGCTAATTTCTTTGGTCTTTTTCCTTGGTAAAGTCAGTCTAGATATCCTTATTAGGAGTAGGTGCCTGTTGCTCTTCAGTGTGTCTTTTCTCTCCCCTGTTCCCACCCCAAACATTTAATCCTTTAAAGAATCAACAGACCAAATTCCTTTTCTTTGTTGTCTGTGTATACAGACGAATGAAAGGGAAATTTTTCCACTGTTTGTCTCATTATTATTTCACTTGTGTCTGGATAAGTAATAGACTGGGCAACCTTCATTCCTCCTTACTTGATTCATTCAGAGATGTATTTTCAGATGGCCTTGCATGAAGATATTAACTGAATCCATTGATAATTTTTCAGATAAAGACTATTTCATTAAAAAAATGTCATTTTTGAAACTATCTTCTCTCTGCAGAACAGAAACATTTGGAATTAAAAGGACAGACCGGTATATTCTCTTGATTACTTCAAGACTCCAGGGAGTTGCCTGGGGTATTTCATAACTCACAGAGCTCTTTTTTTATTATGTTTGCAGACTCACAATTCATTTCCCTAGCTCATTCCATCACCTTGCAGGGATGTTACATCTGCCTTTGTTTTCTAACTAGCACTGTAGTGAAGCTTATGCTTAAATGATTTCTGCATTAATTGACTTCTGAATTTGATAATTTTCAGTATGGCTGTAAACTTGATATGCTTGGCTTTATGCCAGATATTCTGAAAATGGTACTGAGGTAGATTTTTAAAGATTAGATATATAAAGTAATTTTTTTGCCCGTATCCAGTTTATTTTTATAATTATGTGAACTTTTAAAACTATTTTTTCACTTCAGCACTGCAGAAGACAGTTTCATTCATTGTTCTCCTAAAGAAAGTCTCCAGATTCACATTTATGTGACTCACATCAATCATTAATTACATCAATGTGATGTTCTTATTTTTTAACTTCTTATTGAAAATTTGATTTGAGTAAATCCATGCAATATATTTTTTGTCTTATAACCACTTAAGATGTCAAGTTAAGCAAATAGCATCTCATAATTAATATACGTATTGTTAATTATTTTTTTATTTATGTTTTTTGGCATTTTTTTCTCAACATATATTAGAATACCTGGGGAATTAATTTATAATATGCTTTGATGTCTTCTTATAATACAGCATTATCAATTTGCTTAAAATACCGTTTCTGGCAGGTGTTTGTCTCAATGAAAAATTTGAAATAACCTCAGACTAGACTATAAATATCTTTAGCATATTTTAGTGATCTGAGAAGTGAGCCACTGGTTACTTGTGGTCCTTTAAAGTCTCAGGATATTTCTTAGGAAAATAGCAGTGTTTAGGTAGCGAACTTGAAAGTCTTCTGGCACCATTGCATTTTTAGGCAGGAAGAGGGACTGGAAAACATACAAAACTGCATCAGGGGTAGGAATACCGTCACTGCTGCTAAGCTGCCCACAATTCTTTAACTGAGATTATGAGATAAATTACAATCATCGTTTTCTGTGGTTCAATAACATACATTCATGATTCTGCTTAGGAAATGTGACTTCATAATTTCCTTACAATACAGCTATGTTTTAATGTAATATTTAGAATCATAGAACCATATAATAGTTAGGGTTGGAAGGGACCTTAAAGATCATCTCCAGATGAGGTCTCACAAGAGAAGAATAGAGGGACAGAATCACGTCCCTCAGCCTGCTGGCCATGGTTCTTTTGATGCAGCCCAGGATACAGTTGGCCTTCTGGGCTGCCAGCGCACATTACTGGCTCATGTCAAGCTTCTCATTGACCAGCATGCCCAAATCCTTCTCTGCAGGGCTGCTTTCAATCACATCATCCTCCATTGTGTACTGAAATTGGGGATTGCCCCATCTCAGGTGTAGGAGCTTGCACTTGGCCTTGTTGAACATCATGAGGTTCTCGGAGGCCCACTTCTCCAGCCTGTGCAGGTCCCTCTGGATGACATCCCATCCTTCTGATGTGGCAACTACACCACTCAGCTTGGTGTCACCTGCAAACTTGCTGAGAGTGCACTCAGTCTCGCTATCAATATCATTGATGAAGATATTAAACAGCACCAGTCCCAGTACGGACCCCTGAAGGACACCACTTGTCACAGATCTCCATTTGATCTTTGAGCCATTGACCACTACTCTCTGAATATGACCATCCAACCAGTTCCTTATCCATCGTACCATCCACCCGTTGAATCCATGTTTCTCCAATTTAAAGGGAAGGATGTCGTGGGGTACTGTATCAAAGGCTTTACAGAAGTCTAGATAGACTACATCCTTCCATTTAGTCCCTATGCTTCAAATATATTAACCATTCTTTAGAAGGGATATTCAACAATTTCTGGAAAGAATTCAAATTTCTCCATAATAATCTACTCAGTGAACTAACCTTCAATGTTCTTTAAGCCTGATATTTCTTTTTTAATTTTTTTTTTTTTCTCTGCCTCTCCAGAATTTTGGATGTTAATATTTTCCAGCTTCTTCTTATACCTTTCACCTGAAAGGAGTGAAAATAATACACATGATTCTGACATCTCAAAGAAAAATGAGTGTCATTTTGAATTTTAGTCTTTTTTTTTTTACATAGAACAATTTACCCTTCATAAATTATCTCCAGCAGCTGAGGTTTCTGTAAAAATAGAATGATATTTCTTACTATAAAGTGAGAAAACTGAGTTCAGAGAAAAATGGATATCCATTCAGTAACACAAAGAATGCATTGACTTTTTATTCGGCTATATATATCACCTCATTTTATTTATTAACATCATTTCACAAAATTTATTTCTGAGTACTGTTTAGACTCCTTTTGGCCCACCCAAAATGCTCAAACATGAATCTCTATAATAACACAAAGTATTTACAAGATTCTCTGTAAGTACATCTTATTGGAACAAAATCATATCTGTCTATTCCTCTTTGAACCAATAAAAAGCCATCCTACACAGTGGTGAACATCACCTCTTCCACTGCAATGATCACAGTATAAAATGATACTTTTCTGGCTTTACAATCTGACATGTAAGCCTGGGGATGTGTATCAATGATTTCCTTTGTAAATTTCTACTTTAGTTTCAGTACAGTAATTTAGTAGCATGTTGAAAATTCAAGTTTGTGATGTTAAAATGGAAATGAAGGCCAAAATTCAGTAAGAATTTATTTTGACACTGTTTCTTAATTTATATGTGTAGTTTACAGAAATCTTGCTTTCATCCTTCATCTTAAGTGACCAGGACACACAGAGGGAAGTAATGAAATGCTTTACAAAGAGCCTTGGGGACTGAACTAAATTTCAAGTTTTGGTCACTATTCTATACCTGTTGTGCAAAGGCATCAAAGAGACTTTTTCCTGTAAAGAGATAGATTTAGGAAAACAATATAGGTAAGTTATATGCATGATGTCCTGTCTAAAGTACTCTATCATATCTGCCCATATATTCATGTTCTTGTACATATGAGACTATTCCTTTTAAAATATGTCTGTGTATTTTTTAATACAGTTACTGACTCGATATATAAAATCTAATTTGTTTCCCCTACTGACTTCTTATGAGAGAGAAAAACTCCTGGTTTGCTTTTGTTAAAGGTATCAAAAACCGCTCTGAATAATAACTGTTGTAAGACTCCTTTGATTTTACATTTTTTGTTTCACAGTGTGTGGCTCTGTACTCCATTTGATATGACAATGCTCTGTTGAAAGCTGTCACTCTACGAATCATTGTGATGGTTTTTCATGAATTCCAAAGATGACTATATAATATATACATAAATTACTTTTAATGTGTCCTTAACACATTGACTTTCCTGGATGTAGCAGCTAGTAAAAAGAGAATCAGTATAAGGTGAAGAATATCTCCTGCTGAGTGGCCAAACTGCATGAAATCTCATGCTTCATTAATGATGCTTCTCATACCAGCTGGTCAATGGATCATGAAAATGAATCAGAAATACAACAGGGATATTTTTCCAGTAGTAAGAGTCATAAACAATTGCAAACTGCTGGCTCCTACTTTTTCACTACATAGTGATTTCATTGCTTTGCTTTAGCCATAAAAGAAAGACAATATAATGTTTAAAACTGAGAGAGTGGGGAAGGCACTAGCAACTTACCTAACAGTTTTCTTACTTTAGTATGATACTCACTCTGAGTTTATTCTTCCAGTTACACCCCACTAAAAAGATTTCATCTATCCACCTTAGCACACCTTTAGCAGATAACTCTGCCACCTGCACCTGCCACTGGAGAAAGATCTAGGTGCTTCCTGCACTCCAAGGTCTGCACTACACCCTCTCCCCTCAGCAGCTCCATGTGCGTGGAGGCATTCGCCATCACTTGGGGTAGAAGATGCAGATCCACCCAGCTGGAGCTGCAGCTTTTGTTCTGAGATGAGTGCCCACCATTCTGCCTTGAGCGTCAGGTAGGCTGAGTGCTGTCGAACTGTGCAGGTGGTCACAATGTCCCTGAGTGCTGGGTTAAGTGTACCTCAGGACTCCTACTCTCCCCTTTGGAGAGGAACCCTTTCTGTGTGCTCTCCATTTGTGAACTGCCTAGTAAGCTGCCGTGCCACACTCGGACTGAAGTACCTCTTCTCTTTGCCCACCTTATTTGCTGTGCTTCTGGTTGTTGTGATTCCCAGGGCTGTTTTTTGTGGAGTGCAGTGTGGCCACCATTAGGTTGTGAGGACTTCTACTTCACGGTGGATCTCTGTGGGTCTCTGCACTCCTCCTGGAACTTCCCTGATTCAGGAAAACTTTCTGAATACCTCAGTTCCCCAGTTTGCTGTGGCACATGCCCACACCAAAGTTGATTGCCTCTGTGAATGACTTGCTTTGCTTAACTCCAGCTATGTTTATGTAAAAGTTATAAACACCACAGTCTATGATACTCTTCCATCTTCTGTATCCTTAACCCTGAAATAAAGGTTATATCTTTCCTGCTGGGGTTATATGTTTATCAGTCTATGCTGTATTTGGATTAACATAGAAGCAATTTTGTTTTTCCCTTTTGGTTTGGTTTGCAGAAATGTGCAGCCTGCTGTTTGTTTCAGTTTTTCCTTTTCCTGTGTTCACCGCAAAGGTCTGACTCTTATCATTTACCTTCCATATTACAGTAAAACCTTTTCAGTCTAGCAATCAGACACTTAAATGAACACTCAGCATTCTTATCCGTGTCTTACATGAAATACAAAAGGCTATGTAACTGTAGGCCGAGCATATCTTTCATGCTGTTAGTTCTTATCAGTAACTACAGATCTTTATAAAGCTGAGTTCTGCACTCAGAATCGCATACTGAAAATTAAAGCACTGGTTAATGTATTTTTCTCCTTTTACTGTGAATGAAGAAAGTAACAGCCAATATTCTTCAAAAAAGCATAATATCAAAGATCAGCAAAAAGTCTTGTGTCCAGCTGAGAAGGAATAGAAAATCCACCTTAAATTTGAAACTATCCTGGAGACCTACATCTTCCCTCTGCTCTTTTGTTACTACCTGAGAACACCACAAAAAAGAAATAGTTAAAGAAGATGGTTTTGTAGTGAATCACCTGTGGTGATTTCTTTACCCAGATGTAATATTTTCAAAGACATCTAAATGATTTAGAGATGAAACCAACTTTCACTTTCTTTAATATGCTTAGTGGTAAGAAAAGTTTGCAAATGTGATTTAGACACCTAAGAGGCTTTGAAATTCTCAAAGACTCAATGGATTAAAGCTTCTGAATCTCTCATTATTCCAAATCACTCTTGCAGTGATTATAAAGAATTTACCTTTTTTCTTCTAGCATAGTTTAGATATATTTTTTTGTTATTTCTGAGAATTGTATTCTTTTAACTTTTTCATACATTTCCTATCAAAATGAAAGCAAAACATGATTTTACTTTGTTTTTCTGAATGTTTCTTCCCACCAAAACAGCATTAATGGAAAAATGTTATCAGTATTTTGTAATTTAAAAAGCTGCATTTTTATTTTTAGAATATTGGGTTCATGAGAAAGTTAATTTTGACTGTTTTGACACTTCACTGTCAACATCTTGGAGTTCTATATGGCCAATGTTTAATTTGACAATTAAATCTATATTTAACAGGTGCAATTGGTCTCAGAATGGTGTTATTGGGCAGTTGCAGCACTCTGAGAGAGCTTTAAATGTTTCACACCTTTGCAAATCAACCTATGTGATCATTTGCTTCAATAAGGATATTGAAATCCTGTCAGAAGTTTCAGTGTCATAGATGAGAGATATTAAATTGAAGATGCTTTTCTAGAAAGGTAGCAAGAAATAAGTCAGATAATATTAACTAAATATTTGCAATTAACAAATTGTGTTAGCAGCATTAAATAATCATTTTCCTATATTTTATGTAGAATTCTAATCAGAAATTATTTTTTTAATTTGGACAGATATGGACAGAGGGAAATACTGAATTAAATATGTCATGATAATAGTATAAGAAGTGGTTATTTACAAATATAGCACTCACAGATTGCAATGTTCTAATAACATTGTTGGCTTCTAGTTAGATAAAAACTTGAGTATTTTGATAGTATTAGTATTTTGTGCTGTGACTCTTCAATTGCTACTGCCATTCACTTTGAAGGGTGATCCACATGATTCATTATTGCCATCTTCATTAAACAATAATGTTGATGAACTATATACTTTAAATCTTGTCTCTTGTGCTTCTCAGGAAATTAATTTATATAATAATAGCTGCTTTATGTGGTTTCTTGCAGCAGGTGGTCCTTGCTGATCTGTTTTAAAGTGAAATGCTGATACCAAAATTTCAAAAGCTTATTTTCTTCTTTTCTTGTCAAAATTTCTTAACATGTAATCTTCATCACTCCGCAAAATCAAGTTACGATGAAAATTTAGTGAGCAGGACTGTAAGTATTATGGACATACTCTGAGCTAGTAAAAATTAGTCTAATTCCACTCACTTCCATAAAGCTAGATAAGTTAGAAACTAACTTTAATTTTTATTAATCTCATAGGGAAAAAATGGCAAGAAAGTATTTAAGAACTTTGTTGAATCAGAAAAAAATATATTGGATGTGACTTCTGTGTAAGGAAAAAAATCTTCAGGAATTATGATTTTTCAAACAGAATATGTAGAAGATGCTGAAATACCTACATTCCAAAACAAAAAGATGACCACCCTACAGAGTCAGTCCATAGACAGAGCAATTAATGGAGCTTTGTGATCTATGCTTGGCTATGAACTATAGTTGCATCCTTCTTAAAAGAGCACTACATTCCCAGATTGGAGTAATGAGTCAATAGTTGAAGCTAATCCAAAATTTGAGATTTATGCAACACTTGGAGAAGTTCTAAAGTCAATGATGGTACACCATAATTTTATAATAAAAACAGAATTAATGCTGTGTTGATAAAATATGATTGAAAAAATGTTAATATAAAAGTAATGGTGACTAAAAGTAAATAATAATAAAACTAGCAACGCTATATACAGCCTAAAAGCACCCATTGTTTGTCTGGAACCGGTGCAGACAAGTTTGCTTGAAAACACACTTTCTTTAAACAGCATAGGAAAAAAGAATCCCACATATATTTGAAATATTTTAGTCAAAGTTGGTCCATTACACACTTTAAAATGCCACGTTGCAAAGAAAACTGAATATAGTTCAACACAGTGTGTGACACAGTATAAAGGTTAACTTATCTGATTATATCTTTTTAGAAACATCCCCCAATATTTATATTTAGATCTGCACTTAAGTAAACCAGGATAATTAACATCAGGTATCTATTCTTAACTTAGTAGTGACAATTACACCTGCATTGTTAAGAATTACTTTTTCTTCTTTAATTCTACGGTTTTACTGCCTTCTTTATTGCTTTTTTTCTCATTCACATTTTAGGTAAGACAGACAATAAAATAGTTCTATTATTTAGTTCCATCATTTGCATAACAGCATCTTTAATGAAAAAAAGGATAAAAACATGGACACTGGTAATTACTCCAATCACATTTACCACACAATGTAATATAATTCAGTCCGTCTTTATACTGTGTCCTTCATATATTTACATCACAGTGAGAAATACACAAAGCTGTCACTAAGCATAAGTCAAGCTGAACGAACGGTGTTTTAATTTTGACTAGAAAATAGTCAACCCACTGTTCATGATCTCATGCAGAAGGACATTGCAAAGGCATGCAGTAGAAAGTCTTTGAACTAGTAAAATCAAGCTGGTTAGGAGGAAGAGATTTGAAGATGAAACAACACTGTGTCATTGCATAATGAGAATAGACTGTATAAATGTGCAGTACAATGACTATAAATTGATATGTTAAAAAATAGCATGAAAAAATTGCCAAGGCCATGTAAATGAAATAGCTTAAATGTCCAAGATGAAATTTTGGAATGTTAAGGAAAACTGAATAGCAGCTGGTTGCATTAATTAACATGAGGAAGCTGAATAAGTGCATCAAAATGTCATGGGCTTGAATAATGGGTCTTGTGTCTTTATGACAAATTGTAAAAATATACTGATGTGGGAAGTAGAAAGAAAAAAACTTTGCTTATAATTTATTACTTGACAGGTCCAAATCTGGGTTTTATTTATTCCTGCTATTGACACTATGTGACTAGAACAGAATTTCTCTGCAGCTGTCAAACCTTCATGTCATATACAACTTCCAAAATGTGTAAGGTAACAGAGAATTCCATATTCTTTACTGCTGTGTTCCTTTTATGTACTTTATCTTCTTGAAGGATTGCAGAATTCTAGTGCAGGCAACAGACTGTACTGTCATTTTGTACCACCTGCTTTATGTTGTGCTTTTGTACGATGGATAATATTCTGACCCTGTTGAAATAAATGATAAATTGGGCCCTCACTTCTGAATTGTACAGATTTTATCCATGATATTCTCAATGGTTAAAAACCACAAGCTTTAATTTCATTTTCTCATTAACGATGGATGAACCACCACAGGCTCAGTGATTTGTTTCAGATAAACACCACAAATATTTGGCTGCTTCTCCAGCTATCCATGTTAATTGGCAAATGTGTAGGAAATCTCAGAAGAATTGACTCTCTTAGGAAATTTCTAGCAATTACAACATCTGTTTAAGTGAAAGGAGCTATCAGAATTTTGGCAGTTGCATGACAGTATTTATCAGAAACCAGAAGAATAGATAGCATACAAATATTTGTTTTAGAAGGAAAATATTAAGAATACATTTTAAAGGACAAAATTAATCTTTGTATCATTTCGCTAGTCAGGTATTCACAATGACTTTTCATGCTTCTGAACTGATTTCTGTCCTTAAAAATCCTGTTAGAAGGATTTGCTCAAAACTCAAAAAAATTACAGAAAGCTATTTTTCCTTGGTTTCAAACTTTCCCTCTTTTTTCCTAGATGGTTCAAAACTATATATCCAAGTCTCCAGGCTGAAAATGAAATAAATTATGAGTTAAATTGTCTCTTTCATCAGATACTGAGTCATGTTTTCATGATGTTTTACTACAGGAAGTGGCCCAAGAGACAGTGAAAAAGAACAGCCTAACAGTCATTATACAACTTTTTGCAGAAAATTTGGATGATGTTTATAAATAAGAATCCACACGCTGCCAAGAAATGCTCATACACTGCTAAAGTTCGAACACCTACATACCATGAGTACATCTACCCCCACCCCCAAGAATGGGTTTAAACTGAAAAATCTCTTCATATAGGAAAAGAGGGTTAAACACTTTCATTGATTTTCCAGAATATTTTGGATGTCTCTGTGGCAGACTGAGAGCAGGCTGGACAGAATTCTGTCAGGAAATGACATAAACCACAGCAATCCTATTTGATGGTAGTAAGATAAGCTAGATGACTTCTAGAACAATTTTAAGTTATCCTATAAACAAAATTAATAACTGTGTTATATGAAATCTCTAGCTAGAGGAATCTGGGTTGTTGTCACTGCATTTCAAGTAGAGGCCATTCGATATTTCACAAAAATGATGGTTCTGCCTTAAATGTTCCCTTCACATATGATTAAGGAGAATTGTTAGCTTTAAATAATTGCTAGATTCTGACATAGTAGAGATGAGTGTTTGATTATAACCACTTCTTTACAAATTCTTATTTACACGCTGGCCAGTTATTTACGGAATATCATCTTCCACTTATTGTTACATGGTACCGTATCTACTGAATTAAATATTCAGCCAAAAATTTCACTATTGTCAATAGAAAGATCTGAAAATATACTGCTTCTGCATGTTAAGCCCATTATATAAAATCTTGCAAGCAAGTCACACAAATGTAACAAATAGTATTGCTACAGCAAAGACAAGTAATACTGAGCACTAGCTGACCTCTGGCATGAAAGTGATAGTGAAATATATGAACAAATGAAGGAAAAAGAAATATTCCACTGGTCACAAAACACATAATAGGGGAAACAAGGACTGATATCCATCACATTTTTTTCTTTTTTTTTTTTAATGATCTTCTAGGAATGATGACTCACCTCTACCAAAATTATTAACCATTTAACAATTAAACAGAATATGACAACAAAAAATAAAACTAAACCTAAAACTACCTCCTCCTCACCCCTCCCTTTTTTCCAGTATTAACTTTACTCTCAATTTCTCTGTCTACTCCCCCACAAGCAGTGCAGGGGGATAGGGAGTAAGAGTTGCAGTCAGTTCACAACATTTTGTCTCTGCTGTTACTTCTTCCTTATGCTCTTTAACTACTCCAATGTGAGGACCTTCCCACAGTCCTTTATGAACTGCTTCATCATGGCTCCTTACAAAGAGTTACAGTCCTTCAGCACAGACTGTTTCGGCATGGATCCTTCACAGAGTCGTGTGTCCTGCCAGCAAACCTGCTCCAGCGCGGGCTCCTCTCTGTGGCATTAGAGGTCCTGCCAGAACCCTGCTCCTACATGGGCTTTCTATGGGCTGCAGCTTCCTTCAGGGCATATCCAGCTGTGGCATAGAGTCTCCATGGGCTGCAGTGCAGATATCCGCTCCACCATCACCTTCTATGGGCTGCAGGATGACAACTTGCATCATAGAATCATAGAATAACCAGGTTGGAAGAGACCCACTGGATCATTGAGTCTAACCATTCCCATCAAACACCAAACCATGCCCTTTAGCACCTCATCCACCTGTGCCTTAAACACCTTCAGGGAAGGTGAATCAATCACTTCCCTGGGCAGCCTGTTCCAGTGCCCAATGATTCTTTCTATGAAAAATTTATTCCTAATGTCCAGCCTAAATCTCCCTTGGCAGAGCTTGTGGCCATTCCCTCTCATCCTGTCCTCTGTCACTTGGGAGAAGAGGCCAGCTCCCTCCTCTTTACAACCTCCTTTCAGGTAGTTATAGAGAGCAATGAGGTCTCCTCTCAGCCTCCTCTTCTCCAGGCTAAACACCCCCAGCTCTCTCAGCCGCTCCTCATAAGGCCTGTTCTCCAGCCCCTTCACCAGCTTCGTTGCTCTTCTCTGGACTCGCTCCATATTCATCACCACAGGCTGCAGGGTAATCTTTGCTCCAGCACCCAGAGTACCACCTCTCCTAATTCTTCACTGATTTGGTGCCTGCAAGGTTGTTTTGCTCACACTTTCCCACTTATCTCTTCTGTCTCCTGTTGCACAGTATTTTTCACCCCTTCTTAAATATGTAATCACAGTGGTACTACCAAAGTTGGTACTACCAAAGCTTTGGACAGTGAGGGGTTTGTCTTAGAGTCTGCTGGAAATGGTTCTGTCTGACATGGGGCAGCTTCTCATGTCTTCTCACAGAACCCACCTCTAAAGCCTTTCCACTACCAAAACTTTGCCACTTAAACCAAATACAGCACCAAAATTTGCACCTATTGAGCAATGTAATGACGAATCAAAACAGATACACTCTCATTTTCCTGGAAGAGTAATCTACACATGTACATTATCAACTCTAGTGATAAATTTCTACATAGTTGTGTTAGCAAGAATGGGTATGCTTTTCTCCAAGTTTTTTATAATTTCTACAATAAACACTTCAATATAAACCACTCTGCTCATAATCAAGTGGTAATGAAATTT
Source organism: Clamator glandarius (assembly GCA_033459285.1). Classification (NCBI taxonomy): domain Eukaryota; kingdom Metazoa; phylum Chordata; class Aves; order Cuculiformes; family Cuculidae; genus Clamator; species Clamator glandarius. The sequence continues at coordinate 63,694 of JAUNZM010000195.1, forward strand.
TGTGACCTGTGAAATAAGCCTTTCCCTTTCTTAACTCCAACAGTGACCTGCAGTGAACAGTACTTCCAAAAGAAATATTGTCTTGCAGATGGAAAAGACACAAAAGCAGTTGTAGAAGTACATGTCAGAGTAAGAGGCAAAGTGATGTATGTCATCAATACTCTTCAAAATTTCAAAACTGTTGTAGTCAGGAAAAAAAGCCAAGAATGAAATAAAAGCTACTAACCTCTGGAAGATGCCTTAAAGTCTGATCAGAGTACAAAATGAAGAAGAAAGTCATCTCAATATAAAACACTTAAAGTAGAAACTATTACCAGCCTCAAACTAACTAGTCAATTTAAAAGAAGAGTTTCTTAGCAACAGAATGTAATAAATCTTAAAATGTAAGTTTTTTATCGTATACTATACATATAGGATAAACTGGCTCCACAGGACCCTAGACAAAATAGAAGGAATTGTGACTACAAAAAATACAGTAAGTGAACAGACATTTAATCTCAATTCTGTGTCTAATATCAAAAGAAATATGAAATAATAAGCAGGAGGGCAGATTGTTTTATATCTTGGACAATCATATGAGAGTATAAGTGCTTGGTTAGTCTAATTTGTTGTTTTATGACATTCCTGAAACAAAAGTCATGAATGCAGATGAGCTCATTATTGATCTGCTAACAGTGAACAACTATTTTTTACCATTTTAGAGCTGCAAGATCCTTTGATCAGATAAATATTGCTACTTGCAGTAAAGGAAAAATTACTCTCTACCAAAAAGCTAGTAGAGGCACCATCTGCATAACTGGGGAGCTATGAGAGATGCAAGACTGCAGCTAGAAATAACCAATAGGTATAAAGAAAAGACTCAAAGCTCATTTGGGTAAGTATATCCTCCCACAGAAACCATGTCATTCCAGCTTTGGCAAATATTAGAATTATCTTCATTATTGCATTTTGTCAATACAATCTTTTAAGGATGTTTGAGCAATTCTAGCTACCTGTTCATGCAAACGTATCGGCATACTTTTCATTCACACTGTCATACATCAGCAATAAAGAAATACCTTTATCAATATTAGGATTGTTGTGGCAAGGCAGCAATAAAGTAGCAGCTATAATATTAGCATGTTGAAGAAAAGGACAGTTCTCCCATGTTTAGAACAATGCATAATATGTCTCCTTGTTTGAAAATTTTGTTTTGTTTGGAGTTAAATTAAAAATGTTAGTGAACCTATAACCTTCATTTTGTTTTCCTGACAAAACTAAACATTTAAAAAAAAAAGGGTTGGAATATGTTGTAAGTTGTATGTTTTGTCATCATCTCTTCAGAACCTATTTTAAGATACATTTGAAGTCATAAGTTGTACTTGTTTGTGGAACAGTTTTCAGACTCCATCTAAAATTTGCGTAATATTGAAATGTTTCCTGAGTTATATTTTTTTAAGTACTAAGAGTAGGAAGTCTCCCACCTCTAATGTCATGTATTTATTTGTTATCTGTTGTTTGTAGAAAATCCTATCATGTTTCACAAATTCTTTCTGAAAGAAAATGTCTGTTTAAAAATGTAGGCAAGAAGAACTTTGGATGCTGAGAGATTTATTTGAGGGAAAATTGTATCAATGAACAATGTGTTCAAAGGTGATAATTCAGAGGTTGTGGGTCTAAATAAAGAATTTCTTCTTTCTTCTATTTGATGAAATATATATTTAGTCAAATAGTTCATTAGGCACTGAATGGTGTACAAGTACTTGCTCACCTTCTCTGAAATAAAATTGTGTAATTTTACATTCAATGCATAATTTTGCATTTGTATTCTAGTTGTCTCGTGCTTTTTTTGTCCTGTGATAATAAGGTGATAAGATTTCAAGGAAGAGCTGTTCACAAGTGTCATTTTTCAATACGTAGATTAATAGCATCACAGGAACTCACATGTTAACACTGACCTTAATGGCGCACTGTTTTAAAAGTGTTGCTGATATTTTAAATCTGTTTATCTAGATTTTTCAGTGATTGCTCCAGCACTGTATTTAGTGAAAATGGTATTAGGAATAAGTGCTTTGTAAAGAGGTGATCTTAAAATGGGTAACAATGTCTTTTAAAGTGCCAAAAGCTAGATTGAGTGAGATCTCCTGCCTTCCTGATTCATGCCCCTGACTGAACTGATGTTCTTAATCCAGACCATATTTCAGGTTAAATGCTTACATCCTGAAAGTATTCTTGTGAAAATTCTGATGATTTCTCAGGTAGCATTTTTGAGTCTCCCTTATTCAGGCCTGGAAGCCCTTCAGCAACGGGATATCAGCAGAACCAGCCATTTGAACAAGACCCACTCCATTTTTTTTTGTGGTGTTAAAGAGCAATGAAGGAATTCTGGCAGCTGACACTTCTAGTGAAATTCTCACAAGTGAACTACCCCCTTTTATCTGAGATTAATATATTTTTTATTAAAAGAGAAACTTTCTAAAAGATGAACACTAGTCACATTATAAGTATCACTTAGTTTGATGACACAAGCACCTCCTTGCCAGCCTATGACTGCTGGTTTCTACATTCTAGCTAACTGAACATTCTTGATTGTTTCTATTTTGAACAGAAGAATGAGAGATCAAGACCTTGTAGTTTCAGGGCTCTGAGACCTGGCTAGGCCCACATGGGCAGTTGAATGATAATCCATGATATTGGCACAGACAATTTTTTCTTCTATTACCTACAGCAGGGAGATATGTCCTAGGAAGCGTGTCCTAGCTGAACATCACTTCTAGTGGTTGTTAGTCATTCACAAATCAATGCAAGGCTCACTGTAGTTAGTGAAAAATTAAAAGCAGACAGTTTCTCATGGATTTAAGGGCAAAAGCTGTTCTTGAATTCTTTTCTTCCTAATACAAATCCAGCTGGAACTAAATCAAATAAAACCAAGGCAGACTTTGACAAATGTCTCTCATTTCACCGGAGTGTTCCAATGTGCATATTTCAGAGAGAAGTCAGCTTTAATGAGGAATATCTTGTAAAATATTGGAGACTTTCACTGTATTGGCCAAAGTTCTAGGGCAGATATATTAGCAAGATAGTCACTGTGTTTTTAATTTCTATCTTAATATTTTTAATTTCTATCTAAATATTTTTATCACAGCTAAGCAAAAAGTTGTTGAAACAGATTCATAAGTATTGGTAGAAGCTACCTATTATTACATTGACATCAAATGTTTCTGCAGTTAGATAACAATAAAAACAAAACTATCAAGAGGAAGACATTAAACAACTAAAAATTCTGAAAGAGTAGTGGTTACTACAAGCATGTATACAGAGTGACTAGGCTATTTTATGAGTATTGATCATAATTTGTCATGTTGAAGGACAGTTTGAAAAAATATGTTTTATTAAAAAATTATCTTTTGATTTTTAAATTCCACTAGGATATTTATTTTGCTCAAGATATAGTGAAAGGAAACAATACACTTTGTTTTATTGCTATTTTATTATGTTGTTGATTTTTAATAGATACATAGATTAATAGCATCTCTGAGAAACAATGTACTGGTGATCTTGAGCAAGATAATGTACTGAGATGGTAGTGACCTTGTCCAGGCCATGTCTGCTCTATTGGGCCTCATATGTAGGGCTGGAGCAGCCTGCATGTTAGCATAATCAGCTGCTGTAGGGGAACCTACTGGCAAGCCCTGTGCCAGCCTGTGTGCCACTGGTGGGTGTTATGATGGATAAAACATACTGGTCTGTCAGGAGAAGATACATGCTTTTCTTTGTTACGCAGGACAAAAGGCACCACAGTATGGGAAGGAGATTAAATCTCTTCATGGGTGTGAGCTGAACAGCGTGCCATGGGAAGATCCATCTGGGCTCTGTCTGGCGCTACATGAATACATACTTCCCTCCAGCTTTTGAAGGGAAGTAAAAATTCTTTATTGTCTATATTCATGATTTTATTCTGTATTCCTAAACCCAGCTATTTTACTACACCGTTTTTTTCTGTGCCTTTCTTATTGAGATCGAGACAGAATTCGGCAACACTCCCTCCGGCCCCCAACACTGAACACAAGGCAGTACCAAGTCAGCATCAGTGAGCTGTCTTTATTGTTTGACTGCAGCCTTTGCCATCAGCTGCTAGCTAATTCTGCATTTTAAAAATATTAAATAAAAAGAAAGAAGTCAAATATATATTTGACAACAGAAAGGTAAAAATAAATTCTAGAGTTTAATATATTGTTCTTAAAAAATTGAAAACCTTTATTGATTCCAAAAAAAGATCACTTTATTTATGGTTGTCTAAAATAGTTGTTTATTGTCTTTCTTTGCTTGCAGAGTTTTACACAAATTAATTTTTTGTAGATTCAGAAAAGAAGACATTCTTTCTGTTGTCCCCTTCAAATTTAACTGCTCAGAAGTTACTAGAGTTGCAATTGCTTAAAATAGCTTCTTTTTATACCACTGGCATATGTAACTATAATTTTCTGCTGCTGTAGTACATTTACTCTTTATCAGCACTGCTACAAGGTCTTAATGTAAAGGAATTCTGTTTATTTAAATGAATTCTGTTAATAAAAATATGTGGTGTTGGTATGCCTATATTGCTGATTAAAAGAATGCTCTGACCCTAACACCAAGTGGTACAGACAGATTAACATCCACCTATTTCCTTCTAGAATAGACCTACTATCTCCATAATAGATATCTATAACTGTGGATCCCCAGCGTATTTGATACAGCATCATTATAGCACTGACTTATCACTGGCTTCTGTGGCTTTTTATTCTTTATTTTATTTTCCTTTTCAAGCTGTATGAAGTGATTTCAGGAGTAAGTTTAGCCTATCAGAATGGTGCTTTATAGCTAGAACATGGACTCACATATTGTGCGTTTTGGGTATGGGATAAGGATTCATGGGGAAATTTGCTGGGAGAGTGCTAAAAGAATCTATAACATGAAGAGATCAAAAAATGATGCAATCTTTTTGTATGCATTGACCTTTTAGAGCAAGACTATCCAAAGTATAATGTGCTCCAAACTCTGCACAGATTTTGTCTTACAGGAGACTAATTCACAGCTGACCAAGAAAGAAAACTAAAAAGGTAGATGACTGGGGGGCAGTGTTCAAACTTAAGTCCTGACTTTCTATACTTTCACAGAGTAGATATGCCTTTTAGGATTTCAGGTTTATGGGACAGTATTTTAGATGGGGTCAAGATGCTTTTGTATTACCATCATCAGAAGTCATAACTGGGTATCAGGTTCTTAAATCAGATATAATTAGTTCCTTTTTAAATGTATAATATGTTTTTTAATCTTCTGAAACAGCTGCTCCAGAAAACCTGAAGTCCTGGTTGTGTTTACTCTTATTTAGTGGTGTTGAGGACTGGTCAAGGCCATCATTATGAAAACAGATCAGAAAATTCACTTTACAGGAAAGGTTTTCCAGGGGGTGTGCTTTTTATTTTAGTAAAAATATCTTTTAGGTTTATTGCAAAACCACTCTGTTTGTTGTTTGAAAACCAACAATTTTCACTGTGCATTTAGTATATGGGTTTTTATACCACAAACATCTTCCACTAAAGTCAGGGTTGTTTAGCTTTCCACATTAACTGAATAGCACCATTCCCACCATAACCATTGAGATTAAAAGGGTTATAGGTCTTATATTAGTGCTAGACAATGCTGATACTGATCAATCAATGAAAATTAAATTATTTTACAAACTAGCTGAGGATTGCTACATCTCCACTCATTAGACAGTTGTTAAAAGAAAGCAGACAAGAGAATCCCTAAACTGAAGGAAAATAACCCTTTTGAGTTAAGATAACACTTCAAAGGACAAATAAGAGTCAAAAACTATGACACCAGTCACCTAAGGTGCAGTTTTGATATCAAGAGCTGCAGGGTGTACTAACTCTGTGTCTTCTGTGAATATGCAAAGCCAAGGCAAAAGGAGCTCTCATAAGATATTAAGCAATGCTGGGGGTAGATGCAGGGGGGAACTGCAGGTGCTTTTAGGGTTCTGGTTCTGCTTCTTGTTATTTCCTTCATTAGGACATTAGGGTATTAGGGCAAAACTTTTTACCCCGCAGGTTTTTTTTTCATAGAATCAACAGGTTGGAAAAGAACTCTTGGATCATTGAGTCCAACCATTCCTATCTGCCACTAACCATTCCTATCTGCTACTAAATGGTGAGTGATCGCCCTGTGCACATCTCTGACCACTGCAAAAGGCACCTGTTGGAGGAAAAAACAATGAAGTAAAATAGCCTGAGATTGAAGATGTGAATATCCAGATTGGTACGCAATCAAATTCTGTCTTAAAAAGCAATGAACAGAAAAATGCACACAGTTGGAGATCAAATGCTTAATTCAACGTACTAGTTATAGACTGATGTAATGTCTTTTATATTGAGTGGTATCATGCTGACATGAAAGTGTACTAATGAAGGTTAAACCTCAAGCATGAAATCTGACTGTGAAAAAAAAATCTCCTAGAAAATCTAGTGTGATGATTGTAAAAAGTTCCATTTTCAAAAGCGCCCAAGTCATTAAGGAGACCAACCCTATTTACTTTCAAAGAAGTTCCGATTATTTGGAAAATGAAACTTATTCTCAAGTTATTTGGATGTTTATCAAATGGTCAATCTATAAAGCATTGCAGTTAATCCATGGTGTACTCAGGTTAATTTCTGTAATGGCTAAAATATGATTTTCTGTGGATTGTGTTCAAATATGTAATTGAATGTTACTTAACTTGAGGAAAATGTTAAACTAACTACAATTTTTTATTAACCTGAAAATGATTGAAAGTTGGCCTATCATATAAACCTGTTTGACTGGAAGTTGAATTAATGTCTAGTTGCTATGTTTATATTAAAAAATCTAATTGTTAAATTACAATGGAGCAGGTAATCAGTGATTTCTAAACATCTGTTCATTATTTTTGAGTATCAAGCAGCATACATTGTCTTTTCACATAAAGACATTAATGTTCGTTTGACTTTCTGTCTTTCCATCCCTTCAGTTGTCCGTGTCCCTCATTCTCACAATTCTCAGCATCCATGTTAACTCTGAACAGGCCTGAAGGCATGAAGTCCACAGGATAATCAGCTGAGATCTCAGGAATCATTCAAAAATGATGAATCATGCAAGTCAAAATCTGACTAGACCCTAATTATGTTACCTTTATACACCAAGTTCAAGATAATTTAATCCTAGAATTTCTGAAAAGATGGATCTGCTATTTTTCCATCATAAATGTAGTGTGAGCCATTGCTTCATATCTGTAAATAAATAAATATATATTTCTATTTTTTTCAAACATGGCTCTTCTTTTTAAACACAGAAATAAAAGCACCCCAATATGTTCTATGATTATATTGCATCACTAATAGGAAGGTATAACAATTTTTTGGCCTTTGTAGATGAGCATTCTCTTACCTAGATTTCAAATTTGATAACTAAGGCTGCCTACAATAGACTTTAATTTCAAAATAATATGTGTTTTCTCTGGCAAATTTATATACTACAGTGATGGATACACTGAAAAAAAATATGTAGATCAAAAGCACAAGGGAAGAGATAGACAAAATGTTTAGATAGGATCATTGGAATCTGTTGAAGAAGATTCCAGACAAAATAATAGAAATGTTAGACCAGTTTTCAGGTTTGCTTTCCTCATTTTTTTAGCTATCACACCAAAGCACTAAACCCAGAACTCTTTTTTTCTGAAGACTTTCATGCTTTTCAACGAAGTATTTCACAAGTGCAGACAAAGTAAGAATCCAGTCTTAAACTCTTAGCTCATACGTATCATCACTTACACCACTAGAAGAATTAACACACACAGTGATAAAGTTAAAATCTTATGATCTTGTGGTTGCATCATGAGTGCTGGTTACTTCAGAAATTTGAACTGAATTCTCTACCTGTTACTTATAAGACAGATGACTTTGGTACTGCCAGAGTAAATATACATCCTGTAACAAACAAGTGTAATATCTTCCTTAATTTGATTTAGAAGATATAATTTCTTTGAAAGATTTTTTTATAAAGTTTCTTATTCTGCAAGAAAAAAGGACTGTAAATCTAAATTAAACAAGAGAAAGAACTAACTAAATATCCATTAGTATTAGAAATGTATAGCTATATTCACAAGTGATGATTAATAAGATACAAATCAGAATAATTTATGCTAACTTGCATTTATGCAACTTGCTTGTTAAGGAATCTGAGTGAAAAATAAATTGTAAGATGTTAGAAAAGACTTGAATGAACAGTTTACAATAGTTTGCTCCTACTTTAAAATTTCTCTTCCCCTTTGATGTGTAAATTTCATCAACTTTTATACATAGATAGAGATCTAAGACAATATGTTACTGAGTTGCCCCTCCTAAAACCTCACTGGTAAACTAGTCTCTAAAAAACAATGAAGAAAATATAAACACCATTGAAGGGTCTGTAAAAGGCACAGTAAGTCAAGAGAGAATAAGTGCTCTGCAAATATCAACAAGCAAGACAAATGTGAAAATCTTATGCTTATTTTAACCTTCAAGTTATCAGAAAAAATATTCAAGTTAGTTGGCATCAAAGAAACAAGGGAACTTTCAAACTGGAAAAGTTATCAGTTCTTTTACATTAATAGTTACCAAGAAAGAGGAAAATGATAAATTGACATAATTAACATTTGTTTTTAATTAGTATTATTGTTGTTAGTAAGAAAAATGAAGGCCTAGAGGGAGTTCAAGAAGAGATGAGCTATCCCACTGTAATTGCCACAACTCCCATCAGGATATTTCTGATCTGATTAACAACACAGCAGGACATCTGTCCTAGCAAGCATCTATCTTGCTAGGACAGATCAAAGGTGCTGACTTGTACACACAAAGGTGCCTTTAATGTATAAAGTATCTGAAATTTAGAGCTACATTTCATAATTTTTATGCATCCTAACTGAAGAGGTACATTTGGAGTAGAGGACTAAAGGCAAGGAAGAAAGACTGCAAAGTTAAATTTATACAATATTAATACAAAAGAATTTCCTGGAGCAAAAATTTGTTGCACCTAAAGAAGCAGAAGATATGTACTAAGTGATAGAATTAGAATGTCTAATTAATTTTTTTTGCATTATAGTGGTGTATTGGTTTTGGTGGGAAGTAGCTTGCATAGTACTATGTTTGGGGTTTGTGATGAAAACAGTATTAATAATCCATTGATTCTTTAACAATTCCCAAGCAGTCCTTACACAACATCAAGGCCTTTACTACTCCTCACACTGTCCCACTAGCAAGTTGACTGTGGATGCACAAGAAGCTAGAAGAGGATACAATCCACAGAGATGACTCCAGCTTACCAAAGGGTATTGCATACTACATGATGACAGACTCAGTGATAAAAAATGAAGGCAGAAAGTTTGACAGGGTTAGTACTGTTCAGGAATTCGCTAGGCATCAGTCAGCTGGTGGTGAGCAATTGGAGTTTTTACATCATTTTTTTATCTTGGTTTTCTCTTCTCCATCCCCTTTAAACTGTCTTTATCTCAATCCACAAGTTTCTTCACCTTTGCCCTTCCAGTCCTCCCCCCATCCCAATGAGAGGGAGTGAATAAGCAGCTGTAAGGTGTTTAGCTTCTTCTTGTAGTTAAAGTACAAGTGGCTTTGCATTTCTATATTTAAATATGAGGTAAGTTTTCTTTACTTGTTGCTTGCTATTGGATAGACATTAGACAATAACAATTTTTTTAGTCTCCTGTGTAGAGAGCTTAGGACAACAGTATCTTGTCACTGAGTTAAGGAAGGTCAGGGGTTAATAATTCACTTAGTGGTTAATGAGTGAGATTTCCAAAGCTAGTCAAACACTTTCAAGGTATCTTCAGTAAAGGGTAGTTCATTTTGATTTTACTTTACTCTTTACCTAACCTGCTTTTGAGAAAGATTTTTCTTTACATCACCCCACAAAGGAATTTATTTTCTGTTGGCTTTACAATTTAACAACGGAGAATGAAGCCATTACTTATCCTGGATATTTCCTGCAACATACACTCTGCTTGTCAACCATTAGGTGTCACGTTGAGCTATAGTCTCCATTGTAATGTCCTAGTATAACTGCAATGTACTTTCTATCTTGAGTGTTAAGACTCCTGATTCCATTCCAATTTTATTAACGCAATTACAAAAATACTTCTGATAACTTTTTCTTTCGGAACTATTCAACACACTATTGATTCCTCTAAAATAATTACCTAAAAATTATAAACAATCAGCTAGTTTTGATATTTTGTCAATAAAATTTAATATTCTTTAATTTTGAAATCACAATTCACCGTTCACTGTTTATGATTGACATATACTGTAAGTTTTAATCCAACATAATGTGATGGAACATTATTTCATTAGAACTTTAATTAAAAATAAGCTGTTGTAACCTCAAGGAGGGTCTTTTGCAAACATCTCTTTACTAGGACAGAGTTTAAAACAGCTGAGTGGTCAAAAATGTTTGATACATTTTCAGCATTGCAGTTTTGGTAGTTATGTTGAGGTAACCATGTTCCTACTCAGGCTAGGCTGATGAATTTTTTTTTTTTAAAGGAAAAAATGATCCTTCATTTGACAAAATTCTTAGCTAGGATCTTTCCCTAAGGAAAATAACTGGAAAAGTCACGTGGTATAGCAGTTGAACTTCATCTTAGATTTTTAAAGCAAGTAATCAGAGGACTAGTCTGTTGCGAGCACCTGCCAAATGGAAGTGACAAGCTAAGCCACAGTAAGCTTCTACTCAGAAAAGAGAGCAATACTGTATTCAATATTCCTTCCATTATTTCAAAATTAATTTTTTGCAGAATGCTTGTCATGATAATATTTTAACAAAGGTAAATCAAGCTGATTTCTCATTGCAGCCCAGTCTCTGCTCTGCACAGCCCTGATCTACGTCTTTACCCTCTGTAAAATTCATATAGGGAACTATGAAAATGTATGTCCCATTATCCTCTTTCTAAATATTATTTTTAGTCTCATGCTGAAGTGTCTTCCTAGATCCAAAAATCTGTTCATGGGGTTATTTTCACCCTGAAAAGGGAAATAATGTTGCATGGTGAAAATATACATACCTGAGGAGAAATTGACTGAAGATGGGAGCTGTTTCTGTAGAACATCCTGGTAAATTCTCACTTAAGGATTCAGCTTGCTGGAAGGAAGGAAGGAAGGAAGGAAGGAAGGAAGGAAGGAAGGAAGGAAGGAAGGAAGGAAGGAAGGAAGGAAGGAAGGAAGGAAGGAAGGAAGGAAGGAAGGAAGGAAGGAAGGAAGGAAGGAAGGAAGGAAGGAAGGAAGGAAGGAAGGAAGGAAGGAAGGGGGAGAGAGAGAGATAATACTGGTTTTCAAAGAATGGGAAATCTTTATAGGGTCTAGAAAAGGCAAATAATCTAATATTCCTGTGGATATCTGAAAATAAGCAGAAGTTTAAAGTTATGTGGCAGTATCTATCAGATTCCAGTCTAAAATTCACTGTTAAGAGTTAAGAAATGGCCTCACAGCACAGTCTGCAAGTCTGCAGATACAATTAGTGCATGATAACTTGGATAAACTTGATATGATACCCTCCCCAAAATGTGTACATTATAGGCTTGATCCTGCAGTTTTGGTCAGTTTTTAAAGATATTTAAGAGTTTTATTTCAAATGAAAGAGAACTACTTCATGCTACATTAATTATAAATGTCTAGAAACTGAAAATATACCGTGAAAACAGAAAACATATTATTAGGTTCAGGAGTTTATTACTGACTTCTTTCACTTCACCAAAATACCCCACCTACATAATAAATGTTCTTGCCACAGGTGTACAGCAGACAAAAAAACCCACCTCATTGTAGAGTACAGCACTTCTATTTCTCTCATTCATGCAGTCATTGCTGCTCATCTTGCATATTTATTGGAATATTATGCAGGTTTATACTGAGAGATTAGCTAAAAAAGCATTTAGGGACAAAATATACCTCCAATTACCCTTCTGCTGTCTCCTGAAGTCAGAGAGTCTGGTTTAGCTTTATTGATGAAACAGCTAAAAGAATCTGGTCCAGTCTCGTTACATTGGGCATAAGTGAGGTATAATTACTGAAGATTAACAGTTGAAGATGGAGGCTTCATTCATCTTCAGCTTCTGTTTGAATAGTTTTTGTCTGAAATTTCTAGTTCACTGGTGAGCCAAAAAAAGAGAGGCAAAATTCCCACTTCTTTGAAGAAAGCACAGAATGAATAAAACTGGACAGAGGCTACATCTCAGCCTTTAAATGTGTTACGAACCTAATAATTTTACTTTGTGAAGAGCAGCAATGAAGAAGACAAGTAATGAAGAAGTTTTATAAGTAAGTTACCCTATCAGAATATTTCCAATATTTGCTTTTATAGTTCAGAGCACAAACTGGGATGTTACAACACCTTTATTTTATCTTTCTGAAGAAAAATCACTAAGTCTTAGAAATCCTTTTATTTCTGTATGTTTCACTTGCAACTGCAGTAATCAAGGTGAAATAACCAGATGATAAATAAGTACATAAATAAATAAATAAGTACATAAATAAATAAATAAGTACATAAATAAATAAATAAGGATTAAGAAGGCTTTGAGACCATTTCATTGTCCTTGAAGGCTTTGTGGAACAATGGGATAATTTGCCAATCTTTCTGCATTTTCAAATCAATCATGATGGAATGTACTGTAGATTGATGAACATGTCTTTGAGAAGAACACTTTATATTTAATTCTTTCATCAGTTTGTACTAGCTAATTATGTGTGAGGAGGTTTATTCTTTGCTTTCAAAGACTTGTCAACGTGTGGGATGACAGTACTGAGGAATGAGAAAGTTCTTTTTAATTGCTTGCAGCACTGAACACTCCTTTGGGCATAGCTGGAATCCACAATAATTTGATTTTCATTGTCCCTGACTATGCACTCTAGGCAACTGAAAGATCCTAGTCAACCCTACAGGTTGGTTTGTATAAAACATCCAAGATGTTGATTCCACTTTAAAAACAGAGATAATGATGAATATATGGAAATTTCAAATTTTCCATCATCTATGTTATTGCACATGGTGATTGGTAGGCAGCCAAGTATTGAAGTACTTTCTGGTATATTCTCTACAGTGATTTTTTTATTTTATTTTTTTTTTAATGCAAAACCTATAGTTCATGAGCACTTCATCTAAGTAATATGTGGCCTAATTTGCTGTGTTTGCAAATTATCCTTTCTGTGAGTTACCTTTGGGAATAGACAGTAAAGACAGAGAGTAACTGAATCACAGATTTAATGAAGTCCATTCCTAGCCTTCTGTTTTCTGGTTATAGACAATAATCCAGCTACAGTTCTGGCCTTCTGTTTTCTGATTATAGACTTTAATTGAGATCCCTTGGGTTTAGAAATGACCATGAAGAATAATAATTCCTGCATGCAATTTCACACACAGAATCACACAGAATAACCAGGTTGGAATAGACCCACTGGATCGTCGAGTCCAACCATTCCCACCAATCCCTAAATCATTCTCCTAAGTACCTCATCCACCCTAACCTTAAACACCTGCAGGGACGGTGACTCAACCACCTCCCTTGGCAGACCGTTCCAATGCCTAACCACCCTCTCTGTGAAGAATTTTTTCCTAATCAAGAGCTCTTTTGTACCATTGTTGCACGTAGCTTACTTTATTTGCCATATTCTGTGAAAAAAAAGTTGATAATTCAGCCTATTATGAATTTCAGAACATCAGAATAGCAACAAAATTCTTCTGATATGTTATACCTACTGCATATGTTTGGTTTACCATAATAAATTCAAGAGAAGGCTGAAGTTGTAGTACTGTTACACAGCATGGAGAGGACTCCAGTTGATATGGTTATATTATACTTCAATACCGTCAGAAGTGCAAGTGTCTGAACATTTGTCTGCAAAAACATTCCTGTTATTAAAACATCCACTCTCTGGCTAAAAAGTATTTCATTCTACTATGCAAAAGGAAATGGATAAAATAAGTGGAACAGAAATAAATGAGATCCTAGAGTCCAGTATGTAAGGCAATCTCCTAGAAGAAAGAAAAAGCAAATTTTTGCCCCTTTGAACAAAAAAAGGAATTGTACTTACCAGCAAGCTACAGGATAAAAAGAGGCAAAGGCCACATCACCATTATCAGTGTTTCATCATGTTTAGAGTCCTGCTGGTGGCTTCAAAGCGAGTGGAGAAATCAGTAATGAGACAGTTCCCCATGAGGAGAGCTTTTAGAAACTTCTGTATGAAGAACACAGAAAATCTGAATTATTGAGTCAGCTGGAGAGACTGAGGAAGGGCTTTAGATGGATTATGATGCTGAAGAGACCCTATAAATGATCTTAAGGATGTACACCATATGAGGGAGAAGAAAGAAGCAGATTGTAAGGATATCTCATATAACCCCCTCCAAATCAACATTTCTGATAAAAGCTTTTCAACTTTTAGTAAGACCTTCTACCAATTCTAAACTAAAGCATTTTGTTGGTGACATGCACCTGCAAACTGTTATTCTGTTATGCTACAAACAGTTAGCTGCATATCAAACACACTGAGATGGTCTTATCTAAATAATTTCTTCCTGAATCTCACCAAAACTAAAAGACATTTTGATTGTTCACACAACAAGTTGCTGAAAATGTCGTGTTTAGAGTTCATTATACATACTACTTTGTGTAAGACAACTTCAGGGAAGGAAGGAAACTGAAGGTGGTGGTGGGAAAATAAATTAACAAATAGCAAAAAAGCTCTTTCACAGAGATATTTTTCTACTTAAGTCAGCTAGCTGACTCTGTGACTCCCTTTTGCACACTTTGTATATAATAGGTTCTCGTAGCAGTTTGGAGAGATGAGATGTACAACAAATCAAAATGCTGTTTGCCCAGGTGGTGGTATTAGAGGTTATTTAAACTTGCTTCCCTAAGATTTCACTTTTTATTTCCAACAGATGAGTTTGTATTTATGCCATTTTAATTACAAGGCAAATATTGGCGTTGTAATTCATGTAACTCAATGGGCAAATCTGCAATCTCAAATCTGTGGTTTATTGGCGGTGACGTGTGAGGGCACTGTGGGGATTGGTGTCTCCCAGGAGCTGGCTACCAGCAGTCCTGGAGGCTACCCTGAGTGGGTGATGGATGGCAGAGTCCAGCAGCCAGGGCCCATCCCACCGCCTCAGCCAGGACAGAGGCAGCTGGGTGGGCATCAAGGCAGCCACAGCCTTGGACATCGGTCACCCCTCTGGTGATGAGTGCAGATCAGCAGATGGCAGGCTGCAGGTGCAGGCCCAGGCAGGCTGCAACATGGTGCAGCATGGTAGCATCTGAGGAGAGCAGCTGCCAGCGCTGCAGGTTGGGGCTGCCCTGTCCATGAGCCACCGCAGCCAGACCACTGGGAGGGGAGTGTGCATTGCATGCAGATGTCTTTGTAGGTTAGCATGAAGGGATGCCTTTATCCACCAGGAAGACTCAGCTATTGGAGAAACACAATAAATTTTTATTTTGAAATTAAAATCTTGCTTTAAAGAATGTAAGCGATAATGATATCATCTTAGCTTTGGTTTGTTTTTTTGTTTTGTTTTTTTTTTTTTTAAAGGTACACGTGTAAGATAGAAACAGTCTCCTCTGGGTTTTCTGCTATATTCAGTATGATTAAATTATGGGTTGATTTACTTCACAGTTCTCATAGCAGTGTACTTTGCTCATGCCAAATTCACAGTAAATCTTCCACTTAGGGTGCTTGTTCTCGGTTTAATTGATACAGTAGTTACTTCTCTAGATTTCCTCTGGAGCTTTGTAGGCTCCACCACTGCTGGGTTTTAACCTATTAGATAAAAACCTGCTTAGACTTGATTATTTATCATAGCTCTTAACTTGACAGGAGGGTGGAGTAGATGACCTGCCAAGGCCTCTTGTCTTCTACTTTTACAGGATTCTCCAGCGCTGAAGGGGAAGGAAGGGGAATGTATGCAGTTGTGGATGCTTCTAACTCCCTTTCACTTTGTGTCCACATAATGATGTAAAAAGGTAGGAAAGCCGTAGGTTTGGTAAATCTCTCAGCTTGCATTTCTGTTTCTTTATTCCTACTTATACCCTAGGTGTAGAAAAGTGAGTTAGCCACATATTATCAGTTGAACTCAGTGAAATATATATAGTTTACATCATCTGGGGAATCTGCCTCAGCACATTTCAGCATTTGACAGAAAAAAGAAGCAGGTTGAACTGCAAGTGTTTTTATATGCTGCTGCACTTACCTCCTTAGATATTACATTTTGGGCAATTGAATTAATTGCCTGGAAAAGAACACTCTCAACATACATAGTAGGTTCTTCTTCAACTTAGTTTTCATTAATTGTTTTCTTTGTTGCTTCAAGAGTGAGCAACACACAATTAACCTGTTTTGTTAAAGTAGTTACTAAAAGAATCTTGTTTATCTAGGGTGCCAGTGACTGCTGATGTATTTGGTTTTGAAGCTAAGGAAGAGGGTGAGACAAGTTATAGAGTGATTCAGATACTGCAAGGCACACTGATGGAGAGGGAAATGTAGAGTTTTGTAGATCACTGTTTCCTCCCAATTAAGACAGTGAACAAGAGTAAATGCGGTGAAAAAGATAAGATCACTATTGTTTCAACTCTGCCTGTCCATTTAGAAGTAGTCATGAAGGCAGCACTGATGCAATTAAAATAGCTATAATGCTTTTTACCAACATTATAGGGCTTAGGTTACCTAGCAGTTGCAAAATGATTGCTAATCTGTAATTTACATAATGCGAACAAAGTGTCAAGTTTTCAGGTTTCTGGGTTTTTTTTTTTTTTTGATTGGTTTTTTTTTGGAGGTTTTTTTTGTCTTTTTTTTTTTTTTTTTCCCCTGATAATGATGGAGTGCTGATAATTTGAATCCTGCCATTCTCATCAGCTAAACAATATGATTCAGCGTGAGTCATTATGTGGGCACCTACTGCTATGACTGGGATTTACATGCTTCTCCTGTGCATACACCCCCCACTAAAAAAAAATACAACCACAAATGACATCTGAAGAAACAAATAAATTTACTGAAGTGACTTTTTTCTTTCAAAAATATAAAAGTGCAATAAGAGATCTGTTATTATAGATCTTTGAGAGATTATCCAATACAGAGATACTTCAAGAGGGTATTTAACCATGTGTTTTTCTGTGTGTGTTTCTTTTTACTGACATCAGTACGATACAGTCATGGAATTGAAAAGTAGATAAACCTGACTGCTTTGCTGGAGAAAGATATGCTCTTCAGTGGAGGTCTTGGTCTTAAATTAACACTTGTTATTTTTTATTTCTTAAAGTAGTGCCTGATTGAGTGCCTGTTTAAGGGTATCCCAAGGTGTGTATAGTGAAGTTCATAGCCATTTTCAGCTGTGCACTTCAATTATGATTATTGAACGATTTCCTATAGTGGGGAAGTCAGAATAGATCTGGTGGTAAGGAAGTGTAAAAGAGACCAGTTCTGACAGTTGAAGATGAATAAGTCTTCTAAGAGCCTGATAATTGAGATGTGTAGGCTCTATAAAAGCGTGTATGGGGGTATACCTAGCTCATCTTTATCTGATTGGAACAGCAGATATTTTCTAAGAAATATATTCAGAAGAAAAAAGCAAAATAAAACCCCAAAATTAAAAAATAATTTTATCATAACAATACAGAGAACTTAATAGTATGTTAAAAACGTTTCCTCTCCCAAGTAAAAATTATTTGAAAAATGGACTTGAGATGCGATTGCAATTTATAAATCTCACCTTTTGTAAGGAGAAATACTGTCCTCCTACTAAATCTTCACTGTTATCTTAAAGGTTTTAGATGGGGGTAGGAGGGGAGTATGGGAGTTGGTAGGATGTCAGTTTGTGGCCTAAGGTCACCTGAAGATCACTGGTGGGTTTTTTTTCCTAAATGCACCCAAAACAAGTTACTTTCCATTCCTTTTGGTGAAATTTCTAGTTTTGCCATATATGTAGAATTCCTAATGGAATTTAAATTAAAGAAATAAGCCCGTAATGAAGAAACCTCATTGTAATATAAGGTTTACAGGCCAGTTCTATTCTTCTGCAGATTTTAAACTGCTATAAGGACTTTTTTTCAACTCAATGAAGCTGTGATCTGCAGTCAGACTATTTGCACAGTGTTAAACATCAAACAAAACATGGTAAGTTATATAAAAGCTACCAACAACGTGTCTCTTTTCCCTATTAATTTTGTGTTGAAAAGAATCTGTTCATGTAACACAAGTGATAGTTTCATGTGCTTTTGAAAATTCTACTTCACATATTTCACCAAAACTTCAGCTTAGGTTTCTCATCATTCTGAGATTTGTCTTAAATTCTCCCCTGCCAAAGGCTTGAGATTACACTCATATACCACTAAACTAAAAGGTTTTTTTCATACATTTCTTTCAAGGTCTTTGCACAACAATTTGTATTTGTGCCTTCGGGATCATATCAAGTAAAGGGAATGAAGTGATCCATCACAAGGGTGTCATAACAAATTAAAAGAACACTTGTATGGTTGAGAACCAAAGTCAGTTCCGGGAAGGTAATTGTTTCAATAAATTGTCTGCTGATGATTGCTCATAGCAAAATGACTCTATTCATATGGAAAAGGAACAAGCAAGTCTCTACTATTTTTGTTCTCCTTTGTATATTTTGTAAGTAGAAGTCCAAAAACTTGCAGACAACAAATGTTTTTAAAGAATTTGGGAAGACACATGGGTAGCCATAACTGGATTATTCATTTAGTAATGGGAGGCTGAAAAAGGCATGATAGCTGGCTCATATGTATGGATGATTGTATTTCAAATCAGGATAAGTAAGTAAAAAGGAATTTGTCTCCTTTTATTATTTCATTGCCCTGACAGTAAGCCTCAAATAAAGAGGAGAAGCTTCAAACAGTACTTTCAATAACACAAAAAGAAACAATTAATGTGTAGTTACAAGGTAGGAAGGAAGACAGGAAGGCAGAAGGGATGAAAGAAATGAAGTGAACTGCTGATGCTCCACCAGAACCAGAAGGAGATGTACAAACTGAAGAGATAAGAGGGGCACTAGGGTTGTTAGGGGTCTGAGAAACATGATACATGAGGAGAAACTGAAAGATGTGGCTTTTT
Organism: Clamator glandarius; assembly: GCA_033459285.1. NCBI lineage: Eukaryota > Metazoa > Chordata > Aves > Cuculiformes > Cuculidae > Clamator > Clamator glandarius. Next base: position 82,839 of record JAUNZM010000195.1, read on the forward strand.
CTTAGGCTGCAGATGATGAGGGTATGAAGAAACTAATTACTCAACTAATGGTGAGTTACAGGGCAGACTCTTCTTAATGAGTCAATAGGTGGATGTTGTGAAAAAGGAAAATCTATACGGAGATACTGAAAATGTGTTCATGATGAGAGTGGTAAAAGATGAATAAAGTTAGTAAAAGAGGCTCTGAAAACTCTGGTCTGTGAAGATTTTCAAACACAGATTCCTTTCAGGTAAAATTATGCTTTGATTCTACCTTTTCCTGTATTTGTGAGCCTGCTAGAACTTAGACAAATTTCCATACTAAATGATTGTTTATAGTTGTACTCTGACATGGAGTTAATTTTCTTCACAGCAGCTCATATTTGTGATTTGTGATCAAAATAATGTTGATAACACTGGAATGTATTGGTTATTGCTGAAAAGTGCTTGCACAGAGGGAAAGCCTTTTCTGCTTCTTGTGCTGTCCTGCCAGGGAGTAGGCTGGGTGTGCACAAGAAACTGGTAGGGGACAAAGCAGACCCCAACTAACCAAAGGGATACTACATAACAGATGATGTAATGCTCAGCAATAAAAGCTGGGGGAACAAAGTAAGAAGGAGACATGCTTGGAGTTATGACAACAGTCTTCCCAAGTGAATGAAATCCCATATACCCCCCTGCCAATGGGTAGTGTTGAATGAATTCCTTATTTTGCTTTGCTTGCATGCATATCATTTGCTTGGCCTGTTAAGCTGTGTTTGTCTCAACTCACAAGTTTTCTCATTTTCCCCTTTCCTATTCAAGGGTTAGAAAGTGAACAGCTGGATGGGACTCGGCTGCCTCCTAGGGTTAACCCTCAAAAATAGTGGTATATTCCTACATTCTAAAAAAAAATCTTCAAAACACTTACTACCATTCTTTAGTTTCTTGTGTAGACGACATTCATGCATAACACTGGCTTTTTATGTAGCTATCATTCTGAAAAGACTAGAACTACTGATGAGCACCACTGTTTCCCGCATGATAGCTTTCATACTGGTAAAATAATTTTACTACAACAATAATGTACTTACTACCTACTACAGTTAATTAGAATAAAATGCAAGTGTATTAATGCATTTCATTTCCAGAAGTACTTCACTTCTAGGAAAGAGCTATTTCAATTATGGAATATATAGCCACCAGGAGTCCACAATATTATAGCAAATATTTTGCCTTTTTTATTTTAATAAGCAGGTTGAGCAACTTTCTATTCAAAATAGTTTAATTATTCTGAAGCACTTCTGGAAACAGAACAAATGGTAGTTTAAGTTCTTTGCAGGTTGATCTGGCACTGCTGAAAGCTATTGTAATTAGTAAATCTGCAAAATCATTGGTAAAGTTCTTTTCCTCGGCTTCGATATACTACAGTTTATTAGATAGCCTATTATTTATGCACTCCCTTGGGCCATTTAACATTTGCTTCAGTTAATGAGAATCTTCATCTTAATTAACAATACTGAAAGACATTTTTCCTCCTCTGCCCCACAAAATGAATAAGGACTTAGAAATATACCACAGAACAATATAATTTTGGAGTTATTAAAAGTGAAGGCTTTCCATGGCATCATTTTATATTATCATCAAAGCTTCTTGAAAGATACTTAGTGAAATTTGCATATTGTACATATCTTAATTAAAAACATGAGCTACTATTAAAAGACACCAAATGATCCAAAGTAAAGTCCACGTGAAGGTCTTGTGTGAATGATAATGAATTTTTGAGATTTATAGTAATTCACAATGCTGTTGCACAATAAGGTCAAAGTTGCAGAAGAAACAGTTTCAGATCTCTTCTCAGTAACTATTAAAAGTATGCCCATATTACATATGATCATAAACTTTTATTTCAGTTCAGCTGAACCAGGTTCTCTGAACAAGATTCTAGTGAAGTGAAAGCAAGATTCTAGCTTACCAGTCAGAAGCACATGGTAACCTTTTGCCCAAAATTAGATCAAGCAGAAAACTATTAAACATAGAGTCATTTTTATTTAGAGAGAACAAAATTCAGCTATATTGTGGTACAGAAGAGACAAGCCTTACAAAATACATTTTCTTCTATCTGATAAAAAAATAAGTAAAACTTTTCTCCATTGAAACAGTCTAATTTTTACCTACTGAATGAATAATATCAGGTTTTGCCCTCCAAAATGCAAGCATGATCATATGAATATGTGAAGTAAAAATGTTGGACTTGGAATACTAACATTTAAACCAAAATATCAGTTTTGAGTCATTTTGCAAAGTCATAAATAAATGCTCTTAATTGCCTCTATGACCTCATCCCTTCCTTCATATCTCTTCCTTTTCTGCCTCCAAATTCTGCGACTTTTGCTCAAATAGAAGGGAAGAACTAATGATAATGACAATATTTTTCTGTCTAGCTTTGTTTAAACACTACAATGAGAGAAAGCAGAAGGCAACATCTGCTTTGTGAATTTGCTGGTATTTATTGTTATGTCCACTTCAATACAGGTGCCCTTGTACAGCACTTACAAATATTTTGAGCTCAAGGGGAGACTGGTTTATTGCCTTTTGCACTAGCTTCAGATAAACTGTACTTAGAGGAACTGAGGTTTCTTATATCATGGTAACTGTCCAGACTTTTTTTGAAGAAAGGTCCTGACAGCATGTTGGGGCATCTGAGAAATTATGTGACCCCAAACAAGAAGCAGAAAGAATGCAGTCTAAAATCATATCCTGTATTCTGTTTCGTAGTGAAATTTGCCTTCTCTGCATTAATCTTCCTAATTGCCAGTGCAGTCATTATTAGTCTAAAATGTTGGGAATGTGGTCCAGCTGGTAATAGTGATTTATTTATGGTGATATGCTATTAATTGATGAACTTCTCACTTTGCAGGTCATTTTCTACCATTCAGTACTTCTACCTGGCATTATTTTCAGCCATTTGAGTATCTGTTGGGGCAGGAGGAGACTGTTTGCATGTCTTCTTGTTCTGTTTTCCCTTGGTAGCTAGACTGGAATAGAAAGCTGGTGCATGGGATGGATCCCATGGTATAGAAATGGGATGGGAAAGCACATTTGAAGAGAAGAGATGGAGGAGAGACAAGAGTTTTCTTAAACTTCTATTATTTTTATGCAGATGTCCTGGTGTTTGCTTTTCATGACAGACATGTTTTTTTAAGTAAAGTATAGAGATATACAGGAGGAGGAAAACAACAATCTGCCAAAGAATTCCTTTATGTAGATTATAGCCATAAATACTTGTACTCTGTGAACTGAATTAAATTGTTTAATTTGGCTGTAATTTTGAAGATTAAAGAGTTTGCAAGCAAGGGTATGAAGACATTAAAGCATATCACAAATCTCTCTGTATGTTTTATTAGCACATTTTTAGTTAGTCTTATCAGAGAATTATGTCAAAGTTGTCTATATTTATTATATATAATAATATTAACAAGAGTTGTATTTAAGTTGGGTTTATATGTGTGATATAATCTGATATTATGGAAAAAAATTAAGTGAATTCTTATGCTCAGAAGCTGAGCCTCTGTCCTGTATTCTGCAGATACAACCTGTCCATAGGCTCCTGTATATTCACAGGATATTCTTTGTTATTTCTAGTATAATCTGAAAAAAAATCATGAGAAAGTCACATAAAATCATAGAAATAATCATTAGTTCTGCAAGATTTTTTTTTTTCTTAGAATTGTCTGATGGTGGTAAAAAACGCAAACTAGCAAGAAGTATATATGATAATGATAACTATAACACGAAAGGTGGTATTTCGTGGTAGGATCCACCAATATTAAGCTGCATAACTTCTTACTTCTTTAAAGCTACTTTGAGAGGAATGATGCTTTTGGTGACAAAACAAAACAGATGTTGTGTAAATTGGTATATTTGTGAACCTTTGCAGTCATAACTTTTAGAATGCAGATAGACATCAGTCTCTTGTTTTGAAAACTAAAGTTTTTTCAATGCATCTCAGCCCCTGTTGTGATAACTTTTGGGTACTCTGGGGCCATTTCCATAATCTAATGCTTAGACTGACTTTTCATTTTTATTTTGTGATGTCTTAATTGCATTACATTTTATCTTCCTTGAGGCATATGTGGAAAAGTCGGAGAGAAAAAGAGAGTGATTCATTACCATAACCCTATTAGTCATTCCTTGTCTTCTTAATGGTGACTGCCTTTATCAAAACACCAAAGGTTATCAGTTTTTAAGACTGATGTTTTAGTTCTGTTTGGTTTTGTGTGTATTTTTTTCCTCATGCTTATTAGCATTGGCAGAGGTTTTATTGGTTGCTCTTCTCCCAAAATCCTGCATCCATACTCAAAGCTGTCTACTTGGAAGCCAGACAGTTGTGTGAGTAATGCTGTGCCTGACTTTTAAAATTTGCATAGGCAAAGTGCCTTGGTAATGGAGTTATATATAGCCCTCAGGCTGTGGCTGATATTTTTCTTACCTGTTTGTCATCTCAGAAGAAGAGTTTAAGGCAATCTCCACACACTCAGGTAGACACATTCCTATGGAAATAAGAGGGCTATTTCATTAACTGTTACTTTGTCCAGGCTGTTACAAGATCTAGGTTGAAATCTAGTGCTGATTTTTCAAACACAAAATATGATCTTGGGCTTCAGGATTTTTATTATTGTGGGTTCCTACCAGATAGCATTGCAGCAGGGGATGTCATGACTGTAATGCAAACCAGAGAAACTGGAGATAGCTATGTATTCCAAAATAGCCCTCACAGATACACAAAAAGCCACATTCACAGTTCTTCGTGCTGTTGACAGCTCATTTTTGAAAAATAATGTTTTTAAACCAAAATATGTAAGCTTATTCTTGCTTATGTGATAAGGAAGTGTCACATTAAAGAATCTATTTTTATAGTCTTGCATTTGGAGATTTTTGGTACTTCAGTAATTTTGTTTCTTTGAAAAGTATTGCATAAACAAATGAATTGAAATATTTACAGCAGCAAAGATTGTTTTAGGTTTCACAGTGTAACAATGTTCTGTGTGTGGAAGGTATAGCTCTTTCCCAAGATCATGGGTCTCATAAAGAAACAGATCTTTAAAAATTAGGGGACAGATTAGGGAATTAAGGTAATTCAGGATGCTGTGGAGTAAAGCTGGAACCAAAGTACAAGTAGACTGAACAACTTGTGAAAAAAACTGAGTTTATATAAATTGAAAGGTTAAGAGTATGCAAGTTAAAACCAAATTCTTCTAAGGTGGTTCTCAGCTAGAAGGCAGCAAACCTCTTTACAAGGTTAAGTTCCATATACCTAGCCTTTACAGATTAAGAAATGACACTTTTGTTCAAAAGGTTTATCAGTCAAAAGGGAAAGAATGATGTTCTTTGCAGCTAAGTTTATTAGATTTCAGTTTCCAGAAGTGAATTATTTTCATTCCTTTCTCTGGTGATAGAAGAATTTCATAGCACTCTGTATTTTTGTTGTCATGAACATATTTACATGCAATAATCATATGGAATCTTCTCTAATACAAGAAACAAATTAAGATCTCAGAATATTCCTTATGATATTTTTTCTATCAGCTGGTTACAATCTATGACTCTTTTTTTCTGCAAGCCTTCTTTTATTGCTTATTTTTTTCCTTGTTCCCAACTTTGTTTGAAAACTATAGACAGTGAAAGTACTCAGACTATCTAAATGCTGTTTCACAAGTGAGATTAGCAGAGATAAAATCCCACCTCTATAATTCCTTGCTATTTCTTTCTATAGGTAAATATGTACTTTTTGTATTTCCTGTCCCTAAGGCCTCATATAGAATTCTTCCTACATTAAGATCTCACATACTTCAAAGGACAAATGTTTTGTCCTTTGTGACAGTTCCCTTGCCTTCTTCCAGTAAGTAACTTAGACTTTGTTAAGTATATCTCACAAGTATTTCTCAAGGAAGAGGGTTTTTGAGTTTAGCTGTGCTGAAATGAAATACCAAACAAGCACATAGATTTCTGCGTAGCATAACTTTCAAAGTGTGCTCAAATTACCTATCATTCCAGAAATCTAGTGACTGATTAATCATGTTTTCTATCAATGATTCTACTCTCAACTATTTTCTTTAAAATATTTTTTTTTAAAGAAAACCAGTATTCTGTATTTTTAGAAGTAATAAGATATTCTCTTTCACTGCATCACTGGGATTGTGTCATTAAAGGCCAAGTTTTTGTACATGGAAACCAATGTTGATATACACATGCAGACTCTCCCACGCTTCTCCATTCTCTATAACATTTCTAAAACTCCATATGGAGTGTCTTCTACTAGAAAAAGTTTACTGCACTCTAGACCTGATTTTTTTTGGCCTAATTCATGCTAAGAGAAGAAAGACACTAGAATAAGCAAGTGCCACAGACTTGTTACTCACGGCTCTCTAGCTGATATACAAGAAGTAGGTAGCCAGCACCATTTTGCTTAAGTGTCTTTAATTTACCATGTGGTTTGACTCTTCTGGGACCTCTGTAAATATAGAGTGTATGTATAAAATCATTTACGTTGAAAAGATCATTAAGCAAGTTAACTCCAGCTAGAGGCCAGCCACAAGTGGTGTCCCCTAGGGCTCAGTGCTGGGTCCAGTCCTGCTCAATGCCTTTATCAATGACCTGGATGAAGGCATTGAGTGCACCCTCAGCAAGTTTGCAGACAACACTAAGCTGGGAGGTAGTGTTGATCTACTTGAGGGTAGGAAGCTCTTCAAAAGGATCTGAACAGGCTGTATTGCTGGACTGAGACCAATGGCATGAGGTTTAACAAGGCCGAATGCCAGGTGCTGCACTCAGGGAACAAAGCTGGTTAAGGGACTGGAAAACAAGTCTTAAGAGGAGCAGATGAGGGAATTGGGGTTGTTTAGCTTTGAGAAGAGGAGACTGAGGGGAGACCTAATTGCTCTCTACAATGACATGAAAGGAGGTTGTAGAGAGGAGGGAGCTGGCCTCTTCTCCCAAGTGACAGGGGACAGAACAAGAGGCAATGGCCTCAAGCTCCATCAGGGGAGGTTCAGACTGTATATCAGGAAAAAATATTCACAGGAAGTTTCATCGAGCACTGGAACAGGCTGCCTAGGGAGGTGGTTGAATCACCATCTCTGGAGGTATTTAAAAGACAGGTAGACATGGTGCTCAGGGACATGGTTTAGTGGCAGATAGGAATGGTTGGACTTAATGATCCTGTGGGTCTTTTCCAACCTAGTGATTCTGTGATTCTATGACTTATATCATTGTGTCCAACTGTAAATCTAACACTGCAAAGTATACTATTAAACCATGTCCTAGGCATCACATCTACACATCTTTTAAATACCTTCAGGGATGGTGACTCAACCACTTCTCTGAGCAGCCGATTCCAGTGCCCAATAACTATTTCAGTGAAATAATATTTCTTAGTATCCAATCTAAATTTCCCCTGGCACAACTTGAGACCTTTTATTCTTGTCCTATCACTAGTTACTGGGGAGAAGGCACCAACACCTGCCTTGCTACAACTTCCTTTCCGGTACTTGCAGAGAGTGATAAGGTCTCCCTTCAGCTTCCTTTTCACCAGACTGAATAATCCCATTTCCCTCCAGCTGCTCCTCATATGACTTGCTTTCCAAACTCTTCACCAGTTTTATTGGCCTTATTTGCACACACTCCAGCAGCTTAATGTCCTTCTTGTAGTGAGGGGCTCAAAATCGAACACAGTATTTGAGTGAGACCTCATCAGTGCCAAGTACACAGGGACAATTACTTCCCTGCTCCTTCTGGACACATTATTTCTGATACAGGCTACAATGTTTTTGGTGTTCTTGGCTACCTGGGCTGTCAACCAACACCCCAGGTCCTTTTCTGTCAGGCAGCTTTCCAGTCACTCTTCCACAGGCCTGCAGTGTTGCATGGGGTTGCACAGGACTCAACAGTTAGCCTTGTTGAACCTCATGCAAATGGCCTCAGCCCACAGATCCAGCCAGTCCAGATGCCTGTGTAGAGCCTTCCTTCCCTTAAGCAGATCCAGCACTCCTACCCAACTTGGTGTTGTCTGCAAACTCAGGGAGGGTGCACTCGATCCCCTCACCTGGATCATTGATAAAGATAGTAGACAGAATGGCTCCACTACTGAGCCATGGCGAACGTCACCTGTGACCGGCCATCAACTGGATTTGAGTCTATATATCATCACTTTTTGGACCTAGTCATCCAGCCAGTTTTATATGTCCATCCAAGCCATGAGCAGCCAGCTTTTCCAGAAGAATGTTATAGTGAATTTCAAAGGCTTTACTAAAGTCTGGATTGACCACATTCACAGGCCTTTGTTCATCTACTAAGCAAGTCACTTTGTCATAGAAGGAGATTAGATTATATGGAAGTGAATTCAGAAACGGCAGCACAAAAGAGCTCCACAATTAACACTGTGTTTTACCTTACATTATATAATCTTAATACATTATTTGCCTATATTTACAATAATCAGTAGCCCAGGAACATAGTTTGAGTGTTTTAGTACTCCAAAAATGCCATCATTAGTTTAATGACAGTTTCACCCCCAGCTTCCACCCAACTGTTGTTCTGTAAACATATCCTGTAATCCTTGCATTTATCTATATGATATTAGGATGAAAAAAATGGGCTCCTAAACTCTTGGTCACATGGCAAGGCAAAGACGAAACTGCCTCCTAATTTGAGTTACTAGATGAACCTTCCTGTGAATATTCTAAACTGTGGCCCTTAAATTGACTCTTTTTTTTTGTGATTCTATATTGGGGTATTTTTTTTTTGTGTTGTTACATGTAGTTTTGATCTATATTTTTATCTTCCACAATTATGACTTTTTTTTTCTACTAGGAGATCTATAGTCCTGTGTAGTATTTAACATAAGGGTTTACTTATTCACAAATTATATACGATTATTCTATTTCATGTTGTTTCTTGTAGTTAAGATTCTTCGCATAAGCTAGCTGCTTCAAAGCAGGTTACAGCAATGCTTTATTTATATTGTATGTGATTAAAGTCATTCTGCATAAGGTACTTTGACTCACACTATTACTAAAAAAGGACATTTAAACACTTGGAATGCAAAATGATAGGGATTTACTCTCATTAAAATAAAAAGAGGGGTTTCATGGGTAGAAAAGAAATTTAAGAGAGGGAGAATTGCCTATCTTTAAAAGTTAAGTTAAAACATTCTAATGCCTTTGCAAGTACATAGTCTTTCGATTTATCTCAGGTTGTTTTAGTGTTATCTCTTTGTGGAAGAAATAGTGTTAAAATCGTATTATCCTAGCTTTTAAAGGCAAGATATTCTTTCTTTAAGAAGTATTTCTTAAATGATATGTCTCTTTCCTTGGAGAATTTTTAAATCTAATCTAAGCTCTGCTAAAAAATATTCTAAATTTAATAGTAATGACAAAATAAATGAAGTATGATTTACCTTAAATAATTTAAGCATGCTGCAATTGTAAAAATTTAATAAATCCAATACATAATACCATTGAATAAGGTAAGAGAACAGAATTATACATGAAATGGCTTTTTAATTAAGAAAATTAGCTAGGATTATTTCCTATTCATATGGTGCACCTATTCATTTGGAGTCAGCTAAAATTCTATTATTCTGAAAGATTAAGCATTAATAAAGATATACTCTATCTCTGAGCCAATTAATCATTATAGTTTCCATTTTTATAGTCTGAAATAAGGACATATTTTTTTTTAAAATATATTTTTAGAATAAGTAGCATACTGAACTTTGTTATAGAGATATGGAAAATAATATTTTTTCCAGTTCCATTTTACTTAGTCCTTTCTTTTCAGTATGATTTATGGAACCAAATATTTTATGTAATGCAATTCACTTTGACTTTCACTAAGTTGAAAGAGAAAGCAGACCAAAATAATTAGGATTCATTCTTGCAGCAGAAGAATACAAGAGGAGGGAAGCTTGATATTCAAATAACAGGAATTGCATGAACACAGAGAACATAAAATATTATTTCAATAGCCATTACTATTCAATTTTTTATATATATTATCATTAAATGTTATTCATGTATTTTGAATCTTATATCATAGAATCATCAGGTTGGAAGAGACCCACTGGGTCATCCAGTCCAACCATTCCCACCAATCTCTAAACCATGCCCCTCAGTACCTCATCCACCCACACCTTAAACACCTCCAGGGAAGGCGACTCAAAAGCCTCCTTGGACAGCCTGTTCCATTACCTAATGACCCTTTCAGTGAAGAATTTTTTCCTTATGTCAAGCCTGAATCTCCCCTGATGCAGCTTGAGGCCATTCCCTCTTGTCCTGTCCCCTGTCACTTGGGAGAAGGGGCCAGCTCCCTCCTCTCGATAACCTCCCTTCAGGTAGAGGCGTTCTCCCCTCAGCCTCCTCTTCTCCAGGCTAAACAGCCCCAGCTCTCTCAGTCACTCCTCATAAGATTTGTTCTCCAGCCCCTTCACCAGCTTTGTCGCTCTTCTCTGGACTCGCTCCAGAGCCTCAACACCCTTCTTGTGGTGAGGGGCCCAGAAATGAACACAATATTCAAGGAGCAGTCTCACCAGTGCTGAGTACAGAGGGAGAATAACCTCCCTGGACCTGCTGGTCGTGCCATTTCTGATACAGGTCAAGATGCCATTGGCCTTCTTGGCCACCTGGGCACACTGCTGGCTCATATTCAGTCAGCTGTCAACCAACACCCCCAGGTCCTTCTCCTCCAGGCAGCTTTCTAGACAGGCTTCTCCCAGTCTGTAGCCCTGCATAGGGTTGTTGTGCCCCAAGTGCAGGATCCGGCATTTGACCTCATGCCATTGGACACTGCCCAGCAGTCCAGCCTGTTCAGGTCCCTTTGCAGAGCCTCCTGACCCTCCAGCAGATCCACAGTTCCACCCAGCTTGGTGTCATCTGCAAACTTGGTAAGGGAGAACTCAATGCCTTCATCCAGGTCATTGATAAAGATGTTGAACATATTTACAGTGATATAAATTACTACATTTCTGGGAAATTAAGAAGAAATTATGATAGTGAAGAGAAATTCATACCTTCTTTTTAAGATAAGTAATGCAATAATTTAGATATTTCAGGAATGCAATAATTTAGATATTCCTATATGTTGTCTTTAGGCTGCTGCCTCTTAATTGTCTATAGAGAGTATTAGTCTCCTAACTTTGTGCTTCTTGGTCCCATATTACCTAGATTCTCAAAGAAGGTGCTTCAATATACCATTTTCTTTCTTTTTTATACATTCACACGTTTCTGTTCCTTTTACTATAGGTCATCACTGTGCTATCTCAGGTGCTAATTAAAAATTATGTAAGCAAGATTACAAAGAAATCAATCTGTAATGGAACTAGCAATTGAATCCTAACATGTTGAATACTCACTGAGAACTACATCCAATTACAAATCCATCTTTTCTGCAGAATTATTGTTTATATACTTTTATGTAATATCTTGTGCAACTCATTTATACTTTTTTTTTCTCACTGATGTTCAGCCAATGAGAGGGGAAAATGTGGGCCTTTCTGAAAAAATAGCTTTTTTGATATTACAGCCTATGTAAAACCAAAGTTCTAAAGTGTAGATTTATAAGTTCTAAAGTGTAACAATTTCTGAGCAAAAATAATATTTACTACCAACCAGGTTGTCTGCTTAATATCTAACAGCAGCATAGTATCTGGTGCACTTGTATATCTTCATTTTTTACTCTCTTTCTCTACCAAGGTTAAAAAAGAGCAAAACATAGATATTTCAAGAGATATATATTTATGGTAGTCTAGAAATTAAATGTAAAAGATAAATTTAATTTTATATTAATATATATTTTTATATCTAAGATATATATACATAAAATGTACATAGACATGAAATATTTCATATATTTTATATAATTATATATGGACATATATTAACTAATTGTACAAGATATTGAAAAAAACCCCCCTCATTTAAATCACAGTTCTCCCAATTAAATTGGACAGAAGACACAAGCCAAAGACAGAATTGTTTGACCTTCTAGTTTCTTGAATGAAAACACATTTCAATCCTTTTTATCATAAAGAACATGGACTACATAAACTAGATGAATAATTATACAAAGAAGAAGAAGGTTTGCAGATGACACCAAGCTGAGTTGTGTGGTTGACACATCTGAGAGACTGCATGCCATGAGAAGGACCTTGACAAGCTCAAGGACTGGGCCAATGTGAACCACATGAGAGTCAACAAAGCTAAGTTCAAGGTCCTGCACATGGGTTGGTATAACCATTGCTATGAATACAGGCTGGGGAATGAAGGGATTTAGAGCAGCCCTGCCAAGATGAACTTGAGACTACTGATGGATAAAGCTGGACACTAGCTAACCTGTGCTTGCAGACTAGATGGCCAACCATATCCTGGGATGTATCAAAAGAAGCATGACCAGCAGTCCTAAGTATATGATTCTGGCCCTCTACCCTGCTCTGATAAGACTCTGCTTGGAATACTGCATTCATTCAGCTCTGGAGTACTCAGCAAGGGAAAGACATGCACTTGTTGAAACGGGTCCAGAGGAGGGCCACAAAAATGATCAGAGGGAGGCAACACCTGTCCTATGAAGAAAGGCTGAGAATGTTGTGGGTTGTCCAGCCTGGAGCAGAGAAAGTTCTTTGGATATCTTATTACATCCTTTCAGTACTTAAAGAAGACTGACAAGAATGATGGGGATAAAATTTTAGCAGGGCTGGTTGTAATTTTGGACTCAAAAAAGGGTAGATGTTTACAAAGTATAAGGAAGAAGTTTTCACAATGAGGATAATTAGACTCTGGTAAGGTTGCCCATAGTGGTAGCAGATGCCTTATCCCTAGAATTTTTCAAGGTTAGGTTGGATGAGACTGATCTAGTTAAAAATGTCCTTACTTATTGAAGGGAAGTTGGACCAGATGACCTTAAATGTCCCTTCCAACCCAAATCATTATTTGATTCTATGATTCTAAGATTCTGTGGTTCTATGATTCCATGATTCTAAGATTCCACAAAAGAGACAAAATCTGACTTACCTTAGAACTGGAAATCACAGACTCTCTAAACAGTAAGTGCATTTTCCAGTCTAGTAATGAGCATTGATAGAGCAACATTTCTTACCTTATGCAACACCATGTGTTACATGTAAAGGAAGTTACTATCATCTCTCACGATGAAAATGAAGAAAAGCTCTGTCAAATCAACAGATCTCATAGCTGTGACAAACCTTCCTGTCTATATGGGAATGTTTTGGCTGCCCAAATGAATAATCTGAGCAGAATTTTAAAAGCATTTTATAAAGTTTTAAGATAATAAACCTAGAAGAATACACAAGAAGGGAAGTTGTTCTTTTTCCAAGTAGATCTGTATTTGACACCTTTGTCGGGAAGACATATTAGTCATCCATCATAGAGTATTGTCATACTGATGATATATTAGTGTAATACATTATCAGAACAACACTGTTGCTATGATGTATTGCTAACTAGCACAGAGCTAGCTGGTGAGAGCTGCTTATAAAGACATAACTCTTTCTGTGGTGTTAAAAGAAAAATTAAACATCTTCTTTTAGGAGTTAAACACTAAAGGAAATCTGTGAAAAATGATGGTTATTTTAAAATTCAGTATGTGTTAAAGCACTTCCTGAATTTTAGAAGTGATTTCTAGTAGTAAAGGCAAGCAAATATTTGTGGTCAGGCAGAAGAGGCACTTTCTTGAAGATGTTCATTTGTGGGTTGTTAGTGGTAGTGCTCATAATGTGTATTACAAAAAAATGTTTCATAAACCTACACTGAAGTGATCAAGTCAGTTGTCATCATTATAGAGTCAATTTCTAGCATGGTAACAACATGAAAGGTTACTGTGATATATTAAAAAAAAGCAAACAAACAAACTTGTGGGTTTTTTTAAGCAGACCAATGTGATTTCTTACAGCCTAGAGGTAAATAATGTTTGGTCCTTGCATTATAAATTGAGCAGGCCTTTCTCAATAAGAAGTTTAACTACTTTTGGAGTACAGTCTCCATGTGGAAGTCCATCTCTAGCAGTCACTACATTTCTCTGCTAAAAATATTTTTAAGATGTTCCTTTTATTATTAAAGCTTCCTTTACAGTAAGAAAGAAGAAGTGAGTGAACAGGTGAAATAGAGAAAAAATACCAAATTGGACCAAGGAAAAATGTAAAATATAGCTGGAAAAAATCATATCTGAGCATAAAATGTACTACTGTGACAAAACATATACACCAAAGCTGTTAAGACTGTTCTTAAAGCTGTTCTCTATTTAGTTGTAAGTGAAAGTTTTGAGTTTTTTCCTTCCCCTTTCAATGGAAAATTTTATTTAGAAGTACCAAATAATTACAAAATCAATTAAATAAAAACAATAAAGTACTTCTCAACAAGGTTTGTACAATATATTTTCTTCTGTAGAGTGATATGAAGGCTTCCCTTTCAAAAGAAAGACATAGAGAGAAAGAAAAGGAGAGAGAAAAAGAAAGTGTTAGAACTACTGAGGTGTCTCTGAGCATTCTCATATTAAAGCATCATTTTGAACAATGCTCTGAATACAAACAGCTAACAGAAGGGGATGGTAAAGCAAAATAAATGAATTGTTTAAGTTGCTATAAAGAGATGGGGTAAAGCAGAGATGCTGGAAAAATAAAGAGGGACAAAATAAACTTGGAATAATGACCTTTTGTTTCTATTTTTTTTCTTTTTTTTAATTAAAAACTGCCTATCAAAAGCCACTATAGACAGCATAGCTTTAAAACACCAATGATTAGTTCTGTCACAAAAAACCAGTTCCTAATCTCTGAGGCACATGGAAAATAAGGAGGTGATTGTTGACAGCCAACATGACTTCACTAAGGGCAAATTGTGCTGACAAATTTGGTAGACTTCTAAAACGGGTCTACAGCATTGTTGGACAAAGGAAGAGTAACTGACATCATCTACCTGGACTTGGGCAAAGCATTCAATACTGTCCTGCATGACATCTTTTCATTAAATCGGAGAGACACTTATTTGACAGATGGATCGCTTGATGGATAAAGACTTTCTACTCAAAGAGTTGTTGTCAATGGCTCAATGTCCAGTTGGAGACCAGTGACAAGTAGCATTCCTCAGAGGTTGGTATTGGGACTGACAATGGCTAATATCTTTGTTAGAGACAGGGACCGTAGGACTGAGGGCACCCTCAGCAAGTATGCCAGTGACAGCAAGCTGTGTGGTATGGTCACCATGCTGGAGGGAAGGGATGCCATCCAGAGGGACCTTGACAGGCTTCAGAGCTGGGCCTGTGTGAACTGCATGAAGTTCAATAGGGCCAAGTGCAATGTCCTACAACTTTGTCAGGTCAATCCCAAGCACAAGTAGAGGCTGGCCAGAGAATGGATTGAGAGTAGCCTTGAAGAGAACTTGGGGATGTTGGTGTTTGAGAAGCTCAAAGTGAGCTGGCAGTGTGTACTTGCAGCCCAGAAAGCCAGCCATATCCTGGGTGCACCAAAAGAAATGTGATCAGCAGGATGATGGAGGTGATTCTCCTCCTCTACTCCACTCTCATGAGACCTCATCCAGAGTACTGCATTCAGTTCTGAGGTCCTCAGCATTGGAAAGACATGGATCTGTTAGAATGAGTCTAGAAGAAGACTCTGAAGATGATCAAAGGACAGGAGCACCTCCCATATGAGGACAGGCTGAGAGAGTTGGGCTTTTTTAGCTGAAAGAAAAGAAGGCTCATGGGAGACCTTATAGCATCCTTCCAATACAAAAAGGGGGTCTACAGGGGAGCTGAGGAGAAACTCTTTATCAGAGAGTGCAGGGATAGGAGGAGGAGAAATGGTTTTAAGCTGAAAGAGGGTAGATTTCAATTAGATATTAGGAAGAAATTTTTTACTGTAGAGGTGGTGAGGCACTGGAACAGTTTGCACAGAACATCCCTGGAGATGTTCAAGGCCAGGCTGGATGAGGCTTTGAGCAACCTGATCTAGTGGAAAGTGCCCCTGACCATGGCAGTAGGGTTGGAACTCAATGATCTTTAAGGTTCATTCCATGGGATGATATGTTGTATCATTTCATCAAATGATTCTGTGATGTCATCCTTAATTTCTGATGCTTTGGTTTTGTTTATTTTACTTCTGTCTTTTAAGTGATATATTCTTACAGAGTGGGTTGTTTATCAGTGCAATGTTTACTGCACTGCAGAATGATCTTTCACTGCTGCTTAAATGAACTCTTGCAGCATAAAGCATGAACTGTGAGTTTGGGTAAGCTGAACAATACATGGACTTAAACTACTGTTTTATTATTACTTTGAGGGCCCAGATCTAACAGAACTGCTAAAGAGCAAGTAATAGATATGCACAGAATGTGACATTTTGCTGTGAATCTGTATATACTAGAAGAAAAGCATGTTTTTCAGCATAAACTTCATCATACATGCATATTGCAAAGTTTGCAAAACAATTAAATCAATGTAAATATACGTAATAGGAAGGATAGTTTATTTTGGGGCTGGCAGTCCTCTCTTTGTCAATGTCAGTTTTGTGACAACCCTTGGTAGTGTGTAGGGATTTCTTTAGTCACTTAGAAGTCAAGATAAACTGTTCCTCTCTTTCAGAAAGTGCATTCTGATTGATGGCTCTTTGGTGAAAACTGAGCAATAAAAAAGCTCTGTCCGTATACTCCATTACTCAGGGAATAAGAGTTTCCATAAGAACTTGATAAGTACATTAGTATTAAAAACAACCTAGCTATTATTGAGAAAATTAAACAAAACCTGGTATCTCAGTACCTAACTTAATTTCTCATTGATTAGCTAATAACCTTGTCAGTTATTTGCTGGATGAAAATTATGAAATAGCTCCAAATAAGAACTAAGAATATCAGCAGATTGGTTATTTAATAGCATTCTCTATCAGCTTCTTTGGAAAATATATTGACTGCATAAATACAATAAAAATAATCTTACTTTTCAAGGAACACATTTCTCTTAATTTCTTGATAACTGACCTGAGCGTAAATAGTCAAAATCTGTGCTTGCTGAAATAAATTATAGACATAACAAGAACATATGTGTAACAGTAGGTATTTTGGATCATGTTTGCTGTGAGTTCTCAATCCAAGCCAGAAAAGAACAGGCTATGTTCCGGAAAACTTCCTTTGTCAGGCAAGTTCTTTAAGTATATCCAAAAAGGTTCTAAAAAAACCCCGTGTTCATATGGCAATTCAGATGCGTGATTCAGGGTTTGTTGGTATATATGTGTTAGCTTTAAAGTACGAACAAAAACCTGAAATTTAAGCTACTCTGAAAAGCTAGTATAAAGCTAGCTCAACTATGTCTACTTGAGCTGCAGTTGTACCTTTGAATTGTTAGGAGTGCATGACTATGAAATAATGACTATTGTTTCCCAGATTTCATGGTGAATGATGCATATAAAAAGGTGGAAGGGTGGTTTTGGTTTGTTTGTTTGTTTGTTTGTTTTCAAAGCAGACATGAACAATTTATATTGAATTTAAAAGATGCCAGGGACTACTTGGGGTTTTCTAAAGCACCTGTTTGCAGTCCTACATACCAAGAAAGCTTTGAAAAAGCTCACTCCAAACCAGTCTAACAATTGGTAGAGTGAGCCTGAAAATACAGTTGGTTTTGCCTTGTCTTCTTGTTTGCCAGGATTTTTCTCTACGGTTTTGAACATTAAAAAAAAAAAAAGGCATTATAAAATAATTCAATTCTTCAGTGAATCATAATTTAAAGCAACTCATGTAAACTGAGAATGGTCACAAATATTACTGGAGGGAAACAAATAAAAGTCATGCAGGTAAGCTACAGTTGTGAGGAAATAGGATGTGTGTTATAGTCATTTGAAAGAGCACCATTAAAGTCACTACTTTCAGAATTAAATAAAAAATCAGAAATGCTTGAGAACAGAGTATGCATCAGTACTGAACTCACTGAATCACATTTCTACTTTCTAAAAGCAGTAGTATCCTAAAAGGATTTTTTTCTGGCTAGCAATTTTTTAAAAACATTTTTTTAGAACATGAGGTTCTTACTAAGGACAAAGCACACAAGGAAGAAATATGAATAAAAGATAAGACTTTTTTTTTTCCCATTCCTAACTGAATTTAAATGAATTTTCAGACCTGGAAGTTGAATAATTTTTTATAACTTGTAGATTCACTTTCAAAGGAAAAAATAAGAATAAACATGAAATTTCTTCCTGGCACCATTTAGTTATTTTTAGGAAATGTCTATCTTAACAACAGTGGAGAAGCTACTTCCACAGAATAAAAATCTGAAGTATCATTCCAAAGTAAAGGACTGTATTTGATATTTCTAAGTTTGCAATTCCTTTCTTCTGCATACACCTCTGAGCAAGGAGTACATCTTGAACACATCACAGGAAAGTCAGAAGCTCTCATTATTCTTCCTTAGTGAGCTATCATGAAATACGTTCTCTGAAGTAAATAAGTTCTGGAAGAATAATACACAGTTAATGTACAAAGTTGACCAACATTTTAAAAATCATTGAAAATACCTGTTAACAACAGCACCACTTGAGAGTTCAGCCATGTGAGACAATTTTCCATCCCAGAATGATCAAAGTGAAGGATGTAGGTAAACATATATATATCCATATCCATATATATATGATTAGACACTGATAGAGAGCTCAAAAATCATACCTGTGTAATCTCATTGACTTCAGTTGTTAGACGAAAGGTACACTTGACATACAGTGTGATATTACTGAGCATTTTAGTCCTTGCTACAATGCAAAAAGTGCCTGAAGACTAGCATATTCTACAAGAAACTGGTGGAAAATGATGAAAGAACAGAGATACACCAAAATGCATGGCAAAAGATAGGGACTCAAGCCATGAGAACAGCTTCCAGCTTTAAACAGTAAGCTAGCAGTTAAGTTCAAATATATAAACAGGTATCTAAATAACTGTCCACTTTATCACTTCATTTTATGATTCTTTCCATCTCCAAGCCCTTATGCCCATTCACTGCTCCTCTGAAAGACAGTAAGTTATTTATCTGTTTTTCTGGGCTAGTTACATGTGAATTGCCAAGATTGATGTCACATAGTGTAAAACACTAAAGGAAGTATTGCTGCTTCTGGCAAATTATAAGTCTTTGAGAAGCAACTTACAACAAGTTGTGTGACTGCTACATAGAGGCTTAAAAAAATCAGCATCAGTTCTTGGTGAGTAAAATAATACAATGTTTGATAAAATTATCTGCAAGTAATGGGTGGTGTTCTACATTAGGAACCATTCCATAAAGCCCCAACAACTGAAGTATTGGAAGGATTTTGATTTTTTCATTTAATATAAATTATTTTACAGAATCAGATGCTGAAAAATAGCATAGGAATATCTGGGTGCCAAAGGTGACTCTTTGTTAAAGGAAGGAGTTAACTGAATTATTCCTGTCCTTTAGACATCTTAGGCAGCGTACTACTCTTGGAGTTTTGATTACTCTTCTTTACATTGCTAGTATGACCATAAGTATATTTAATAATACAACTTTCTTTTCATATTCTATTCTCTGTGGAATCTCACTCATACAAATACAGATAGTACATAAAAAGTA
The DNA here is from genome assembly GCA_033459285.1 of Clamator glandarius. Lineage (NCBI taxonomy): Eukaryota > Metazoa > Chordata > Aves > Cuculiformes > Cuculidae > Clamator > Clamator glandarius. Next base: position 102,426 of record JAUNZM010000195.1, read on the forward strand.
ACAAAACCTCTACAAGAACTTTTTAGTCATTCTATAATATTATTCTAAAAAAAGGAAGACTACTCAAGAGAGCTGTGGAGGGATCTACTAGAGAATATCCTAACTAGGAGAGGATTTATACATAATTTTTACCCATTGAAATGAAATTCACTCCATAATTTGGCTGCATCTCTTGCTGGCAATCAGGTGATGTGATATTCACTTTTTTTGAGGTTGATATAAAGCATGTATTATTCTTTTGACTTTCCAAACTTGTACAGACTTTCTTAAGTTTCTAAATGTTTTTTAATTCCAATGTAGCTCTTTGATCTGCATATTCTAAACAAGTCAGTTTTGGTGGAGAGGAAATTCACTTGATGGAAGGAGTAAAATGTTTTCATTGTTATTATAACATTTAATGTTATAATGAAAGATTCAGCTACCTCAACACAGAAAAACTGCAGTCAGTAAAAGTGAGAATTGGTAGAAGATAGGAAAAAAATGAAGAGAAATGTCAATTTATCTCCACAGTGCAATACTTCAGACTAGATTCTAAGGATATCTAGAAAAGATTGTTTCAGTAAAAGGAAAGCATAACAGTGAAAACAAAATTTTGTGGCTGGGATATAGAAATTTGCACACTTCTAAAAATTCTATTTGCACAAGTATGAAAGTCAATGAATCTGTCCCTTAAAGGACGGATTGCTAAGAGTCCCTTCACATTTCTCAAAAAGAGACTAAAGCTTATATTTCATTTCATCAAAGCAAAAAATCATAGAAGGTCAAAATTCCTTTTATTTTATTTTGTTTGACACCCAACATTTTCATTTAACATGCAAAACATCCATACAGTTCAACTGTATGGCCAGGCTGAACAGAAGTAGCAGTGTTTCATCACAGGTCAGCTGGTATAGTGGGAAACTATAAAGTCTGGAATCATGAATTTTTGCATTATCTGTGAATGTGGTTTCTCTATCTTGATCATTTTGTGATTAGCTATCTCTTATTTAGTATATTCTCAACATCACTACTCATTAATCTGAGTTTAAACTTCATCTCCCAAGGTTTTCAAGCATATAAGTATAGTATTTAAGATACTTAATGGAAGTTATAACACATTGACATACCAGTGCTCACACAGAAAATCTAGATGAGCCAAAAATCACATCTCCCCTCAAGAGTTATACAGCTGCCCATATCTATTATCATCAATGACAGTTCTGCTAAGCTCAGTGTTAATCTACCTTTATATTTCACTGCTGATAATCACTCTAGGGAAGATACTATACAACACTTATGTAAAAGATTACCTGGTTCCTTTCTGCCAATACAGAAACAAAATTATCTAAAATTTATAAAATACTGCTCTGAACTTTGTTTCTTTAATGGCACAGACACGTTCTAATGCATGTTCTAATTTTCATTGTATAGTTGTGATGGTGAATTGACAGTAGTTTAATGATGTAATTATTTTGAGGCATAAAATGGACAACAAATAGAGGAATATGAACCTGTAATTACTTTTCCATTTTGCACAGTAGAAATGACTGAACTGCATTCATCCTTTTTACTCAATGAACCACAGAAAACGGAGATGGGAAGTTTGTCCCACTGTGTTTCAGTGATATGCATAAAGTTACTCTGGGAAAAACATGTAAAACACTGCTACGCAAATATTCACTGGTAATTTTAAACAACCTGGACTCAGTCATGTTCCTTTATGGGTTCATATTCCATCCAGTTTTGAAGGTGAAATTCTCCTCTGTACAGAAATCCAAAATGAGATTTTTATCTTTAAGATTTACTTAACCTCATAGTGGAGGCTCAATTAGAGACTGTGTTGACCTTCATGAAGAATGAGTTTATCTTTCGTGGGCACTACTGACACCATGAATACTCATTTTGAAGTTACATTGCTCATACATAAGCTAAAAATCTAATGCTGAAATTCTTTGCTGACTTACAATTGCTGCATACTCTGAATTTTAAATTTCAGTTGAATTTGAATTGAAACTCTTCTAGTTGCAGAAGTTATTAAATGCAAAAATTCCACACACCTCTTGTCACTAACCCACCACAGTTCATATTTGGAGTGTTCTTACTGAACTGTTTGCAAATGCTAGAAGAGAGAGTGTGAAAATTTGAAATAATTACTTTCGGGGCTGTTTCAATGCTTAAATGGTATTTAATGTTAAATATATCCTTTTCATTTTTTTTTTCCTATATGTGATGAAGCTAAGCAGTAAAAAAACTTAAAAGATGCTAGAGAAAATACGGCAATTAATATTATGTATAAGGATTGGATTACTGTATAGGAAGAAAGAAATATGTCCAAGTTTTCATGGTACCTGCAATAGGGTCACAGAATTTTGCAAGCAATCGTTTATGAAGAAATCTTGAAATTCCATGTGCCATTTACCTAATTGTTTACTTCTTGAGCTAAACATTGAACACTAGGATACAGATTCACCTAATGAGTTTCTATGAGAACAAGATTAAACTCATCTAGTGGTAGCCAGCTAAAGAATAAGTCTCTGTTATAAGGTACCAGTTGGGTTTCTTCTACAGTCAATGAGAGACTCAGCTATGTACACATCCTGGAAAAGATTCATAAAACAATAGACCAAACTAGGCAGTGTGAACTATTTTCGAGGGTGTCTGTATTCAATTCTCTGACTGTAGAGGTATTTCAGGTAATAACAAGTCAGGCAAGATCTATTAAAGCATAGCTGACCCCTCCTGGAAATATATTTAAAAGTACTTTTGATTAATTAAATAATGAAGCTGAACGATAACCACAGCAATAAGTAAAATGAATCTTTAGAATAGAAGTATTTTCTTTCTGTTGGTTTGCCTTTGACCTACCAAACAGTGTGTTTTCCACCCAATAATAAACACAGAATGAGATACTGTACTATTACAGTGTTGTAAAACAAACAGAATATAGCAAAAAAGGAAGTTGAAAAACACAAGCCTTTAGTGAATTTAGTTTTTCAACATTTTTATATCTGCAACATTCATTAATATTATAATTTAGTCTTTTTCACCTCTTTTTTAAGCAATGCAAAAATAGATCATATTAGTTCTAAAGGAGTCATTATGGTTGGTTATGTAGATACTCAATTACAGACTTTTAAATATACAAATTATGTAAATGCCTATTAAGGGAGTATTTACAAAATACATTATTTACCCAGTAAGCCATAACAGCTCCAATCTGCCTGAGAAATACATATTTAGGCCCTACTTCAAATGCAAATTACTGACCCAATAGACCATAACAGCTTCTTCAGAACTGTTACATTCTATCACGGAAATCCATGGTTGGGGACTTACTGGCTAATGACTTTTGTATGAAAGCTGCCTTGTAAATTGTCCTTGGGCACACAAATTTCTCACATGATAACACATAATGGATCTTTTTAAACAGTTACTGACTACAGAATAGTATTGGGTTCTATTAGCTATCACATCTCAAATGAAAAATGCACAGATACTATACAAAGATACCCATTGACTTCAGAACCCTCTCTAATTTTGTTTGAAACAATAGATGATAATGTACAGCAGCTGTTTTTTTCAGAAATGACTATTCATTCCTCCTGTGGATTTATAGCACTAATTCTAGGATTAAACAACTTTGGTGATAAGGAATGTTCTGTGGGAAAGTAAGACATGGACCAATAGTCAAAAAAGGGGTATCATAAATCCTTGTTAAGCAAAACATTTGCAGATCCTTCAAAAGGAAGTAAACACATGCATTACTGAAGGGCTTGAAATTACAGAGATTTAAATGCTGTCCCTTAAACACTCATAAAACTGGGCCAGACTGCTGGGGACTGCTTCTGTTATGTAGCAGTCAACTTACCAAATAGTCTCACTGAAGTCAATAAGTTGCAGAGAAAGCATCAGTCTGCTCACGGAAAAGTCTCAGAACCTGACTAAGGAGAATCAAGAGTTTTTGTTCCTAGAAAAACATGCCAGTTGTAAACCATGGCTCAGTTTTAAAAGCCAAACTACCTTAACATCCCTCAGTTTGTGAAAATGGGAATACTCATTAAGAGACACTGAATAGGGATTTCTACTTGTAGAGACCAATTCTAGTTTTTTTAGAATTCTTACATGTACAAAATGTATTCTTTTCAACACTGGAAAAAGAATTCATATGAGAATGCACTCATTGTATTTATAATTTCTTTCATATTGTTAGGCTTTGTGTAATATTAACAGTGATGTCACCATGACTGCAGAACAAGAGCAAAGTAATGAGTGAAGAATACCCTTTTGGCATGGGTTCTTGAAAACTTAATTCTGAGGTTTTATTCACTACAATTCAAGACCATTAATGTCACAAACCGAAAACATCTCACATATGAGATAACTAGCTTGATAATATAGCTATCAAACAAGTTCAGCTTTTTTTTGATATATTAACTCTTATTATTACCTTAATTTTAGAACCTTTATTCTAAAGGAGGCAAGGAATTTTTTCACTGTGTACCAACATGCTAAATATAGTACTTGTCATTGCACATGTCTAGGTTATACACTATTGATGAGTTTTCTTTCTTCTAGAAATGTATGTGGTATGTAACCAGATGTTTGTAGAGTTTCAATCTTTATAGATATTTACTCACAAGTTAATAAAGTGCAGAGCTGACAGGAGAAGAAAAAAAAAAACAGCAAAGCTTTATGATATGTTGAGAGAGGGTATTTTTTATTGCTCCATATTCCAGACTGTGATGATATATGTTGAACAATGCAATGTATTTTTATGCTTCAACTTCTGAAGAAATAAATTAGATTATTCTTTACAGTAAGGTGCTTTTACACAGTTTTATGTGGAAGAGAGGTCATTTTATCTATTTTCATTCTAAGTGCACCAAAAGTGAAGTGATGTAAAGAGATCATATTATAATTAAAAAGTAGGTTTATATTTGAAAAAAGTAAATGATACTCATGCAAATCATGTACTAACAGAAAAGATAACCTGTATTTAAAATATATTTTAGGCTTGATCAATGAGGTAAGATTGAGTCTGCTTCTACCAGTGTTTTCCTAGACTCTTGCCTTCACTTACTTCTTCAAGATCTTCTCCATGATGAGGGTGGCAGGGTGTCTGAACTCTGGACAGACAAGAAGGAATTCCGTATCTACAATCTTAGAATCTCTTAGAACTGTAGTTGATTATGTACTCAAAGGCCAGGTATACAAATCAGTGATATTACCTCCAAGTGTGTCAAACAGGACAACAGAGTTAAAGATAACTGAAAGTTTCACTTCACATATGGGATTGAAAATGTTATTGTGATAGAAGACTATGCTGAAAAGTAGAGTATTGCTACAGACTTCTAGGAAAGTGGATGAAAATCACAAACCACTGCCCTTTAATTTACTGTATCTCCACAGTGTCTGACCTAAGGTACAATACAATTCCTTATCTCTTTGGATAGGTAGAAAAGCAAGTGACTCAAAACAGAGAGCCAGTGGGGGTGTCATTATACCTTGTCATTAAAAAGGCTGCTCATTGTAGAACAGAGAAGGACAGATACCCAGAAAGATGTGTGAAAAGAAAATATAATGTTGTGGAATTCTTTGAGTGTCTCGTGGTCTGAGAGAATATTTTTAAATCTAACCGTGAATGCAGAGAGGCACTGGAGACATGGTTGGGTTTCAGAGTGAGAAGATGTAGACAGGGTCTTTATTCAAGTATGTAGTGATAAAACAACCATCAATCATAAACTGAAAAAGGAGGTGTTCAAACTTGTCTTAAGAAGAAGTGTTTCACATGGAAGACATACATGTAATGAAGCAGGCTTCCCAGAAGGACTGTGAAGTCCCCATCCTGGGAAATAGAGACCCAACTGGATAAAAGACCTGAGCAATCTTTTCTGACTCCATAGACAGCCTTACTTTCAGCAGGAAATTGGACAAGAGGTGTCCTGAAGCTCCTTCCAACCTGAATTAGTGAATCTGTGTATGCAAAAAATTCAATTAAATCCTGTAATTTCAGACTCCAATTGGAGATTTTGATGGGATAAAAACTGGAATACATATCTGTAAGAAATATTTTAGTTCCAATTATATGTACTTTGGAAACTAATGTGCAGGACTTTTCATAAAGATTAAAAGCTTCCTTTTTTAACTAGGGAAACAAGGAGAAAAAACATTTGTACAGTTATTTTTCAGTCTAGACTGAAATTAAAAACTGGATACAGTTATTAAAATCGTTGTTTAGCAAAAGAATGCACTTCAGATCCCACTAGTAGATCATTGGCTAGTGTCTATATACTAGAACTATTACATACATAAATACCATAGCAGCTGCGTTAAATTAGTTTGTTTTAGAGCAGGAAATAGAACAGGATTCTACCCAGTACAATATCTTGTGCTAGCTGTAGAGATGGCAGTCTGATTCACAAAATTGATTCACAAATAAAAAAAAAAATTTTTACAAATTTTCAAAGGTATTCTCTCTTCCCACATCTTTCAGTGACCCGAATTTACAATAAACTTTATTTTTATTTTTAATTTGAGCTTTTCTCTTCATGCCTCTTTTCATTTTTTTCTGAGTTTTTTGGAAACATCAAATCAAATGATGTTATTTCTCATTGTTAGTGCCTTTCATATCATTACTTTCACACGATGCCAGGTTGTTTCTGTCTGCTTTCTGTTTCTTTTTTCATGCCATTGAAACAAAGAAACTTACACTTAACTGTTTAATTTAATCATTAAGGCAGGTACACTTTTATTCAGAGCTGGATAAGACTCAGGATTTGTCCTCAGAGTGCTTCTGACGAGCAGTGATTTCACAGAAAATTTATACACTGAATTGTTTTCAAATTCATATCTTTCACTGAAATGACAAGTGTACCTTATTCCCGGAACCTCATTGCATATCCAGGCGGGATGCAATTAGATCAGCTCAGAGTCGTTAAAGTGTGGCCATATCTGAGTGGTCAATCTCAACGACTCTGGGTGACAAGAAGATAAGGGTTATTGTAGTTATCTTAGTGGTTATCTTGTTTCTAACACATTATAGTTGATGTTCCATCCCACCATTTACAAATCACCATTTCACCAGCATGATTTCATTGTCACCCACTTAAATGGAAAAATAACTTTTAAGCTATTTCATCCAATTTGCTTCTTAGTGGAAGTAAAATTAGCCTATTTGCTAACAGCATAGGTAAAATCCTCCCTCCATTAAAGCTGTAGGTTGTGGTTATGTGAAATCCCACAACCTCTCCAGGGAACACAAAGAATTTTGATCAAGACTTTTATGTCACTCTTAAGTTTTATCTTGGAAGCAGGCTAAGACAAAAACAGGTTAGAAAGTCATACACGGGCAATCCAAAGGCTTTTTGTTTCTTCTATTAAAATACCTTTTTCTCTAACATATTAAGATGATATGTTATGATGAGAAAAGCTTAATTTTGACTGATATGAACCAGAGGCAGCTGACAGCTACTATATCCAGTTTTCTGTACTCCCCTGCACTGTAATTTTTAATGAAATTTTACCAGCACCGGTAGCTGGCTAATATATGCATGAATATCTATGGCAACTACTCCCTGGAAAGTATTTGGTGAGCTTGAATTTTATCCCTAAACTCTTGCAAACCTTTTTTAGGTGTTGGGAAGAAATTTGCACAAAAAAAAAGTTACCTTGTGTATAGAATTCTTAATCATCATAAAGCATATATTGGAGACAAAGTAAAAAATACTAAAAATGTGTTCTTTAGTTTATTCTAAACAAGAAGGAGAGAGGTGAAAACTTATTAAGAAAAAAACCTAAAACCCAAAAACCAACACAACAAAAAAACAACAAAACCCCCTATCCAGACATGAATTCAAAGCATAGTACTTATTCCTGAATAGGTTCTCAGATAGAAACACCTTCTTCCGAAGGACTATGTAAAAAGGTGAATACAGAAATTGCTCTAGTAAAAAAAAAAAAAAAAAGTCCAAACAGAGTTATACATAGTCGGAAATAACTCCATATAAAAATATTTGCCTTTTTAATGTAATTGCAATGTTTTATAAATGTATTTTATGAACAAGGAAACATTGATCTTCTTTAAGGGAAATAAAAGCCAAAACAAAACAAAAGAAAAAAATCCTGTAGAATCAACCAGCCAACCACAACATCTTGAAAAGTGTACCTGAGAAACATAAAAAAAAAAGGGAAAAGTCTTCTTTAATGATACTTGCAATTATTTGCCACATACATATCAAAATGGTACTTACTTAATTATCCTTTCTGTTTTCTAGCATGAACCAAAGGAAATTTAAGCACAGATGTGACTACAGTTTCTCATTTAAGAATCTGCTTTTGATACTAATTTTATAGTTAATAAGCATAATATTTACATTTGAAATTTATGGCCTCAGATGTACTTAGAATCACAGAGATGAAGGGATTTTTTAAGGTTAAATACACAAATGTAGGGAAAAGTATCAGGGTAATAGACAACATCATATACATTATAATTTCAGATAGCCTTTTCTCCTTTAGGTGTAATATTTCCTATTATGATTATGCCATCGTTACTAACTTCTAAGCAGAGAAGCTGGTGAGACTGGATGTGTTAGAGCTCTAAATACTGCTTCTGTTAATATTAGTAGAGTCTTCTTGTTTTCAAAGGAGTTGATTAGACTCTGAGACTGGTATTAAGAAACGGCACACACCCATCCTGATCCCAGGATCTGGACTTAAGCAGATGTATCTTAAGCCAAAACCTGCAGTTCCCTTATGGAAAAAAAACCTCTGCTGTGTAATTGCAGCCAGATTGCAGCCTGAGAGGCATGAACAAGCCTGAAATTCACTAGGGAATATATATTTCTCTTTGAATACGCTTCTGTGTGATCAACAAGTATTCAGTCTTGAAGCATTCAGAGCTTTTTAGGATCAGCCTCTAACTTAAAAGCCAGGTTTGGGGAAAGATATAGCTTGCAAGACACAGTGGATACATGATATTGTCTCATCTATTTTAATATAGTTACTTCTTTTGATCAGAGTTCCTAATAATATTTTATAAATTATAGTGCAAACCAGAAAGCTGCGAAGCTAGAAAAATCATTTAGAACTAGTGAAAGAAGTCTGGAAAAAGCTCAGGATTTATCTATTTAAATGCAACTCATCTACTTGTTTTTCTAAAACCTCAGGGGACACAAAAGAAAGCCCTTCTGGATATCAAAAGCAAGTATTTATACACAGTGTGTAAAAGACTCAATTGAATGTATTATCTCAAGGCTAAAGTTATAAGATTAAAGGAACATAGTCAACTTGAATTTTTAATGGACTATTTTCTTGATAATCCTGTTTCTGATAGACAACCTTTTAAGTAGTCTACACTGCTGGTATTTTGAATCCTCAAGTATGTTATAAAGGATGTCCTTCTTAAGAGCTGATATTTTCAGTTGGCATAAGATGAGTAGACTAGAGGTTTTATCTGTGGTCATTAGAAAGATCTCAAAGAAACTTTAAGTCATCCTCTAGCAAGTGATACAATAAAAATTCTTACATTCAAATGTGCAGAGAAAAAAAACCTATTTTCACCAGCAGTGTTGAAATGATCAAATTTGAGATGCATTTTCCTTCGTCCTTTTAAGGTCTTTCCTAGATGAATCACATTTGAACATTTTTGATCTGAAAAAAAGATCAGATAGTGATATCAGCTGTCATAGAAGACAAAAGCCCACTTGACTGATGTTTGCTTTATTTTTAGTGGCATTCATCCTTTTCAAAAATGCTCAGTTTACTGTGGCTTGAGGAAAAAATGATAAAGATAAAAACATGAATTGTGTTATCTTATCCAAAATATCTTGTGCAAGATGGATGAATTGAAGTTTCTGGACATCTTTAGATAGCAGTAATTTTATTTAGCTTCCTGCTCATCTTGTTGTAAACAGGATCAAGAGACTTCTGTCTGTTGCCTTTGAGGCTACAATCCAGAAGGATATAGGACAGTTTTAGTGATACAGCCCCTTGCCAAGGATATGATGTAGGAAAATAAATATGAGGAGTGGGAAGGAGTGAGGACCTAACAGTTCTTTAAGGACATTATTCTTGGAGGTCAAAATCTTTTCATTCTCTTGTGTAAGAAATCAGACAAGGAAGGCAGGAGACCAGTGTGGCTTAGTAAGGACCTCCTGGTCAAACTAAGTTGTAAGAAGGAAATGCACAGACAGTGGAATTAGGGATACAAATCTTGGGAAGAATATAGGAATGCCACTCAGGTATGTAGAGATGGGATCAGGAAAGCTAAGACCCCACTGGAGCCAAATTTGGAAGGATGTAAAGGAAAATAAAGTGGTTTATGGGTACATAGGCCAGAAAAGGAAAATTAAAGAAAATGCACCCCTTTTGGTAAATAAGATGGGAGAGCTGGTGACAACCAACATGGCAGAGGTACTCAACAACCTTTTCTGCCTCAGTTTTCAAAGATTATCTCTCTTTCTACATCTTTCAAGCCCCTGAACCTCAAGGCAGAGGGAATGATCTCCCTGCCACCATAAAAGAAGATCAAGTTTGAGACTGTTTGAAGAATCTGAACATAAGTCCATGGGACCCAATGAGATGCAGCCCAGGGCCCTGGGCAAATAGGCTGGTGTAGTTGCCAAGCTACCCCCCATGATATCTGAGAAATTGTGGCAACTGAATGATGTCCCTAGAGACTAGAAAGAAAAGAAATACTAGATCTCATTTTAAAAAGCTATAATGGGCCCTATGACCTAGTAATCAGTCAGCCTTACCATCATGCCCAGTAAGATCATGGAACAGATCCTCCTTAAAGGCATATTAAAACATATAGAAGGCAGGGAAATGATTAAAACCAGCCAGTGTTGCTTCACCAAGGGCAAATCTTGTCTGACCAGCCTAGCGGCATTCTACAATGGATTAAGTACATCAGTGGACAAGGGAAGAGCTACAGATATCATCTGCCTAGAATTCTGTAAGGTCTTTGTCATAGTCCCGCACAACATCCTTCTCTCTGTATTGGAGAGATATGGATTTGATTGGTAGACTTTTTAGTGGAACAGGAATTGGCTGGATAGCTTCATCCAAAAGCTTACAGTCAGCATCTTAATGTCCAAATGTAAACCACTAACAAGTGGTGTCCTACAAGGGTCCATACTGGGACAAATGTTATTTAATATCTTCATTAACAACATAGACTGTACATTTTAGTGTATCCCTAGGAATCTTATATTGCTTTAATATTCTGTAATTATGAAGGATGCTCTTTCAAAAATTTTCATGTGTTTATTATTTAATTTTTTATGTGCACATTTTATGACAGAGAAGCAATAATAAACCAAATATTATGTTAGTCAACATGGTCAACTCTAAGCTTGTGAAATATCTCAGTCTATGCATTGTGTTGAGATCACTGTACAGTATCCAGCAGGATAATGAGTAACCATCTTATGGCAATCACTGAATTTCTTACACAAATCAATTTGCTTTTTAGCAGTGCAGGAAGTGAAAGCTCATGAGTCCTTACCTTTATTTTTCTTTTTTTAAAGGGAGTTCTTAAGAACATTTTATTGTGATTGTCTTCAACACTTTTGAGTAGGAAATTCATGAATTTCAATACAAATAGAGTAAGCAAACTATCATGGATCTGGATATGGGAGTTTGTATCACCCAGAATTCTCTACACAGTACGTTCATATCTGGGATCTTCTTCCTCTTCCAGGATCTTCCCTTCTGACAGAACCTACATCTTCTTCTTTTTGGGGTCAGTTCTACGTTTTGGACTCCTTTTCTTTTTGAACTCTCCGTTCTCCAACCAAAAGTCTAGGTGCAGATGTAGAGTGCCTGATGAGCCTCCTATTTGATGCTTCTGTTTCATGACTGTTTAAATGGAGGACTCGGGATGTATCACTTTTCTTTAAACTAGTCACAGTAAAAATTTACATTTAAGATTTTATACTATATATAGCATGATGGGAAAAAAATTACCTGTCAAAATTAATATTCCTAGGTGATTTGTTTTGTTTCATCAGATTATAATGGGAACCAGTTTAGCATTAATTAAAACATTCTTTCAAGATGATGGGAAGAACGCGTAATCAGAAAACATAAAAAAAGCATGAGGAATGACCCAGAAAAATTTTACAATAGAACTATAAATCATTACAAACTCAATAGCCCAGAAAACAATAGGGAAATAGGAAATCTAAGAATCGCTCAATTCTCATATGAATTGACAGTAGATATAAAAATCTATATCCAGACATGTGATGTATTGCAGTAAGCACTGGGATGGCTTCCAGAACAAAAAAAATTATCAGTACCAGTAAGTATGAGGCTGGTACTCTCTTCAGTTTTAAAAACCAAATTGGAACAAATACCATAAGTTGCTGACTAAATTGAGTCATCTTCAAAAGCATCTGGGCTTGTCATTGTCAGGCTTTGTTTCTAGTTTAAGTGATGGTGTCACAGGGCTCTTTAAAAAGTGAGGTCTTTATCCCAGCATGGCACCGGAGCAATCCAAAATCACTCAGGAGGAGTGTATAAACAAGGTCGCGACTAACTAAGGTGCGGGCCCTGGAAATGGTGGACTCAAAGGATCAAACAACCCATGCAGGACAGAGCATAAACAGAAAAAATGCAGTGGCTGAAGTTACTGGAACAGCCCATCATCCAGCAACACTTGGCAACATTGTTATAGTCTGTTCAACCCGATCTAGGAAACAGCATGGGGAGCCCTGTTGTTGCTGGAGTCAAAACTGAAATCAAACCAAAATCACCAGCTACAGCCCGCTGCAGCTGCATGTGCTGCAAAGGGAAAAGGGAGAGAAAGAAAGAGAGAAGAGGAGAAAAGAAAGGAAAGGAGAAGAGGGAAAAATGGTCACTGGAGAAGTAGGAAAGATGAGAGATGGTCATCATCTTAGGGACTCCGCGTGTCATAACGCGTGTTTCTTTGTCTAGCGGGTCCAGAAGATGACGGGTGCCCAACCCAACTCAAGGTCACAGGCTTTCACAGGGATTTTTAAGCTTTTTGTTCCTGCCTCTCTCTGGGGTCAGGTGGGAGAGCAGGTAACAAGCTGGCTGTGCTCCCACTAGGCAGGTCCAGACACAACATGCTCTCCAGCACATCTGCTCTTAACATTGAGGGGAGGGAGCTCACCTGATTTGAGCCATTAACCCATGCCATGCTGGGTCCATACAGATAGACCTACAGAATTTTGGCTGTGACATCTATTGCTCAAAAAATACAGAAACAGCAGATATCGTCATAGGCTAATATAGCAACAAAGCAGGATGTGCAGGAACACAAAGAGCAAGGAAGTCATCTGGTCTTCAGGAATATAGATATAACAACTAATATTTAATACTTTATTAGAAGAATAGAAGTCTTTACAGGTTTTTTTTTTATTTGCTTTTTTTTTTTTTTTTTTTTCCCAAAGCCTCTGCGAAAGTAGCAAGAGCATGCTTTATGCCACAGCTTACACACTGCTTGAGGTCCTCTCTTGTCCTAATTTACCACCATTCACTAGTTGTATAAAACTTGACCCCACAATTAGCCAAGCACTATCCATGCTTTTGAACAAAGTTATTTTGAAAAATATGTCTTCCTATTCTGAAATATTTAAAGAAAGATAGCTGGACCTGCTTTGTAAGAGTAAGCTTTTAAGACACAAGGACATTTTCATGGAATCACAGAATCATTTTTGTTTTTAAAGTCCTTTAAGATCATTGAGCCTAACAATAACCTAAAATTGCCAAGTATGCTACTACATCATGTCCAGAAGCACCACATCTTTTCAAACACCTTTGGCTACACTGATGATACTAACATGTACTTATAATCTGAAAATATAATTCAGAAGTGTTTTCTAGTTTTTCTTTGTTTGCCACACCTGTATCACTGCAGATAGTTTAGAAAATCACCCAGCTTTGAATCTACTCTGATTTTATGAAATGTAGGTGTTTTGGTCAACTTTAAAATGATTCAATTTATATTTCTGTAAATGAAGAAGGTCATCATTGCTCTTTGAATTAAAAAATAACAGAGAATGCTGAGGTAAAGAGAAAACAAAGTATAGGTCAGTGTAGAAAGATATTAAGATGCATTATATTAAAGATGTATTGAAAAACTGGTTGGTAGGACACTTTGGCAAGACCTCAGCAGTTCTAAGACATACTATTCTGTATATTGTTTACCTGTTTTTTTAATGAGTTGTTTTACCTCTCTGTAGTTTTTTGGGTTTGGGGTTTTTTTGTCTTCCTTACTATGCCTTTTTAGACATTAAGCTAAATATTGATTTCCATCAAATGAGGCAGTATGAATGACTTAAATGGTAGAGCTGATCAATGTTGAAAAATGATCTGCAACAGCCTTTGTAGGAAGAAAATTACATAGAGAATCATTACTTAAAACACTGAAAATTTAAAAATGTCTTCTATGTCTCTGTAGTACTTTTCTACTTATTGTGTAAATAAGATCTTATCATCCACCTTATACCTTTGATGCCAGTTTCTAGTTTGCCTCTTAAAATGGCTGCAGGAAGGCAAAAGTGTTTTTCCCATCCAGGTTGCAGAATGCCTGTAAAATATATTCTAACAGGCAAATGTAAGACCCCAACAGAGGAGTCCATAAGTTTCTGTGGACAAAGAGAATCTCAAATGAAAGATTAAGTAAAAAAGCCTAAAAGAGCTGTCAGCTTGATGAACTTCTACTCGTTGCTTTAAGAACAAAAAACATAGATTGATTCCTCAGAGATGTATCAAAGTAACTTTCAGAAACCTGACAGGCCTCAGAAATGTTTTTCAAAAAAATTCAGCCTCATTTATTTCTGTTGTGAAAATAATTGAGGTGAAAGCAGCATGAAGTTTCATTAGGCTCTTGCAGATTAAGTTCTTGAGGGCCTACTCAGCTTTTCTATTTATGTAATGACCCCAACTATCTTGGCTATTACTCTAAGTTACTTTGGTGACACCATATACATTTTTGCAGTCTGCAAATAACGCAAAGAGGAGAAAATACTGTTGTCTGTTACGTGTGTGAGTGTTGAAGAAGGTGGGTGCTTTGAAACACTGACACTTCTGAAAGGATCAGTCCTTCCTGAGACGTTACCAATGTCAGCCTGCCTCCCCCACAGAGGCAGTGCATCTCACTTCTACAGAAGATGTCAGAGCTGCTTGAATGCTGTAGGTGTATTTATTTAAAGAAAGGGAATGTTAAATACGTTGACTCAGATAGTTGGCAAAAATTCAGACAGCTTTCACATAAACATTTCAACCTTAAAGAGGGGATGCCTGTTTTCTTAAAAATTAGTGGTCTATAAAGACCTTGAGCTCCACTCTGATTTTGCTGCTATTTTATGCCAAAGTAACTTCATTGATTACTGCTGATTTACACTGATATTACCCTACAGATCTTCTAAAGTTTAGTTTAAATAAAAAAAAAAATGGAATATTTGATTAGTTTACTTAATTTATATGTGCTTGCTTATACATTTCTCTCTCTTTCTCTTGTCCCCTCATCCCTGTCCCTAATATGTATCAAGATTAATTTATAACACAAAGTCTGCAAACGTATGTAATGATACAGCTTTTGAAACTTCATCTTGGAGTTAATATTTTTTGTCTCTTGAATGAAATTCTGCCAGTTCCCCTCTGCTCCTGAGGATAGTTGCCTTCTTCATTCCTGAGACCTTCCTCTATGCACCTTGTTCACCTGCTCAACAATCTCCTTCTGAGTTCCAGACTCCTGGTTCCTCTCTCTGCTTTTCTCCTTTTATTTGCTGCCTCATCTGCAGCCTTATCTTCCTGAGATTTGCTTCAGAGACTGATTTTCTTCCAAGCCAAGAAATTTCTCCTTCCACTCAAGGATTCTACATGGCACACGTGCCTACTATTTAAAAAAATATAAGTTGTAACTGTAAACAAAGTAGCAAACTGGGAGCAACTCCTGGAAACAACTCCTGGAAACTTATGGACTTTGTTTTAGTTTTTATTGTGCTTCATGTTTTGATTTCTGGGGTTTTATTTGTTTGGTTGTGGTTTTTTTTCATTTCCTTGATCAGTGCTTACCTAAGTATTTTGTAACTGATCCTTAATTCTGGTTTATTTTTCTATTTCTCTATATTGCCCATATTACTCTGTAATAGAATAAAATCTTTGGTTATACTGGACTTCTGCACAGACTCAAGGTATTCTGCAGGACTGAAAAAAGTGGTAGAAAAGTGAAACAGAGAAAGAGATATGTTTAATAAGCCACTAGTTTTCAGAAATGCTAGATGACCTCAAAATTTTTGGCTATTAGTTTAAATGACTTCATTAATTAAATATATACCTAATAAATTCTTAGTTTCCCTCTGTTACTCTCTTTTCCTCAGATGTGATATTTTTCATCTGTCTTTTCAGAAGTTTCTGTCTCAAAAACTTTAGATATCTTTTTACTCTTAGCCACTAGCTTCTTAAACACTGACTTAGATGAGCCTGTATTATCCATATCCCTCAATTCCTCCTCCTTCCAGTATGCTTTTATCAAATAAGACTGACAGGCAGATTTTCTTTTTTTAAGTCTTTCAATAGACCACATTTATTCTTCATCATATTTTGTTATTTTTCAGATGACTAAGAAAATCTTCTAGGTTTCATATTATTTTCTCCTTACAGAAATAAGAATGTTTTTGTTACTCTTAGTCAATACACTTTTCAGTGTTTCAAAAACTTAACAAATTTTCCATATTGATTTAATCTCTAGTATTCTTTAATGATCAGTACTAGTACTACTGTGCCTGTTTTCGAGGACTGACTCATCTGGAACGATTCATTCAGAGGCTGATTACATATTTTGAAAACTTTACATTTGTTTATTATAATGTCCTGCAAATTCAAAAATAATAATAAATCTCCCATACATATTAGCATTAATATTTCCACTATTAACTACCTCTTGCTGCAAAACATCTGAATCAGAGACAACTGTTTTACTTTTATCCTATATGGGCATGTATTAACTCAAAAATGCATAAGAGAATGGCAAAAAAATCCACTTGTAAATGAGCACATTTCTATTTTTTTGCTTCATACTCTTAAATTCAATCATTTCCAAAATAAGAAGGGGAAAATTTTCTTATCCAAATGACAACAAACCCCACAGAATCAACTAAAACCGATCATCTAATTTTAAGTGATCAGACTTAGAAGCTTTCTTTTAGAAGCTTCTCAGATGTTGACTGTCATACATATTCTGTTGAGCTGTGCCTTTACCTGAAAATGGAATGCAGTGAGATTTCTCCATTTCTTTAACACCTCTTTCTAGTTTTCTCATAGACGCCATATATGACTGCATTTTGCTAGGGGGCAGAATCTAGACAAATGTCTATCAGCCATTTTATTTTCTAACACTTCAGTTCTTTTTTTAGATATAATGTTCAAAATCATCCTCTGCTTTCTTCTGATGGGAAAGACTGTGGTATCTGTAAAACACAGACTAAATCTACTCAGACTGAGAAGGAAACAGTCACTTGTCTAGAGAAAACATGGATGTGTTGACTTCTGCGGAAAAGATAATGTCATTAAATGAACCTTTGATAGGACTGTGTAGAAAACCTTATGGCAGTCAGACAGCAGATCCCTTTAAGGAGGTCAAACCCTTATTGCCTCTGAGTCGACAATGCATGCTCAGAAGGCCGGTCATATCCTGGGCTGCACCAAAAGAAGCATGGCTAGCGGGTTGAGGGAGGTGATTCTGCCCCTCTACTTTGCTCTTGCAAGACCCCTCCTGGAGTATTGTGCCCAGTTCTGGAATCCTCAACATAAGAAGGATATAAAACTGTTGGAATGGATCCAGAGGAGGGCTGCAAAGATGATCAGAACACTGGAGCACCTCTGCTATGAGGACAGACTGAGACAGTTGGTTCAGCCTGGAGAATAGAAGGCTCCAGGGAGACTTTCCAGTACCTGAACGGGGAGTATAAGAAAGCTGAGGAAGGACTTTTTACAAGGACATGTAGCAATAGGACATGGAGGAATGGTTTTAAATTGGAGGGGTGAAGAAATAGACAAGACAATAGGAAGAAAAATTCACTATAAGAATGGTGAGAAACTGGAAAAGGCTGTCTAGGGAAGTTGTGGATGTCCCTCTCCCTAGAGGTGTTCAAGGCCAGGCTGGATGGGGCCTTGAGCAGCCTAGTCTAGTGGAAGGTGTCCTCTGCCTATTGCAGAGGGGTTGGAACTGGATGATTCATGATTCTATGATTCTTATGAGTTAGCCTTCAAAGTATGCTCCTTACTTTTATTTATCTAGCATATTTTATTATTTTACTTATTTATTCATTGATATTTTTGATGTTTTTCTTTATTTATGACAGTGGAAAACCGTAACTTCTATAACCAGCAAACTAAAATTTGGCTTATTAGACTGTTGGGACAATGGAGGGGTAAAAAAACTATCATACTTATGTTGAAGTTCACCCTAGAAAATCCAAACACTTTGGCATATTATTTATCACATATACAATGGCCTATGCCTCATAATTAATTGATTCATGCTAGTAAACTGAATGTGCCTGCATGTATAAGGATGTACATGAATCCACCTGCTTCATGCAGGAAATTCAATCTTCTTCTGTTGCAAGGGATAAGGTTTTTGCCATTAGTAGTAAAAGGCCACAATATCTGTGTTGTTCAGAGTCTCAGGATTTGTCTTGAGCTGCACAGGTTTTACCTTGATATAGCTGTAATAATAATTGCCTGATGATCAATTATTATTGTCTAACTTGATTTCTTGTAACTGTGTGACTGTCATGTATGTCTTAAAGGTCTGACCAACTTCAGTAGCTGTTGTATAACAAATACTAATCCTTTATGTTGAGTCTGGGAGAGCTAGTGTCCTAATTTTAAACTGTAAGATAGCAAACCAGGAGAAGGAAGCAGAAAGTGTTAAGAAGACTTGTAAATAAGACCAGACACAGAGATTAGTGTGAAGAATGAAGGAACCCCAGCACCACCACAGAGCTACTGCTGGAGAAGAGCTCAGGACTTTAACAACCCACACAGTTACTTGAAAAAGTGAGCACATCTCCATGGAAAACAGGCAGAGACTAGAAAGATTTTCTGTGTATCAGAATTTTAACTGTATTATTGATGATTTATTTGCTAATTAATTTAAGCTGTGTTAGTAGTGTTGTAGCTGGACTAGCGATATGTGTTCAGTGCATTTTGATTGTAAAGACTTTATCTAGACAAAATCTTAGGTCCGTATACATTATGATCTCCTAAAGGCCCATAATGAGATTTCCAGTGTAATACAGGCAAATTCCCCATATAATCCCTTTTCACAGCGAATGATATCTTAAAACTGTTTAGATTTCCTGACTCTTGCACTTCAAGAGAGGCTGTTCTTAAACTTCATTTCTGATTTCCCGCTGAACTTCAGCCTTATATGGCTTATAGTAGAGATCTCATTCCAGTATTTGTTTGTCAGACTCAAAGCACTGCTGTATCCTCAAAGTGCATACTTTCTTTCTCAGACACAAATTATTCAACTTCCTGCTAACACATAGGTCTGTTTACTCAAAACTTAACCATTCCTGTAGCCTCTTGATTGTTATTTGCCTGTATATTTATAAAAAATTACTTAATCCTTTGCACCCTAAGTAAGTTTGTGGATGACACTAAGTTGAGTGGAAATGTCAGTTTGCTAGAGGGTAGGGAGTCTCTTCAAAGGGATCTGAACAGGCTGAACCGCTGGGTAGAGTCCAATGGCATGAGGTTTAACAAGGCCAAATGCCAAGTCCTGCACTTGAGGCACAACAACCCTGTGCAGCTACAGACTGGGAGAAGTCTGTCTAGAAAGCTGCCTGGAGGAGAGGGACCTGGGGGTGTTGGTTGACAGTGACTGAACATGAGCCAGCAGCGTGCCCAGGTGGCCAAGAAGGCCGATGGCATCCTGGCTTGTGCCTGAAACGGCGTGACCAGTAGGTCCAGGGAGGTTATTCTCCCTCTGTACTCAGCACTGGTGAGACCGCACCTCTAGTACTGTGTTCAGTTCTGGGCCCCTCACCACAAGAAGGATGTTAAGGCTCTGGAGCGAGTCCAGAGAAGAGCAACAAAGCTGGTGAAGGGGCTGGAGAACAAATCTTATGAGGAGCAGCTGAGAGAGCTGGGGTTGTTTAGCCTGGAGAAGAAGAGGCTGAGGGGAGACCTCATTGCTCTCCTCCTTTCAGGAGGTTGTAGAGAGGAGGGTGCTGGCCTTTTCTCCCATGTCACAGGGGACAGGATGAGAGGGAATTGCCTCAAGCTCTGCCAGGGGAGATTTAGGCTGGACATTAGCAAAAAAATTTTCACAGAAAGGGTCATTGGGCAGTGGAACAGGCTGCCCAGGGAGGTGGTTGATTCACCTTCCCTGGAGGTGTTTAAGGCACAGGTGGACGAGGTGCTATGGGGCATGGTTTAGTGTTTGATAGGAATGGTTGGACTCGATGATCTGGTGGGTCTCTTCCAACCTGGTTATTCTATGATTCTATATGGGAAAAAGCCTATCTACTGATTTTAATCAATAAAATAATATTTAAGAAATTAACAATATTATACAACATGAGATCAAAAAGTGTCTGCCTGATTTTACTTTTGGGTTCACCAGTAGAAGGCATCATGCAAAAAAGGAAGCATGTTCTCAAATTTTATTACACTGCCTGTCTCAGCTCTAGAAAGAATTTTGATTTCATAACAATGAAATGGCTATTTCTGCTTGTGCTGCAGCCTTTGACTTCTCCAGTGAAATAAATTTTGTGGAGCAATCTTTATGACTTCTATGTAGCTTAAGAAATAAATGATGTCATTTTAGTCCTTAGTAGGATGCAGTTATTCACGTGAGTAGTCCCATTGATCTCAAAGTGTGATTTCTCTGTAAAGGTAGTAGGAGTTGCCCTATAAAGCCATGAGAGGCACTTGATTTTAACAGTTTCCATTTTAGACAGAAAATAAAATAATAGTCAATGCTATTTTACCAACCACTTAGGAAATATAGAAAAGACCTGCTTAATTAATAAAACAAACAACAAACAAACAAACTTTGGTGATTTCTTATTCTCGTAGAACTTTTGAAAAAGCCAAAATATGGCAGCACAGAAATTTCTTAAAAAGACATAAAATTTGTAATACAGAAACTGAATTTCGGGAAAATGCTCCAAAATTAATGAATTTAAAACAAATCTCTGTGCAAAGACAGTATTACCCTGGAAATCAGCATCAATTCTTTATAAAGACTAACAAATAAAGATAATGGGCTGCCAAAAGGTGTGTTATACCAGGTATGGACTATGGACTTCAAATGTAATTTTTTTTCTCACTAGTTCATCCCATCTGAACCGCAGTAACTAACCTGAGCAAAACTGCCCTTAAGGGGAAGTATATATATTTCAGCAAGTCATGGGATTTTGTATGTGTGCGTGTACTATAACAAAGGAATGGTATTGAGATACTGTAGTGATGGATGCTGCTGTAGTCTCTCAAACAATTCTTTTCATTACTTCACTGATGTACCAATGATTCAGGGAAATTACAGTTACCTGTATTCCTCTGCATCTAGAAGAAAAAAAATGACAGGCCTATTTACCTCATGTTACCCATTCAGATCTGTGAGCATAATCACTGCGTCACTTTACTGAAAGGGTCCACAAAGCAATCGTTTACGAATTATTCTGGATTACCCAAAATCAAGTCTCTTTGGAATATTCAGAGAAATCAAGTTCTGGCTTTCTCTGCTGTTAGGACCTGACAGATTGTCTTCAAGAAAGAATACAATAACTTACATAGATTTTGACTGTTAAACAATTTCACTTTTATATATAAAAGCGGGATAAATTTAAGTGAATTTGTGAATGTTTTGTCTTCAGTATATAACTATGAAACATCACCGTTATTTTTTTAACTGAGATGGTTTTTACTCTCTGAAAACTATTTGTGAAATTTTTCATTTTGTTTTAATATTCTCTTTTTTTTTAAATAAAATATTCTTAGAGAATGTTTACATTAGCTGAGATGTAATCAGTTCATATTAATATGCCTTAATAAAAGAGTTTTGTCTCTTTTTTCACTGAGACTTCTCTTATTCCTGTTGTAACACACCTAGCCACAGCCATACCTCTCCTGAAGAGTCTCAGAGTATCATTAGATGGGCCAAACTAGAGATTTACATTAATACTGCCCACCTGAAATGGGATAATTCATGTCACACATACCATCAGTTAGGATATGAACTTGGACAGTCATCAGAGAAAGGCCAGCACACTATTAATACATTCTTTGGCTTGCCTTGTAGCCTGAAGAACAAAATACATGCTTTAACAATACCCTCATTATTAAAAGCTCACTGCCCTTCCACTCCTCCCTAGGAACATTATTGCTTCCTGTGGGCTACCTGAAATAAAACTTCTCCACATTTAACTGTAGTTGGGTTCTTCACAGTATGCCTACCTATCCTGCCACAAACAGATTTTAATCTCCCACTGTGTTTCCACAGCAGTACCTTGCTTCAACTGTGACTATTTCATAAGAGGGCGTATAGTTGTTTTTTTTCTCTTGTGACAAATAATGGTGATGACTTAACAATCGTACCTGGGATTAGGGCTTTTTCATTGTTCAATTTAAGGTCAATGCTCATTCTTAGTATAATCTTTAGGAGGACAATTTTATTTTATTTTGTATGAAAGTCCATATTCCAGCCTCCATAAGTTGTTTTTCAATGCAAGTAACCCTTCCAAATTCATAGCAAAACCTGATTTTAACATTTGGGAAAATGTTCTTAATTGAAGTAAAACCTTTTTCATTACAATTTAATATTCATATTAAAAAAAAAATCACATAACATTTATACATAAAAGAATGTTAGCTCAATTGAAAAGCTCAAACTCAAAGGAAAAGTTTAATGAGAATTGGTTGAGATCTCTCTGATTTCAGTGGAAATTGTTCCATAAATTCATGAAACGGTATTCATTAAAGCAAAGAGCAGGTACAAAATTTCTCATGTATGATCTAGTGTTGCAAATATATCATTTTTAGATGATAATCTTAGTTTACCTATTAACTTAAGCTAAAGATTGCTTAGACTAAGCCATTAGAAAACACAATTCACTCCTTTTAGAGAATCTTAACTGAGCCAAAGCTTCAATGGACATCTGTAGGATTTTTTTTCCTAAATAATTTTTAAGCAATGTGCTTAATTGAAGTTAGTGATAATTTGAATTAAGGACACTGGCAAATAACTGTACTAGATTCTCTGCGTGATATCTCAGGAAGACTCCTCTAGTAAAGTAGCTGACAATTGTTCTTGACCATAACCATTTAAACCACATATGCAATTCAGGAACTGAAAAATCAGATCAGGTACAGCATGAATAACACACAAGAAGGGACAGCATAAGGAAAAGAGAAAAGTTTACATACAGTGGGAGCAGATGGGTACAGTTTCATCAGGCTGCTCTGGAAGACTTTTTCTTGTCCTTATTGGAGAAGACCTGTTTTTGTGATGTGTTTCTTTGACATTGAAGCTGGGCAAATATATGTCTCTGGACAGATGTGTAGCAATGTGGCATTCTGTAAGGCTGATCTTTTAGTTTTCATCTGTGTGCTGTTTCTTGCAATACAATTGTGTTTTGGGGGTGCTGGGGGAAACTCTCTAGAAAGGGAAATATTTTTGCTTTGCTTGGGAACAACTAAGTAAATGCAGAAGGAGAAAAACTTCTAGACATTGCTGAATATATCAGAAAGAAAATGGTAATGAGATAAGCCAAGAAAGAAGCAGGATGTCAGGTAGAAGGGAGGAAATACTGAGAGGAACAGAGAACAGTGGCACTTCTCTGCACTGACTGAAAGACAAACTTCCTTAGAAACAGGGCAGACTGTGAAAGTTTTGCTCCAAATTACAAGGTTAAGCTCAGTAGCAACAATTTACCTGCAAGTACACAGTAAGCAGGGCAAACTTGTGTGTACGTCCATTCGATTTTTACTTATCTAACATAGTCACTTTGAATTTTTTCTATGTAAGAAATTATGAATCATGATTTTTCATTATGGAAAACAATCAGAACACAATGTCTAGGTACATAGCCTCAAAGTTGAGATCAATTTGAGATCTATGTCATGAACTTATATAGTTCATTTAATTTTTCCTTTTGTTTATTTTCAGGTTTTCTACTAGGTGCTCTGTGTGGAGTACAATCTATTCTCATTCAACACAGTTTGTGTTCTAGCAATTCACATTTAAAATATGTTGGAAAAAAAAACCTGGTCAATTAAAGCAATATCGGTTACATAAACCTGCTGAAAATTTTTCAAACATGGAATACAAAGAACTTTTTTGAGAGGAAGATCCAGTGTAGGAATTGTCTCTAAGGAGTCTGGCCATTCAGACCTATGCAGAAGTTTTCAAGATTTTTCTTGTTAATAAAAGTGATATTGTTACTATGGTAACAAGAACACAGACAAAAAAAGGTATCCTGGCTCTGCTTCTGCTGAACTATATGTATAACTCTCTTAGAAATGTTAAATATTATGCTACCAAAATATCCCTGAATCTAAGATTATCTTTTAATTTTGGTTATGTTCAAGTTTACTAGTTAGCATATATTTCAAATGGTCATTTATCTCTTTGAGTCCTTCCCTCAGAAACTCCTATGTGCAGTGCTTCTAACTGTGAATGCTATCAAATGGAATCATTATATTTGCAACAAAAGAAAAAAAGTTTTCAACAACAACACATTATTCATATATTCATTATGGCTACTGAACATATATTCAGTGATATACTCTCGATAAGAGAATATAGTTTCCTCTGATTCCAAGCATTCTGTATTTCAATCTCTGTTTTTTGGGTTTTTTTTCGGTTGTGGAGTGGATTCTTTTTCTATTTTTTTTCCCTGCTTTGCATTGTGGGTTTTTCCCTTCTTTGTGAGCGAAAGAAAATAAACAAAGAGGAATGGTTGCCTTGTAGTGCATTTACATTATTATTTATGAGCTGGGACCACTGAAGCAGACTTGTGTGGAACATATGAAACTTTCTCATATTCTCTGGTGAAACTGTTTGCACCTCATAGGAATTTGTTGAATTTTTGCTAACTTCTTCTAAGATACTTCATTCAAATCATCTTTATGTTTTTGCCAAGTGACTTCCCATCGGTCAGTAGCCATTCTTTGATTTTTTTTTAAACAGGTAAAAAGCCCTAATTTTGATAATTTCTCATTTCTGATAGTATATTACAAAACATAGTTTATTATATGTAGGCTGCTAAGTATTCTTTGACTGGAGTCATATTCAAAATTAATTCATTATCCAAAAAACAAGAACACGCCTGCAATATTATGAATCCCATCTAAGGACTGGTTGAACCATGAAGAGTTAAATTTTCACAGCAAGACTGAAGGTCACATTAGGCTAAGTTAATAGTACTAGTCGGTTTAAGTTCCACGCCAACTGTGCAGTTTGATCAACTCAACTGAGACAAAATATCATAAAAACAGACAATAGGAATGGAGGCAGGGTTTTAAAGACAGTTCAAGCATATCAAGGTTGTCGTGATATCAGCACCAATGCTGCAATTGATTGATCTGCTGAAGTAAATAAAATTTTCAAGTTACCTCTAAAGAAGGACTGGTAGATGTATTGTTTCAAAGGGATTTAATGGTTGCCACTGATCCACAGTTTAGGAACAATGGCAGCAGCAAGACAAGGCACACAAAACCTGGAAAAGGTGCAGGTCCACTGCCTTCTTACTTCTGCACAGACCTTCTGGAGTAGTACTGTTTCTTTTCTTTTACATAATCAGGACTAAAAGTTACCTGCAGGGACACTGCCTAATAGACTTCCTTCCCTATTTAAATAAAAATGCCACCTCCTTTTCTCTTACATGT
This sequence comes from Clamator glandarius, assembly GCA_033459285.1. NCBI lineage: Eukaryota > Metazoa > Chordata > Aves > Cuculiformes > Cuculidae > Clamator > Clamator glandarius. The sequence continues at coordinate 128,283 of JAUNZM010000195.1, forward strand.
ATTTCAAATGTTGTATAAATGTTGTATAAATTGTGTAAACATTGTGGTTCTCTGCTTAAAAGAAAAAAGGCAGAAAAAAATTGTCTACTTCTTCCATGGTGAGACACTAGGGTAAATTGGAAAGATGTTAACAAATGGAACATGACTTAAAACAATATAAAGAGCTAATGGACAGTTTTCCCAAAAAATATAATTGCAACACACAATTAAATCACACTTCTACATTCACACTTTGCATATTTCACTTGGGCAACTTCTGAACATGAACAATTTAGCAGGGAAGCCACTCTGTCAAACATTCCAGTCAATACCTTTATATGCCCAGGTATTAAAGCAAAACTAATTAAAAGAGAATACACACCAGTTTGAGATAAACTTGTAGCACTGGAAAGAAAAATAGAGCTTTAATCTGTTTGGTTAATAGGTAAACATTTTTTTTTTGGCACTGAGATTTCAGCCTGTGCTGCAGAAACCTGCCTAGTTCCTAGGTTTGGGAGATTGAGTCCACAATGTCCTGGTTTCAATGTATAGTTGATCAAGTTGTCTCAACTAAAGATTGATCAGGTGAATTTATCCATGCTGAGATCACATGAGCTAACTCCCTCCACTATGAGTTGGAATCTGTTCTTATGTGCAGTCTTATAGGTACTAGTCTGTTTCCTGGTTTGCCTTTGTCTTCTGAGCTTAGACTCCTTTGGGACTCACTATGTCTTCACAGAATTGTATGTGGTATCTCTCTGAGTAACAGTTTCATCTTATAAAAAAAGGAGATAGCAGAAGAAAGTCAGAGTGATAATTTCTCTGGAGATCATGTGAGAAGGCAGAGAAATCAGTTCTTCTCTGTCCATCTGTTCATCAGCTAGGGCTGAAGTGTGGAGCTTTGTCATACTGCAGGCTTGTGGAATTGGGATCCACAAGGCATTTTGAGAAAATTCAGCTGAAAAATGTAGGTGAAGAAATGTTATTCTAAGAATAAATTTCAAAGCAATGTGAAAACAGTGAGGAAAGATGCAATATTACTGAAGAAACAGCAGCAGAAAATAGTCATCTCTGCACTCATTAAACAGATGAAGTGTGATTTCAACTTTTTCTTTTTTTGAGAAAAAAGAATCATAGAATCATCAGGTTGGAAGAGATCCACTGGATCATCAAGTCTAACCATTCCTATCAATCACTAAATCATGCCCTTCAGCACCTCATCCACCCATACCTTAAACACCTCCAGGGATAGTGACTCAATCACCTCACTGGGCAGCCTGTTCCAGTGCCCAGTGACTGTTTCTGTGATTTTTTTTTTCCTAACATCCAGGCTAAACCTCCCCTGGTGGAGCCTGAGGACATTCCCTCTTGTTCTGTCCCCTGTCACTTGAGAGAAGAGGCCAGCACCCACTTCTCTACAACCTCCTTTCAGGTAGTTGTAGAGAGCAATAACGTCTCCCCTCAGCCTCCTCTTCTCCAGGCTGAACTTCCCCAGTTCTCTCAGCCGCTCCTCATAAGTCTTGTACTCCAGCCCCCTCACCAGCTTCGTTGCTCAAGAGGACTTTAAAAAGTCCATTGATATTGATGACTGATAAAAGTTTAAAATGCTCTCTGTTGCTGGGTAGGAAACTATAGGCAAAAAAGCTAGGGGATTATAGGAAGTGTTTCAAGTGCCTGAATAATATGGGCAACTGTAGTGGCACGAAAAATTGAACTTAAAAGCCTTTAAACATTCCTGTAGAGTGTAGATGGTATTTAATTCAAGGGCCGCATTACAAATGAAGTGCCAAATTGAGTACTATTGAGCTCAGAACCATATTTTTTTGTAACTTTGAAATTATTGTTATAAGGAATATAGAGAGTTGCGTGTGTTTTCTAACAATAGATATATGACGGTGTCAACAGATGATAATAACTGACAGCAAGAGTAGACAAGTCAAAACAGCTTTGAAGGAAACATAATACCAGGACATGAAAATTTACTGTTTGTTTATGGAAAGATCATCACAGAAGAGGAAGAGAAGGAGAAAGAGTTAAAATACTTAAAAGTTCCCTATATCTCAGGTATTCCTTTAAAGATGAAACCACATCCACTACACATATCAGCAGCATTTTGAGAAAAGAATTTGAATGCAGAACATTGCAGGGTAAAATGAAATGACATGAAAATGTATGTAATTCATCTCAACTTTAGCAAGGCTTTTGATATACTCTCCTAAAATATTCTAGTATGAAAAGAAGGATTCTATAGTCTGAGTGGGTTGTATATGGCACGCATAAATAACTACTTAGATGATCAAGCTCAAAGGATTGTCATTAACAGATCTTAGTCTACCTGGAGATCAGCAAGAATTGCTGTTCCACAGAGGTTTGTCCTAGGACCTTTCCTTTTTAACATCATTGTCATTGACCTGCTGGAGGAAATGGAGTGCACTGTTGCCACATTTCCAGATAACGCCCACTTGGAGAAACAGTTTCACACTTAAGGACAAGGCTACAATTCAGAAGGACCTGTTCAGGCTGGAGGAACAAGTCAACAGGACGTGCAGCTCAGCAAGGAGAAACACCATGTGGTGCTCTTGGGCAGGAAGCACTGTTGCAAGGGCACAGCCTGGGGTCTGCCTGTCTGGGAGCATCTCTGAGAGAAGGGACTTGGGTGACCTGGGAGACACAAGCTGAGCGTGATTCAAGAGTGTACTCTGGCTACAGAGATGTCCAACAGCACCCTGAACACTATTCAAAGGGGCACAGCCTGAACATTGAGGGGAGGAATTTCATCCCTTTGCTTAGCGCTCCTGAGATCCCATCTGGATACTCTGTCTCAGTTTAAGGCTCCCCAGTATAGGAAAGTAAGTGAACAAGTACTGAAAAAAGTTCAGCATAGGGCCTCCAGGCTGTCTGAGGTCTGGATCCCTTGCCCTGTGAAGAGTTTGGAGGGAACAGGGCTTGTTCTGGCTGGAGGAGAGATCATGGAATCATAGAATAGTCCAGACTGGATGGGACCTTGAACGATCATCTGATCCAATTTTTCGTGGAAAAACGGACCCTGGATGAGTTTATCATAGAAACACCAGGTTGGAAAAGATCTCTTGGATCAGCGAGTCCAACCATTCCTATAAAACACTAAACCATGTCCCTGAGCACTTTGTCTACCCATCTTTTAAACATCTCCAGGGACAGTGACTCAACCACCTCCCTGGGCAGCCTGTTCCAATGCCTAATGACCCTTTCTGTGAAAAAAATTCTTTCTGATATCTAGTCTGAACCTCCCCTGGAGGAGTTTGAGACCATTGTCCCTTGTCCTGTCCTCTGTCACTTGGGAAAAGAGGCCAGCACCCTCCTCTCTACAATCTCCTTTCAGGTAGTTGTAGAGAGCAATAAGGTTGTTATGCCCCAAGTGCAGGACCTGACATTTGGCTTTTTTGAATATGCCACTGGTCTCAGCCCAGCAGACCAGCCTGTTCAGATCCCTTTGGAGAGCCTTCCTACCCTCAAGCAGATTGACACTATCTCCCAGCTTAGTGTTGTCTGCAAACTTGCTAAGGGTGCACTCAGTGCCTTCATCCAGGTCATTGATAAAGATATTGAACAGGGCTGGACCCAGCACTGAGCCCTGGAGGACACCACTCGTGACAAGCATCCAGCAGGAATTAACTCCATTCACCACCACTCTCTGGGCGCGGCCATCCAACCAGTTTTCCACCCAGGAGAGTGTGTGCCTGTCCAGGCCAGTCCTCACAGTTTCTGAAGCAGAATGCTGTGAGAAACTGTGTCAAAGGCTTTACTTAAGTCCAAGAAGATATATCCACAGCCTTTCCCTCATCCAGTAAGGCAGCCACTTTGTCATAGAAGACAATCAGGCTAGTTTGCCAGGACCTGCCTTTCATGAACCCATGTTGACTGGGCCTGATCACCCAGTTCTCTTGCATGTGCTTCATGATAGCACTCAAGATTACCTGTTCCATGACTTTCCTCGGCACTGAGGGAACAATTACCCTGTCCTAATGCATCACCCTGTCGTGATGCATCTTGTAAACATCCAGTGATGGAGATTCTATACATCCCTGAGAAAGTTGTTCCAGTGACTGATTGTTCTCACTATAAATTTTTTTTTTCTTCCATTGAGATGAAACCTCTCCTGGTACAACTTACACCTGCTGCTCCTTATGTTCTCCATGTGACTCCATGTGAAGCATGAGACACTCTCCTCTTTGTAGATGTCCTTTATTCCTGTAGAACACTGTGATGAGGTCTTCCCCAAACCTTCTCTTCTCCAGAGAGAAAAGATCTAACTCCTTTGGGTCTTTTCACACAGGGCAGTTTCTCTGTCCCTTTGATTGTCTTCACCACCCTCCTTTAGACTTTCTCCAGTCTGTCTGCATGTTTTTTAAATTGTGGGGACCAGAACTGGACACCATACTCTAGGTGTGTCATGACAAGCACTGAGTAGACAATAGATCACCTCAGGCAATTCCCATGTATTATATTCTGGGTTTTGTGAAAGAGTCAATAAATTTTTAAATCATGTATGTAATATATTTTATGATGGATCTATATCACAGTGGAGGTAATAATTGCTGTTATCAAAAATGTATAGAGGACATGGTTATATGAGGATTCTGCATTTGTTCTACAATTTTTCTAAGTTGGAGAATTAATAAAATCATAAAATAAAATATATGATTTTTTCAGAAGAAGTTTAAAGACGTCCATCATCCTCCAAGATACGGTGCAATCCTGAATTTTTGGTAGGCTTTCACAAGCCATCTCATTTATGGTGATGAGAAACAATGGCACTGACACAAAGGCAGAATTACTCTTAACTAGAAAACACCGTGTTGCTAAAGACCTGTGTATTTTATGTATTACTGTTATAACATTCTCATAGATCACATCTTTTTACTATGTCAGCTAAACTCTATTTTCAAATCTGAAACAAATTATTTTGTAAGTAAAAGTCTATGTCTAAATTTGTCACACTAAAGTCATGTAGTTTGTGTTATGAACCCTTAGACGTTGTATTTTAGGATTGGTTTAATCTTTAGGAATTGATGGAGAATCTAGAAAAATCCTTATTCTGACAATAAATTTACTGTTTTTCTTTCCAATACATATTTATAAGTAATTTTTTGTTATTTTAGGTATTCTTTATGTTTATATAAGCCCAGAGAATGATGAGGCCCACTGCTATGAGCTGGAGCAGCACACACTAGTCAGGCATTTAACAAGGAGCACAGACCTTCTGACTAAAATATAATCTGACAAGCTGCTTCCTGTGAATGCATCTTCCTGCCCACGAAAATTGTTTGTGGAGCTAAGACAGGAGCATGTGCTGCCCTGGTCATCTCAGTGGGCAATATTCCACTGCTTTGAAAGGACACAGAGTCAAATCCTCCATGTCCTAACATCTGATAGTTTATCTGTGCATATAATTATTGTATTGGTTCGCATAATATGCCAGTTGAGCAATTGTAAGGGTAAACACATGATTATTGTAGTAATTATTGTCTGAAGCTCTCCTGTTGTTAGGGTTTGGTTTCATAAGGATGTTTGTTGTACACCTACTCCCGTCATTACTGCACTTCACGCTCCTAACATTAGTTGTCCAGAGGTACACAGGCACGACATGTGCTGAGCCAGCTAGGCTCCTGACATTCAGCAGAGGAGCAGCTGAATACATTTGCACCTCAGACCTGTCCTCGTCTAATTCTGCTGCTGGAACCTATATGTGAAGGGTCACTAGTCTAGTCACTAAAATAATGTAGATGTTCCACATGATCTCGACTGACTTATTGATTTATTACTATACATAACTTTTTGATTTATTACTATACATAACCATTCATATACACGAACACATTTATTTTCTTAACCTTCAAAATGCTTCTTTTGTATTTGGTATTAAAGCATGTTAAGCTGCAGACTTGATCTGTATGATTAACATGACAATATTTCTTAGAATGCTTGTTTTATTATTTTAGCAAGACAAGTCTAAAGGAAATATTCAGTTGCAGTTACCAAATCTACCAACTGACTGGCCTGAATAACTGACCGTTAACTGTAAAATACTGGGAAATAGGTCTTCTCCTGTTTCCAGGCTGAGAGTTATTTTAACTTGTATCTATTGTTTAGTACAATAAACATGTTTTAAAACTCCTTTTAAATCCTTTTAAAAACACATTATGTTTGTAGTTGTTACTAATATATTCAGTTAATAATAGCATCAGGATATATTGGAATCCTGTCTAATTTCCTCTTCTCCCTCAAATAACAGCTTCTACACTGTTGCTGATGCTGCTTGTCTTACTTCCTCTGGTTTCCCATTGCTTTATTGTCATGCAAAAGGTTTTAAAGGTTCACATTTCAGTCATGGTTTCATTACCACAGGTAATCCTTTCTTTAGTATCTATGGTTGTCTAACCATCAGATGGCCTCAAGTATGTGAGATTCCTCGTTCCAAGCTGTTCACCCCACCAAATAATACCTGTGACCTTTCTTTTTCAGTTACAGTGCCATGGTGCCATTTCAACATTTTATTATTCTCAGAGTTCTTTGTACTTCTGCCTTCTCTTATCCAGTCAACTGAATTTAAAAGGGTGGACATTCAAAAAAGGAGCTTCTGCAGATGTTTTTGACATGTCTTATCCATTCATTAATTACACAAATGGAATCTCAGATAGTGTGCACGATTCAACAGCAGAGTAAATCAAAGAAGAGCTGTGACTTTTCTGGTGACTTGGTTGGTATCTGGCTACTTGTGCATGATTCTTTTTCACTTCCTTTGTTTATTGGATTGCTGGTAAACCAAACCACAACGCTGTCATAATCAGCTGTTAGTTACTAAATGGACCCTTGCGAATAAATCTGTTCCAAAATACTGTCTGGAATGACTATATGCATCATGAATTTTCACCTGCTTTTCACTGTTGTGTATCAGATATTCATTCAAATATAAGAATCTGTGATATGTTTTAAAAGATATTTTTCTGCCTGCTTGATTATATTTTATCAGCAAAATTAACTGATAATCTGTCCTTAGTGTGCTGCCATATTATATCCTTACATATATTTTTCAGATTCCTTAGACCAATTAAAATGTTTCCTACTTTCAAACTACTGTCTTCTTTGGTTCTATTTGCTTTTTTTTCCCTCAGAAATGTTAGGAATTAAAAATGAAGAGACTGTGTAATTTCTTTGCAGAATGCCTTGATTTGATACGATTGATTGGCTTATAAGAGCCCTTATAGCATTATTTCCTGTTTTTCGCTTTTCTTCTATTTGTTTATTGTGTATTTTGATAAGCAAATTATTATGTTCACCTGCTCTTCCAAGTTTTTTTTCCTCTTACATATTCTGTGCAATTCATTGGAAAAAAAATAGGTAAGGATATGATGTCCTTTCAAGTCAAGTTTATTCTAGAGTATTGAATTTTTAGCAGCACAAAGTCTGGAAGTTTATCAGGAATATTCTTTGTGGGTTTATAATCTGGGTTCTAATTATTGCACTGATAAAATAACTGATTTTCACACAATGACAAATATTTCCCTTTCTGTTTGAGCATAATATTCAGAGTGCTGTTGCCAGCAATGAGCCACATAGTCTGCGATTTAGTCATAGGTGCTATTTCATTACAGGAGTGCTTGTGAAGTCTCTATTTGCATCATTACTTCATTTGTCCCTTGCCTTATTTTCTTTGTATTTCATCAATGCTAACACATTTCATATTTTAGAAGATCATCTCTGGACATTTATTTCATTACTAGCTGCTTATACCCTTTAATCTCTTTCTCAATAGAATTTCTGCTTCTTTTGGTTTGTTCACAATCCTGACATGAATTCCAGCACCTGTAAAAACATTTCTGCTCTTAAACACTTGAATTTGTTACCTGGGTTTGAATCTCCCTCCTTCTTTTTTTTGAAGTGTAGCCAAAAGACTAAATATAATCTCATGCTTTTACATGAAAAAACAAAGTACTAGAAGTTTTGTTCCAAGTTTTGTTCCTGCACATGTCCCAACACTTCTTTATTTCACTGACTTGAGCACCTCAGCTCCAGTCTGCCAGTTACATAGGCTCAGCCTCAGATACATAGACTAGGACTTCCAAACCCTCAGGGAACAACCCTTGCTGTTGTAGCTGTGTTCATTCTATTTATAACGTGTATGTGAACCATCACCGACATACACACACACTTTCTCATACATGGCACTGAACTCTGCTCTGCACATCACTGAATGCACCGCAAAGACCGGTGTATTCAGAAACAGGCAGATGTGATGCGTTGTCTGTATTCTACATGGCAGCCTACAAACTACAGCTCTGACTTACATGAGGGTGGGAAATAAATGTTCAAGTCTCTTCTAATCTCACTTAGATTTACGTCTCACCTTCCTAGAAAGTAACAAGAGTACTTAAAAAGACATTTATAAATACAGTTTATTGAGTACTTGTCCATCAGTTTCTATAGGAACAGGAAATTTCTTTTCTCTCTGAAACAATTTATACTGTTCTGTTTCTTTTCCTTAGGCTTATATTTTTAGAAAAAAAAATGTTCTGGAAATATTCACTCAATTAAAAAATACCACCTCTGAGTAGAAAAAAAAATTAAAAATCTTCATTTAGACTTTTTGTATCTCTAGAAGAGATAATAACTATTCTGCTATATAATTATGCTTTGGAATACAATTTTATGTTGCAGTATATATTTTGGAGATTATGACATGTATACAGGGAAAAAAGTGGGATAAGCTAATTAGAAATATAATTATCAAAGAAAGCAAAAGAATGTTCTCATAGCAGGAAAATATGACTCACACCATAGAATGCCAGTGGTTAAACGCTGTCAGAAACACAAAATTACAGGTCTTCTTGCATATGCCTGCAGCAAAAGGCCATAACATTAGATTAATTGCCAGTCAAATGAAATTTTATAACTCATGAGAAATAGTTTTGTGGATAAAGGTCAAAGTTTATTTTATAATAGACACACTAGCTCATTTTTTTTACTCCCCAAATAAGTAAAATCTCTACTGGTGACCATGAAGTTTTGATACAAATAGCTTTCTTTCCATGAATGTCTTCCAGAATATGGCTGGATAGTGACATTATACAGTCAAATTATGATAATTCACAAAATCACTTGTTTTTTTTATCAGTCTTAATACTAGTTTAATGTCTAATATTAGCCTAGTACAAACTTAGATTTTGTTTTAGTGAGATTACTCAGAAAGTGCATGGAATGTACAAATGTAATTTGGTATTATCTATTCACCAATACTATTGCACTTTGTGGACAGAGAAATCATTGAGATTCTCCGTAAACTTTACATGAAAACTATAGAAAGAATTTTCACATACTCCATGCAAGAATACTGAAACTTCTCTATAGCTGATTTCAATCAAAGATTCAATGATTTTGCATCATAATACTTCAAATGTTGGTTTATGTGTGGTATTAGGAGTACTAAATAAGAAAACATGATACTGCTTTATAAATCTTCGAGACAGCATAAATTCTACTGAAAAAGGCCACCGTGAAGAGAAGCTAGACTCAGCTTTTGGATTAGGTCATTACTTTAAGAGCTTTAATGAGGTATTTTAGCACTGCTTTGTATGTTAATTTCCAAGGACAGATCTACAGGTCTGTGGCCAGCAAAAAAGAAACCATTGATGACTTGTCTTAGTTTTGCACTGCTGCAATATCTACCTCTTTCCCAGACGTCTCTTTATGTTCTATTTCTTCTGAACAGAATGATAAATATATGGATGCCTTAGTGACTACAGATCAATGTAGGCATATAATATTTCTGAAAGCTCTGAAATAACTTCTGTTTTGGAGCCTTACTGAGCCAGAGGTAGTTCATATGCATTTAGTAAAGCCCACAGAACTTATTTCCCCAGGAATCTGTCCAGTCTCCCCCAGAAATTACATAAACACACTATGACAAGGAGTTTTATAGCTTAACAAGCTGCTTGAAGGAAAAGCTCCTTTTATTTGTTGACCGCAGCACATGCCTAAAGTGCTCTGTGAGAAAGAGGATATAGACATGAGCTTCTCAGTCTCTTCCTTTACAGCTGTTCATGATTTTACAGTTACCTTTAACGTCATCCTCTGCTGTCATCATTCCAAGCTAAATATTCAGAGAGTAGTCAGTCATTCCTCTTATAATGGTCCATTCAAAATGTTTAGTCTGTCTTGCAGCCTTTTTCAGAACATTTTCTAGTTCTTTTACATTATTTTCTGAGGTGGGCAGGACCAGCTGCGCATACTATTTGAGATACAGGCATACAATACCAGCACAATCCCACTAACCTTTTTCAACTCTCTTTGACTTCCTCCATCAGCAGTAAGAAACCAGAGATATGTTGCAATACATGAGGAAGGAGAAGGAGATTTTTTTCTCTATATCTGTAACATTAAATGGGCTCAGGAGTCATTCTGTGGCCCAGAGGTTACTTAGTGTGATATGACCACTGGCCATGCAACTATTTCCCACTAGAAAGGGGTGCTAGATCTTTGCTTGGATAGTGTTAATTACACCAGACCAATGCTAAGTATTATGCTAACAATTTACCTCTTTGGGTGATTGCATGTCATCTCTTGCATCTGTGTTCCTGTCTTGTTCAATTTACTAGCAGAGAAACGCTCTGAATATTTGCTCTGGCTAAAGCTATGTCCCATTGCTGTTACAGGAGCCAGAGCAGAGTGGCAGAGCTGTTGGCTTGTACAGTTCCTCCTCTTTTTAATTCATTACTCTGTTCCCCTCTATTACAACAAATAGAATGACATTGGTGACATTTATGTAAGTGTATTTGGGAAAGGCTGATTAATGTAACATTGCCCATATTTGGGCTTTAAATATACAGTACAGAACAGTACAAAGCCCTATACCCTACATAGCTTCATAAATTTTGTCCAGTGTACATAGTAATACAACATATAGGAATTGCCTTGTTTTAGATGTTACTTCATATCTGAACTCACTCATTTCCAGTTTTGATGCTTCTGTTTGTTGCTCCATGTTAATAATTTATTGTTCGAAATAATAAATGAAAATGGAGTAGTTAGATCTTTCACACAAACATCAATATCATCAGTTGATAGAGAGGTTAATAATTTTGTGACCTACTGTTGATTTATTATTTATTGTATTAATAAAGGTCAAAAACACACCCACAAATATACATAGTTTGACAGGTAAAGTACAAATCCTAGCAAAAATGAAACTCTCAGAAAGGTGTTGTTTGGCATTCAGAGCTCTGCCCTAACTTGAACCCTAGCAGCTGTCTTTTACATGATATGTCACTTCCATTGCGGTGTCACACAATAATCTGGTGTCTGGTTATTTTCATGTTACAGTTGAGTGATCAGACCTAGACCTGATCATTACAGAAAACAAACAATGTCTGAGGTGAAGCAGAGGCCTTACAGTGTGGTATGGCAACAATAAGACCAGAAAAGCAGTCAATTCTGCTTCAACAAACCTGGAAAGGCAGTCATGTCTCTGTACCCAATGATGGTGTCACCCTTATCTTCCTTCTCTCACCTTCATGTCCCTCCTACACCCTTGCCCCACTCCCCTGTGTCTTTGCATAACAAGGCTTGGAAAAATCAAGTCCAAACATCGTAATTTGGGGTTGAGAATCAATCAGCATATGACAGGTGATTTAATCCCACCTCACCAAGAATAGCACGAGTCACTAAGCAAATAAGTTTGGTCTCCAGCCAGCACTTAGTTGAGCAGCGTAACTCCAATCAATAGATTATTGCATGGTTTTGATGGATTCTGCTGTTCTCCATTCCTCTGGAATTTCTTTCTTAGTAAGAAACTGGAACACCTTACTGTATCACAGATGACAATGCAGTAATTTACTAATTGTTGTATACTCTAGCCAGCTTCCCTTTAAATAATTAGCATTAGCACAGGAAGTGCATTTATCATTGGCGATACGGTCATGAATCTGTACTATCTGTCACATTTATAAATAATTCATATTAACTTCGCAAAACTATTTCAGTGAATGTCCTTGACTGGGATCTGACAGGCTCAAATCAACTTTATATGCTTTCAGTGACAGTCCATTATGAGGCTCTGGAAAGCAAACCTCTAGCACGGATACTGTCCAGGTCTGAGGCCAAATTTGTATCCAATAACAACTAGACCCCTCTTGAAGAGGGAGTTTAGAAAGCAAGAGGGTCCTTCCTGAAACTTAATGACCTCATGACACCAACAGAAGGCTTTCCCTCCTGCTATATGTCAGACTCTCTTAACGTGACAGAAGAACACTACAACTGCAGAGTCAGCTGCATAATTAAAAGAAGGATATAAAGATTACATCCAGGTTCCAGCTGGAATCTTTGGCATAGTCTGTAGCATTCAATTTTGTGATCAGATTTAATATATGACTAAGTATCAGCTTGTGATTTTAGGACATTCTTGGCTACTCATAATATGCCCAAAGGAAACCATTATTTCCATAATTGATTGGTGTACAGTACAGTCTTTACTACAGCCACTTTTTCAGATTCATTTAAGTACAGAATTCTGTTACTTTTCATGTCTATGTCAGTAAAGGTCTGAAAAAAAAATCTTTAAAATTTCTATTCAGTAGATGTCCCAACCAAAATGATTTCTGCATAAATGATCTGACTTGAATATATTTGTGTTTTCAGTATTCTATTTCTCCCCCATAAGGTGTTTTTAATTCAAGATCATGTCAATTCTACATGTCACAAGTTAGTGGCTTTTCAAATCATTGTAGAGCCACCATTGTTGTGTTGGTTTAGCTGAGAACCATAGTCAGGGTCTGCCAAAAACACCTCCAAATGAGGAAGTCTTCCCTTGGGGCTAGTTATCAAATATGACCTGCTAGTCCACCATTAAAAATATTTTGTTTGTTCAGTTTTGTGGCTGTTTATAATGGCTCCATACAGCATATGTATTAAGTTAAAAGGAAGTACACATTCTCCCCTGGATAAGAATTTAATATTGATGCAGGAAAATTATGTATTGCCACCTTTGACAATATACTAGAGCCTTACTGGATTACATAAAACTAACCTTAACAGAAGTACAGACAAATACAGACTACATTTTTTTTTATTGGACTACTAAAACTATTAAATTTTAATTATATCTTAGAATTTAACTGGAGATTATTAAAGCAGACTGCAGAAATTTTAGTGTGCATCAGCTTCATCTGTGCCAATGAGATTCCATGCATGGTGCCATGGGATATCTTTAGTCTTCTAAAACATGAAAAAAAAATGTGTAGCCATAAATTAATTTTTTATAAAGATAATTTTTTGAATGTCAGACCACATTTTTATGGTTGCTGGTAAGCCTGAGAGCAAATTTTGTTTGTTTTTTATTTTCATTAGAAATGCAGTTCTGCCAGGTTAATGACTTGGCTCTTTGAGATATGAAACTCCTAGAATTTCAAAAGAAGAAAATTGGCTTCTGCAATTAAGGCTTATATTGTGTGATCATGGCTAAATTTTTCACAATTATATTAAGAATATCTTCTGATTTTCAGGCCAGGCTGGCATATTCCATGACCAGGCTGTACCTACAATAGCCTCTGAACTTCCTTCTCACAAGTTCAATACCTTGGCAGGACTGTTTCACATTTTCTTCTTCAGAGGATATAACTCACATTTTGAATGCTGTTAGAAATTTTCTTTCTTTCTTATTAAGCAGATTACTTCATCCTTTTCATGGGTTTCCTCTGTGTCTTCAAGTGATGTAAAAACTTTGTGGGAAAATCCTGATTCTAAACTGAGTGAATAGAGGAATGGACATTTACTTCATTAATGTCAGGCTTTGCTTCTTGTTTTTATACATTAGATGTTTCATTATTTAGCTGTACCAGTGCTGCCAGCCTTAATATACAGTAGGAAATTTTTCTGTAAAGAACTCTAAGCACTTCCAAATCCTACAACTCTTAAACATGCAAAGCACGCAAGTCCATTATCCTACCTCACAACCTTCTTTGAGGTTCCCCACTGTGGCAATGCCTCCGAAACAACATAGCACTTTTAGGCAGGAGACAAGTTGAGACTACTGCTTAGATGATTGTGTAAATTATATTTATTTTGCAGTCTTTTCTTTCACATGTACATATCCTTTTTTCCAAGCACCCACACCATCAGTCTCTCAAATCTTGTCACAAAAGACAAGTATTAGATATTTATGTTAGTTACTGTTCTTTTTACTTCATATTTGTACCTTTTATCACATAATAAATTTATGAGGTCTGAGGAGAATCTGCAAATATTATTTTAGTGCATTACAATGACAGAACATTATGTAACTCTATACTCATAGTAATAATAATAATAGAACATTTTATCTTTAGTCTCACAAATGGAAATCTGGCAAAAGCCGGACAAAGCATATGTGTGCTTAGCTGAGCATTTACATTGGACTTGTAAAAACATTACAGTTTAATTGCTAGTCTACTGGTTACACATGGATGATTAAGTTATGCCAGGTTTTATGATTTTTCTTGTAGACTGAAAATTACAATCTACTATCTGTTTTAAAAGTCAATATATCTTGAATTTTGCTCAAGTTAATTTACCTGCAAGGATTATGTGGCTTCTAATAGTTAAAAAAAAAGGACTTGGATACTAAAAGAAAAATTCCCTTTCGCTTTTAATACTAGATTTACACAACCCTATCACATTATCTGAGCTCCCAAGTGATTGTGATCTAAAGGAATTAAGATAGGTTACGGCAGCATTCAAAGTAGAAAGAGAATTAGTAGATGCATAATTTTGTCGACTGAACTACAGAGTTAGAAAGGGCAGAGATTATTGTTTCAGATAAAGGTAGATCATGCATTTCCATCTAATTAGTCCTTATAATTGCCACAGATCAAAGAAAATAAAAGAAACTTTCCATACAAACTGATTAGACTGTCTGTTGGCAATAAAATACTGTCTCGGTAGGATGTCAAGTAGGTTAAGTCAACATGTCCCTCTCAAGCTCACTTCAGATCCACTTTCTGCTCATCAATGAAATCTGTTCCGTACATCCCAGCAAAGTGGTTCTGTTTTCCCATGCACACTCAAATCACATTTTTGACATTAAAGCAATAGGAATAAATAGGATCACGCCAGTTTCTAATTCTCTCTTAAGCCATAAGAGATTTGTTTCTCCTTTCCTTACCTTGAGAGAACTCAATTTGTATTTCCCTATATCATGATTCTTAACCTTCCTCTCCCTTTTCAGAATTCAGAGTAAAAGGTCAGAATTACTCACAGGAGCACCATGGGGAAGGAGGTCGTATCACCACTGATGGGTTGAATAGGCTTGTGAAGCTTTAGACTGTCCTTCTCAGACAGAACTGCACATATTTATACTAATGTAATTTCATTTTTCTACTAAACGCTGGAGAGCAAATTTCTTGGGAACTTGTACCCCTTGTAAAATACTGCTCCAGCTGTGCATTTCAAGATACTTCAGTTTGACTTGTTAGGGTTCTCAGATGAAATCAAGACCAATAACTTGTCACAACAAGAAATATTTTACTGTCTGCAGGGTGCCATAAAACAGCATTGCGGATGGAAGGAGAAGAAGAAAAGAAACCCAAACAATTCTGAGCTTGCCGTTGTGCAACTGGACAGGCTGCTCCCAAGCTAGTTAAACAATTTTTTCTCTCCAATATTTTAAAGCTGATATGATTAGGTATAAGTGCCATTTTGAATGATTTTTTATGTTTAGGGCTAATTTTTAAATAGGATATGTAAAAATGCTGCTGCCTTTAATGTGCTTCTGGATGTTATATAAAAATAAACATACAGTTCCTGAAAAATCTGCTATGACTACAAAGGAAACAAATGAAAATTACCCCAATATAAAGTTCTATTATTAATTTCAACATTATTGCCTACAAATTTAACCTGACTTTTTACCCTTTCTATCTCATTGTAAAGTTGTGAGTCTCTTACATTAGGCAACAATGAATATATAATTCTTACAAATATGAATAAGCATATTGACCTTGCATTTGTGTACTTTATTAAGAAATTGAGCAATTAATTTCCTTTTGTGTGACAATTTTTGTTCAAACTGCAAGACATGTCAAGTTTAATTGCAAATTCTACTGATAGGAATTGAAAGCAATTTTCTTCACTTCCTTAATTTAATAAACTATATCATTACAAATTATTGTATCTTTCTCTGCAGTCGTACCAGTATTTGTCTGAAACAGGGAACATAGAGGCAATATTAAATTAAGTTGTATTTGCCTCTAAAGTACATTTCTATTCACTCATCCTCAACCTGCACAGTTGTGACTACATTGTAAAAGTCCATAAATTTCAGTAGCTCTACCTTCAACGTGAACATTTATGGAAAGTCAGGGAGGAAAAACTGGTTCCATGGTAAGTGATCATGATGGGAAGAACATTAGAATCATAGAATTATTTATACAGGAAGGAATTGCTTAGTAGTGGTGCTAGAAAGCTATAACCTAATTGCCCTTACTGAAACTTGGTGGAATAAATACCATGACTTGAGTGTGGCTATTGATGGATACAGTTGATTCAGAAGGGACAGGCAAGGAAAGAGGGAGACATCGCTCCCTACATCAATAGATTACAGAGTGTGAAGAACTGTGTCTGCAGTATAGACATGAGCAGGCTGAAAGTCTATGGGTAGGAACCAGAGGCTGGGACAATAAAAGGAATCTTGTGGCTGATGTGTAGTACAGGCTGCCTGATCAAGGGGAGCCTATTTACAAAGCCTTCTCACTCCAGCTACAGAAGCCAGTATGCTCACAGACTCTTGTCCTCCTTGGGGGACTTCAAACACTTCAACATCTACTGGAAAAGTAGCATGGTCAGCTAAATACAATCCAAGAGACTCCTGTAGTGCATTGAGAAAAAGTTTAAGCCAGATAATAAACAGCTCTTTCGGAGATGATATGATACTGGACCTGATAATTACCCATACAAGTGAGCCCATAGGTGATGTTAAGACTGGATGCAGTTTGGGCTGCAGTCATCAAGCACTGGTGGAGTTCACAGTCCTAAGGGATGTGGGTCACGCAAAGAGTAAATCCAGGACCCTGAACTTTAGAAAAGCAAACTTCAAGCTCTTCAAGGAGTTAGTCAATAAGACCCTGTGGGAAACTGTCCTCAGGGATAAGAGAGAAGGACAGAGCTGGCAGAGCTCCAAAGATACTTCCCATAAGGTGCAAGAGCTCTTGTTCCCTGGGTGAAAGTAATTAGGAATAGAAGGCAGGAGCAACTGGAACTCTAGCGTCTGGGTCAGGGCAATTACTGATATCAATACAGGCTGGAGGACAAAGGTATTGAGAGCAGCCCTGCAGAGACACATTTGGATAGACTTGGAGGTAACGGTGGATGAAAACCTAGCCATGAGCCAAAAATGTGCACTTGCCACCCAGGCTAGTTGTAGCCCAGGCTACATCAAAAGGAGCATGGCCACCAGGTCAAGAGAGGTGATTCTCCCCCTCTAATCTGCTCTCATGAGACCCTACCTAGAGTACTGTGTCCAGTTCAGGAATCCCCAATATAAGAAAAAAATAGCAAGAGGAAGGGAGAGAGATGCATGATAACTGTATTTGTAGCTATCTATATAAAATCAATAAATATTTCTATATAACATAGAGATACTGAAGTATTTACCCTGTTATTCATTCCTGAGAAGAGCTACTGAGAACTAGCTGAAACCTGAGCTTTGTATTGCTGATCATAACCCCCTGAGCCTAATAATATAGACAAATTTTCAATACCTTACCATGTTCATATCTCCTTGTCAGCAGACCCTGTTGTCTCATCTGAAACAATCAGATTTTCCATGTATGATTTGCCTTTGATAAATCCATGCTGTCTGTTTCAAGTCACTTTTTGCTCTTTATATAATTAGAAATAAATCCCAAGAAGATTTTAATCCACAAAATTCACAAAGGCTGATGTGAGGCTGATCAGCCTACAGTTCCCATGGTCCTGCTCCTCATCTTTTCAAGACAAATGTGACATTTTTCTTTTTCTAATCACCAGAGAACTTCCCCAGTCAATATAGCCCTTCAAAGCTGATAGTCAGTGGCCTCATAACAATGTTGCTCAAATAAGGAATGGTGTCTACCAAGGGGAAAGAGTGTACTTCACAACAGATTTATAATCTAATGTAGAAACTTGTGGCTGAAATGATCCAGGATCTCTTTCAGAACAGCTTCATATCCTGTAAAAAATTACTCAGCCCTCTGTCAACTGTATAGTTACTCAAGCTTCCTTTAAGATCTCTTGGATCATATTTTTAAAGCAAAATCCAGCATATATTTCTTTTGTAAGTGATAAAAATCCATTTCTCTATCAACTTCACTCATGAGAGTGGAAAACCTACATTATTCCTCCACAAGTAAATAAACAGAGAACAAATATGTTTCCCCTCTCGTCCTCATCCCCTGATATATTCTATATCCATGCATGAGTAAATGTAATTATGTCCAATATTTTGACATAAATCCCAGAGGTTAGGGAGGAGGGAGACAGGGAGAGGTAAAAGATATGTAGTCTCTTGTTCTTTCTTAGAACAAAATTGCTACTGCAAAAATGGGAACAACTTTCCTGAGAACTCTCCTATTTTTCCAAGATAGTTGTTATTAGATGAGCAATCTGTCGTGGTATTTCTGCATGCTATATCTTATGCTTATTGACTGCCACCTGATGCTCCAAAATGTCCATGTGATACAGAAACACAATTACAACTAAATCACTAAAAATATACACTTTTAAGTCCAGCTCTAAAAACCCCACAGTTAATAATTGCAAAGTAGTTTGGGACCTTTGAAGTTCATTTGGGAGTTAGAAAGTGACGAAAGCCTAGCAGACAAAACCGGAGAAATGCAGGTCTGGTAGGTGAGCAGAATATGTTACAATAAATGTTACTTAGCATCAGTAAATGCCAATTTGTGTAATTACTTTGGCAATGACCATAACTGGACTTGAACCTTGTTTGTATTTGGACAATTTCTCCCATCCTTACCAATCACCTGCACAGAAAATTTCCTAAATGTTTTTTTTAAGGCATAAGGAGTAACAGAGAGGCAAGGATGAAAAAATCTTCTTCTGAGGTAAACAGGAAGAGAAATGAAAGCAGTTTCTTTGTGAATGCTGACAGTTACCCTTTAGATACTGCCCTTTGGTATTCTGATGAATGAAAAAGCAAGAAACTAGCATATCAGAATTTATCTGAGACTAAATGTATGTTTAGTAAGCAAATCTGGTATACCATAGCCATAAATATGTGAAAGGCTTAAAAAATAATTTCATATATAAATAGCGTTGGAAACTATGCAGCGGAAAATATTAACATATTTGAAAAGTTATATGTGTTACTATTCGCAATACCAAATAAAAAGTGTTCCAACACAAGGCAGGTTGATTCTTTGATTTGCATATATATATATTTGGAAAATAGTCAGAAAAGGCATTATCAGATTCTACATTTTGATGCAGAAATGTTCTAGGCCAAAGATATTTACTTCAGTATGCCAGAGTTAACAAATGAAGGCCAAGCCAAAAGATCACAATGGAAACAGGAAACAATGTGAGAGAGATAGATACTAGCCCTAAAGACATTAATAGGAATAATTCCCTAGTTGCACACTTGCCTTATAGTAGTATAATTGTAGTCAATGTACAGTGAATTAGCTTTTGTTTTATTCTCACACCAAGTGAAGACAGGTAGACAGTTGACAAATTGCATATGTCCTCAAATGAATAAGAGAGAATAACAAAAGAATTAGGCTCAAAGAGTAGAAGGTGTCTTTGATCAAGTTATGATTTTGATTTCATTTGATTTCATTTGATGCATTATGAAGAAAGCACTTGGGGAATTTATTCTGATCCATCGCTCACCATATCTGAAGTGCCAGTCAGTACATGATTAAATTGTCCTGATACCATGCTTCATTTTCTTTTGAGTCATTGGCTCAAACTGTCAGGATTACCAGAGATTGTGGCAAGGGCCACCACGGGTATAAAGAGAGACCAAGATTTACTTTTCAGTTGTTACTTATGATGGATATACAGGTTATTTCCATTTGTTAGGTATAAGTTTAACTGGATAGATTCAGCTGCCTTTCCTGATTTAAATTCTATATTTGCACCAGTGGAATGCATGAAGTAAATAATTCTTAATATATTGGTGCTATGAAGCACTTGTGTTCTATTCATTGTCCTTACCAGACAAGAAAGAAATAAATCACATCTGCTACAGTTTAGGTTTGTTCTTGCCATTATTTGTAGTCAGAGGAAAAAAAAAAAAGAGGAATTCAATTCAGATTTGTTCTAGCAAAATTTAAAGGAAGTGTTATTACAATGGAATCTTAACTCATGACAGTAATTCACTGAAAAGAATAGTTAACAATTGCCATAAATCACATTATTTTCTTTCTCTCTATATGTAAAACAAAAATGCCTCTTTATAGTTTCTTTTAATTTATGTTGGGGTTGATGTGGCGCCAATGATATTCTTTGTGTTTTTATTGTTAATGATGGTGTTAAAAGAGCATATGCTTAAAATGCGCAATTATGATATTTAATTTTGTCTGACTTTCTGCATGCCACTCAGACATAGAGCTGGCACAAACAAAAATGACTTCTGTATGAATTATCTTCTGTTTTCTGTAAGGAGTTCTATTGTGGCAAAGAATTGGAAATACTCTTGGTTTTGACTGTCTTTTGCATTTCTGGAGTCTGAACTCACATGAATTCCTTGATTTACAAGTTTTACCTTGAGAGAGCCTTAAATCATAGCATCACAGAATCACAGAATCATAGAATCATAGAATCATAGAATCATAGAATAGTTTAGGTTGGAAGGGACATTAAGGATCATCTAGTTCCTATCCCCCTACTATGGGCAGCGACACATCCCACTAGATCAGGCTGCTCAAGGCCCCATCCAACTTGGCCTTGAAGACCTCCAGGGATGGGGCAGCCACAACTTCCTTGGGTAACATGCTCCAGTGTCTCACCACTCTCATCATGAAGAAATTCTTCCTTATGTCTAGTCTAAATCTGCTCCTCTCCAGTTTATAGCCATTGCCCCTAGTCCTATCTCTAAAAGCCTTTGTAAACAGTCCTTCCCCAGCTTTCTTGTGGGCCCCCTTCAGGTACTGGAAGGTCACTAAAAGGTATCCTCAGAGACTATGAGGTCTTCTCATAGTGTAGTTCCTGATGCTCTCGTTGATATTGAATCTAGCTAATCCACAATGGAATTTAGCAGTGAAGAAATCTTACAGGGCAGAGACTCTTAGGCTTAAATTAGTGATACTTATTCAGGGATGTTTCTTATGCTATTTCCTGCATAAATATAAAGTTATCAGTTTTGCAGGACTATAGATCCTGGAATTAGGATCTCCTGGCAATGTAAAATATATGTTATGGAGATAAAACAACATCATTCCCTGTTAAAGATAAGTTATTATAAAAAGGCAATGTATGAAGAAGGACTTGATAGGGCACAGAAATAATAAAACGGACTCATATCTTAAGTATTATATAATCAGGCAACCATGCAATAACTGAACTGGGGAAGCAGCCTTTGGGGATCATTTTTCAGGACTGCCTCCACATGTGATTTGAATATCTGCAGGGCTGGAGACTTTACTGCCATCCTGGGCAACTTGTTCTAGCATTCAGTCAGCTTCAAGGGAAACAGTTGGATAAGGGTTGTTTAAATGGAATTACTTATGTTTCAGTTTGTGTCCATTGCCTCTTCTTCTTGCACTGGACACGACTGAGAAGAGTTTGACTTTGTCTTCCTCAGTACCCTATCAGGTATTTACGCACACTAATAAGATCACCTTGAGCTTTCTTTTCTCCAGGCTTAACAGTCCCTTCTCTCTCCTTGCGTGTCTCCATTCCTTCAGTCACCTTTGTGGACTTTTACTAGACTCATTTCAGTATGCCCATGTTTTTCTTGTACTGGGCAGCCAAGACCTAGACCCAGCACTCCAGATGTGGTCTCACCTGGACTGACCAGAGGGGAAGGATCACCTCCATCAGCCAGATGGCAACACTTCCTCATGCAACCCAGGGTGTTGTTTGTCTTCTGCACCGCGAGAACACATTTTGACAGCTGGTTTAGGTTATTCTGAATGGTATCATCCAGAGTCTTGCTGCGGATATCTCATCATGTAGGTCACTAATGAATACGTAAAGCAATATTAGACCCAATATCACTCTTTTGGGTACTCTAGCACTGTTCGACATCCAGCTGGACTTTTGCCATAATCACAGCCCTTTCAGCCTCACAACTCAGCTAGCTTTCAATTCACTGTTCACTTATCTAGTCTTCAGTTTGTCAATGAGAATATCTGCTGCTCTCCTCTCATGTACCAAGTCAGTCAGGCTCTTAGGCTAATCAAGCACAATTTACCCTTCATAAATCCATGTTGACTACTCCAATTAAGAGGAGGATTTCTTCCATTACCTTCCCAGGGATTGCAATGATCTGACTGTTCCTGGGATTCTTTGTCTTACCCATTTTTTAAGATAACCATGACATTTTTTTTTCCAGCCTTCACACTAAGAGAGGGTCTCTTATTGATCTCTTTTTTTTTTTACATTTGATATGTCAGCAGCTCCTAGTTCAATGATACAGGCCTTTTACCACCTTTGCTTGATTTCCTGCAAGTCAACATGGACAATTCTTGAGCTTGGAGGAGGTGAACCTTGAGAATCAACCAGCTCTTCTGCATCCCTTTATTCTCTTTATTCTACAGGACCATGTCCCATGGGGATCTTTCAAGTAGATCTCTGAAAAGGTCAAAATCTCTTCTGAAGTCTATGGTTGTGATCTTATTTTTTTTCCCTCATTCTTTCCGCTCAAGATCTTGAGACTACTGTTCTATGGCCACTGTAGCCAAGACTGCTCACAGTCTTCACATTCCTGACCATTTCTTCTTTGTTTGTGAGTATCATGTCCAGCAGAGCATCTGTTCTCATCAATTTCTTAAACACCAGTGTTAGGAAATTGTCATCAATGCACTCCAGCAACTTCCTGCGTTACTTCTGCCTTGCTGTGCTGTCCTTCTAGCATATATATGGGGTGGTTAAATTCCTTCATGAGGACTAGGGCCTGAAAATGTGACTTTTCTTCCAATTATACGAAGAAGGTCTCATCTACTACTTCTTCCCAATCAAGCAGCCTGTAGCAGAACCCCCACAACAGTGGTGAACACATTGCATATTAATTTTATTGATTAAATCCTGTGTATTTCAGATTCTACTAATAATAAGTCCTTCCAAAAGAATACTTCATATTTGATACTACTAAAACTGGGTATTATTCTTTTGCACCATACATTATAAGAAGAAAGTCTAATGTGATCAATAACACATTGCTAGTATTTCAGTGGTTGACTCTTCATTTCTTCATGAGAAAATAAGAAATAAAAATCTAGAAGTAACAACTGAAGCACTTTGATGTTGATTGTAATTGCATATTCTGTTGAGGAAAATTTTATTCAAGCTAATTTTCTAGAGCCTTACTTTTTATAATTGACACACCTCTATTACAGGCAGCATCTAATTAGATTCCATGTCACTCAATAAAAATAGGAACTTAATTCAAATGTAAATCACACTAGCTTGGGAAAGTACAACCTGAAGAAGCAGAGGTGTTGAATAGATTTTTTAATTTTTTTTAAGGCAAGCAAAGTATGTGACATGAAACAAAGTAATCTGTATGAAAAAAATTCAATATATTTTATAGTTCCTTTCACATAAATGAATGTGTTGCATTTATTTCTTCTACATGCTTCAGAACGTAAGTTTCATTTTCAGCTTTTTACTGATTTTGCAAAGAAAAAGTCTGTACAGTGTGTTGCTTTTTGTTGCATTACAAATGACTATCACTTACGAAACAAGTAGGAGCAAATTACTGTTTACAGCATAGAACATATATTAGAATTTATACTAAGCATCTAAATTGCATGAGGGAACTTCAGGACAGACACAGCTTCCATCTGTCACAAACACTCAAACCAGATTGCCTGCAAATAACTTTGCACAGAGTTTCCTGTGGTCTTGCTACTGGATGAAGCAGCCTAAGTCCATTTATGATATGAATAGAACGAACCACATCTTTTTACATAAATAGTTTGTCTAATATAACTGCAGATAAATGCCAAGGTCTCAGTATTACGATGTGTCACCTGACATGGTATTTAAGGCAGGTGATGGAGGAAAGTACAGCTATAGAGCAGATATATAGAGGAAGATCACAGATGAAGAGGAATCACTGATTTCACCTTACTCTCCATTGTCTTACCTAGCGTTGTGGAAATCTAACTTGGACATCCAATATCTTCTACAAAAACTATGATTACTCCTCTTCTATTACTCTGCATCATCAATTTGTATTGCTTCCAACCAGATTCTTAGACTTAATGAAGAAACAGATTGACTTCATGGTCTACATAGATTATCAGGGTATAAATTACTCGGTAACAATCTAAATAATATGTTTAAATACAATATAAAATGGTGGTTTGCAAATTGGCTGGTAAAATATGTACTGTACCCTCATAAAACACATTCATTATTTAGTTATATCTTTTTAGTTTTGTAGAATTTCACACCATCTCATCATTTGCTTTCCATCACCACTGATACCTTTATCAAAAAAAATAAAACCTTTAAAAGCCAGCTCTGACAAAACAGTTAACCCAATTCAATTTTCACAAAAGAAAAGCTTTATCTCATTGAAACTAGAAAAGAAGAAAAACAATATGTTCATTATCATCTGCATTGAGACAAATATTTAGGTCAAATATTCAGCCATGCATTTTCAATTAGGATTTTTTATATATTAGATAAATAAATTAAAAATAATAATAATAAAAAAGAGGTGAATTAGATACTAAGGCTGAGATTCTTTTTTCAAAGCTGCCTGAGGACCCCAATCATAGATCCGAGATTTAATCAGAACTGGACAGTAAGTCCCCTAAAACTTTTTAAAGTCTAAACCCATGCTCTCAGCTGATAATCTTTTGTATCTTCAGTTTCCTTATTCTCTTATTCCTTCTTTCACATAAGAAGATATGTGATTGAGAACAGCTCTGTAGAGAAGGAGTTGGAGTTGCTGGTTGATGAGAAACTCAACACAAGACATGAATGTGTGATGTGTGCTCATAGCCCAGAAGGCCAACCATATCCTAGGCTGCATCAAAAGAAGTGTGGCCAGCAGGTTGAGGGAGGTCATTCTGCCCCTCTATTACTCTCTGGTAAGATCTTTCCTGGAGTATTATGTCCAGTTCTGGAATCCTCAGCATAAGAAGGCTATGAAGCTGTTGGAACATGTTCAGAGGAGGGCTACAAAGATGATCAGAGGGCTGGAGCACCTCCCACATGAGGACAAGCTGAGACAGTTGGGCTTGTTGAGCCTTGAGAAGACCTCATAGTCTCTGAGGATACCTTATAGTGACCTTCCAGTACCTGAAGGGGGCCCACAAGAAAGCTGGGGAAGGACTGTTTACAAAGGCTTTTAGAGATAGGACTAGGGGCAATGGCTATAAACTGGAGAGGGGCAGATTTAGACTAGACATAATGAGGAATTTCTTCATGATGAGAGTGGTGAGGCACTGGAACAGGTTACCCAAGGAAGTTGTGGCTGCCCCATCCCTGGAGGTCTTCAAGGCCAAGTTGGATGGGGCCTTGAGCAGCCTGATCTAGTGGGATGTGTCGCTGCCCATAGTAGGGGGATAGGAACTAGATGATCCTTAATGTCCCTTCCAACCTAAACTGTTCCATGATTCTATGATTGTATGTGACCTTTACAACTAAAGTGAAAACAAAGCTTCCAGAAACTCCATCTCTTCCTATACCTCCCAAGAATATCAGGCACAAGGGTGCACTGAAAGGTGGATTGTTCTCAACATCTAGTACAGCTAAGGCAGAAAAAATGGAAAGGTCCAATGGAAAGATCTACATGCTTTTTTTATTTTTCATGTGTTTGTTTGTTTATCATATGGTCTCCTAAGTCAGCAACCCATCAAAAAGAGGAAAAAAGTTTGTAGTTGTGCTGATACACAACACAGTTCTTAGGGTAATCATATGTTTGGCGTAAGTGATTACCTTTTCTTTTAGTGTGGGATTTTCCAACACTGGGCTGGAAATGTAGAAGCCTGAAAAAGAGAAAAAAATGCTTACATAATAGTTTAAGAATTGCAGGACAATTCAGGTTAGAAGGAACCTTAGGAGGTCTTTAGTGCAAACTCCTGCCCAAAGCAGGGTCAGCTGTGAGGTAAGACTGTGTTTTGCAGGGCTTTATCCAATCTAGTTTTGAAAATCCTAACTGATGGAGACTGTATGCCCCCTTTGAGTATCTTGCTTCACTACTTGACTGATTCCGCGTGAAAATGTTTTTTCTAATACACTGCCTGAAACTCCCTCGTTCAGTTTATGCCCAATTTTCTTGTCTTCTTAGCATGTTAACACTGAAGATTGGCTCCATACTCCTGCTTACCACCTCATACTGGGGCCTGGCCAGCCTACTGTTAGGTTCTCCTGAGGAATTCTTTCCTTCAGGTTCAATGAACTCCAGATCATTTCCTGAAGAGCTGCTCCCAGGCACAGCCTGTGTCCTTGCATTAATATTTCCTGGCCACAGGCAGCACTCAATTTTGCCCTTATTACATTGCACGAGCTTTCTGTCAGCTCACTCCTCTAGCCTGTCTAGGTCCTTTTAAAGCAAAAATCCTCTACATTGTAGCATATTGACTGCACACTCACCCCTCCCCAACCTCACCTCCCACTCCCCTAGTTTGATACAATCACCAAGGTAGATAGTAGAGTACTCTGTCACATCCTCCAGACTCATGCAGTAGTCCACTTTCACCAGCTTCCTGTATTTAGTCCTCTGTTCTCTCTACAACTTGTTTATAAACTGTCTAGTTGTCAACACTCTAGATCATAATGTCTCAAGTTAGAAAGGAAAAGATTGTGGGAGATGGTGTAGAAGCCTTGTTACAGTTGAGGTAAATTATATTTGTCAGGCCCAAGTCATTTCATCACAGAAGGAAATTGGGTTCATCAGGCATGACTCCCTTCTGGGACTTCTGTGCTGACTGTTCCCGGTCACCTACTTCACCTTCCTGTGCCCAGAAATGTCTTCCCAGAGGACTGATTCAGTGATTTTCCAACTGACTTAGGCAAGACTCATAGGCCTGTAGTTACCTTGCTTGAACTTCTAGACTTCTTTGAAGATGGATGCAACACCTGCCTTATTCCTTTTGCTGTGGACCTCCCCTGATCTCCACAATTCTTCAAGGAAGAATCATTCAAGAGCATCGGGCAACTATCTCAGCACAATAGCCTGGGAAGCCTTGTTGGTGAGGTCTGAGGAAAAGAAGATACTGTATATATCAGACAAGGTGTGAGGAAAGAAAGATACTGGATGTATCAGTCTTTTCTTTGCCTACTGTGCCTAAATTATTGAGCCAATTCAGCAACAGGGCCACATTTTTCTAGTTCAGCCTTATATTATTAATGCATTAGCAGAAGCTTCTCCTGTTGTTCTTTACATACCTAGCAAAATCAAACCTGTGTGCAAATTCCCAGTTCTACTCTTCCTCGGTAACTACAGTGAAAGCTGCCAGTTATTACCATATCCCCAAACAACTGCTTTCCAATGAGCAGCATATTTGTCTGTGTGTCACCTCTGATTGGCTCAACAAGTATCTGGATCAAGAACCTATTCCTCACACACTCCTTGACTGCTCCTATCCCATAATGTTGTTATTCTAGAACATCAGGAAAGTTCCAGACCCTCATGGACATGAGATTCAGTGATCTCAAGGTGTCCTTATGTCATTTAAAGACTGTTTTGTCCAATTTTCACCCTAAACCAGTGGTCTGAAACATACGCCCACCACGCAGTCTCCCTCACTGGCCTACCCTTGGATCCTGAGCCATGAGCTGATAGCCAGATCACTGTCTGTCATGAGGAAGGACACTACACATTTAGGCTTTTTCTTCACAGAGCACAGCGCCCTACATTTTTCTTTCCCGAATAGCTTGCATCTGTCACTTACACTACTACAGCAGAGCCGCCTAAATACACCTTGGATCTTCCAGTAACAATTTAGGCACATACACTTGAGGTGTGTAATCTTTTGCCTTGTTTCTTCATTCATGGGGTGTTTGTTGTTGTCATTCTGCCTCAGTTAATTACCAGCCCTGTCAGGTCCCCTCATTTAACTCTGGGTCATTGTACCCATCTTCTCTTGTTCCTAATACAAAGCTCTCCTCACAAGGTTAGCCAGCTGGATTTTACTAGGCTAACATGGGTAATAATGCAAAAGGCAACTAAAAGAACCAATAACATTACCACATCATTGTAATTTAAATCAGGTCTTTCTACTCAGAAAGGAAAATATTCCTAAACAGTAAATTAAAATTGCAGCCAGAGGAAAAAAAGCAACCAGCTGAGTGAGCAGTTGACTTGAGAGGAGAGATGAACTGTAAAATTACTATAATTAAACTTTAGGAATTAGGAATTGTATCTTAGCCTGCTTACCTACCTCTTAAAGTTTCTTCTCCCTTTAATAAAAACATCATTGGTTAAGTCAACTGATTCATGTTTTTGAAGACAGTAAGTTCAGTAAATATCAGAATATTCTTGTTTAGTTTTCACAGGTTTTGCCATGATCATCTAAATTGCTTACTTTCTTCAGGACACGAAACATTCAAGGTATCTGGAAAAACCCCAAGGATACTGCTATTTTATCACAGTAACTGAGAGGCTGCTAAGGTCCAAGGAGAATGTTGTGCCTAAGATAGTCTCCTTAAATCTAAGAAAAGAAAAAAAAAAGGAAACTGTCCTTAAGATCTGCTGTTTCTCTAGTCTACATGTTTTCAGTAATTAGGAGAGTAAGTGGTTGTTGTTTGACATCTTTCTTCCACACATAAATATATGCCTACAGGCTTAAAATGTCTTTCTGAAAACATTCAACAAACTGAAAGAAAACAGAAAATGCAAAAAAAGATTAGCCATGTGCTAGTATTTTCTACTGGAACCTTACATGTTGTGTATTTTGAAAATGTTTGAAACTATGTGCCCAAAGGAATCAAAATGTATAGTTTCCATTTGGCTCCAGTGTATATTTATTCTGGTTAGAGGGAAGTCAGATTCTGCAAGTCTACTTGCTTGGGCAATATCTGTCTTCCCGTCTGGATTGACAGAGTGACAGAGGGATAGAACATGCTGAGGATAAAGAGAATGGAAGTGCTTCAAACGTGAAAAGAATTTTGCTTTTGCTGAGCTTTACTCTCTTGAGACCTAAGGGCCATATTCAACAGTCATGAATTATCCAACAGCCATGAATTATCCTGTGAAAATCCAAAGGTCAGCTCCTGCGGAGCCCAAATTTGGGCAAAGAGCTTTTAAGTTTTTCTGTATTAGTCTTGTACAATTCAGATCAGAGAATATGATTTTGACATGGTAGTGATTAATACTGTGGAAGAGAAAAAGTTTGTAGGGTTGCCTATACAGACAGTATCATAAAATTATAGAATCCCTAGGTTGGAAAAGACCTTTGAGATCATCATGTCAAATCATACCTGTCCACTACTAGATCATACCCCTAAGCATTCCATTTAGGTAGTAACAAAATCCCAGTAATAAATTTGAGAGTAATTCAAAGGAATTTCAGGGTCTTGGGGCACATGGTGAAGGGTTTGGGGGCACAAGTTATTTTCTCCTCTGTCATTCCAGCTACTGGGAGTGACAAGGGAATGAACTGGAAGTGCTGGGAAATACATGACTGCCTCTGAACCTTCTGTGAGGAGCAAATCTTTGGGTTCTTTGATCATGATTGATGGGCACGTCACCAGGCTTGCTATCCAAAGATGGGGTACACCTGTCCCCAAGGGGCAAAAGGACCAAGAAGATAGCAGGCTCATTAATAGAGCTTTGAACTAGATGTAAATGGGGAATGGGATATAACCAGGCTTAACTGAAAAAAGCCAGGGAATGGCACTCCAGTTTCTGAGAGATGGTGTCCTGGTAAGGACCCTTGGTCTGTCACCTCACAGGAAGTGAGAGATAGCACTTCAAATGGAACCATAGAAGGGTTACATTAATCAATGAGTAGTCACTTAAGAATTAAAACTATGCCTCTTGGGAGCACAGCGGAATCAACAGCCCAACTGAAGTGCATCTACACCCCACTGCACACAGCATTGGCAGTAAACAAGAGGAACTAGAAGTTAATGCAAGGTAGGAGGGCTATGATATAATTGCTTTCATGGAAACACGGTGGGATGATTCATATAACTGAAGTGCTGCTATGTCTAGCTGCAGACCTCATGTGGGATAGGTGAGGAAGGAGAGGTGATGGGGTAGCCCTGTGTGCTAGAGAGAGTTTCAACAGCCTTGAACACATGACAGTGATGATAGAGTTGAATGTCTGTGGGTGAAAGTCAAGGGCACACCTAATAAAGCAGATATCGTGGCAGGCGTCTGCTGTAGACCACCCAGTCAGGATGAGGAGTCTGACGAGTTATTTTACAAGCAACTGGGAAAAGTCTCACAATCACTAGCCCTTGTCTTTGTGGGAGACTTCAACTTACCAGATGTCTGCTGGAAGTATAATACAGCAGAGAAGAAACAGTCTAGGAGGTTTCTGGAGTGCGTGGAAGACAACTTCCTAACACAACTGTTGAGTGAGCCAACTAGGGAAGGTGCCCTGCTGGTCCTGCAGTATAGGGGGCAATCACTTTCCTACACCTACTGCCACACTATTTCTGATACAAGCTAGGATGCTGTTGGTCTTCTTGGATACCTGGGCACTTCTGGCTCATATTCAGCCATCTGTCAACCAGTGTACTGCATTCATTGATGTAGAATCATAGAATCATAGAACAACCAGGTTGGAAGAGATCCACCAGATCATCCAGTCCAACCATTTCTATCAAACACTAAACCATGCCCCTTAGCACCTCGTCCACCTGTGCCTTAAACACCTCCAGGGAAGGTGAATCAACCACCTCCCTGAGCAGCCTCTGCCAGTGCCCAATAACCCTTTCTGTGAAATTTTTTTTCCTAATGTCCAGTCTAAACCTCCTCTGGCAGAGCTTGAGGCCATTCCCTCTCGTCCTGTCTCCTGTCACTTGGGAGAAGAGTCCATTACCCTCCTCTCCACAACCTCCCCTCAGGTAGTTATAGAGAGCAATGAGGTCTCCCCTAAGCCTCCTCTTCTCCAGGCTAAACAACTCCAGCTCTCTCAGCCATTCTTCATAAGGCCTGTTCTCCAGCCCCTTCCCCAGCTTCGTTGCTCTTCTCTGGACTCACTCCAGAGCCACAACATCCTTCTTGTGGTGAGGGGCCTGAACACAGTTTTCTAGGTGCGGTCTCACCAGTTCCGAGTACAGAGGGAGAATAACCTCCCTGGACCTGCTGGTCACGCCGTTTCTGATCCAAGCCAAGATGCCATTGGCCTTCTTGGCCACCTGGGCACACTGCTGGCTCATGTCAGTCAGCTGTCAAACAACACCCCCTGGTCCCTCTCCTCCAGGCACTTCTGCTTGGCTGTGAAAACATCCTTAGAAGAACAGTCCTTAATTCCTTTGAAGTGTTTCACTGGTGTTTCTTTCTGGGTCTTACATCTCTACAACTTCATCTGCACTCTGCTGTACCTATCACACCTCAGAGACAAAGGCTGAGGGCCTTCACTAGCACTTTATCCCTCTAACCTTGCTGTGCTATCCCTCCACTCATCTCAGGCAAGCCTGATATTACCCCTTTCCCCCTTCCTACCTCTTCAAAAGGTAACAGAGTTCAGATATATGCTCCTTATCAGACAAAGATGCACAAAAATTTCAGTCATTAAATTTGCAGTTTTCATATCAAATTATGTTAGCACAGTGGCTTCTTTGCAGGGACATTTCCTAAGGGAAATTAGGAAACACTGATAAGATGCAGTCAGAGAAAAACAAAAAGAAGTGATGCCTGTTCTGGAGTATTTGATTTGTGTGAACACAAGTAGAAGGAACTCTGCAAACCCTCCGTATGTGCAGTATTAGTCCAAGGATAGGCAGCTGGTTCTGAATATAGCAGCTTATATTTTATTCCACTGCGATATTGTTAGCAAGGTATTTTTTCACGATTGAAATGTTTGTAGTCTCACATTTCTTTAGAAATTTTTAAGTCTAAAAGTTTTTATTTGTTTTTTTTCCTTTGAGTTAACTTATTTCAGGTATTACTAGCTTCTTTGGTGCTCCTAACTGTAATAGACTTTTCTAATCCCTGCTACATGCAATGACTGTGGAGAGCTTGTACTCAGTGAACTGAAATGATATGGTTTACAGAGAATTAAGGATAGGTTGAGAAGTATTTTGACATGTATTTTCTCTCTTCTGCTTCTACTAATCTCCGAATTATTATGCAAACTGAATATTGTATTGATAATTAGGAACTGAAATGAAAATTTGATTTACATTTAATACCTACATAAAATGGGATTAAATTAGAAAATACTACAGTCACTTTGTCTGATTGTTTAATCTGCAGGGACCTGATTTTTCAAGCCTTTACATTATAGAGATGGTAGTTAAACTAGTTAGGCCAAAACCTAGAAACGGATGACACATGTAAACCAGACTTACAACACCTGAGCTTGCTTATTTAGTACTAACTCAGATGTTTTTACATCTAAATCTAAAGTACAGATATGGCTGTAGACCCATTCACAAGCACAAACTGTCTTTAAATGGTTTGTATGGTTTGGATTTTTTAGATGATTTTATTTTATTTTATTTACCAGCTGGTTTACTGTTAGCAAACATTCATTTATTATATATGCAATTCTGGGCTTATTTTTGCTGGTTTTTTGTGATCACAGAGGTATATTCAGTATACTTAACCTCACAACATCTCAGTGAATTTTGGAAATATTTATATCTTCTTGGGTATATTTTTATTTAGCTGTACATATGAAGATTCAAGATCCTGAGTAATGAAAAAGACTAGATCCATAGTAGCATGTGGTTTTCAGTCACAGCAGTTAGGCATCTGGTCATAAATAAGCCATATATATAAGCATTTTACACATGTAGAATATAAAATTGCAGTTTGTAGTTGTGAATTATAAACAACCTTGACTTCACAGTGCTTGAAGACAAATTTCTATATTGTGATGGAAATCACAAAAATCGCTAGTCTGGACATAAAGTTGCCTTAGGCTCTGGTTAGCATATACTGTGCTAGAGATAACCCAGAGAGGACGTGTGCTGCCTCTTGACCTTATGCATCACATTGTGGCATCAGGGAAGCACCAGCAGAGGATTGGAGTAGATAGCCTGTAAATATTTCCTGGAGGCAAGTATTCAAGGTGTCTCTTTTGATAACGGAGGATTGGTAGGTAGGAAGGGAAACAAAATTTGGGAAGATTATATTTCTGTAGCAGAATTTCTTTCATTACTTCCAATAATTTCACTTCTTCACTTTACAAGGGATTGGCAAGAGAAAACCTCCAGCCCTCCAGCTATATTTTCTGCAAGTTATTAGGGAATTCTTACTGATCAAGGAAAAAGATCAGAATCCCCTTAGGCAGAAGTGGAGCAAACCTCTTGATATCAGCTTCTTAAATTAGACTATTACATAGGATCTAGGGGCTTATTCTATCTTGAAAGTACCTGTAGCCTCTGTGATGTGTGTGAAGAAAATTATTCTACTGTGAATTGCACATCTTTTCACTCCTGCCTGGTTGCAGGAAATTTTTTAGAGGAAAGTCTATTCTGAGGGATTCTGAGGGATTTTGAATGCAGACAGTTGCCAAAATTTTCAACTAAATTATTTTATAAGCCTTTCTAATTACAGAAGCCAAATGTTGCCTAGTTAACACAGTGTCTTGTTAAGACAAGGGAATTTTAATGACCAATAACACTTGCCTATGGCTCTTCATTTTACGAAAGGAATTACAGGATTATTCTTCTTGTTTGGATGTATTAATTCACTTAGTGTACAGATAGCAAAGGATTTTTGTGTGTGTGTGTTTTTCCTTGTCCTTGGCTGAATAGTTTAAATGTTATGGACTTGAATAAGTGCATATTAATATCTTTTGATATTTAATGCTCTCTCAATTGGGAGAATAAGGTGAGAATGGAATAAGAAGAGAAGTTTAAAATAATTAAGAATCATAAAAATAATGTCTACTGTGGCCCCTGCATTACACTAGGAAGGAAGCCAGCCATTCTTCTACTGTACCATTAAATATCTATCTTATACTTTTCCCTTCCCTTTTCCCCCTATGACTTCACCATTTCTGATATTTTCCCAGAAAAAGAACAACTTTTTTCAGAGAATTCTCTGACTTTAAAGGTGGAAGAGGGGACACAGAAAGCAGGACTACATTAAACCAAATTCCTACAATGAAAGGGAGGTGAGAGGAGAAAACTGATTTGGAGCAGGAAATTCTGAAAGAGAGACAATATTCCTCTACTATGAAGAAGATGCATTAATAGGCTGAGAAATGGAGATCTCCACTGCATCCCCTGAAGGAAACTGGGTGCAGAAACTGGAGAAGCATTTATGAAGAAAAATAATAAATTACTATTTAAGTGATATCTTATCGTGAAGACTTAACAGTATTTAATAACCAAAGGAATCTCTCTCTTCTGTAGAGAATTTTCAAATAATTTTCTCCAGCTCTGTAGGCCTTAAAAGCAGAAGGCATATTCCATCTCGGGAATTCCCACCCTAAACAGCATAGGAAGAAGCAGCCAATGTAGAAAAATCTGTTTTGTGAGGGAAGCAGGAGGTATAAATCACCAAATATATCAGAAAAGAGAGTGGCTTAGCTGTAGGGTAAGGGAAGATTATGATTCAAATTAATTTACTTAATTTGCTTGTGTGTAGCAAATATATTATAAAGTTATTATGAAATGATATCAGATGAATGTTTACTTATATTAGTATACCATTAGAAATACTTCAAGTGTGAGAGTCTGCATGAATTTGGCAGGTCAGAATTTATTTTATTGTGATGCCTTTTTATTAATATATGGTTGGGGATAGAAAAAAAACATTAAAATTTAAAAAAATATTCAGAAAATAGAAAATCTCTTTATATTAGTGTTTAGGCAAGCAGATAGTGAAGAAAAGTCCTCAAACATACCTCTTGAACCAGTATATAAGTATGTTATGTCATTATTTACACACCAGTGCCAGTTACAGACATGATACACAAACAATCCTACAAAAAATGCATTTCTTAAACCTTTAGCTGAAAGAATTTACCATATTTGATAAAAGAGATGAGAAAAACGTTTCATTTGTAGTGCAGTTGACTTCCATTTGAACATCTGGGAAAATACATCCTGCAGTAACTCTCAGTTTTGCATAAATAGAATATATTGGCATTTAGGAGAAGTCCCTGGTGACGGGAAAAAGGCTAACATTGTGCCCATATTTAAAAAGGGTAGAAACTGGGAACTACTGATCTGGCAGCCTCATCTCTATGCCTGGGAAGATCATGGAACAGATCCTCCTAGAAGACATGCTAAAGCACATGGAGGACATGGAGGTGATTAATGGCAGTCAGCACGGTTTCACTAGGGGCATATCCTGTATGACCAACTTAGTGGCTTTCTGTGACGGGGTAATGACAGCAGTGGATATGGGTAAACCACTGGATGTGATCTATTTAGACTTCCATAAGGCCTTTGACATGGTCCCCACAACATCCTCCTCTCTAAATTGGAGAGACATGGATATGATGTGTGGATGATACAGTGGATAAGTAAGTGGTTGGATGGTTGTGATTGAGAGCTTCCCTGAAGAGAAGGAGT
The DNA here is from genome assembly GCA_033459285.1 of Clamator glandarius. Lineage (NCBI taxonomy): Eukaryota > Metazoa > Chordata > Aves > Cuculiformes > Cuculidae > Clamator > Clamator glandarius. The sequence goes on from JAUNZM010000195.1 coordinate 164,097, forward strand.
TACGGATGCTGGTCAGTGAGAAGCTGGACACAAGCCAGCAATGTGCACTCGCAGCCAGAATGCCAACCGTATCCTGGGCTGCATCAAAAGAAGAGTGGCCAGCAGGTCGAGGGAGGCGATTCTGCCCCTCTATTCCTCTCTTGTGAGACCTCATCTGGAGTATTGTGTACTGTTCTGGAATCCTCAACATAAGAAGGATATGGAACTGTTGGAACAGATCCAGAGGAGGGCTGCACAGATGATCTGAGGGCTGGAGCACCTTCCATACGAGGACAGGCTGAGAGAGCGGGGGTTGATCAGCCTGGAGAAGAGAAGGATCTGAGGAGATCTTATAGCAACCTTCCAGTACCTGAAAGGGGCCTACAAGAAAGCTGAAGAGGAGGGGGACTATTCATAAAGGCTTGTGGCGATAGGACGAGGGGGAACAGGTGTAAATTGGAGAGGGGCAGATTTAGACTAGACTTTGGGAAGAATTTCTTCAACATGAGTGTGGTGAGACACTGGAACAGGTTGCTCAGGGAAGTTATTTATGCCCCATCCCTAGTGGTGTTCAAGACCAGGTTGGATGGGGCCTTGGGTAAACTGATTTAATGGGATGTCTCTGCCCATGGCAGGGGGCTGGAACTAGATGATCTTTAAGGTACCTTCCAAAACTAACCATTCTCTGATTCTATAATTCTATGATTTTAGTGTGGATTTCATTCAGATGCCTACAATAATAAAAACCAAGGATGGTTCCAGGCTGAAAGTGGGTTTTGTTTTTGGTTTTTTTTTTTTCCTTTTCTGGAATGTTGGGTCACAAATCATATTTTGCGCTCCTGGCTTTTCATTAGCCGCATGTTCCTGTGAACTGACTGAAGAGCTATTCACTGTAACATCTGTAGTCATATTTGAATTGTTTCCTCTGTTACTTTAATACTTCTCAAAAAAACCCAAAAACCAAACAAACAGACCAAAATTTCCAGTAGAAGTGTATGCAGCTGTAGGCAGATGTGTCAGCTTGGAAATGAATTCTAAACCTTCAATAGTTTTTTTCTGACAAGTACAAGAGGGCTATTTTGGCTTCATTTGTTTTGTTTTATTTTCCCTAACATGCTTCATCCTCCTGTTTCTGGTCTATCGGGAAATGGATATTTAAGTAAACCCTTATCAAGGGGTTTATTACAAACCCTTATCAAGGGGTTTATTACAAATCATAATTCCTGTAAAAAATATGTTAACGTATTTATCAGTGCACATGCTAGTTCTTCTGTTTCATGGTTACCTGAAGTTCTGTAAATTGACAAAGATACACTAGAAAAAGGCTAACAGTTTCTGAGCTGTACTATAATCTTCCAATAACTCCAGTGAAGGGGAATCTTGTCCTGCTTTTTTTCTTCATAGCCCACTTGCTTCAACAGCAAATACCTAAGCCAGAAACCTGACAATACATGGTATTTAATAAGACATGTAGCGTCACTTACTTCAGTGCAGATACTTAGATCGTTTTAATTTTCCTAATCTTCAACCATTATGCTAATCACTTTTGTAGGCCCTCTAAAAGAAAATGTGTCTGTCAAACATTTCACAATAGCACCATGTAGCCATGTTATACTCCAAGAATAACAAAAATAAATCTTCTCACACTGCCCTTCCCTGAAAACAGTACTGCTGCCACCATGTCATAGTCTTACCACTTACTGAATAACACGCAGTTTATGTAACCTCCCTTTCCAATCTCTGGATTCAGTCTCTTTGCTTGGATAACTGGCTTTAAACTTATAGGATTTGCTAGCAGCAGCTGAAGAATCTGCTAGTGTCATTCTGGCTCAAAGCAGTGATGATAGGTTTCAAGGGAGGATTGTTCTTTTGGGGGGGGGGGGTTTGTTTGTTTTTTAAATGAGCTTTGTATCAGTTGCATGCTCTTATTCTGCTTTTTAGTTTTTTCTAGAAGGACTTTTAATACTCTTGCTTTGAATATTGAATAATAAACTAGTTCTGAAATACATTAATCTTACATACATACCTTCTACTCTTTTAAATTTTCCATTCAGTTTCATCTTAAAACCTCTTAAGATTTCAGAGCCTTATTTCATAATGGGAACTTTGGAGTTCAGCAACAGAAAGAAATATCTGGATCCTTCAGCCTTTCAAGGTCAGCAAATATGATTTTAATAATTTTTTGACTGAAAAAAAGGTTCAAAATGACTGCTCTGTGAATTGTCACTTACCTGTGCTCCATTCTGTACTAAAAAGTGAATGACTCTATATGGTTTTTCAATCAAAATATCAACTGTCTGCACAATTTGCTAAAGTTGATTAAACCTCTTTGAAATTACGGTGGAAAAGATGGATGCAAGGTAACTGCAACATCCCTCATTTATAAACACACTAAGTGACAAAAATTCTACCCAGAAGCTAGGCCAGTTTTCGGTGATATTTTACAAGCACATTCTTGCCAAAATGCTTGCCAAATTTCATTTTTGCTCTTTGGATATGCTTCCCAGGACCTCAGATGGCTCTTGTGAGTAGATTAATAGCATGGTGAGAATGTGTTTATTGCCATGGATTTAGAAGCTTTAGTGACAGTGACTTGCCTTTGATGGAAGATATCGATGACTCGCATCCAACTTACTAGAAGAATTCAGGCTTGTTTCTGTGTAATGCCATTAGTGTTTCAAGATAAAAGCCAAATTGATCTTTTGGTATTAACTGAGAGGGTGCAGAACTAAGCCACTTAGTGAGAAAGATATTTAAATTTGAAAGACATTAACTACATTTTACTTCAAAGTAGTCAACATTGCCTATGTAAATACAACTTCTGCAAAGTTTGTCTGAAACTAATAGGTCTTTAATGATAAAATATTGGATTTGGATTCAAATAACAGGAGGTTCTATATTAAATAAGATAATTATGAAACCAAAAGTCATTATTTTTCAGTCTTCAAAAAAGTGGACTGTCAGTGGAAAATTTTTTGTCCAGTAATATACAATGGCTACAGATGTTTTCATTAATATATATTTTAGGGTTTGGTTTTTATTTGTGTGGGTGTTTTTCCCCCTTTTATTACTTTGGAAACATTTTCACCTGAAATCATAATATTTTTTTTTCTTTGACAGAATGTGTCATCAATTATCTTGTTTCTATTTCAGTAAGTGGCAAATTATACATTTATGCTGAGATTTTCTCCTATTTGACTGAAAGATGTGGGAGACCAAGTCATCAGTTTTAATTCTGGCCTTAGTTGTTGAAAAAAATTGTGTATAAGATTATGACAGTGATGATGGCAAAGAAAATAGAGGCAAAAGATCAGTTTTGTTTTTTCTGAAATTCACATTAATATTTTTAATTGAAAGCACACATTTGAGAAAATAGGTGTTAGGTTGTTGCAGAGTGGGAGTTCTCGGAAGCCAAATGTCGGGGTGTTGGTTCACAGACCCTTGTTTTTTGTTGAGAAGAAAAGATGTGTACAACTCAATATGAGTTAAATGCAGGCTCTGTTTATTAGCTTCAAACACTTTCTTAAATACACAAAGCTATAATTACTTATACGGGTTAGTAAATGATTGGCCAAGCCTAAAAGTTAACATTTACATACGTCCGCCTACTTGCGGTTTCGCTTAAGCTTAATTCCCCATTTCTGTGTAGTTTACTTGTAGTTTCGTTTATGCTCAGTTCCCCATTCTTACACAGTTAGCTTCAATTAACAAAAGGCGCAGCGTTCTTCATTTCCTCGCTATCATCAACTCTTGATATTTTTCCACTGAGGCCTACACTTTACTTGAACATAACTTTTCCAAGGATCCATGCCCTTGTTCATCAAGCCATTCTCCAACATTAGGTGTCTCCTACCTGTAAGTAGATTTATAGAGTGAGCAGATTTTTTTTCCAAACTATTTCTGTTTTGTTCTCCTTTCCCTCTGTATAAGACTGCATTTTTTCTCCCTAGTTTGTATAATATTAAAAGCAAGCACTGTCTTATTTTCTATGTTTGTGTGGTGATCAGCAGGATGAGGGCCCTGTTTTCAACTCATCTAAAGAGTATGCTGTATAAACCAAGTGGCTTGGTTTCCTTCTTCCAGTTATTTGAAACATTACACCAGCTCTAATAGATTTAACCCTACAATGAGACAGTTGTTTTGCCATGACAGGATAAAAATATGAAGATCAAACATAATTAAAGTTGCTACAACTGTATGTCATGTATCAAATTGCAGAGATTTTCCTGCATAATCTACATTATCCTGTGTCAACAATTACCTCAGGTAACATCAGTTCAATAACACTGACAATTTTAATTGCTTTTATCTTTGAAAGTTCAGGTCATTGTTTGTTAAAACCCTGACACAACTGCATTTTTTTGCCACTGACTTCATTAGGGCTAGAATTTTACTTCATGATTGTACATGTGCCCTCATTCTTGAAATCCAGTGGTGTCCAGTTGTTAACATTTCAACAGTAGCACTAATACTGCTCCTTCCAGTAATGCACTAATTTACTGAATGTAGGAACAAAAGCACTAATACAATGTTAAATACCAAATCAATTATACAAAATTTGTAATATGTATTTTTTGTTAAAATGTTGATGAATATAAAATTGCAGCTTTGGTTGTACTAAAAAGCTTATCCTGGTCTTAAATACTCAACTGCTATGAACCAATAGACTGTATGTAACAAGGTTCAGTTAAACCTAATGGATTAAGAAAAAATTGTTAAAGAGAATATCAGTCCCACAGGTTCTCATGGTTAATCAAGCAAACTGGAATTAGAGAGAACTCTTTCTAGGTACTAGTGGCACATTTACCCGTGTTGCAGGGGACCCCATCCAGGCCACAACATTGCCTTATGGTCATGAACTAAAACTCTTGTAAATATATGGTCTGGCTACTAACCTCAGAAAGGAATTTAGAACATTGACCAGTCACAGGACCAAACAAAGCCAGAGGCTAAGTACATTATTCCCTATTTTGCTGAATAGGCCATGTACAAATGCTAGCTTAAAATTGTTGCAAGTATATGCTCAGTTGCACTCATTTGTTTCCAGCAAAATCTATCTACTATCCTGTAGAAAAGAGCAACAGATAATTTGATAGTTATTCTAACCTGAGGCAAGGATCTTGTAGGAGAGTAGTAGCTCACTTATTCTTTAGCAATGTGTTTGGAATGACACTAGTGACAGTCAGTGGAAAAATTTCCTAACTGAAATAACCTGGAGTGACTCCTGTTTTACTGAGTATAGTGAAGGAAGTTACATGAAAAACTCACTTAGGTGAGCACACAGTTTAGCCTGTATCAATGTTGTTCTGTTGTCAGAACATATAATACTCTTACTTACAATCCCTTTCTTTAAAGTGTATATTTTGAGTCATCCACTAAAATAGCACTCAGGGGTTGTGTGTGTGTGTGTGATTTGTTTTTTTTTAATATAGATTTGTTTACTTTATACACATGTACAAATGTATTTTGTGGCATCTAAGACTTTTTTTATTATGTAAAGCAGGTTCTTGCAATGTAACTTTAGATTAATTTCCATTATTCAGTCTAATGGCTTGCAATTCTAACATGAAGATGTAAATAGCATGACAGAGAGATGTTTTATTTGATTTTGATCAAGTGCTTGGGGATTTTTGTTTGGTTTCGATTAGTTTCCTGCTTAATGCTTTGATTGTAGAGTTGATTCATACTAATTAAGAGGAGAAAAAAATGGCAAAAAAATATTAATAGAATCATAGAATAATCAGGTTGGAAGAGATCCACTGGATCATCGAGTCCAACCATTCCTATCAAACACTAAACCTTGTCCCTTAGCACCTTGTCCACCCGTGCCTTAAACACCTCCAGGGAAGGTGAATCAACCACCTCCCTGGGCAGCCTGTTCCAGTGCCCAATGACCCTTTCTGTGAAAATTTTTTTCCAAATGTCCAGCCTAAACCTCCCCTGGCAGAGCTTGTGGACATTCCCTCTCCTCCTGTCCTCTGTCACTTCGGAGAAGAGCCCAGCTCCCTCCTCTCTACAACCTCCCTTCAGGTAATTGTAGAGAGCAATGAGGTCTCCTCTCAGCCTCCTCTTCTCCAGGCTAAACACCCCCAGTTCAATGAACATTCTTGCCATTGATGCATTGTGATCCAATTAAAACTGTATACACGCCAGTGTTTCAACAGTCTTTGACTTACTAAGACATTTATTTTTCTTTTATCTTCAGAATTGAGTATTTTTCAAAATTGATACTTTTTTTAAAAAAAATCATATGCAACTACATACATTTTCAGCTGAGAATAGTAATATGATTTTGTAATCTTTCTTACACTTAGAAAAGTTACTTTAGTGTATTTTCTGGCCCAGTTTTTGTTTCTTTATAACTGTATTAAAAAAACCTACAAGACTGACATTTTTGCTGATACAATCATCATCATAATTATTGATGTGCCAATCATTTCTCAATGTTTTACTACAATATACTTTCTGCAGAGCAAGAAGAAGTTGACTCTTAAGCTTCAGCTGGTGTAAAGAAAATTCACACCAAGTTCAAGAATCTCTCTGAAACTGATCTGTTAGCAGGATAGGCTCTCTAAATTGTCATTATAGCCTGTCAGTAAACAATATGAAGCCTAGTTTTCCACCCCAGGTCATTTTCCACAGCCTCTCATCAGGTAATAAGCTTTAGATAACCTCTGTAGTAGAAGTTGCAGAGTTCAGTACCTGGTGATTTTTCTAATACTGCATGCAGATGCAGTTTGCTAATACAGTTGCTGTGCACTGAAGTAAAATATTTCAGGCTGTCCCCCACTCTCATGGAATTAAATAGGAGGAGGACAGACACAGGAGAGGGGAGGTTGGAAAACAGCCCTGGAATTCACCTTCTCAAAGCAGTGATAACCTCAGATTTAAATGAGGTTGCTCTGGCTTTTGACCAGCTTTTAAATGTATCCAAGAATAGAGATTCAATAACTTATCTAGGAAAATTGTTCCAGTGCTTAATTCTCATTAAAAGATACTTTCCTGCTGTTGTCAGAATTTCCTTTGCTGCAACTTGCAAGTTACCTGTTGTTCTTTCAGGGTGTACCTCCAAGACTCAATACACCTCCATAGGTAGTTGAAGGCAACCACTTGTTCCTCCCAGCCCTCTTTTCTCCAGGTTAAGCAAACACACTTCCCTCAGCCTTTGCTTCTATGCTAGGTGCTCCAGATCCCCACTACCCCGGGGGCCTTGCAGTGGACTCTCTCTAGTTGGTAAGGGGCTAATAGCACCTTTCCTGCATGAGGGAGCCCAGAACTGGGCTCGGTACTCCAAGCATGGCCTCAGAAGAGCTGGGCATGGAATAAACTTTTTCCTTGACCTGCTAGTTATGTTTGTCACCTATCAGTGGCAGGGCTGCAACACTAGATCATAGTTTTGGAGCAGGTACCAGCAGGGCAGTTTTGAGCTTGGATGGGAATGGCTCATATGCTGGGGACTATAGAGTCCATCTTCATCAGCATTTTACAAACATTGCAAGAGACAGGTTTGTTGTTTTTTATTGAGAGTCATGCACAATGTTTAGCAAAGAAGTATAAGAGAACAATATCATGGCATGCAAAAGATTTCCATATTGTTCATTTTCAGAGGGCTGTTTCTTTGCAATCACCTCTTAAAAATATTACAGGTCTCTAAAGGATTTAATGGAACTTTATCGCAGTCATTCTTGGGGATTTTACTGTCTATAATCAAGCTCACATTAATGGACACGTAGCAAATTTAAGTAAGCATTTAAATGTGTGTGTAGGAGAAATTTAGAAGGTAGTAATAGATGACAAGGGGAGGTTTTTCTGTTTTCCAATATATCACAAGTAAATATTGTCATATTGTCTTATTAGCATTATCTTGATGATGAATAACCCATACTGTTTTTTTTCTTTTCTTGTAAAATACTGTTGTCTTCAGTTTCTATTGATTCTAAATGCATGTGTACGTCAACAAGGAAGGGGATTAGTCTGCTATAAATATTTTATTGATCTCTCCATCAGTTAAAATGTATTAAAGCTCAGATTTTTCTGGGGCAATGCACCTCAAATATGTTATCTTTTTTTGCCATTGTACAGCATTAATTTCCAATTGGAAGCTGACTGGCTAACTCTACAACATATTTTGGCAACTGGAATCATGGAGTGCTTATGCATTGGAAGAAGGAAAGAGGAAGAAGCAGAGAGATGAGAGTGTGGAGTAAATAGTGTGAACTTACACAGCTCTGAAATGTGAGACGTCTCCAACATGCTTGGTAAGGGAATCACTGGACAGGAAACCTTTGGGAGATAGAGGCCAGCTACGAATGTGATCTAGACCATTGCATTTAGCTGTTCATCCCTGAAATGCAGCACAACTCTGCATTATATTTGACATGTAATGTAGCATTACATCTGTTACATAACACAACACAACTATCAGTTCTTGGCATATAAAGTCCGAACTGTTAAATCAACTAGAGCTTTCATTAAAGGGCCTGTTTCAGCTGACCTGCAGGGAAGTGGGAGGTAGGGGAAGAGCTGGTTTGAGTTTCTTTTCTGAAGTTTCTGCTATCCAGGGGGATATAATAATTAGGCAGCAGTGATGTGAGTTTCTTTGGATATCCAAGAAGCATTTTGACAGAGGTGGTTTTTTGACACCTACGGGCATATGAGGAACAGCCAGAACTGTGATTTAGAGCAGTAAAAACTCCTGGTTTGTGTGCTGCCCATTTAAAATATTTTATTAGAATCAACTCCTTGTAGTCTATAATATACTATTAAATGCAGTCTTTCATTTGAATAGAATATGTTTGCTCTTTCTTTTGAAGAGGTAATGCAGTCAGGTGTCTTTTAGCCAAAACTAATAGTAAACTGCATCTCACAAGATGATTTTACTAATATGAGTAAAGATATTTCATCCTTTCACTTTAAGACTTCACTTCACTTGAAGGTGGATTAAAAAAAACTAGCTGGCTAATTTTAACTACTGCCATTATATGGCATGAGTGGTCATATGTATGGTTTGTTTCCATTTTGTGTGCTAATCTCTACTTTTAAAGGAGAGCAGGGTTAGCAGAAGCCTCTGTGAAGCACTTCTTCCCTGAGCAGCCATCAAGTCTTCCTTGGAAGCGTTCAGATACTTCATGCCGGAAAAAAATGGGGAGAGAGCACAAACAACAGAGATGGCAAGCGAGATCAAGTGGATTGAAGTCTGCAGGACAGCAAAGAGCAGCTGCATGGAGGAGCAGAGAGCAGGCAACCAGGATTCACTGGGGGGAGAAAAAATACAGTTGAAGTCTGTGCAAAATTTCCTGCAGCTCAGGAAGCTGCTAAATTGATAGCCCAACAACCTGAATGCACAGAATATTCTGCAAAGGTAAGATGGCAATGGGTCACAGAACTGAATCTTTTTTATTTCTCTTGCATCTAGTCTAGTAACTTTGATTTTTTTCTCCATGTAAAAATAGTTTAGAATTCTAGTTTATAGTCTAATGACTAGTCTCACTTTTTTTATTTTTTTTCTTCTTTTAATTTGAATGTCTCTTGCCCTTCTTTAAGAATCTCACTTCAGAACAGATGAAGTAATATTCACCGCAAAGCTCTGGCCAAATAAAGGTCTTGTCACAGCACACTGATATTTTTTTCAACATATGCACACATTACTACTTCTGTATTTCTTGTAATAGTGAAAAGAAAAATCTATATGAATGTAATGTTAAAATCACTAGATTAAAATCAGAAACACATGGTTTTATTCTTGTGACTCTTTCAATTATTCTGAAATGTATAGAGTGAGTAAGTTAGCCTTATTTGGTCTAGATTATTGATACACGTAGTTCTGATACTGCTTTTGCAATTTCTTTATTATAATCTCAAGTGAAAACCACAGGCATTTGATTAAATGAATTTCAGGGACAGTTTGTTTGATAGTAAAGAAGTGTTTTAATATTTAAAGTGGTGGTGATAATGTTGAATCATAGAATCATAGAATAACCAGGTTGGAAGAGATCCACCGGATCATCGAGTCCAACCATTCCTATCAAACACTAAACCATGCCCCTTAGCACTTTGTCAACCCGTGCCTTAAACACCTCCAGGGAAGGTGAATCAACCACTTCCCTGGGCAGCCTGTTCCAGTGTCCAATGACCCTTTCTGTGAAAAAAATTTTTCTAATGTCCAGCCTAAATCTCCCCTGGCTGGGCTTGTGGACATTCCCTCTCCTTCTGTCCCCTGTCACTTGGAAGAAGAGGCCATTACCTTCCTCTCTACAACCTCCTTTCAGGTAGTTATAGAGAGCAATGAGGTCTCCCCTAAGCCTCCTCTTCTCCAGTCTAAACAACCCTAGCTCTCTCAGCCGCTCCTCATAAGGCCTGTTCTCCAGCCCATTCACCAGCTTCGTTGCTCTTCTCTGGACTCGCTCCAGAGCCTCAACATCCTTCTTGTGGTGAGGGGCCCAGAATTGAACACAGGATTCAAGGTGCAGTCTCACCAGTGCTGAGTACAGAGGGAGAATAACCTCCCTGGACCTGATGGTCACACCGTTTCTGATCCAAGCCAAGATGCCATTGGCCTTCTCGGCCACCTGGGCACACTGCTGGCTCATGTTCAGTCAGCTGTCAACCAACACCCCCAGGTCCCTCTCCTCCAGGCAGCTTTCTAGACAGACTTCTCCTAGTCTGTACCACTGAACAGGGTTGTTGTGCCCCAAGTGCAGGACCCGGCATTTGGCCTTGTTAAACTTCATGCCATTGGACTCTGCCCAGTGGTTCAGCCTGTTCAGATCCCTTTGCAGAGCCTCTCTACCCTCCAGCAGATCCACACTTCCACTCAGCTTAGTGTCATCTGCAAACTTGCTCAGGGTGCACTCGATGCCTTCATCCAGGTCATTGATAAAGACATTGAACAGGGCTGGACCCAGCACTGAGCCCTGGGGAACCCCACTTGTCACTGGCCTCCAGCTGGATTTAACTCCATTTCCCACCACTCTCTGGGCCCGGCCATCCAACCAGTTTTCCACCCAGGAGAGTGTGCGCCTGTCCAGGCCAGAGGCTGACAGTTTCCTAAGCAGAATGCTGTGAGAAACTGTGTCAAAGGCTTTACTGAGGTCCAGCAAGATACATCCACAGACTTTCCCTCGTCCAGCAGCTGAGTCACTTTGTCATAGAAGGCGATCAGGTTAGTTTGGCAAGACCTGCCTTTTGTAAACCTGTGTTGACTGGGCCTGATCACCTGGTTCTCTTGCATGTGCTTCATGATAGCACTCAAGATCACCTGTTCCATGACTTTCCCTGGCACTGAGGTCAGACTGACAGGCCTGTAGTTCCCTGGATCTTCTTGTAGATGGGCACAACATCACCCAGCCTCCAGTCCAGTGGAACTTCCCCAGTCTTCCAAGACTATTGATGGAAAGGGGTTTGGCCAGCACATCCGCCAGCTCCTTCAATACCCTTGGGTAAATCTCATCCAGCTCCATAGATTTCTGGGTGTCTAGTCGGGCTAGCAGGGCTCTGACCACCTCCTCTTGCACCATGGGAGCCTCATTTTGCTTCTCTAGCTCCTGGGTTTGTACAGAAAGGAAACAACTTTCTTTACAATTGAAGACTGAGGCAAAGAAGGCATTAAGTACCTCAAACTTTTCCTCATCCCCTGTCACTGTTGCTCCTTCTGCGTCCAACAGGGACTATATGGTCTCCCTAGTCCTCCTTTTATTATTTATATATTTATTGAAAGATTTTTTGTTATCTTTCAGAGACTTTGCCAATCTGATTTCTAGTTGAGCCTTAGCCCTTCTGATTTTTTCTCTACACAATCTCACTTCCCTCCTGTAGTCAACCCAAGTGGCCTGTCCCCTCTTCCAGAGCCCATAAACATTCCTCTTCTTCTTGATGTCACTCAAGATCTCCCTTTTCAACCAACCTGTTTCTTTTCCCTGCCAGCTTTTTTTTTTTTGGAACATGGGGATGGCTTTCTCCTGAGCCACTAGGATCTCCTTTTTGAAGAGTTCCCAGCCCTCATGGGCTCCCTTGCCCTTAAGCACTGTCTCCCATGAGAATTTGCCAAACAGCCTTCTGAAGAGTTCAAAGTCTGCCCTCTGCAAATTTAATGTTACTGTCCTGCTAACCACCCTCTTCACTTCACCTAGAACCGAAAACCCTATCATCTCATGATCACTTAGTCCTAGGCGTCCTCCTACTGCCACATCCCCCACAAGGCCTTCTCTGTTCACAAACAGCAGGTCCAGGAGGGCACCTTCCCTTGTCGGTTCGTTCACCAGCTGTGCAAGGAAGTTGTCTTCCACACACTCCAGGAGCCTCCTAGACTGCTTCCGTTCTGCTCTATTGTACTTCCAGCAGATATCAGGAAGACTGAAGTCTCCACAAGAATGAGAGGCATTGATCTAGATATTAACCCCAGCTGTTTATAGAAGAGCTCTTCATCTGCTCATCAGCTTCTATATTTTGAAATACAGAAAATCTACAAAACACTTGATTTGTTTATAAACTGTAAGTTATGGACTGAATTTTCAGTTTTTGAATGAAGTTGTCAGAATTACAGCATGTTACATCTTGGAATATTTTGTCAACACTATGAAATTTTAAACTTCTGTGTTAAGTAGGCTTTTTGATTTTAACATTTCAAGAGTGATATGAATAAGACAAGGTATGTAGGAAAGTGTATATTTTCAGGGGGAATACTGGAGAAATAATGGCCCTTGAAATTAATTAGTACATGAAATTCACTGTATTTCCAAGCACTTCACTGATTTTTTTTTTCTTTTTGCCATATCTTGAAGTCAGAATCAGTTGTTATAATTTCATAACTGGAACAAAAAGAAAAGGTTTAAGTTTCCAGAGTTACATAGAACAGTGAACAAGTATTGAAAGAAAGGGCTGATTTCTGTCTTACTTCTTGGGGAATTGGTTTAATCAACTATTTTTGTCAACATTCACACTGACAAAATCTTTCTTAGAAGATAAAGTTTGTCCTTGTACCACAGTAACATGACTAAACCTCTGCAGAAACTAGAACATTATATTTCATATCAACTACTACAGGGTTCCACTTTCAGCACCGTGACATTATGAAGAACATCACTCTTCCCTTGCCTTGTATAGAGCTTTTGGAATCTAACCCCATCTGTGTGTGCTATTAAGAGGAACAGACAATAGGGTCTTGCACAGGACCAAATCATTGAAGGCAGGTATTTAGCTCTGTTTTAAGTTCTCTGTATTTCAATGAGTTACAGGAATACAGGGAAAAAGAAGTGATTGAACTGCAACTCTTACCCTTGTTGGTGAAGTTTAGAAGAGTTTCTTGCCAGCATGATTTAGTAGATTTTTAATAACAGTACTACTTTCTTGAACTCTTCTCCAGTGCCTTTGATGAGAGATTGTGTCTTGCTACTGTCGCAAGTCCTTGCTTGTCAGTCAAATTGCCTACCATAGTCTGGTATCACTATTTATAGCTGGAAGAACATCTGGTACTTTGTATGAGGTATTACATTAGTACAAATTATTGCTATCTAGTGGTGACATTCATCTTGGATATGCCACATCATGATGTCATTTGCTATCCAAAGTACGTACAGCCTGTTGGATGAAGTCAGTTAGCATCTAGTGATCCCAGAAAGACAAAAATCTCCAAACCTTGATAAGCTAAATGAATCTCCAATCAAATTTTAAACTAAAATGGATTCAGTTTATTTCTTGACATTCCGAAAGGCTTGATTAATTCATGTTTTGCATCATATTTTAAATTGCATATAAAGGCACTAAACATTATTTCCAGTGAGAAATACATAAACATTTAAAAAGCACAACTTATGAGCATATAAGCAAATTACTGAAAGGTGTATCATTTTGTGAAAATCTAATGCAACACTGACTCTGCAAAAGCTGCCACTGTGCGTGCTTTTTATTCCCAAAGAAAGATATGGCTTCTTTGCTCATCTTTTACTAGCTAGTAAACTACACTTTTGCATGTGCCATTGCTTACTGTATGATTTAATGACCTTCTTATCCATGGTATGAATTTCTCAAAGTATGTATAAACATTTATCTCTTTAGAAACTAAGTATATACTAAATGCCAGTTTGAAAGACACTGGTCTGAGTAATAACTTCCAAGAACATCAACTATTGAAAGTGTGGCTAGAGATGATGCTAAATAATTAACAATTGGAGACCTTGCACTAATATAGCTATATTACTTCCAATGTCTCACCTATGAATATTTTTATGCTTTACTGCTTTGAATGGTGAAATAACATTTATATTTGACAGTATTATAGCATAGATCTGAGTTTGGACTGAGTCTTTTTCTACACGGTATAGAAGTTTTCACTATTTAAACTAACGTTTTCATTAACAAAAGGCTAAGACATCTGCACCATGGTTCACTTTTAGTATTTTAAACAAAATATTAATTCTCAAATACAAATTTACCTCCAGGCTCTCCCTTGCTAGTATCAAGTACTGTTCAAACCAAACTTTGAGATCTTAATCATTTGGATTAATCATTTTATTTCCTGTAATTTTTTTTTTTACTGCCTCAGTCCTTATAAGATGTTGATGGAGTCAAAGAAAATATCTTTAAGCCCTACATAAAAAGATAATTCATGATGTTTCTAGCCTTACGGGACACAAATATAAAAAGATATCTCTGTTCCAGTCACTAGCACTAACTGATCTTTCTTGAGACTTTTAACAGGAAGACTGAGAAGAGTGGACCTGGAAACCAAATTGCCCCTTTGTTACTTGAGGTGATTTTACATATAATTGCTGAAGTAGAGGCCATGATAGTGAGTAATCTTATGATGTGGATTGTACCTATTAAATAAAATAATTGATTTACCTATTCACTATGATATAACTATCTTAATTTATTTTGTATAGATTAATTCACATTTCCTGGATGTAAATTTCCTACTGAATCTGAATCTCACCCATCACAAAAATTATTTGGGTTTGTGTTTTATTATTTTTATTTGTTTGTTTTGTTTGCTTGTTTTTCTCCCAAGGAACACTATATTATTCTGTATTCTTATTACAATATAGTGCACATCTCTTCCCACAGATACAGATTTCTAAGAAGCCCCAAACCTTTATACCCCTTTCACAATACCATGCTTCAAAGATGCTTGGTTTTCTCTTCAATTTTCTCCTATTATTTTCTTCTACTACAGTAACATTTTTCCTAGTTACATATATCTAAATAACTGTCCTTTAGTAAATTTAGCATGAAACTATTAATCCAAATTAAGGCTGACACAGTGCCTCATATAACAGATGAATAAACCAGTGGCAACTGGGACTTTTATAAGGGTTGAAAACCTGAAATCCCTCTTTATCAGAAGTGCAAATTTGTTGAGCTAGAGAAATATGTGTAGTGCAATGCAGTAACACAGCTGGATCCAAACGTTCAATCCAATTGCTAGAAGATAAAATGAGTCTTCAAAAGCTTTCAAAGAGAAGGTATGACATGAAACGAAGCCAGTAAGCTCTGTAGTGTTTAGTTTGCACTGCAGATATGAAGCCATTCTCTCTGGAACTCTTTTACAGAGATCTGAGGTGTTTACATATGGATGTGCAACACTAGGCCTTACTGTTTAGTTTCGACAGTTTCAAAAACTTAACATTTTTTTGCCAGATAGGTAACAAGGATTTATAGGCAATGCCTTAGAAAGCATTTCAAGATCTTAGAGATGTACTTTAGCTCTGAAGCCATTTTATTTCCAGATCCTTAGCTCTCACAGGAACATGTAGTTGAAGGATGATAACAATTTTGCAGCCTTTACTTACTCTGAAGATTTTTTGTCATTAAGTGAATGCTTGTCTCATCCAGAAGCCCTGGTGGGGGATGCTGTCTCAAATAAGGTGGGAAAATGCCCTCAACTATGCATCATCTTTGAAAAAATGTACTCTCTTTTTGACCATAAACCTGTTGTTTCATAATGCATCTGCTTTCAAAATTTGTTAGGAATAGCACTGGAAGTCTATGCTAAGCAGAGCTTTGAAATGAAAAAAAAAATAGCTTTTGTTCAATTTAGGAGGCCACAAAACTTAATTTTTTGCATTCTTTTAAAATACATTTTAACAGAACACAAAAATAATTACCTCAAGAAAGATAACTCTTTCAACAGAGAAAACTTAATCTTTGTCTTGAACAAATAAAAAAACAAATGTCCTGGGCCCTGAATGTATGAGTAGCCCTTGCTATCCCTGGTCAGCACACGTGGCTCCCTGCACCATACCAGAACCCTGTACCAGCCCTCAAACTATTAATCAATGCCCTAGTGACAATGCAGCACAACCAGCCACCAGCTCCCCACAGCCCTGACCTCCCACGCCATGGACATTCAGCAAGATGGACTGGCCTGCAGGCCCATGTCCTGGCCCATCCTCACCTGTCCCCCTCCCCAGTAAGGTATCAGATGCCTGAGTCTGGGGCTGCCTGATGCCCCTAGCTGCCCTGCTCCTGGCTAAGGCAGTGGGATGATGCCTGGGTCCCAGACCCACCCAGGGAAGACTCCATCTCTCCCAGCACCTGGGTACAGGGATCTGCCAGCCCCTGTGGTGCCTTGACAGATTAAAAGACAAGTATCAATGATTTATATATCACAAGTATTTATGCATAACAGTTTTAAAAGCAGAACACTACTATCACTTATGTGGGAGATTTTGGCACAATATGTCTACAAAGGATTAATTATAAGAAAGAATTGATAAGGAGATCAGAACTGTAATGCACTGACACCATAAATGCAGGATAAAGATTACCCTGTTCTCCATATATTTTTCCTTTTCTTCAGTTTTGCCATTTAGTACAGAAACTATTGTTGACTTTCTGAGTTACTATTAAGTCTGTGGCCCATTCTAGATCACTAAGGAATTTTTTCTACCATCTCTAAGCTCAGCACTGTCTGTGCTGGGTGAATTTTTACCTTCTTCTGTGCAGTTTCTGTCCCAGTTTAGTTCCACAAGCCTTCCTAGGGGCATAATGCGCAGAGGATGCTCCATTCTGCTCCAGTAACTCCTCTTCCCCCCAGTTCATTCTTCCCTCAGCCCTTTCAAATTTGGTCCATGAGGCTGCATCCAAGGCTCGTATATATTTTTAATCCCTTGAGGCTCAGCCACACCCTTTAAAAATCCTGAACAGATAGTGTGGTAGATTGATACAATTCTACCATCTATTACAATGTGTTTGGCAAAAGGATGCTACTTACTACCAGGTAAAATAATCTGACCTGCTTAAAAGCTGGAACTATTATACTTCTAACAAATTCCTTTTCCTGTACCCCTAAATCACCAACACACTTTTTCTGGCCCAGCAGGTCTGAGTGTTCAGAATCCCCAGAGCTTTCTCCAAGAACATAATTTCCAAACAGCCTGGGATTTAATGAATTGGGTAGTGAAATAGCCCTCACTGCAGTAGATATACTGCACATTCCTGTATGTGAATTTCTTCTGTAACTGCCCTGATAGCTGAAAATATTTATGTTCTCCTGTATAGCATTTACACCTGAAAGACTGTATGATTTAATATCCTACTTACTATTTCCATCTCATTATTTAAACAGCTATTTTACTGCACTGGTTACTGTCATGCCATTCTTAATTGAGATCTGGAGAGAAGCCAGTGCCACTCACCCTCTTCCCCTCACCCCAGTGCAGAGCATCTGTGAAGCAGCTATGTTTGAGGAAAACTAAAACCAGGAATATTACTCAGGGGAAAGGCTGAGCTTCAGTAAGCTGAATGAGAGGGGAAAAAAAATAAAAATTGTTTGCTTTTATATCTGTAACTGTGATTTATTTCTCAGTATTCTTTCAGCTCCTACATCTGTAATGCCTGCTTTCCTGTAAAGCAAAGGCTTACAAAACCAACTGTCTTTCAGTAAGCTGTTTAAGAAATGATTCGTTCCTAAATTTACAATTTTCTTTCACTGTTTTCCCTCCTAATTATTCAGGGACTTGAACATTCTCATCCAGGGTTTTGACTGAGCATGTACCTAAATTTTTTTAATACAGAATACATTGATCCTGAGGTAAGCTATTGAAATTTGTATGTGGTGACCCTAGTTTGAAACCAGTGTGTGTAATAACGTGACAAACAAGACAGTTCAGTTTTATAAATGGGTGAAATTCAGTTTCCCCATCACAGGTAAAAGCAAATGTTTAAATTGAAATGTTTATTACTGGCTGGTAATCATTGATTCCTTTCAAAGTTTTGAAATTATTCTAATTAATTAAAGCCCTACTCCCCAGCTATAACATAATTGTGATGAAGCAGCTGTTATTCAATGTAGGAGGAAAGTTGATTCTGAAATCTCTACAAGCACAGAAAATTAGTGTCCTAGTAGAACATGAGTCATTACTGTCATAGGAGCCATACTGTGGAATACCTTTATGTATGCAATTGCAGGACTCCATAACTCAAAAAATTTTAATTAATCAATTTATTTTAAAAAATTGAGTTTAATGAAATACTCTTTTTTAGACAGAGAAAATCTGTCTTTAATGGTTCAAAGACACTGATCAGATACTAAAGATATTGGATGTAATTACATTTATAGTACAAATGTGCTGGGCTAAATCCATTGGTGAAATCTGTTATAATTGTCTAGCACACAGTAATGCAGTTGGTGCTAAAAAGCAGATCATCTAGCTGGCGACTTCTCGTTCTGTGCAGGACAGGATGAGTCAGAAGGGAGTAGAGTCAGAGCTTCTTATTTTTGTAATGAGCTCTTCAGGCAGTTCTACCAATTATTTCCTGTACTTAGCTTTGGGCTCATCCTACCCCTGGACCTGTTAAGCAATTTCGGCTAGTATGTTAGTTATATGTTTTCCAGAGGTCCATATACCGTGAGTATTAAAAAAAATAAATTAAAAAAAATCCCAGAACCAACCAACCAACAAAATTCTTGTCTAAGAAAGAGAAAAGACAAAAAGGATATTCAAAAATGTCATTTGAATTGTTTTTCAATTACTTTTACCCAATCAGATGTACTAGAAACTGAAAATTATGTTGACAAGATGAGCTTGCACTATCAATATATAAAAATGAAGGAGGAAGGGAAAAGTAATCAGAAAAAAGCATGTACAAAATTGAAGTGACACTCTGATGCTGTCAAAAGATCATTATATTTGATATGGATCATTTGATGAGATACAGGCCAAATTCAGCCCTGGAGTAAACAGATGGAATGCACTGAGACTGGAAAAGTAACATTGGAAAGTCTTATTTTCTTCTTATTTTGCAGCAAGAAACAGAATGTGCATCATAGCTACAGCTCACTATAACAGGTATGAAAACCAAGATATTAATTTTATCTCTAATAAGGCACAAGAAAACATGCAACTAAGTGAAAATATTTCATGATTCATTTAAACCTTTCATAATATCCAAGAAAAAATTATTTTCTTACATTAATTTATTAGTTTATTTTTTTTTAAATTACTATTAGGGTATTTTGATCTGTCTAAATATGTTTCATTTGGAGTTCTATATTTTATTTCCCACTTGTCCCTTAGAGATGCATTGGAAAGAAGTCATGCATATCTCATAAAATCTCTAACAAGGTTGTATGTTGAAAAGAGTATATATGAGTATAAAAGCATTAACAGAAGAGAGGAACAAGAGTTGCCAGGTGTCAAGTACATTAAATTTAGTAGATTGCATTAAAATAATATTGGAAAATTCTTTCCTCTGCTCTTTTCCCCCACCAGTGACTGGTCCTCTCTGTAGTTCAAGTGCACATGAAAAACAGTCTGGCTATGTAGATACATTTGCGGGGGGGAATGATGTAAAGTCACAAGATTCCCAATCAGCCATATTTTGTAGTGGGAAAATTATCAAGCTATTGGGTTGTGGTCATAGATTAAGACAAATTAGAGAGCAAAACGGAAAAGCAGATTTCCCTCCTAATGAGGATTATTACCTGTTATCTATTTATTAGTGATACATTTACATTAATGTTTAATGTTCCAAAATAGCTGATGATTGGTTGGTGTTTAATAAGGCCTCCACTGAGTAACCTCTGTTTTTAATAACAATAATATGGCTATCCACCTTGAGGTTTAATCTGACCACCATCTACACACTTCAGATTTCAGTTCTCAATTTCGAGTTCCTATGGAACAACAGTTCATGTAATTGTCTCTACATATTGTTTCTGAATTAAAACAAGCTCACAAAAGAATGCTTTAAATATCAGATACTCTGTCTATTTTAGCAGGGTCTATAGGAATGAAGTTTTGTTTTAAGTGAATTTAAACTGTAAACCTCAGGAGGTCACTATATTTATTGTGATTCTTTTAGGATCAATTTCATGGAAGAAAAGTAATTTCAAAACTCACTCAAAATAATAAACTACATAACTGTACAATGTTTCATTCGTACTGGTAGGAATACGCTATATGGATGACATGTTCCTTAGGGAATCTGTAACTACATACAACATTCTGCACACATAAATTTAGTATGTGCATATTGTGTACAAGTAATATCTATTTCAACCTTAGAATTATAAGAAAACCTGTTTCACATTTCTTGCAAGTTTATGCAAAAATAAAATATTTGTTTCTATAATTATTTTGGGAAGACATCTATAGACAAAATTTGCTACATATGAAATTGTGACAGTTGCGTACATCTTGCACTTACCTTTGCCCACTATAAACTGTAGGGTTCATATATTATGTTTTTTTCCACATATTCTGCTTAAAGTCCCAGACTCTATAATAGGCGTGAGAATTGAGCATGGGAGGTGTTTTATATTATGACTACAAGAATAATGCATATTCACACCCAGGTGGCGATTATAAACTCTTTCTGGCCTATCTCATTTAGCTTCTTCAGGACTTCTTAGATCAAAACACAAGTAAACAGGAAAATAAAATGGTTTAAAATAAAAATATTTTACATTTTTTTTAATGAGCCAATACTTTTTGTGAAGTATCACCTTTTTTTCATCACCTTAGTTTTCACCTCCTCCTGTTACTACAATTTTCTCTATGTTCTTTGAGCCAAATTTCATTTGCTCTGTGCTAAGAGCTATCTATATCTAAGGGCATTCAGAGAACAATTCAGAAAGCCAAAATAAGGCCATGAAGTAGGCCTTAGAGAAAGCAAACAGAGGACAAGGACTTAAACAGAACTTTTCTTTGCTCCGGTTTTCCTTCCTTTTTGCTGCTTTTGCCAGATAAGTTTCCTAATGTGGCTCATTGAATTGAGGCTGTCACCAATTTTTGCTTTCATGAACACGGAGGATGGTAGGCATTTGAAAGAGGTAAATAGAAAAGAAGAGTCATGTATCTTCCCACCTAGGAAGGTATGATATTCAAGCAGAATGGCTTCTTCTGTGATTTTTCAGCTGAACTAACAGAACCACAGGGGCTGTGAGACTACTAGCAATGGATCTTTTGGATCTGTTTTTAAATGTAATCAAGGGATAGGAATCACTTCTTAGCTCAAACATCTCTATATATGTATTTTCCATATTTTATTGGTGTTACCATATGGGAATTTTCTCATATAATTTTCCAGAAGAATTTCTCAATGAAGAATCTCTAACAGAAGGATTTCTTTTCTTTTCCAGAAGTACTCAAAGAATTTTCTAGAACTTGCACTTTGTGAAAAACTTCAGTACATCAATAATTTTATTTAATTTTAGTCATGTAAATTATAGATTTATAAATTCAAGAAAGTCATTGACATTCCCACTGTTATTGAGAGAGTGAAAAAAGCCTCCAAATGGTTATTATGGAAATGTATTTCATAATTTTGAGAGCTGTGGTGAAATTGACAGTCTTGCAGTTTACTGGGTATTTCTTGTCACATTCAAAGATAAGCATATCTGCTTTCCTTTAGGCACCCAATACCTATCATTCATTCACCATAGTACTGGAAAGATGATCAAGTGGCTTTATAAAGACATCAGCCAGCTCTCTGAGCATTCTTAGATGTATCCTGAAGACTTCTATATGTCCAGTTTGTTTTAGTGCTCCCTTACTTGTTCATTCTCTACTCTTCTACTTGACACACAGATCCGGAAGGGCTGAGAGCTGATCTTACCAGTGCAAAACAAGACCAAAAATACTCTGTGTAACTCTGGTTTTCCTGTGTGTTTTCTTTTTCACAAGGTCTACCTGCCCTTTTAGTAGAAGGACAAGATTTTTTCCTTGATCGTCTTCTGTTGCTGGTATATTCATAGAAGACAATCTTGTCCTTCCTATCATAATTTTATCCCTATGTGCCTTGGTAATGCATCTTTATTCCTTCTTGAAAGCTGCTTCCCAATACCACCTTCTGTACATGTCTTTATGACATTTACTTTCACGTAATTAATGTTTCTGTAGATCTTATGGCTTGGGTAGGTGGATTTTTTTTTTTTTTTTTGATTTGAAGGAGTAAGTCATCCCACTACCACAGTAATTTTTTTCCAAAAGGACTCTATTGATGTATTTCTGATTAACAGACAAGTAAAGAGTTAGAGAATGTTGACTACATATATATTGAGAAAAATTACTGATGGATAATTTTATTTCTCATGTGCTGTTAGGCCTGACTTGCCATATATCTACACTTTGGAAGTTTCAGTTAGTGACAAAAGGAGCTAACTTTAAACAAACAACCAGTCAAAACTGTCTTGTCTTTTTAAGTTAGATGAATTTATACATGCATTAATCTGATAAATGTCCAAAATGTCATAATAATTTCTTCTTTTTCTGCAGTTAGACATTTAATAAAATTGTCAGTATGGTCAAATCATCCTTTTTTTGGTGTCCAGAGTCTACTGCATATCTCTTTTATCCGACCCAGATCTGTGCCTGCCTGAATCCTGTTCCTGAGTCCAGCTCTCATTTTCCTTTGAGTTAAGTCCAGGATCTTTGCCTGCATCTGCTCTGCAGCATCAGTAGTGACATACAGTCATGAGACAGGAGTTCAATTTTGTATATTTGTATATATATTATTATTTTCTTAACATTAGTATTTTCCTTATTATTATTATTGTTTCATTAAAGCTGTTTTAGTTCTAGTTTCTAGACCACAAATTTCCCTCTTATTTCTCTTTCTCCTTTCTCTGGGTGGGAGAGATTGGGTCATAAACTGCCTGTTGTTAGCTGCCAATCTGGCCTGGACAGGGATGAACCATGACAGTGCAGTAGCACGAAGTGGGAAAAGAGAAAATGAGATCACCCTGTAACTGGCTGTGAAAAATCAATTGAGATGCACCAGTTCCTTCAGACCAGCTGCCTTAGCTCAAACCAGAACATAGTGTTGGCTTTTTTGGAATTATCCTCCAACCGCATTTCACGGAAAATCTACTTCACTTTGAACCTACCAGGATTCTTGTGCAGGATGTATCAGGAAGCTTGAAAATGTTTCCATAGATACAAAACAAAGCCATAGCAGCAGCATTCAGCCAGCCTACACAAGTGTTGAGATTTTTCTCTAAACTACCAATGGGCTGTAGAATTCCACCAAAATGGTTTCTGTACAGTTCTTTTTTCACCAGAGCATATCCATTGGTGAGGACTGGCACAGTTCCACTCTTACCAAGGGACTTACATGAGCTTATAAACCTTAATGATTCTTCTAGATAATGGTATGAGGTTAGAGAATGCATCTGCCTAAGCACATATTCAGCCATTCTGCCAAACTTCATTTAGTTATCTGCAATGTGTTTTCAATATAAACATTTTGGCATTATGGATGACTGAGGACAATGCTATTCATTTTTAGTAAAAAGTTACTTGCAGCAAAGAAAGTAAAAATAAATGTGAATTTAGGATAGCTTATTTTTATGGAAGAACTGTTTTTTTTCTTTATTTTTCTCTGCGTTCTTCTCTTGCTGCCAGCATTTTCACTAAGCTCCTTTTTTTTTTCCTGTTTTATTTTCTTGTTTACTACTTCTCCACCACCTCTGTATTTCTTTTGCATACTCCTGCTATACAGGTTTTGTCTGTGTGTAATTTATAAATAGATTGCTTACTATTCCCTTTACTGCTACTACATCCCTTTGAAGACCATAGGAACTTCCCTGAAATGAAATACAAAGACTTGATATTAAAGTTCATAATTATTGCAGTTCATAATTAATGCAGCTCTGCATTTCCGATATAAGCAAAAATAAGTGGCTTGTATTCTAAGCTCTTTTTCCAGAATTCAGTGATCTTAAGATAAAATGGATAAATAGGATGGGCCCTGGCTGCCAGGCTCTGTCCTGACCAATGCAGGCAGCCCCTGGCCCTCCTGGTGCCTGAGCTCAGGGAGATGCTGGCCTCTGTGGTACCATGACAGTATCATTATCTAATGGTACCTCGAGAAAGAATGTACTCTTCTTTTCATTTTGCAAGTGAGAGATTTGGACTTAGGTCATCTTTCTGAAGATATTTACAAATATTAAAATTCCAGTTAAAATTTCTGAGAATCGTGAAAGTTTCCTTCAAAGTTCGTCCACAAGTGGTTTTTCTTCTTTATTTTCTTGGTTTGACCTTAATTGAATGTTTTCTTGCTGTTCCAAAAATTGCAAAGTTTTTTTTTTTTCCTGCCAAAGCTATTTCAGGTGAGCTCTATTCTGTTTGTAAAGCTCTTGAATTGAATAGGCTCTTCTCATTCAGCCATTGGAACCTGTTGGTGCAAAGAAGGAACAGTTTGCTCCTGCCTATGTCTTTAGCACTACCTCTGCCTTTTGTGCCATGCTTTGCTCCTATGAGGCACATGAAGATATATGAGATCCTGAAACTGTCAAGAGACCAAAATCATGTGTTTCTTCAGATATGCCAGTAGTTTTTCTCAGTAGTAACCATAACCTAGCACAGCAGGATAAAAACTTGAGCCAATGATCTGAAAGTTGGTTACAATGTCAGTAATGGTGAATTCAGTAAATTTTACCAAAAGTCTGCAGTGCATATAAAAAAATGAGGATGAGAAAAAAAATAATACATGTTGTTTATTAGTAATCAGTGTACTCTAATGTGCATATGTCGGTGAATTTTTGCTGTTTAGCTTTACCTCAGGAACTCTGTGTCCTGGTTCTGTCAAGTCAGACAATACCACCAATGTATAAAGTTCAAACAAAGAAGAAAAACAGGATTATATGGGTAGAATACATGCACAGCGAGTTATATATTGATTAACTTATTGATTGTTACTAGCTTCTGAAGTAAAACAGCTGAGCAGAAATATTTATAGTATGGTAGGTATTTTAATCAGACCAGTAATAGGAATTTTCATGGTAGGGAAAGGGTGGCTTTTTAAATATTTTATATGGATTTAGAAATCTCTTGACTAGAGGCATTAAAATCTTTTGCAAAGACGCAAACTGTTGCATTTCCTATTGTGTTTTGTGGGCCTAATTATAACTCGTTCTGTGTAGCTGTTGCTTTGTCTTTTGCTCTCACTATGCTTCTGGTAGAGTACATGAAAGTATGTATACCATAAGGAATACAGGAATGCCACCACTGAAGTAGCTGGGATGAAAACTGTAGATGAAAATAAAGAACAGATAGCGTTCATTGAAAAACAGAAGAGGATTTAATGAGGACAAGGATGTCTTTGCCTGTGTAATGAAAAAAAAATAAATTCTTCTTCCAAAAGTTTATTTGTTTTCAATTAAACAAAGCAAGAAAAAATATTTAAAGCTACAGCATTTGACCAAAAAAAAAAAAAGGAAAAAAAAAGAAAAGAAAAAATCCTCATCTTTTTCAAACTGAGAATGTGTTTCCAGGGCTACAACTTGGCAAAGCTTACTCCAGAATAATTTAATCATCCATGTGGATGTCTGTGCATGCTGTCTGATATCCTAAACTAAAATATTGGACCCCGTTACCTGACTGCCTTCTTCAGGTCATCATTCATGATGCTTGGACAATACCGTGTAATGTGATTTTATGTAAAATATTGCAGTTAAGAATTGCTAGGCGTTTCACAGATATACACAAGAAAGACATCTGGTGACCCAAGAACTTCCCAGTCTTAAGCTTTTTTCTTATACATGTTTAAGGCTGTATATAAAAGTAACAATTTTACTTTGGATAAGTTCTTCTTAAAATTAGGTGTATAGATAATATTTCTTTTCCATTTCAAGAAAGTCTTATGTTCTTTTCTCAAATCCTACTGTATTCTTCATCCAACAGTACCTTTGTTTGGCCACCAATATCAACACAACATGCAACACACTGATGGATGCATTTTTAGACCCTCAGTGTAAAAAAGGTTAATATACTAATTTTATTTGTTACCATGTGATAATATCACCCCTGTAGGCATTTACTCCAGAACCTATATTATATGCTAATTCTAACTCTTATGTATGTTAGTCTAAGGCAATTTGTTCATATCTATGTAACCTGAAAGTTGAGAGATTTCACCTTATGAAGAACAGCAGATGGTATAATTCATGGAGAAATGATATTTTTCATTTATCTGCTTGGAAATCCTAACTTTTTTCTTCTACAGTGTTCAATAAAATGCACAGTGGAAGTAAGTGAGAATTTCAAAAATTAAGGGGGAATCAGGGACTCCATTCTGGTATTGCCACACTATCAGGCTGCACAGATTACCATATTAAAGAGATAGAATTCTCTGATTTAAATTTTACTTTTTCCACCCTCTAAAGTCTAGGTGAAATACATTTGTGAAAAATTTTAGCTCTCTGAGTATGTCTGACAGGCTTGTTTTATGAAAACTGTCTACTTACCATTGTAGTTGTGATAGCCTCACTAAAAGATAGGACTAATCTCACTATCTTGGCAAAATAAGTCTTAAAGATATCTCTAATTAGTATGTTTCTTGGTAGGAGATTACATTCTCTGTCATAATAAGATATATCGAATGTATTGCCCTCATTAACTTAATTTCTTTGTTAAAGTTGTACAGTAATATTAGCAAAGAATACCATCCAGCTTCCAGCTTAATAACATAGATTCATAAAATAACTAGGTTGGAAAGGACCCACTGGATCATTGAGTTCAACCATTCCTATTGTTGCTACAAACCCACTAAAAAGTTTTTCCTCATCTTTCTTATAAGCCCCCTGTAAATGTTTGCTTGATAGCTGCTGGGAGGCTGTGCAGAGGTGTCCCTGGGTCCATGACTGTTCTGGCTGGTGGGCTGTGGCAGTCCCACGTGTCTACAGGGCTTCTACTTTTCTGGCTTATTGCTAAAGACATCATGAAATAGGAAAAAGAATACTTACTAACGTAACAAAGAAAGACAATTGCAAAATAAGTTACGTTTTGCTTTACTAAAAAGGCAGCATTTCATGTTTCCTCTTTTGGAGGTCAAAGCATATGAATTTGGTCAGAACAAAATTACTTCTTGTTTAATTATATGTAACTAAGTATAGTGAAGATTCATTTGCTCACATTAACAGGAATAGATGTTTTATATATAAGTAAATTTCATGGAACATTAGATATATTTTCAGACAAAATTCCAGTCATCCATGAAATTAAAGAGAAAAGAGTACCCTTCAAAAGGAAGATTGGCAATTACAGATCCTGCCCACCTATTCCCACAATATCTTTTGATATTGTATTTTTTGGTACTCCTCGTATAACTAAATGTATAGTAGGAAGCCTGTTGAAAGAATATGGCTAGCAAGAGCCTATGTAAATTTTTTCTCTGGAAAGAAATTAGCCATATGTTTCTGGGAGTCAACTATCATGCAAGGTTTTAACTGTGTAAAATCAGTCAAAAATAATGTAGGTGTTATATGGATAAAAAAAAAAATCTATACAGTGCTTTTAAAATATTCTTTGCAAGGTCCCCTGGTTAATGTCATACTTCTATTTTGGAATAACTACAAATGCTTAAGAGGTTCTTAATGTTTTATTTAAAGAAATGAAGGGTTGCTTCTGTAAATATTTTCAAAAAGGAGTATTTAAAGTTAGTCACAGAGATCTGTATTTCAGTTATCAATAAAACTCACCATATTTTAATGATACTTTAGGCTCCCAGGAACTGCAGCTGATCTTCCTATCACTTTAATGTGTGTTGCATATCAAGCTATTTCCTTCTAAACTGGTTTAAAAGGACAAATCAAATTTTTGACCACATTTTCTCTTCACTAGACAGATGAATTGAATAAAATCAGGACTCACCCTTTAGTAGAGCCAGTTTGTCACAAGTATACAATCAGGGTAAGGGGGCATCTTCATATGAAACTCTCTAACTTCTGATATTGGTTAGTTTTGGAGCTCATGGAATGGAGAAATTTTCCATTATCTCACAAGAGGGTAAAAAATGGCTTTTGGATATTGTAGAGAAGCATTCATCTAAGTCCTACAACTCATTTTAACTCCAGCTGTCAGAGGTCCATTGGTTTTCCTTGTCATCATAGCTCCAGTAGGTCTGCCAAGAGCATAGTGCATTCTGGCTCTGTATATGATCCTCAACCTTAGCTTCCCAATGACAAAGAATAATCAATAAACCTGGTTAAAAGTTGTTAACAAAACCTCTTTTGGTGAAAAATGAATTGCTGCTTATCTGGATTTCAGCTGTTATGTGTATTCCCCACACTGAAACAGAACATAATGTCATGCTTCCTTTGTAACTGTAACTTTTACATTATACTAGTTATAGAGTTATACATACCTAACTCTGTTCTGTAGTTCTGAAGTGCAATTATAGATGTTTTAATACTACTGAGTGGATTCTTTCCTCATTTCAGTTGTGAACTCCACCCTCATCTCAATTCAGGCTGAAAACAGATTACAGACTGTCCACATTATCACAGAAAGGGAGTCATATTCTTACCAGCCCTCTTAAATAAGAAGTGTATTTTAATTTGTTATTTTAACTTTTTATAATATGCAGTTTTGTCATCCCCAAAAGCCTCTGTGTTTTCATGCAACATCCTTCTCAGAGGCATTTCTTAAATGGAGGAATGACTGCAGTTACAAGACTTGTCCGGGGGATGTGGTTTGAATTGCTTCTTCTTTCTTACTTATTTGCAGAACTTCTTGTGTGTCATTGCAACATAGCACGGGAGACTATATAAAGTCTATGAACTGAAGTTTTGTGGCACTTTGTGCTTGGATGAGGAATTAAGTATTCAATACAGTATCCAACATTACTCTACTTTGTCATTTTCTGTCATTATAGAAGACATGGCTCCAGATTGTTGTAATTAGGGGTGGGAGGTGTTGCAATCCTTGTCTGTTCAAAAAAGTTGTACTAGTTAGGCATTCTTTGTATTTCAGACCCATACAGAAACCTTTCCATACTGAGACAGTCATTCTAGAGAGTATACATGTAGTTTGCTACTCATGGATGCCTATGATTACATTTACTCTGTAAAATGTAAGGTAGCCACACTGAAACCGTGAACATTAGCAATTCCATGTTCGTGAAATATTTGTCAGTATATTGCTACCTTTTAGAAATAGTAAAATTTACAAACAATAATTTTAAATTGTTGAAATCTTTAAGGCTAAAATCAGCTGAGATATCATTCTAAAATTAAAATATCAGAGATGATCTCAAAAGAATTGAACATCTTGTACAAAGCAGAATGGAAGTATAGTGTATGAAAAAGACAGCAATAATATTTTAAAACGATAAAGGTATTTCTGAAAATTCCATTTGAATCTTTATGTTATAAAGAAGGGGTAGGCATTTCAAGTAGACTACAAGGATGAAGTGAGATCATGCAGAGATAAAATCATAAGGGCTAAAGTATAGCTAGAACTTGGATTAGCCAATTCAGTGAAAGATAAAAAAAATGCTTCTACAAATGTATTAACAGCAAAAGGAGGGCCAAGGATAATCTCCATCTTTTACTGGATGCAGAGAACTCAATTGTGAGTAAAGATGAGGATAAGACTGAGGGACTTAATGCCTTCTTTGCCTCAGCCTTTAATAGTAAAATGAGATGTTCTCTGGGTACTCAGCTTCATGAACCAGAAGACAGGGAGGGAGAGCAGAATCAGGCTCCTGTGATCCGTATGGAAATGGTTAGAGACCTACTCAACCAATTAGACATTCATAAGTCTATGAGGCTGGATGGGATCCAGCCAAGGGTATTAACGGAATTGGTGGAGGTGCTCACCAAACCCCTTTTCATCATCTACGGGCAGTCCTTGCTGACTGGGGAAGTTCCATTGACTGGAGATTAGAAAATGTTACATTCATTTACAAGAAAGGTCAGAGGGAGGATCCAGGAAACTACAGGCCTGTCAGTCTGACCTCAGTGCCAGGGAAGGTCATGGAGTAGATCATCACACAGCACACATAAGACAACCGAGTGATCAGGCCCAGTCAGCATGGGTTTATGAATGGCAGGCCCTGCCAAACTAAGCTAATCTCCTCCAATGACAGGGTGACCCACTTAATGGAAATTCAGTATAGCGTTTGACACTCTTTTTCACAGTATTCTGCTTAAGAAACTGGCTGCCACTGGCCTGGACAGGCACACCATCTGCTGGTAAAAAAAACTGGCTGATGGCCGGGCCCGAAGATGGTGGTAAATGGAGTTAATTCCAGCTGGAGGCCAGACACAAGTGGTGTCCCCCAGGGATCACTGCTGGGTCCAGTTCTGTTTAATATCTTTATCAGTGACTTAGATGAGGGGATTGAATGTACCTTCAGTAAGTTTGCAAATGACACTAAGCTGGGAAGACGTGTCAATTTGTCGGAGGGCAGGGAGGCTCCACAAAGCCATCTGGACAGGCTGGATCAGTGGGTTGAGGCCACCAGGATGAGGTTTAACAAGGCCAAGTGCAGAGTCCTGGAGGTATTTAAAAAGCAGGCAGATGAAGTGCATAGGAATATGATTTAGTAACATACAGGTATGGTTGGGCTTCATGATCTCAAAGGTCTCTTCCAACTAAGTGATTCTATGATTCTACGATGCTTGCTTAGTAGTTGCTGGCAAGTCCCACAAAACACTGACATGGATCACTGATAATCAAAGAAAGTTGTTCATTGTCTAGGTTTTTTGTGTTTTCAGGCAGGGCTTTTCATACTTTTATATTAAATTACTGTCCACTACAACTCAAACTTTAGATACGTTCTGATTACCTTTCTTCTCCAAGTGAAGCATCAACAGGATGAAAAATACTATGTGAGTATTAGTTGCCCATACATGGTCATTTCATTATCAAAACTTAATGTTTTGTTATTTTCAGGAGCATATATTTATAAGGAAAAGTCCCTCAAGATCATAATCTATTGACATGTGAGGAATGATTTGCAATTATTTAACTATGCATGAGTATTTAAGTACTATTTATATGCATACACATTTAACTGGAAAGAAAAAACCTAAATATTTTCCAAAAAAGCTACAAATTTTAATATACTGAAACAAAACTTAAGCTCCAAATTAGTTATATTTTGCACCTTATTAGTTGTGTAGGTATTTCTGATTTTTGTGTACCAAAGACATCTTATGTAGATATGTTCAATGATATAAGGCCACACATTTAAAGATATTAAAGTATTTGTATGCTTTAGAGAATGCTATTAATGGAATGCCTGAACTTTGAGATGTATAAATGTCTTGATGAAAAAAAGCACAGTAATACTTTGACACTTGACATGTTCAATAGAGAAATATGTGACTTATGAAGTACTAAGATAACAGAAAGAACATCAACACTTTAGACAGATAAATTCTCACTTTATGGTAGAGCCTTAGTGAATTTGGCAATACTCCACTGAAATAAACGACTGTGTTGATTTATGGTAAGTGAGAAGCTGGCTAACAAATTCACTGTATAATATTTTTAATACAGTTTTATCTAGTTTAAGGTCATGCTTCTTGAGTTCAATTTCTTTTCCTTCTGTTACATTCTTCATGCTCTAATTAGTTTAAAATAAATTATAAATGTTTAATTATAATATGTAGAGGCCAAAATATTTTAAATATTAAAATTGGAAACTGAATCTGATGCCTCAACTAATAGTATCAGTAGATTTGTATATTAAATACAAGGGGGGATTCCTGAAAATACACTATGTTATTTTTTAAAACAGTTCTTAAATGAGAGCTAAAAGTAATAGAAGAGATAACGTTCCATTTTTAATCAGTTCTTTCAAAAAATTAGTAATTCTCAAAATAAAAGTAGTAGTTCGTAGGATGGTTGATTTACGTTAGTACAAGATGGGATAAAAATTGTTTTTTTCTTCCAACTTCTTAGCTTAAAACCTTACGAGATCTTGACGAGTAAACTCTAGGAAAAATCCCAAGATCATCATGTATAAATCCAGCTCTCTTTATGTACATTAGAATACAGAATTTAGAGGGCAACTTGTCAGGTAAAACACATTTGTGTCTGCTTATTATAATGGGTTATACCTAATACCAGAGTTAGGAAATAAAATAAAACCAGCCCCATGGAATCAGAACTTTTAATAGCATAAATAAAGATCAACAAGACAGTGTACTCTGTTCAAGGATCTGTCTTCAAATTTTTCAGTTAACATATGTGTATTGGCAGGCTATAAAATAAACTTTGAAGTGCTGTAGCTGTGTTCATCTAAAATCAATAATTCAGGTAAAAAATAGGAAATAAGACTCCTGATTGGTTCCCAGAAGGGGCCTTAGGCTTTTCATTTTCAGTGCCTATGTAACACTCCTAGCACAACCATCCTTGGGAGAAAAGCAATGTCATTTGCTTCCTCTCTGTTTGTCTTTGAGTATTCAGAAGCTAGGCAGGCCCCTGCCTGTTAAAAGGACAACTGAGGTTTGAGTTTAATTAAGTAATTATATTCTATTGCTTTGTAGTATTTGAAGCTATGAACAGCTGCTGAAGCTGATTAAACACTAAGGCAAAGCCTGAGGTGTTTGATCAATCCAAAAAGTCATTTTATGCCAAGTAAGGAACAAAGTGATAAAAATTATTCTTGTAATTATATAACAAACCATATTATAAAAATAATAAGATGAGTTGTTTCCACTCAGATACTTTGAGGACTGCTCCTAAAATTTCTTTCCTGAACTGTTTAGAGATATGTTAGTATACAATTGTCTGCATTTACTAGCTTCACAAATTAAATGGAACATTTCTTCAGTAGTCAAATCAGGGCTTCTTTGTGATGAAAAATCCATTGCAGAAGATGTAATAAATTCTCTATTTTGTCTTGAATACTGAGCAAACTAACATAAAAACCGAAAAATAGTGGTAGCTTTCTGAAATTATTACTAGATTAAATAGTCTAAAACAAAGCAATGACCAAGCAATGCACTGATGTTCAAGAGAAAATGCTGAAATAATAAGCCATATAACTTATATTGTTCTAAATCTTTTCCAAACAATATACCATGTGCAGATATTAAAAGATTCAGCCTCACAATATCTCTCCAAGTCATATTTCTATTTACTCCGTTATTTAATAATTTCAAAAGCTGAAGCATACAAAGCAAAAATTATTTTACCAGGTTCATGGAAGTGTGCTACACCTGTAAGACCAGATCTACATATGCTTTTAGCTGAAGTGCTGTATTTTAAATACTGAACAATGTATCATTTCTGATTGAAGCTATAAAATGGTACGTCTATCTAAAAAACACCAATTAGCACGTATTTTTTATATATTTTGTACTTGAAATTGTATGTTTCATGAATTTCTTTGTGCATATGTTTAAGTCACAACTTAGGTATCTATTTTAGTCAAAAGAAGATTTTTTTCAGAGGCAATTTTTATGAACAGATGGAAAGAATGGAAAATAGCTCCAGTTCACATTCATGGTAGCAAGGAATGCTTTATATCTTCAGAGTGTGACTGGATGGATTCTTTTCCTCTCAAAGACCTGAGAATTGTCTTTCTTTGCCAAACTGAATGAAAAAGTGATATAGCTGAGTAGTCTTTGGCTTTCATACTTCAAAGTTTGAGTTAGTTTTCATATCATTACCCTTCTCGTGTTTTAACGAGTTAGGTTCACTCACAAACTAGCTTGTATGCTGTACAAACAGAACTTAATGTGCACCCAGTCAAGAGCTTCCTTTTTTCTAATCAATTTAATGTCATTAAATACTAACATGCAGCTTCTTCCACATTACTGCCTTCAGTTTTACACAGATCTTTGATTTCTAAAAACTGCTGAAGTCAGAAATCAGCTAAAGGTATTTCAAAGATGTTGTTGTTGTTTACTTCTCTGCAGGCCTAGCAAGATGACACGTCCTGTCTAATGATGCCTAGAAACATGCTGCAATATTTTTTCTTCCATGAACACAGAAAGGCAAGTCTCTCATTTGCAGCTACAGTTTACTTCCCTCTACATTTTAATCAGTAAAATTCCTGAGTTCTGTTAGTCTAAATTGACTTAAATATTAGCTGCATTTATGATATCAGATGCCTGATAGTGATTTTTCTCCTTGTCAGACTGATTTAATTAAATTAACTTGCTCCCTGTTTGATATCATAAGTAACCTCCTTTTTTTAGCAACTCTTAAAACTTTTGAGGAACAGCACATGCTGCTTTGAATTGTGAGTGTCACAGACCTAAGGAAAGCAAAAATAGTTAAAAAACTAGAGCACTTTTTTAAGTATTGATCACAAGGTACTAGTATCAAGGAAAAGAAGGAAGAAATAATGAAGAGAGCATAATAACTTGAGGAATTGTCAAAAAGACCTTGAGGTACATAACACAATAATAGTTGCACAACAAACAGCTACCCCTTAAAATTGTTATGCTCTTCACTCCAACTGGACAAGGAAATTATATAGCAGACTAATAATTCTACAGTCTTTAGATTATATACATTTTTAACTGTTACAGGGATTTTTAAATATTATTTTTATGTGTTTAGTATTGCTCTGGGAGAGATGTTTCTAAAATGGTAGAAGGGAGGAGGAACCCTTAAATGCTAGCAACAAAATACTGACAGGCTGCAATTATTTTTCAGTGTAACCAAGATTAAAAGTGAAGAACAAGAGGTAACAATGGCGTCCATTATACCCTATTTTCTATATATTCAGTAGATTATCAGTGTCCAGTAAAATTATGTTAGTGAGGGATTGGCATCACATTTAAAAGAGGTGAAACACAGTCACATTTAACTTACACAGGGTCGGGGCACTTGAATCATTATGGCATATTTGAAAAAGCTAGCTCTTTTAAACAAGGATGCAGAGAAATTTTAGCGTGGAGTTTCTAGGCTTGTTTTGGATTTTTTTTTGCCCAGTAAAAAAGGAGAAACAGTGGAGAAGACTTACATAAAATCACAAATTGGAGAAATAGCCCAAGTACAGCAGAAGTAAACAAGTTTGGTCATTGGACATACTCTCGAAGAAATGTATGTGCACAGGTATATATGCGTGTATCACTTTCTGTTTCTGTAACGTAAAGACAGCAAAGATATTTACATCCATTAATAAGATGATAATCACTTCCATACTGATACTAAATGAGGTTAGAGTAACTGTATTTAGCTTTAATTTCTGAGACAGAAATACTAATGTATTTTACAGTCCCTGAAATCTTATTTCAGAAAGGTTTAGCTCACTATCTGGTCACAGTAACTTCAAAGTAGTCTTTTCAAACATGATTTTATTCATCTTCTTGTAATCACACAAATACAATTAGATACTGCTTTGATAATGCTTTGATTTAGTTTAAAAAAATTCATTTGAAAAATTATTCTGACAATTCAGACTCTTTCAAGACTATCATAATACTTTATACATTTTATTTTGTGGCAAGTGTTGGCAGTTTATTCGTAGTCTACTAGTAGTATATTCAAAGAACTCCTAAACAACAATTCTAGCACAATGCTATTGAGATCTTCCAGATTTTTTTTCTTATAGTAGAAATCTGAAAATAATACATATGATATAATACAACAAAAAATCAATGGTTTGATTTGTTTTTCAGAATTCTACACTGATTTTCTATTATTGAAGTTAAAAGGTCAAAAAGAAATTGAATAGGATTATAAGTCTGTTATATAATAGTGCTATATAGAGAGTTTTTTAACATTTTACTATGTTGTTTCACATGTTGAAAATATGATATAGGCTTTAATTCTCTAACATAGGTGAATAATTAATTGAATCACTGAAATTTCAATAGATTAAAAAAAAATACTGATCAGCTCCAATTACCAGTGAGACAAATACCTTCTGTTTTTTTTTTTCTAGCTGTTTCTAACAATTCAATTTATCCTGCATTCAGTTTTTTTTCACTGCATCCACCTCTTTTTATCCCATCTTTCTCA
This sequence comes from Clamator glandarius, assembly GCA_033459285.1. Lineage (NCBI taxonomy): Eukaryota > Metazoa > Chordata > Aves > Cuculiformes > Cuculidae > Clamator > Clamator glandarius. The sequence continues at coordinate 200,228 of JAUNZM010000195.1, forward strand.
TTCTACCTGTCTTTCCTGCCTGCCATTTTTCTCTCCACTCTTCTCATTTGTACATTACACTTTAACTCCACTATTAGGCCTTTCTCATTTCACTCAGACTAGAGCATTTCTTGTGCCAAAGGAAGTATGGTTAACCCTAGAGCATGCTGTAAAATGAGCATTAAATTCTGTCTAATAAGTTTAAGCAATAAGTAAACTTCTAGAAAACTTCTTTTTTAAAAATTAAAACACATTGGAGGAGCACTGGAGTATTACAAAATCTTAAAACTTTGCCATAGTGTAAAAATGTACACTTAAAATCCCCACAACCTTATAAATCATCCTTTGATTATTTTCTTTTATTAAGAGAAAACAGAAGCAAGAATGGCCTAGTGTCTTCTAACTGTACATTATTTTCCTCCTTAGACTTGTTTCTAAATTTCACTTGGTACAAGTTTTGAGAAAATAAAGAGTAGTAGGAGGGTAAATCCTCCTATATAAAAATGATAAATCTTCAACAGGTCATCTTCAAGAGTGCTGGAGTGAAATGAAGCCCATGTTTCTTTTCCTTTATATTGATCTAGCTGCACTAATGGACTGTTGGCTCTGCACTATGTTGTTTCACATGATTTAGTTGAACTTACTTTCTATCTAACAATAACTGCAGGCTGAGTAGCAGATGACACTATTTTCCTCAACAACTTTCCATTTTCTTTTACCGGATAATTTTTCCCCAAGTAAATACTTTCTATATATTTATACTGATTTCTTGCTCTGGTTCATTTTTGAGGCTAGCAATAACAAAAAACAAACAAACAAACAAACAAACAAACAAACAAACAAAAAAACCCCAACCAAACCTACCACAAAGAGCAGCTACCAATTCTTGCTCTTACTGTGTGCTCACGATGGGTACTTGGTTGATTTGATATTTGATATTTTTTTATTCTGGAATCATATATCCCTTTGAATTATTCATCTTTACTAATGGAAATGAAAATAATCAGGTGATTTCTATGAACAGAGATTTGTTCTTTTTAAGCAGCCCTGCATTGGTATTGTTTTGTGCACATTTTAATTCAATTATTAACCTACAGAGACTGTATAAAAAGCCAGAGAGTACAACCAGTGAAGTGTTGGATTTTTAATTAATAGACACTCAACCAGCCACATCTTGGGTTCTGTTTCCCATGGAATTATATGCATGCAAATGTTACATTTAATAGCCTGGAGTGAAAGCACAAACCTCTTTTTTTATTTTTAATTAGGAAATATTTCCCCTTTTAGAGTGCCCTGTGAATAATTGGTGGCAGATAATCAGATCTGAAACATCATTTGTTCTGTTCTTACTTCAAAAGTGTTTCTTTGATTACAAATAAACATTTATACTACATTAACTCAAAGATTCCATAGGAGTTTGAGGACGATATTGCACTGGATTCTTTGCAAGTGGGGATGAAAAAATCCTGAGACACAAATTACTGGAGCAGAAGAAATGATGGAGAAACAATGCACAAGCAAATTAACTGTATTCTTACAGATGTCCAGCAAAACTGACTGGTTTGTCTTTTTTAAAAAAATCTTGGGCTAACAGAAATGAAAAGTAGATATATTAAACTTGGAGGAATTTCTAGCGTCTATCAGTTTCAATTTCTTAAAATCTGGATTTCCTGATGGAAAATTAATTGTAATGGATATTTTCTTACTAACGTGAATAGTTTAGTTTGGTTCAGCTTATAACTAGTTAGGTTAAAAACAAAAATATAGCAAAGAGAAGGCAAGTCAAGCACAAAGTAAAGATACATAAGTCTGAGTTCTCATAGTTGTGGGGAGGGACTGCTGGGCAAGAAATATGTTGTCAACTGGAAGAAAACAAGTAGGAATGTAAAAAAAATATATAGCAACCCCATACCATATTGCTCAGAAATGGAAAAGGAAATGTCTCACACCTTGACTGGTGCGTGGATGGGACTGCCTTGTGCAAAAACATCTCACTGTTGCTCTATACTCTGTTGACTAACCTCTTGATTACTAAGGATATTTGAGATGATAAAAAGAGCAGTGCACAATAATCAGATGGCTTCATCTACTGGGACGTGCCAGAAGTTGAGGCTTTATGGACCTTTCAATAAGAATTGTTGTTTAAAATGAAAGACATTGTTTGTATTTTTGTATGTGCACAGTCAACCAATATGGTGAAAACACTACCATATTGTGTAGTGAATTTTGATTCTATTAAGTATATTTACGTAGGTTTACATTAGCTATTTCAGATGAGTAAGCTCAGTGTTTCATGGAAAGCCAACATAAAAATAGTACAAAGATGACATGACATTTGGCTTTTACAGCTGCATCCAGCAATGGGACGGTGAGTTCTGTGGTGGGGGTGGCCATTAAAAAGCTGGTGGGGCGCTTCCCTGAGCGGGGAACAGCCTAAAAAAATTCGCTGGGCAGCTGGCGCTGGACTCCGGGCTCAACAGCCGCTCCTGCGCGGTGCCTGGTGGGAGGGGGCATCCCGGGAGCTACTGCAGGGGGGGTTTAAAAGGCCCTTAGGGAGCACAGCGAATAGGAGCGGGGCAAAGAGGTGTGGGGCACGTTAAAACAGGGCAGTTTGAGTGGCAGTTAGGGAAGGCGCAGAGAGGGGCTAGAGGGCTGCCAGAAGGGACTGAAAACCATGGTGGCTACCTGTCAGAAGATTAAGGCTGCAGCAAGCATGATGGAAGCTGCCATGCAGACGGAGCCCTAGTGGGCACACGCAGCTACCCAGACCCTGAGCTGCAGACAGTGCCCCCCTCCCACACCAGCTCGTGCCTCAGTCACTGACTCCACTTGTGAAAGCTGCACTCGAGTGGGGGAAATCCTTCGCATGGTGGAGGAATTAAGGGAGAAGGTAAAGAGGCTGAGGACCATCAGGGAGTGTGAGAGGGAGATAGACCAGTGAAGCAGTGCCCTCTCACTCACTCAGCAGCCTGCTGGAGCTGGTATGTCCAAACACCACCCACCTGCTAACTGCAAGGTAGGGGGAACAAGAGATGGGGAATGGCAGCAAGTTCCTGCCAGACGAAGGAAACCTGCTCCCCTCAACCAGACAGCAAAACCCCAGATCCCCCTGGTGAACAAGTACCATGTGCTGCAGGTGGAATCCTGTCCTGAGAATGGGGATGATGGCTCCCACAGCCTAGAATCTCTCCCTAGGCCACACCATCCTCAGAAAAAGATAAAAACATCCTCCATTAGGAAGAGGAGGGTGATTGTTGTAGGGGACTGCCTCCTAAAGGGAATGGAGGGACCCATTTGCAGACCAGACCCACTCCACAGAGAGGTCTGCTGCTTACCGGGGGCATCAGTGAAGGAGGTAGCTAGAAAGCTTCCTTCCCTGGTCCACGAGACAGACTACTATCCTCTGATAGTAGTCCAGACTGGTAATGACGAGTTAGTAAGCAGAAAGACCAAAGCCATCAAGAAGGACTTCAGGGCCATTGGGAAAATGATGGAGGGCTCTGGGGCACAAATAGTATTCTGCTCCATCCCAAGGCTAAACAGAGAGGAGCAGGAAGTCAGGAAGAAGAACTTGATTAATGCCTGGCTCCGAGCCTGGTGTGAGGAGAGGGGCTTTGGCTTCTTTGATCATGGGGTGGCTCATGCACCCCCAAACTCTGTTGCTAAGGATGGGACATGTGGGTCTCCTAGAGGGGCTTAAGCCCTTGCTAAGAACTTAGCTAAGCTCATAAATTGAGCTTTAAACTAGATGTGGAGGGGGAGGGGATTGAGACAAGGCTAGACAGGGGCAAGTCTGGACGTGAGGCACTGATGATTTGGAGAGGGTGTGCTGGAGAGGACCACCAGTACATCACCACACAGAAAGCGGGGGTGAACACACCTGGGGGTGGTAAGGGAGATACGGGTGCTCTGGTGCTAGCTACTCCAGTTACCAGGCAATTGGGAATGAACTCTGTTCCCTCTGAGAGGGCTGAAGGCTCGGCAGCTCAGATGAAGTGCATTTACACCAATGCATGCAGCATGGGTAATAAGAAGGAAGAGCTGGAAGCTGTCGTAGGGCAAGAAGCCTATGATGTCGTTGCCATCAAGGAAACATGGTGGGATGACTCATATAACTGGAGTATAGACATGGTGGGGTACAAACACTTCAGGAGGGATAGGAAAGGAAGGAGAGGAGGGGGGGTAGCTCTCTATGTAAGGGAGGACTTGGACACTGTTGAAATGGATTGTGGCGATGAGGAGATTGAGTGCCTATGGGTTAGAATCAGAGGAGCCCATAAGAAGGTAGATTTTGTGAGGGGAGTCTCTTACAGGCCACCCAGCCAAGGAGAAGCAGCTGATGAGCTCTTCTATAAACAACTGGAGTTAATCTCTAGATCAGTGCCTCTCATTCTTGTGGAGACTTCAGTCTTCCTTGTATCTGCTGGAAGTACAATAGAGCAGAAAGGAAGCAGTCTAGGAGGTTCCTGGAGTGCGTGGAAGACAACTTCCTTGCACAGCTGGTGAATGAACCGACAAAGGAAGGTGTCCTCCTGGACCTGCTGTTTGTGAACAGAGAAGGCCTTGTGGGGGATGTGGCAGTAGGAGGACGCCTAGGACTAAGTGATCATGAGATGATAGGGTTTTCAGTTCTAGGTGAAGAGGGTGGTTAGCAGGACAGTAGTATTAAATTTCCAGAGGGCAGACTTTGAACTCTTCAGAACGCTGTTTGGCAAAGTCTCATGGGAGACAGTACCTAAGGGCAAGGGAGCCCATGAGGGCTTGGAGCTTTTCAAAAAGGAGATCCTAGTGGCTCAGGAGAAAGCCATCCCCATGTTCCGGAAAAAAAGCTGTCAGGGCAAAAAAACAGCTTGTTTGAACAGGGAGATCTTGAGTGATATCAAGAAGAAGAAGAATGTTTATGGGCTCTGGAAGAGGGGACAGGCCTCTTGGGTGGACTACAGGAGGGAAGCGAGATTGTGTAGAGAAAAAATTAGAAAGGCTAACGCTCAACTAGAAATCAAATTGGCAAAGTCGGTGAAAGATAACAAAAATTTTTTTATAAATATATAAATAATAAAAGGAGGACTAGGGAGACCATACAGTCCCTGTTGGACGCAGAAGGAGCAACAGTGACAGGGGATGAGGAAAAGGTTGAGGTACTTAATGCCTTCTTTGCCTCAGTCTTTAATTGTAAAGGAAGTTGTTCCCTTTGTATACAAACCCAGGAGCTAGAGAAGCAAAATGAGGCTCCCATGGTGCAAGAGGAGGTGGTCAGAGCCCTGCTAGCCCGACTAGACACCCAGAAATCTATGGGGCTGGATGAGATTTACCCAAGGGTATTGAAGGAGCTGGTGGACGTGCTGGCCAAGCCCCTTTCCATCATCTTCCAATAGTCCTGGAAGACTGGGGAAGTTCCACTGGACTGGAGGCTGGGTGATGTTGTGCCCATCTACAAGAAGGGTCGCAGGGAGGATCCAGGGAACTACGGGCCTGTCAGTCTGACCACAGTGCCAGGGAAAGTCATGGAACAGGTAATCTTGAGTGCTATCATGAAGCACATGCAAGAGAACTGGGTGATCAGGCCCAGTCAACACGGGTTTACAAAAGGTAGGTCTTGCCATACTAACCTGATCGCCTTCTATGACCAAGTGACTCAGCTGCTGGACAAGGGAAAGTCTGTGGATGTATCTTCCTGGACCTCAGTAAAGCCTTTGACACAGTTTCTCACAGCATTCCACTTTGGAAACTGTCGGCCTCTGGCCTGGACAGGCGCACACTCTCCTGGGTGGAAAACTGATTGAATGGCAGGGCCTAGAGAGTGGTGGGAAATGGTGTTAAATCCATCTGGAGGCCAGTTACAAGTGGGGTTCCTCAGGGCTCAGTGCTGGGTCCAGCCCTGTTCAATGTCTTTATCAATGACCTGGATGAAGGCATCGAGTGCACCCTTAGCAAGTTTGCAGATGACACTAAGCTGAGTGGAAGTGTGGATCTGCTGGAGGGTCGGGAGGCTCTGCAAAGGGATCTGAACAGGCTGGACCTCTGGGCTGAGACCAACGGCATGAGGTTTAACAAGGCCAAATGCCGGGTCCTGCACTTGGGGCACAACAACCCTGTTCAGTGGTACAGACTAGGAGAAGTCTGTCTAGAAAGCTGCCTGGAGGAGAAGGACCTGGGGGTGTTGGTTGACAGCTGACTGAACATGAGCCAGCAGTGTGCCCAGGTGGCCAAGAAGGCCAATGGCATCCTAGCTTGTATCAGAAACGGCGTGACCATCAGGTCCAGGGAGGTTATTCTCCCTCTGTACTCGGCACTGGTGAGACCTTGAATCCTGTGCTCAGTTCTGGGCCCCTGACCACAAGAAGGATGTTGAGGCTCTGAAGCGAGTCCAGAGAAGAGCAACGAAGCTGGTGAATGGGCTGGAGAACAGGCCTTATGAGGGGCGGCTGAGAGAGCTGGGGTTGTTTAGTCTTGAGAAGAGGAGGCTGAAAGGAGACCTCATTGCTCTCTATAATTACCTGAAGGGAGGTTGTGGAGAGGAGGGTGCTGTCCTCTTCTCCCAAGTGAAGGGACAGGACAAAAGGGAATGGCCTCAAGCTCCACCAGGGGAGATTTAGGCTTGAGATTAGGAAAAAATTTTCATAGAAAGGATCATTGGGCACTGGCAGAAGCTGCCCAGGGAGGTGATTGATTCACCTTCCCTGTATGTCTTTAAGGTGAGGGTGGATGAGGTGCTGAGGGGCATGGTTTAGTGTTTGATAGGAATAGTTGGACTCGATGATCTGGTGGGTCTCTTCCAACCTGGTTATTTTATGATTCTATGATTTGCTTTCAAATTTGAACTAGTGTTCTTGAAAAAAAGCATTAATTTCTTCAGTCATCCCAAATTATCACAGTATTTCTGTTCTATGCTATATCATTTCAAGGTCTTCTCTATGGTCTCCCTATGTTAATATCTGCATTTTATTGACATTTTTTTATTTATTTCCATGTAAATGCAATTAGAAGAAATCAACTTTGATTATTTATACCTTCAATTTACCCGATAACTGTTTAAGTCTCTAGATATCCTGTTGCCTGAGCGATTGTTACTTATTAAAAAAAAATGTATTTTGAATATCTTGTCAAAACTGCTAAATCTTGAGTTTGAGAGAAGTGCTTTTCACTGGACAGTTTTGTTGTTTTGGATTTTATAAACCTACAATACTAAAAATCAGTAAGTAAGCTGTCATCCTTGAAATGAAGGTTTGCCGTCACTAAGGGAAAAGAACTCTCAGTTCCTTGTCTTCTTATATTTTATAGATTATGGACTGCTTGCTCATCTTGTTATGTTAGGTTTGAAACTGAGCTTTAGACATTCATTACTAATTGTATTTTCCTGAGATTAAATCACAGATGAAGACATTCTCTTATTTATTTGCAATTAAATTCCTGTTATTTTGAGTGTCCTTTAGGAAGTTATCTTTTTCCTGTCCAAGTAGCTGCACATATGAGTGACTGTTATATTTACAAGGTACTTAAATTTTGTATAATACAAAAACAGTAAAACTAAAATATAAACACTGTATTGAGATTCTTGTGAAAAAAAAAATCATGTGAAATCAGAGAGAGAAGAGACACAGATCCAAACCAAGAGTTAGCAAGTAACATGGGAGAGATTCCTACAACTCCAGCAGTGTTTTACTAAAATATATGTTTTCAAGATAGAAATCTAAATAGGCTTCTTAAATGATAGCCAAAATAAAATGCATTAAATATGTTTGAAATGGTGGATGTAGGCTGTCTCAGCTACATCAAGACAAGCTTCAAGAAAGACACTTTGAATATATTTTACTCTTAAGTTTTGTAGAATAATAAGACGTGAGTTTAATATCATTCATCATGTCTTACACAGACAGCATGGGCTATGGCAGGCAACTGTAAGTATGCGTTCTAAAACAGCTGCTTATGACAGACAGATTGCTTTCAGCCTTGCTAAGAGCAGATTACAGTTATCAAGTATTTGATCCAAAGGCCCTGTGCTGTTCTGCTGCGGCTTCACAATACAAAAGGGCACTCTTTTTATAAAGTGTGCTAAACAAAGAACTACAGCCTCTACACAGTAACCCAGCAAGAGATAGATTTATTAACCTCACACATATCTCCTGAAGAGATAACCTGAATGAAAAAGCCAGTTCTTATAGCTTGGGTGCAGGTCTTGTGTTCTCTTGAGTTCAGGCATTGATGAAAAAAAAGGCAGCCAGTTTTAGAATTCCCTATGTGTATTCTCTTTTTTTTTTTCTTTCCTTTTTCTTTTTTCTCTTTTTATTTTTTTATTTTTTTTTTTTTTTTAGTCAGGAGGTGCCACTGACTAAAATTGGCAGTACGAAGGCACTTTGGTACAATTAACTCCCTTTTCCTAATAGGTTCCAGGAGGGCTACTGTGTTGTGTTTATAGATGCTCCAGCATGTTTTGTTAATGATCAAATTAATAATGATATTAAATGATAAGCAAAGGTACACACATGTCCTTTGACATTCATATCTGTCTCAAAAAAAAGAACAATTGACTAAAGAAAACAGTTTTCACTCCCTGTGGACCAACAAATCAGGAATAGGTTATGACTTGCACTGTACCTAAAGGTCGGCACTACACCCAATTATTGGTGGGAGAATTTAGTCAAATTCTACCCACAGGAGACCTGTCGGCTGCCCACAGCTATTTAGATGTTAGAGATTTTTATGCCAAGGGCATCTTTGGCACTGCTGTCATGGCACAATTCAGGTGACTGGAAGTCTAGGGGTTTCTCAGTCCGGACCAGTCTGAAAAGAACAGTCACTTCTCAGAAGCAAAAGGGCACCTATCGAACAGTTAGACTATATACTTCAGACAACTACTATTCCTGTGTAAAGAGTAACAGCTCTGTGAACCAACAATAACCCTTAGATAATCTTGAACTCTAGCTTTTGGTAAAGGACTGTGTTACCATGCTAAGGAAGTGTAATTACCACTGCATGATCTATGTATATATTACAGCCACTAATACAGATTAAATAAATAAATAATAAGAGACGTGTATCTATCACTGAAGCTGCTTGGGATTTAAGAAACAGAATTGCTACAGGTTGTGTAGCTCTGAAATGAATAGTTTACTTGCAAAACAATTGGAACTAAAAGTATTCTGACCTGATCATTTGAATAAGACACTCAAAGCATCACTTCCATGCTCAGATTGTACTTCATTTAAACTGTTATCTATCTCCTTCTCTTGACTGAGTTTCCAGAGGGAATGGAGACGACAGCAGCAGCTCTTGCCCCTTAGCAGAAGAGATAACCTTCTTTAGTAAACACCACTTGCACACCTGCCTCCTGTCCCAGGAGCTAAACAGTAATGAGAGGGGGCAGAAAAGCAGTTAGCTGCTCAGCAGCTGGGAAAGAACACAAGCATCTTCATCACAAACTTTCTAGGCAATCATCTCTGGATCTACTAAGGTTCTGAAGGGTGTATGTTGCCCTGCATTAATATTGTCCTTATTACACAAAGTTTCTTTAAATGAGTTTATCTTCCCTGAATACTGCTAAGAAAAGACAGATGCTGCAGCCTGTGGTTAAGTTATGGAAACAAGGCATTTGATGAATGACACACCAGTGATGACATCATTTGGTCCTGCATGTGTCCTACAAAATACAACTAGCTTTAGCTGATCTGATCAATTCTTTGCCTTTTAAACATATAGCTTACTGGTTGTTGTCAAGGGTCAGTGCAGGCTGGCAGCTGCCTTCAGTCTTCTGTGCTCATGCCCTCCCCTTAATTCCCTTTCACTCTGCTCCCCTCTCTCTTCTCCCTTCTTCTCTGCCTCTCCTCCTCTTTCCTTCTCTCTGTTCTCCTCCTTGGATGTCACAGTCCCAGGCCACTAAGGCCAGTGGCTGGAGCAGGTTTGGGGCTGAGAGACGGCATGCAAGTATGTTGGATTGCCCCTCTCCTGGCAGCTTCTGGCTGCTGGAAAGAGCTGATGGCTGAACTCCAGCAAGGGCACTAACAGCTACAATGTTTTACTTGTACCTGCACTGACTGAGTGTGTCAGTCAATAAAAATCCCGCAGTGAGTTCACTCAGAGGCTGCCACAGTTTATGTAATTAAATCTGGACTTCTGCTGACTGACGATCAGTATGTAGAGTTTCCAGTTATAAGCCCAGAAGCACTACAGCACCATTCCCACCTTAAAAAAATTTGGGATGGGAAGTGTTGTCTTGGGTTATTAGGTATGCTGCCACTCTCATTCATTTCTGGCAGAACTCCTGGCTAGTCCTGTGTCTTGGCTCCGAGTGAGGAGCTGGCTGCCCTAGCTGTAGGTCTATTCAGCATTCCCTTCTGCCCGTTTGCCTCAGGGTTCAGGCACCACCCTGCCCTTGAAAACATGTGATGAGTGAAATGGAATGACAACCTTTGTAAAACAATTATATTTATTATGATAAATAACATATTATCAGAGGTAAATATAAATTATTCTGGAAAATAGCCTCCCAATCCAGATGTCTTATACTTCAGGTAACTGTGGGTCCATCAGGAGTGAAGCTCCTGTGTGTCTTCCTCTTGCTGTACCAAGGTAACCTCAACTAAACCATATTCCCTTATGCAATAACAGATTTCCTTAAAGAGAGGAGAGAGGGAGAAAGTCAATTTGACTGACTGAAGCAGCTTAGTAGGCCATTTGTGGATATAAGTTGTAGTTGCTAGAGTATTGAGTATTGCTCCTTAAAGGAAAGAGTGGGGAGGAGCAAATGAAAGGTGGTATTATCAAAGACTCATGACTTTTAGCTGGAGCAGATGATATCGTAGAGGAATTTATCACTGTTTCTCTGAGTGCTGAAATGCACAAATAGAGTAATCCATGGAGGAGGATCCAGCAGCCGCATTGGGAAGATTGGAGAATTTAGCTTTGATTGACATCCTAGTAGGCTCATTGCTTATTGTCAGAAAAGACATAAATGCTGACTTTATGTGAGTGATTCACAATGGGAAAGAATTAACAAGCTTAAAGATAAAATGTTAGTTTTGAGTGGATGCTTTAGTGTTACTTAGGTATGTTACTTCCTCTTCCTGTCCTTCAATGTGATAATCGTTTCAGTCTTGTCACAGTACTTTTGGCATATTTTTCTTAATAAATTTCTTAGAGGTAGGATTGTTTAAAGCCTCAGTCTTAAGCTTCTTCCCCAACATGGTCACCAGATTTCACCTTAATCAGTTTATTTTTGTGCCATTATTACTCTGAAAGCTTTGTAACTCTTCAGGTGCTGTCATTCTCATGATAGATGTTAAAGGAGCTCTACTTTTACACTGAAAGAACTGGAGAATCTTGTAAATCCTCTCATCCATTTTCATGCTATGCTGACAGATGCAAGACAGGAAAACTACCCCTCTCTGATATTTCATTGATACATAACAGGCTATGATGACAGCTGCCTTTAAAAGTCAGCAGTCTGTGGGTCAGAAAATCTCTCAACTAACTTCTTCAGAACCTTTGTGGCTTTGTAGGCTTTATTTGTTGATACCTAAAAATTTTCAGAACAGGTTTTTAGACTTCTGTAAATAAATTTACATAAGCAGAATTTCATAGCAACAGTGGGATTTTCACTCTAATTTCCATTTCAAGCTGTCAGAGACGTTAGCTATTTTCTAGTTTTGTTCTTCATCTGTCAGAGCTTCATGTACAGTCACACTCTTTCTTTACCTTTCTTTCTCTATGTCTTTCATTACTACTTCAGCTTTGGGAGATAGCCTAGTTTTCATCCTTACCATATGCGGGAGCTGATGAAATCAATGAAATGCACTTTATTCTCAATCTATTTTATCTATTTTTTGCATCAGTCACCATGCTTCTCCTTACCTAAAATCATCCTCTACACTTTGACAAAAATGGAGACATTTATGCCCAACTTAAGCATAGACCACCCTGGCTTTATTTTAGAAAAGCTTCACTATGACTAGTCACACAGTCTGGACAGTTATGCAAAAAACTTTTGAGATAAAACAAACACCCAGTGCTGTTAACGTTAGTGTACAATCTTTAAGGCTGTATGCAAGTGTGGCTATTAAATCTGTATCTCTATCTATATTTCATGAATCATATTTTAATAGCTATTAAAGCTTTCAGATACTTTCTGAATTCTCAAAGAGGTATCTATGGTTTTCATTAGGCAGTTACAGTATATCCAGTAAACAGTATTATATAAATTCAAGGAAATACCACCATTTATTAGAACAATAACATAACAGAGACCTTAAGTGAATTACACATGGTGACACATCAGGAGTCTGTCAATAGCTGAAAAAGCAGGGGATGAGTCAGGAGTACTAACCAGTTTTGGCCACATACTCCCCCTTCAAGCTTGAACTCTCCCTGGCACCAGAAGAAGAAATATCATAATGCTGCAGAAGTACAAGTCCACAGTGACTGAAATACACTGCCATTTCAGCATGCTTGTTTAAGCAGTACTGCCTGCCTTAAGCATCCTGATCTTTTGAGTTATTAGCTCTACTTTAACAAAAGATCATTAATAAGATAAATTACTTCAATTTGCCCCTCATTTCTGTGCTCCAAATAGATCATGTCATCATGGCTGGGTGACCAAATTAGAGCCTCTGTGACAACAAAAATCTGCTAGAGAATAACTTTATTTCTATTGAGGAATTCCAGGATGAAGACTAAGTGGCTCAGTGAACATGCAAGAGTCTATGTGAGACAGTGCCACATGGCAATAAGGCCATCTTCCAATATCAGAAGGTTTTGGTTGGGAAAGCATTTATTTTGAAGTCAAACTACTAAATGTCTGTGTAAGTTAGAATGCTCAATATATTTTCTTAAAAAAAAAGTAATAATAAAATTATAATAATTCTAATATTTACTAGTGAGTATGATAAGCTTAAAGCTTTCTTAAATGCTTTTGTAAGGACATGGTTGACCACCTTCAATCTTGTATATTTGTTTATTGCCAACTACTTTTTCTGGCAGACAAATCTCTTTAGCAATATTTATATGCTGACACCTAGTGGCATTAAATTAAATGTTGCTTGTAGATAGCCAGAGATATATTTTTACTTGATGTCCTCTCCATTTCTTGGAAGTGGTGGTTTGAATCCTATCAAACATATTTTTTTTTCTTTCTTTTTTTACCTTAAATGAATGGATGCCCACTTGAGTCATAGTTACACTGAATTAATTTATGGGATACATTAAAGTTTATTGATATTAATTCTGCCTACAATGAGCATAAAAACATTCAGACATCTTTTTCTAAACCAGTGTTAGAAAAGATATTTATATGCTTTAGCTTTTTTATTTTCATCATATATTTTAGTCTAGCAGAGTCCTATCATTCCAGAGGAACTCTTCCAAAAGAGAAGACTTAATAAAGCCCCATGACGGGCCATGGAATTGTAAGATCTAGTATTTCCACATCCAGTAAATAATAACGTGCAAACACAAAGAATTAACTTTTTTCCTACCTAAGGGGGACTCTTTTCTGCCACTTAAGGTGAGAGTACATCTCATTTATTTCAATGTGTGGCAAAATGTGTTGGGTTGACAGATCCCTAGAAAAAAATGTTCACCTCAGCATTTTGAAGATTAGAGCCTTGTTTAAATACCTTTTTTATTTTATTTTTTTTGGATAAGTGTTTTTTTTTTTTTCCCTCATATGTACCACATTTTTAAAAGGCCTTGGGTACATAAGTTATCTCAATTGTAATGAATAGGTAATAAAGTAAAGATGAAACCAAAGTAAAAGACTGTTTTAAATATTTACATGTAAGCTTTCTCAGAAAAGAATCAACATCAAGCAGCTTATATTCTTCAGAGAAACTGTATGCTAGAACTGTAATTGGTTTATTGTGTTAGTGGTACTGTTTTCTTAAGGGCCAAAATAGTTACTGGACAGATGGAATAAGTATAAAGAACACATTTATTAGCTAAGAACCATATCATCATTGAGAACTATTTAATACTTACAGGGGGTTTAGTCCTTATTACTTTATAATACAGAGAAGAGCAAGATAGTGATTACAATAAATTTAACTTTGTAAGTTTGCTTTATTAATTACTCCTTAAAATCCAAAGAAGATTATTTCTGATTTCATTAGCTGCTTTAAGGAAATGTAAATATTGTCTGTTTACTGCATCAGCCTGAGATTGAGCAGCCAGCAGGTTGACGGAAGTGATTCTTCCCCCCTATTCCTCTCTTCTGAGACCTTACCTGGAGTACTGTATCCATTTCTGGAATCCTCAACATAAGAAGGGCTACACAGATGATCTGAGGGCTGGAGCACCTTCCCTATGAGGACAGGTTGAGAGAGTTGGGCTTGTTCAGCCTGGAGAAGAGCAGGCTCCGAGGAGATCTTATAGCAACCTTGCAATACCTGAAAGAAGCCTAGAAGAAAGCTGGAGAGGGATTATTCATAAAGGCTTTTGGTGGCAAAGGAGAATGGTTATAAATAGGAGAAAAGCAGGTTTAGTCTAGACATGAGGAAGAATTTCTTCACCATGAGAGTGGTGAGACACTGGAAGAGGTTGCCTAAGGAAGTTATGGATGCCTCATCCCTGGAGGTGTTTAAGACCAGGTTGGATGGGGCCTTGGGTAAACTGATCTAGTGGGTTATCCCTGCCCCAGGGAGGGAAGCTGGAACTAGATGATCTTTAATGTCCCTTCCAACCCTAATTATTCTATGATTCTATGATTCTATATCAGTGATGGGTTGGTAGAAAGGCAATTTAAAAGCAGAAGATCTGAAAAATGGAGAGCTTCCTTATGGATGGAGAGGAGAAGGAACACTACATATTCTTTTCAATATTACATACCAGTGGTCTTTATTAAACTGATGGAGTGGCTTTTATATAGAAATGGAACAAGTTAAAATACATAGTAGCTTTTACTGACTCAGTTAAACTCCTAGTTAAGTCTTTGGCTGGAATGGTCAAAAATGAGCTTTTTACTTTTCATTTTACTTTTTGTGTATGTGTATTTTTTAATATTGTGTTTTCAGGTAAGCTTATAAATCTAGTAATGAGATTGACTTAAGATAGTGCCTTTACATTCTTCAAATGATATTCAGCAATTTTTTCCAAACGTCAATGATTTTGTAATTCAATTTTAATAAATCTTTACCTCCTTCATGTGAGGGTAAGTGTGCGTGTGTGTGTACATATATAACTATATTTGATAAATAGCCTCCCTTGTCCTACATTGCCCTATTTGCAGCCAGGGCAACAGTTAGAAAGCCTTACAAAGTCAAAAGACACTGTTTCCCTGGCAACAGGATCCATGTAAAATCTCACAGAACACCTGTCTTTTCTACTCAAATTTCATTCTGCTAGTAGTTGGAAGAGTGGTTTTCTACTTCACTATTTCACTTAAAATAGATGAATCATGGTGAGGGAATACAGCTGCATAGTAGGAAAAAAAACTGATAATCTCTCAAAGTATTTGACCCTTTTCTAGGGATTAGCATTTTACCAATAAAGCATATATTTTATTCAAACCTCTAATAAGAATTTTGGTAGTCAGTAACATTACCTAAACTTGAAAAAAAACATCTAGGTATAGCAGGAACTTATGCAGTGTGAAATGACAATGCATTGCTAACATTGCTTCTCTAGCATCACCCTTAGGCTTTCTTGTCAGCCAGAATTCATAATTCATAAAACATAGTAATATAAAAGGGCAATGTGCCTGAGTGCTTGAGAAAATTACTGTCAACTTCTACTTTATAAATTTTTAAAATTATACTTTTTCTTCATTGGTTTGACTCCTGCAAATATTGAGGGATTTTCCCCTCTTTCATCCTTCTGTCATTTAAACCTCCCACTTTTCTGCAATTGTGATACATGTCATAAAACCAAGTTTGACTATACACTATACCTACGTACTATACTGTCTCTGAGGTGTCATTTCTTGGCTCCTGCTATACCCTGACCTCTACTTTAATTATTATCTTCTTTTGTGAAGTGTTCCTATTAAGAAATTTGGAATCAAACGTAGTTCTATTAAGACAGCAAAGTATATTGATAAACATATTTCTGAGGAATTAGCATTTCACATCTGAGATAGGTGTTACCTGAAGGTCTCAATGTAGTTATTGATATTTGTTGTCAGAAGCATCTTGCTTCAGCAAAGAAATATGTTTGAAGCTTTTTATTTCTGCTGGATAAAAGCCAGAATAATTATTTTTTATGGATTTTCTGGAGGCATCATCATTATCATTTGTTATTTGCTCAGTCAGGTACACCATTTTGCTAAATGTACTTTACTTATTACTGTGAGAGAAAAGAATGAAATGGGTCATTCACTTCATTCTAAGTTTGGCATACATAAGTTACTCCTTAGCCAAAAAAAATATGTTTTGCTGATGCAATGACTATATTTGCTTATTCTGACTTCAATTCCAATGGTTATCTCATGGCTTTATAGACAGGCAGCTTCTGCACACAAGCAGGTAATTCTCAATAATGAGTACTACTGTGGAAAGCACTAACTTTTCCATTAGCAAGCAAATTATCACTGTTGATAGTTTCAGAGTTGTATGACTTGTTAAATGGGGAGGTGAAATCTCATCTTCTAAAACTGTTTGTGCCTTGGTAATAGCCTTGAACACAAAGTCTATTAATTTCCCATAAACCTAAATTATTCCAAATCAGATTCTGGACTTTACTATTACGTATATTATTTGGAATATTGTTTAGAGTAGAGTTAGCAATTAATGACTCAACTGATGAATTTGTGTAGTCATACAATCTGCTCTGAATCTCATTTTGACTGCTACAGAATAACATCAATTGAAACAACTTTTTTCTCACAACCGTTACGTTGACAGGTTATGTTTATTTCTATCCAATAAAGTTATTCTGAGCTCCAAAGTGTTACAGCAATACTTGCAAGAGGTAGCTGAAGACTCTTTTTTTATATGGGTGATATTTCAGCATTGTTAGATGTCCTCTCCTCTAAAATATCTCTCAAGCCTTACTCCCCTGTTGGCACGGATGTCTTGCATAGCTTGGGGCAAATGTATCATAGTCCTAATACCTGACGGAATTCTTTTCATTAGGGATTAAATGTTTTTATGAGCTAATATTGTTACACCGATAACATTCACTTAAACTGTTTTTATTCTTGGAGATCTTCATTAAGCCATGAGACTCTTCAGACTGAAGCAGCAGATATTAAAACTCTTTGATCTATGTCCAGGTTAAAAAGAGATAATTAGTGAAATTCCAGACAAAAGAACCATACAGAAAGTTGCATTGAACTTAATTTTGGAGCAGTTCTAGCCTAACCTATTAGTTAGACCTATTACTCCATTTGTCCATTTTTGTGTCATCATGCTATCCAAGACCCAACACAATAAAATATAAATTTAACATTTTCATCAAAAGAGCAGTGATGTCCTTCCCTAGGACATAGTTCAGACTGGATGGTAGCTACAAGACCCTGTCTGGAATCTTATAAGTACATTCATGAATTCTAGACATTTGATGGAGATGGTCATGTTTCACTTAGTTAATGCAAAGTAAACTCTAGATTTCTCCTCCAAGATTCATTATATGATGGGACTTTTTGTGGGTTTCCTAGTTTGTCGGTGGACACAAATGTGACTTATAAAATCAGGCTCTTATGTCATGTAAAATGGTGAAAAAATTGCAATTTACTTCAGATCTAAGTTCAAATAACCAGAAGTATGTATTAAGTACAAAATGAGATATAAAAGAGAGTGTAATTGATAGTGGAGGACTTAACTTAAAAAAGGAAGTTGAGGTTCCATTGAATGGGTGTTTAGAGACTAACTTACTGCACAACTTTCATCAGAACAGTCTAGAATTCATTTAGATGTGCAAAAATAGACTAAGAGTCATCTGTGACTGTATGTCCATGTTTCAAAGAAAAAGAGGGATTCATGGTATTCAAGACTACTCAAAATAAAACAAGGCAAACCAAATTAATGGCATTGCAATCTCTCCCTGATGTCTTTCACATTTTGAGCCTTTTCTCAAGGATCATAAACAAATTTTAGGAAAATGATGTAAAAGTGATCTTTCAAACTTTATAGGATCTTGATTCATGAATTTATAATGTAATTACATTTCTAATACTAATAAATTGCACTTTAAGACCATATATTTGGAGGTATATGCCGAGTAACATGTTTATTCTACTACAAGAGGAAAAAATACTTTGGTATATGCATTAGGATAACAAGGAAGGGAAGAGATATGTGCTTCATTGCATATCATCATGAAACCAGGGCAAATTTAGGGTTCCTTTCCCAGGAAACATTCCTGATTTTCTCTTTGTAGACATAATCAGAGAAAGAATATCTTCTTAAAGGATAATTTAGAGCATCTAATTTGGACACTTGCTATGAATTGCCCTCTGGCAGACTCTTTCTATGTTTCTCTTCACTAAGTATCTGCAAAGCTGTGGAGATTATCTTCTTTCTTCAGGTGCATGAGAATTTTGCCTAAAGCTAGATGAAGAACACCACAGTGGGAACAGGTTTTGACCACACAGATCTAATATACAGTTCTTCTAGAGTCACTCCTACTCAGTATCCTGGAAGCCTTTGTCCTTACCTGAACTAAAGTATATTACATAAACTTTTCACCAATCAGCTGAGCTGATTGTGATTGGAGTATGTTAAAACACACAAATTTGCAACAATAAGCAAGTAGGGGATTTGGGGCTTGTATTAGACATTTTTAATTTTTAATATGACAATGTAGTTCATCAGTAAAAGCAGAGATAAAATAATTAAAAATAATTTTCATTTGTGTTATTTTGTGGCATGTTGGCATAACTATAAGCAGGAAAATAAAAATATTGGGCAAGTTAAAAATTTTCCATAAAAATCAAAATAAACATGTACATGCATACTGTGTAAAAACACAGAAAGAGATTCAAAGTACAATCTCCCTCTAATTTTGTGTCTTTCATAGATGGTGCATATCCTCTTCTGCCTTAAAGAAGTTGCCATATCTTTTAGTGAGTTAAAAGTAGAAGCCTTGTTGTGATTTTGTTTTCAAAGAATGAGACACTTCACGCTTTTCTTTCAAAGTATATTTTTTTCAGTCAGCTATGCTGACACCTTCAGCAGAACCTGACATATG
This sequence comes from Clamator glandarius, assembly GCA_033459285.1. NCBI lineage: Eukaryota > Metazoa > Chordata > Aves > Cuculiformes > Cuculidae > Clamator > Clamator glandarius. The sequence continues at coordinate 219,320 of JAUNZM010000195.1, forward strand.
CTCAGAGAAAATACTTGGTGACAGGAGAGTCTGGTTCTGAGTATTAGGAACAGACACAACTGTGTTCTCGTTTACCAAAAACTATAAAGGTTCTTACCTTGTAGTTTATGCTCCGCTGTCATGAAATAATTCTTTTCTGACAGAAAAACAAGTCTCTTTACATACTTCCTTATCCTCTGCAGATGTCAAGATCTTCAATTCTTTTTGTTTTCCACTGTTTTCCTCCCTGTCTCTTTTTTTAGCATCTGAATGTAATCACAAATGCAAAACTGTGTGTCTTCCGTAATTTCACAGATTGAAATTTGTGTCATCAAAATGTACCAAGCGTCCAGTTACAGATTAAATTCTGCTTATTATCTGATTTTATCAGTCTCACAATCAACCTTTTTTATTTGCTCTGATAGAAATTACATTATTTAAAGTAAATTAATACTTCATACTTTCATAATATATATACACGCACAAACATCAAAGCAATGTAAATGATGTTCTAGGAGGAACAGAAGATGTCAAGCAATACCAGTTAGAAAATAATAATTATGCCAAAACTTTTCAGCTACCTAATGCCTATTGGGACCTCTGTGATTAACCTTAAGATAAAACTTTCAGTAGGAAATAAATGTTATCTGTTATTATATTTCTTAGATAATACAAGAATCAGAGTGCCATCACTGGCTTGTTACAACAATAGATAACATGACTGACATTTCACTTTTACTCATTATGCAATAATACTTTCCATAAAGGGTGCTTTGAGACATGTATATTAAGAGTCAAAATGTATTGTCAGATGGCTTTTAACAGTAAGAGCTGTGAATAAAGAACCAGTGGTTGGCTATATTATCTATCTTATCTATATAACAAGGTAGATGTTCATTCATTATTTTTGATTCTTGAATGCAATAGCTATCCTGGGGCTAAGTTAAACTATGGAAGAAATTGATGGGCAATCTAGACTTGAGAAACATCCAAGGAGACAGAAAAATTATTCCTGAGGAGCAGTCTATCATCTATGAAAAGAAGGACATCAAAAGTTGAACCTGCACAGTTAGAATAATCTATTTGTGTCAGACAGAGTTTTGGCAGCCTTTATGGTAAGCTTATTCAGGAATGAGCAGATGAAGTTTTAAAAGATATCCACCTCCAAATGCATTTTAAAGTTCTGGGAAGACTATTTAAAAACACCAAGAACAACCTTCAGTATTTCTGAAAATAACAATAAAATTTGAATCTAGATCTTAAATTTTTCTGTCTCATACACATTTAAATATTCATAATTTTGTAAAAATAAAGCCCCTAGATTAATCTATTGTCTAATGTTTTTTGTTCAAGCCCTGACAGCCCATATCAAATCTGCTGTTAGTTATCACTTGGTCTTAACTCAAATGGAAATAAGGCTTCAGAGAAACCTAACAAACAAATCTCTTCTTACAGAAATGACTTGTTTCAACTATCAAACAGTTTTTGGAATGTCTTTTTTCAAGAAGTAAGGAAATTGAGACATCAGACTGAAATGTGCGAAGGCTGGGAACAGGTGATTTTCAGAACATTGTTCTTTGACACAGATCTCAAACCTAAGCTATCACATTGGAGGGTCATCTGGTTATTTGAAACATGCCTCATCAATATTATCTTAAAGTTTTTGTATGAAGCTCGCTACAAAATAACCCCGAATTTATAGGAGGTCTTCTGAACCTTATTAAAAAAATAGAGGGCGTGGAAAAGGGCTTTTTGCCCCCTTTTCAAGTCCTTTTATAACAATGCTGTAGCTTAAATCATAAATGAGAACAGCCTGTTTTGTAAGTATTTATTCTCACAACATCTTTCTGTAAATGACCATTTTTATTAGCAGAAAGCAAAATAAATATGTGCTCCTAAGAAGATATACAGTAAATCAGCACTCCTTCAGATTGCTAGGTACCTTATCTATCTTGTTTTTCACTTTTTTTCTTTTGTTCTGACTATTTGTAGGATTTTTTTTTCCTGAGGAGTGGTGTATGTTTAATATGATTGGTGCTAATTTAAGAAGGGTTAGAATCCCTGAGTAAGAACTATTGTATGAGTGAGTAGTAGTACTGTTTGTTGTGATAGGTTATTGAAAATGGTTAGGGTACAATGCCTTTGTTCCTTCTGGGAAAAATATCTGTGTTATTATTATTTATAGCTGGAAGGTACAATCAATGTAATATGAAACATTTAAATATCTCTACTACTGCACTATCGGATTGGCTGGGGGTATTTTTGATCTTTGTTTTTAGCTTGCTTATCCTGTGGACCTTTCCTGTGTGGTAGACTTGTGAAAGGTGACTGAGCTTTCCTGCGCAGGATTACATTTATTTACATGTGTAAAGTTTACTGCATATTGATTTGTGTTCCTTGGGCCTTACAGAAACTGGGTCACACTATCTATAGGATCATTGCACTTCCAACAATTCCAGTTGTTTACCTAGACAAATACTTGTAATGTATTGTTACTTATGAAAGCCCATGTGTTGATCTATTAAGAAAAAACACAGTCCTTACTGAATAGAGAGTTATTCCCTGTTGAATGGCCACTTTGAGAACTATTCTCAGTTCTTGATCTCATAGTGTGTAACATAATGTTCCACTGGCTATCTATAGTTTCTCAAGATTAAATTCCCTGTTGACCATGAGCTCATTTTTTGTTTACTATAGAAATGAAACAACTCACCCACAAACATCTTGTTTGTAGAAATTACTTGCTTAGTTATGAATATAGATTTTTCCTGGAATATTTATGCTGATTTCAGTGAAGTCACCCTAAGAATTGTCCCTGTACATTCAATCCACCTGTCTGAAGTTTGTTGAATTTGTACGCTTGTTTATATTTTGAAAGTTTCTCTGAGCAATAAGTACCAAAAGTCTGAGATTTGTGTGTGAGTTTGCACGCCCGCCACAGGGTAAAAAAAGAAAATGTACTGTCTTTTAATTAGTAGGAAGTGTGTGTTTTTCTGGTCCTGTTCTTTTAATCCCTATTATTCTCAAAAAAAATTACTAATTGCTTGCCTTTTAAAATTATGTTGGAAGGGACCCCTCAAGCACCTCAAATATTCTATGTATTCTTATTTTTCTGAGAGAAAAATCCAGAGATTCTCTAGAAGGAAAACTTCCTTACAGCCTTCAGAAGCCTCCTTTGCTCCTCTGGGTACTGGAGTACTCTACAAATAACAATTTCCACTTAAAACAATTGCTGCCCCTCTGAGGACTGAGGGGAAAAGAAAAAAAATGAAATTTGTAAAACATGCGGTTTTGCATCTTGGTAAAGAAATTATCTAATCCAAAAGTGATTTTAGGTCTGCCTATTATAAGTTCCAACACACTTGTTTTGCTCTCTGAATATCAAACCCCAGCATAATTTAGGACCCTGATGTATTCTGAAGTATGTGAAACATATTTTGCAATGCCTATAGGTTTCAATTCTGCAGCTCTCCATCTGTTAGAAGAATGTTTGAGTTGCTCTTTATTATTTTTATTTATTTTTCAAATACAGCCTCAGCAGCTGTACTCTCAGAAAGACCTTAGCTGCCACCATGTTCACTACAAAACATTGAGAACCCCACAAACACTTGTATTAATTTTATTTCTTTTCTTTCTTTCTTTCTTTCTTTCTTTCTTTCTTTCTTTCTTTCTTTCTTTCTTTCTTTCTTTCTTTCTTTCTTTCTTTCTTTCTTTCTTTCTTTCTTTCTTTCTTTCTTTCTTTCTTTCTTTCTTTCTTTCTTTCTTTCTTTCTTTCTTTCTTTCTTTCTTTCTTTCTTTCTTTCTTTCTTTCTTTCTTTCTTTCTTTCCTTCTTTCCTTCTTTCCTTCTTTCCTTCTTTCCTTCTTTCTTTCCTTCTTTCTTTCTTTCTTTCCTTCTTTCCTTCTTTCCTTCTTTCCTTCTTTCTTTCCTTCTTTCCTTCTTTCTTTCCTTCTTTCAAGCTGTCTTGCTTTTTTGCATTGAGATATTATTTTCATAGGACTGGTGCAGTTCTTACACCTAAACACTTAAATGGAGGTATTAAATGATGAAGCAGGAAAAGAGAGACTGGGACTGTTTAGCTTGGAAAAGAGTAGGCTCAGGGAGATCTCGCCAGTATCTACAAATACCTGAAGAAAGCAAAGAAGAAGGAGACAGGTTCTGGAATACAAGAAGTTCCATCTGAAAGTCCAGAAACACTTTTTCACTGTGAGATTGACTAAGCACTGACACAGGTTGAGCAGAAGAGTTGTGGGGTCTCCATTCCTGGGGACAGTCAAAAGCTGCCTAGATGTAGTCCTGGCTAACCTGCTCTAGGTGGTGTTGCTTGATCAAGGAGGAATAGATCCAGGTGACCTCCAGAGGTACCTTCTAACCTCAACTTTTCTGATATACTGTGAAATGTCAGACAAATGGCACCAGTTCTGTTTCAGATAGTGTATAATTTTATAACAAAAATATGTGATACATTTTTCTCCCCCAATTTGTGGTTTATGTGATGGACAGCCCTCTAGAATACCATGAACCTGAAATCACTGTGCTAATCAAGGGCCAACCCAAGAAAATCAAGGAAAGCATCTTTCGAGCTTTTCACAGTTTCTAGCTGAAATAGCAATGTTAGCTATGCATTTTAAATTGCAATTTACTCTACAAATACTTAAAGAAGATTATGTTACTTTTGACTGTAAAAAATCCCTATGCTACACAGGAATGAACAGATTCAAACCCCAAGCACAGCCTGAATTCTGGAAAAATATCCATTTTTTCCAGCAGAAAAAGGCCAGTACTTAAAAACAAATGTAGTCAGGATATGCTGAATCTGGAAAGGCTAAGCAATTAACACTAACATTCCTCCTTTTCAGGCTCCTCAACTTTATCTGGACTCTGTTCATCAATGCTCACTGGTCATGGAAGAAATACAAACTCCTGAGATAACTTATTATACCTGGAAAGTATGATGGAGGAATAAGAGTTATATCAGATATACTGGCTGAAAATGCAGGCTGCACTGGTATTTAAAATTGTTAGTCACAAGTAATGCCACCTGAAAAGCCTGCCTGTTACTGTTTTACTTGATTCTAACTTTTTTAGCAAAAAGCAGACAATGGCTAAGGAAAACAGTCTTCCAAAACCTTCAGACTTTCTAGGCTGCTGCATAACAGAAGTCATGCCACAGCCCAAAACTGAAACTTCTCTTTGAAGGCCTAACTGAACTGCTCCCCTCAATATTTTCTGTTTTAATCTTGAAATAAATTTTAAATACTATGTGTTGATTTGCATTTGGCTAAGCAGCGTTGTGAGTTGATTATTATACCAAAGCTAATTTTGAAAAGAGTTATGTTGACTATGAGGCTTTTCCACCTGTCTCAAACCCTTACCAAAATAATAAGGGAAAATAATTTACATTTGGAGATGAATCAGACACAGGTTCTCTGCTTACTTTTACTTCGTTTTTTTAAATGCTAAGTTTTTGGCTAGTTACTGTACAATCTTTGGAAAATTGTTTTTCAGAATGTTCTGATGGCCAACACAAATCTTCAAAAAGTGATCCAATGTGAGAAGTAGCCAAGCACCTTAAGAGGATAAAGACTTTTTTTATTTTTCTCTATGTGCCAGTGAAATCAGTGGAAATCTGAGGTATCTGGTAGTCCTCAATAGGAAGAGTACACCTTGTCAAACTGAAGAGTTGAGGCAATCCTAACCATGCATCACAAGATATTTCTGGTGCTTAGTAAGTTTTAGGTTAAAAGTATGAATTATTATGGTGTCTGTGGTGAATGCTACACTGAGCACACTTGCAAAGCCTCACACTTCATGAACTTTTTAACTTGAGAATGTTATTGTAATGCTAGCAGTATTTGAAAATGAACAATGCCATCAGTGTTTTATCTTTTCTTATGAGACAGGGTGTTGAAATCTCATTACAGTCTATCATCTGGTGCAGCATGCCGACTGAAAATATTGCCACAACACTTGAATAAGTGGGAAGTCAGATCAAAGAATTCAGTTATTGATACTTGAGAAAAATAAAGCTTGTGTAGCAACTAACTGCATTTTCAGTGATTCAAGCGTGAATAACAACTAAACGTACTCAAATTTGGTAGCATATATAGAACTTCCTTTTATTTGTTTTGTGTGGAATTACTGGCAGACATCTTTGGGGCACCAGCAACCTGGGAATTATCCCACAGGAACAGCATGCTTGGGAACAGATTGAAAAGAATATAAATGAAAGAACAATGAGGTAAATGTCCTTTTACCTTGTTTTGAATCATTTTCTAAATCAGAGCTTTATGCAGTCCTGAATTAAATCAGGTTACTCATAATATTAAGCAAAAATATTCTTTGGGAGATCTTAAGTACCAGTGAGATACATTCCTTCAGCTGAACAGACAACTAGTAGGAACAGGAGATGTTCTCTACCTTTCTGGCAGACCCTGAGGATTACTTAGTGTAATACAGTGTATTATTGGCAATCACCAAAAGTGCAGTGTGTAGCATTTTCCTGATCTTCGTTAGACCCATCCCCTAGTTGTTTTGGAAGATTGTGATCAATTTCAAGGAGTTAAAATGAAAGCAGGATGGCAAGCATTCTGAAGTTAATTGAAACCTGTATTTATGCAGTTCTGAAAGCCAATGAGTGTTCATTAGAGTTGTAAGTGAAGCTAGCAAATGCATGTATGTCTTTTTTCAAGTCTTGCAGTGTACCTCTCCTTTAATGCTGAGATTTTCTTTATATCTACACACACAAATAAATGACAGGACTGTATAATACCCAATTTTTTTTTCAGACAGAACAGGTGGAATCTGCAGAATCATCTATAATAATCTCTTCTTTTCTTCCTTCTTTCCCCTCCAACTACATGAAAGTTGCCCAGCTCTGAGCTTGTTAAGAAAAGCCAGAGCTCAGTCATTCTTCATTAGCCTGTGTGTGCTCAGCACTACTATAGCAGTGGTGCCCTTAAAAACACAGACAGAAGAGGGTGAGGATTTAGAAACATAAAGTCCAGTAATAGTTGTTGAAGTTTCTGTTTTTAAAGTACATCAGCATTTTTATGTCTTTAATATTTTATGTCTTTACTGTTGGCATTTCACGGCATAGAAGTTCCTTTATTATTAAACATTAATTTTGAAAGAAAGATGTCTAAGTTAGAGACATTCAGAAACAACAGCTATGTTATCAATGGATTTCTGTAGTAAATGAATGGCTAGTGCCAAAATATCAAAGTGCAAATGAGTGGGAGAACCTTCCTGTACAACAGAATAGTTAAGAAGTAATAATACTGCAGGTGCAAATGCCTGGCATTTCATATCTTCTACTTGAATGAATTCCATTCAGTGGAATGCCTTAAGCATCAAAAATGTTTTATTTAAGTGGAACTTCCATCAGTAGAGGCAGAATTTTTTTTTTAACATCTGTCTCTGCAGTCATAAATAAATGGTCTGCTTTATTTCACAAGTAAACTAATGTGGCCAAAGCTTGAATGCATGGCTGGAGGCTGCAGCATGTCCAAATCACTGCTGGATTTTAAGTCTAAAGGTATTCGCCTCCCAGTCCCAACTGAGACAGATTTTACACTTCTAAACGGGTTGTTGTATGTGCAGTTCTTTCAGGCCTTCAGTGGGGCAGGGACTTGGAATAAAATCTCTCACATCCTGTGTATTTGTAAACCTTTGTACTGAAATGTAGTAGCTTCCCCCTCCCTCATTTATGTGAAGTAGAATAACAGAAACATAAAAGATTCAGTGTCATTCCATAACTTCCAAGGACTGTAAACATGGTTCATATGAAAAAAACCTAGGGTATGTGACACGTGGGTTGACAAGCCTGGTCTGCCTCGTTCACTGAAAAATTTAAAATAGGTTTTTCTGAAATCCAAATAAATGTTGTTCAACCTGTTCAGCAAGCTGAATTTACTTCTTTTTTTTTAGTTTTTAGTCATTGTCTCTACTCCTGTCACTAAAAGCCTTTGTAAAAAGTCCCTCCTCTGCTTTCTTTTGGGATACCTTCAGGTATTGGAAGATCACTATAAGGCCTCCTCAGAGACTATAAGGTCTTCTCAAGGCTAAACAAGCCCAGCTTTCTCAGCCTGTCCTCATGTGGGAGGTGCTCCAGCCCTCTGATGAACTTTGTACCCTACTCTGGACCCATTTGATCTGCTCGATATCCTTCATATGTCAAGGATTCCAGAACTGGACACAGTACTCCAGATGAGGTCTCACAAGAGAGGAATAGAGGGGCAGAATCACCTCCCTCGACCTTCTGGCCACACTTCATTTGATGCAGCCCAGGATATGGTTGGCCTTCTGGGCGCATATTGCTGGCTCATGTCAAGTTTCTCCTCAGTAGGCATATTCTAGTATCTTACTAGATGAGATGCTCTAGTAAATGTCATGAAGACTGCTTTTTACCTCCTGCTAGCCTTCTACACTTTTTCCAGCTACTAAGCAAGTGAGTAACTAGTATGTTTACCGAGGAAGAGGGCAATGGGTATAAACAGGAGAGGGGCAGATTTATACTAGACCTAAGAAAGAATTTCTTCACTATGAGAGTGGTGAGGTACAGGAATGGGTTGCCCAGGAATGTTGTGGATGCCGCATCCCTGGAGGTGTCCAAGGCCAGGTTGGATGGGGCCTTTAGCAGCCTGATCTAGTGGGAGATGTATCTGCCCATGTCAGGCGGTTTGGAACTGGAGGATCTTTAAGGTCCCTTCCAACACAAACTATTCTATGATTCTATGATCTTTGTTTCCTTACCTGGCAAGCCAATGCAAAAAATAGTTTTCTAGTAAAGGATTAGAAGGATTAACTTAGTGACAGAGATAAAAATCCATCTCAAAAGGCTAGATAAAAATATTTAAATTAAACTTGTAAGTTTAGGAAAAGTGGCACTCTGCTTAGTTATGGAAGAATAAGTGACTTCACTGTGTCTCCCTGGGGTCTTTCAATGGGGACATCTAATGGAATTTGAAAAAAAGTCCAAAGAACATACAGGCTGAAAGATGTTTTCTAGCAGTGAGCTTTTGAAGTCTGAGTACTTTTTTTGTCTGAAATCTTTTTTCCTTCTGAATTTCAATTTCTGTATTATACCTGCAGATGAGGTTTGAGCACTCAGCTGGAATCCAGAATATTTTGCCAATAGCAGGCACATAAAAAGCCAAAAGGAATCAATGGAAAACAGAAGAAAATTTCCATCCCTACCCCTTTATGCTTTTCCCTCAGCATAAACATTGCATCCTTTCAAACGTCTGCAGTGTGATTTGACTACTGTAATTTCTAAATTGTATATCTCTACAGTATGAGCTACTCACTGTAAAGTTTAGCTGTAGTCACAGGTGTTCTCAGCCATGGAATTTAGGACATGACTCTTCACATCTTAAAGCAGGAAATTAAACAAATTGAGCCTTAGAAGTGTTTGCAATACTTCTTTAGTGAGGAAGGGAAGCAGGATTCTCAGCTCAGATACAGATGCCTACAACATAAGCATCAAAATCTAGTGAAATGAATGTCACTTTCGAGACCATGAAGATAGTCATAATGCCTAAGAAATCTTGCAGTTTGTGAATGCCTGGAGAAGAGGTGTATATTTTGCTAGAGCCCTTTTCTCAAGATTAATCAATAGTTAGTTATTCCATACATGAGCAATGTGTTCAAACAGGAGGAAGTTTGCAGAACTATTCCCTGAGTTCTCACTCTAAATTGGGTGTTGCTAAAACTGGCAGAGAGTAAGCTGGCAAGATAACTAAAACTGGCTTTAGTCTTTATTTTGCAGTAGCGAATCTGGTCATGAACTGTATTTTTTTCCAAAATTATTTCCACTAGATTTTACATCCCTAAACTGAATTTAAGAGGCGTAGTCCCCAGTGTTAGGTAAACCTAAACATTAAAAGTCCTACTTCAGCTTTCAGCATGTTGGTGTTTTAAAGCTTCTGTCATTATGGCTGAGTAAATAAAACAGATTTATTTATATGTTGTATATACCATGCTTTCCCAAGGAGTTATATATGTAGGATGACCAAAGAAAAAATAGGAAATGACAGAAGTCATATTACATTCTGCCAAAATAACGTTTAATGTTGCAGAGCTTATATCCCATCCACAAAATTCTCAGATCACAGCTGCTGGACTTGCATTATTATATATTTTGTAGAAGAAGAAGGTCTTCAGTTAGTAATATGATTTAATATTAATCTTTGAGAATGAGTGTGTAGCAATAAGCACTGGCAAGCTTACATGTGACCCTTCAATTTATGCCTCTATTCTTTCTTCACTGAAGATCAACAGGGATTAGAAGGTGTTTCTATCCAGTGACAATTCAATGACTGGACATGCAGATATTAGGATATTTTTCTGTAGTAGACTCCAAGGTCAAGAAAAGTCATAATAGATTGACTTGCTTAGTCGAAAGATCAGGGAGACATCAGACTCTTCTGCTGTTGCTTTTTGGGGTTTTTTTTAGCAAAGGAAAGATTGTTCAGAAAAATATACTTATACGTAGGTAACTAATTCTTCTATTCCGGCTGCAATCAATGTATCATAACCAATCTATTGGAAGACTGAATGCTAAGTTCAGTTGAAAGATTGACAATCTCAGCATATCCCACTAATTGACACTTTTTGCCACCATATTAAATAGTGTGGTTATGGTTATTTATAAGATTATTTGTGTCCACTTTTGTGATTCATTGATTTTTACTGGCCAACTATTTCATACTGAGTAAATGCAGAAGAGACAGGTTGTGAAATCCCACTAACACTTTCAATATTTTGACAGTGAGACGTTTTAGTGAATAGACTATAAATATTAAACTTTATGCAGGTATGTTATGATGAATGTATGTGCTTGACTTTTTTGGCCTTGAAAGCCCGGTAAGACCTTCACAGTACTTTGCTTCACCAGGATAATTAAGGAAGAAAAAAAATATCCCAAGACACACACACACGTTCACCATAAAATTCTTAATGAGATATAAATAATCTCAGCTCAAGATACTATAAAAGACTACTTAGCATTTTACTTATGATTTTACATAATTCATCTAAATATAGTTAATTGCAGAACAGATTTATTTTTGTTGTGTGTGACATTTTCAGACCGTAGCTTGATCACTTTGTTTCATAATGTTATCCCCTGCATCTATTCTGGTGTATCTGTAGAACTTGAATCAATCTTCTTTTTCTATTCTTACATTTCAAAGCCTCTCATATCACTTCCAGTTCTGGCTGTATGATGATAGTGTGCTTGTTTACATGAGGTGTGACACAAAGAAAAGGAGATAAACTCTATAGCTAGGGAATCAAGACTGGGAGGGGAGAGACAAAGAGATGGTTCTAATCTGTCACAGTGAGACAAGTCTTACCTCGATCACTACACGTGTTCAAATACAGATATTCTCTTACCCTCAGTCAGGAAACCACGGTGCGCGCCAGCCCACAATGCTTTGCCTGTGAAGTAGTTTTTAGCTAATAACATCACTGTGCTTGAGCACTCACCCTATTCACCAGTCATGGTTCCCTGTTATTTTTGCCTCTTCCCAAAGACCAAGTTGGCACTCAAAGGAATGCCTTTTTTGATTGCAGAAGATGTGAAAGCAAAAACAATAGAGATCCTCACACACTTCCAGAAAATGATCTGTGGAATTTCTTTAAATATTAGCAGCATCATATGCAGCTCTGTGTCAACTCAGAAGAGAGCTATTTCAAAGGTGATCATAGTTAATTTTCTTAATTAGGCACAGTCTCTTTTTTTTTTGTTGTTGGACATCATATATATACATACACATATATAACATATACATATCAGACAATGTCTAATAGCTTTTCAGGATTAATAACAATAATAATCAGATGGGCTAATACTTCAGCTTTGCAAGCTGACTGTCTTTTTTCTTTTTGATCTTCATTCTTCAAAGCTTAAGTATCCAAAGCATATGAACATGTGCTTAAATGTAGCTGTGCATTTAGGTCATTCTTACTCATCAATACTTTAAAGGCTGTGCTTAAAGTTAACATATGTTACTCAACTGAGTCCTTTTGCAGCAGGTGATGAGAAGTCTTCATTCCCTAAGAGACCTTCTACGACAGAGACAGATTCATTTAAGAAGAAGGAATGCTCTGGCTCAGAGGAAGGAATGAGGATGAGTCAGCACAACTTATTTTCAAGGCCAGTAGAAACCGTTACGATCATTTTCCTCCTGCTTGAGTTTTTGCTGAACATTTATTTGATAATAGTCAAAAGATATTTTATAAGTCTCGTGGCAAAACTGAATCAAGGGGTATTGTAAAGATCTAGAAGAACCCTATCCCCAGTCCTGCCAAGTAGGTTGGTTGGGGCCAGTTTGTAACAGGTATTTTCAGTAAGAGTTGCTAGGTGCTCTTTAGGAGATCATCCCTTGATTTACTGTTACTTAGAGGACATAGTAAGGGATATTTAATCTCAATTTAATAAAGACATATGTATCTTAATTTATTACATTCAAATGTCAATATTAAGCTTCTTCAGTGTGGTTTCTTGAAGGTGTAAGGGTTATGTGATATCACTATCTGCCATTCCTCATCCTTTCCTTTTTGTTCCAGACAAGCACCATGAACACACTACCTGATTTCAAGCAAAATTAAAAGAAAGCTACAAGTCTCAAAGATGTCATTTTCACAGATATTACATGAAAACAGGCAGCTAGAGCAAAAGGAAACTCTGTTAATGCCTCACTGGCAAAAATCCTGCAGGACTCTGGTTCTTATCAAGCATCAGAACTTTCATAGATGTGTTCAATGTAACTAAGCTTGGTTGCCTCTGAACTTCAATAATTTCTACTGTTCATGAAATATAATTCTGTACAGTACCAGTGCTGTTTCTAGTGCAGGTCTGGGATTCTTAGAGGCTAAACTCTTTAAAATTGGCTTCAAAATTACAGCCAGTGTGTTGGACCATATCATGTAAAGTGCCAAACCCATCACTCCCATTGAGGGTTCCTTGCTGAATAACATCTTTCATTTATTCTTACATTATGAGCTCGGCTCCTAAGGGTCCATCTTTGTACCACAAGCATAGCAAACATGAATTCATATCTATCCTAGACACTCCCTCAACAGAAAAAGCATAAATCATTTTTTGAGTGGCTGTAAGTGCACAGCTATTAGTCTAAAACCAGAAACATATTAAAGCTTCATTAAGCAATTCAAGTCAAATATTCCACTAGAAGAGTACTCTATAATAAAATCATATTAATTTCCTTCCTATGGCATCATTTCTGGCAAAGGTTACGTCAACTTTCTTATTCATGCCAATTTTAATCCTTTATGTGATTACAGAAATAAGGACTTTTTAGTCAACAGGTCTGCATTGTGAAAAAAAAAGATGCATCTGAGGACAATGACAAGAATAAAACAGAAATCTTTTTTTTCTCCCAAAATCTACAGTGTATACTGCATATAAAGATGCAAAGATAATGCATAGAAATTACCACAAAAGGAACTGATTCTTTTCTCAGAACCTTGATGAATGAGGGAAGCAAAGGCTGGGAGGGAGGGGAGGGAAAAATATTTCCAGCAGCAGTTAAACTAAAATCTGGGTTTTTTTCCCCATATGATATGTCTGTCAAGCCATCCTATTCCTCATATTTTGATGTCTCTTCTTATATACACTATAAATTTTACTGTGTAAAAGTTACTATGTATTGTGGCTTTTCTGACTGTGCCCTTGTGCTGAATGGCCAGCTGGTAGCTAATTCACAGAATGACTTTTCAAAATGATCATACTTAGGTACTGAATTCTATTTGCTTTCTTCAGCCTGTAAAATTAGTTTAGGGCTCTTTATTTCACTCAGCTGCCAGTTTTCATAAACAGTATACATGCTGTGTTGTTTCCAAGATTCTGAGATTCTGGTTATTCTGTCAATTCTTGTTAAGATTGACCAATGAGTTCAAAAGCAGCTGCCATCTGTGATATATGAAGACAAGGCAGAATCCCCCAACCCTTGTTTCATATGGAAACTGAAATTTGAAAAAGAACATGTTAGCTGTAACAGAAATACATTGTGTTTCACTTTTGTGAACTGAGTGTATATGTTAGTGCTATGACGACATAAATACGACCAATCATAAGACCTTTAAGTCACACAGGGTTAAATTGTCCTTGCAAATAACATTGTGATGTGACAGTCAAAAAAATAAATTGGAATAATTAATGAATATAACAAACAGTAAATGAAGCCCTATTAGCACTAGGGAATAATAAATAACTGCATCTGAATATGCTTTATCTTAAGTTAATAGAAAAATCTTCCCCTTTTAAATAGTGACAGAAAAAGTCTCAGATACAATAATTTCTGAGTAGTAATTTATTCATTAGTCATCCTTATAGCTTACCACAAATTAGATGGAATTCTGTCAGAATTCTCATCTATCATGAGGTTTTAGCTAAAATATTAGATTTTTTTTAATATTTTTATACTTAATATGACATTGCTGTGTGTCAAAATCAAATACAAAGGGAAAATTTTACTAATAAATTGTTGCACATCTTCTGAAAGAATGCCATGATTCGAGAAGGCGAAAAGCCTATTTACTTGAAAATCTGTAATTAATGCAACCATCCATTGCGCAGAATAGGAAAACCTATGAGCGCAGTGGTCCTATGTAATTTCTCTATGTATTTTGTGTCTTAAACATAGCATCATAGAATGGTTTGGGTTGGAAGGGGCCTTAAAGATCATCCAGTTCCAAACCCCCTGCCATGGGCAGATACACCTCCCACTAGATTGGGCTGCTAAAGACCCCATCCAACCTGGACACCTCCAGGGATGGGGCATCCACAACATTCCTGGGCAACCCATTCCAGTACCTCACTACCCTCAGCACGAAGAATTTCTCCTTAATGTCTAGTCTAATTTATAGTCATAACCCCCTCCTATTTATAGCCATTCCCTCTCATCCTGTCACTGCATGCTGTTGGAAAAAGTCCCTCTCCAGTTTTCTTGTATGCCTCCTTCAGGTACAAGAAGGCCACTCCTGTGATCCTTCTCTTCTCCAGGCTGAACAAGTCCAACTCTCTCAGTCTGTCCACATAGCAGAAGTGCTCCAGCCCTCTAATTGTCTTTGTAGTCCTTCTTTGAACCCATTCTATTGGTTCCATATTCTTCTTTTGTTGAGGATTCCAGAACTGGACACAATACTCCAGGGGAGGTCTCACAAGAGAGGAATAGAGGAGCAGAATCACCTCTCTCTACCTGCTGACCGCACTATTTTGTTGCTGCCCAGGATACAGCTGGCTGCGAGTGTACATTGCTGGTTCATATCAAGATTCTCATGAATGAGCATACATACAGTAGAGCTCTTAATAAACAAAATCTAATTTAAATAATGTGAGAGATGAATAAACCATGACTCAAAGATATCAGAGCTGTTTTTCTCGCAGCCATGTGGGAAGCTCAACAAAAGATGCTGTAAGAAGCACTACATTCTCAGCCTCACACAGGTCATCTCAGTCTTTATTCTGAGTAAGTCTATCAGAGCACCTGCATGCATGACCATATTTATATTTGAGCAATGAGCTTCTATAAGAGTCAATTTCTTTAACTGCCTCTAATACTTTGTTTTAAAATGTCTTAAACACTCATCTTGGAAAGAAACTGCTGCACACTTGAAGATTTTAGGCAGTCTTGTAACCTTTTTGCCATGGTTACAGGAAGGTTTGTTCAGACAGGGAAGGGGTTTTCCAGCTAAGGAGCAACTATCAGCTTATAAACTCTGACTGTGTAGGGGAAGGAGGGACATCCTGTCCACTGAGGATGTTCAACCAGCAGTTAATCTGGTAAGGGTCTTTTGGACTTCCAGCAACCTCTATAAGCCCCAAGACCCATTTCCAGGACTTTCCAAATCAGGAATAATATGCATGTGCCATTCTCAGAAGCTTCCAGAGGAAAAACTGCACAAACACACCAAGACTACTCCTCTGTATACCTGGCATGTCTATATATGTCTATATAGATATAAGCCATTTTGTTAAGCTATTACTGGCTTTAAAAATAACTTTTGCCAAGATTTTATTATTGTTTGTAATTTTGTTTAGTTTGAAGCAAAAATTGTGATGTGATTGAACCTCTGAAGTGATTGTCATTCTTAATTACTATGCAAATGATCAGGAGTTAACCTCACCAGTCCTGCTATGTGGGACTGGACATTTAAAGTGGTGTCACAGACAGGATTGTCTGTGAGAAGCAGTAAAAGATTCTGAAATTAAAAGGGAATACCTGCCACAGTGCCGAGGAAAGAAGAACTGACTTTTGGTAGAGGCCAAAATCTCCATCAGAGGATCATGGCAATGCAGGGTAAGCCTGATCTTGACTGCCCCCCACTGTTGGATTTCTTGAAAACCTATAAGGCTTGTCTGACTCTGAATGGGTGAAACTGGGCTGAGGAAAACATGACAATCCATGACCATTGTTGCAGAGCAAATAAGAGACTTAATGAAAGAAAATGAATTCAGATTTGAAAAAGGAAAAGAAAGAGATTGCTGAGTGTTAGGAGCTGCTTTGATCTCTGCTCAAAAGGATAAATGCATTGATCAACAACTTAGAGAGGAAAATTAATCCCTTCAGGCAATGGTTAAAATGCTGCAGGAAGAATTAGAAATAAAACAGGCAAAGTGTCAACAAGCCAAATAAGCTTTAGTTAATGATGAGAAGAGGATTAAGGAAAATTTACAGAGTAGCCTGTGAGATGCATACATGAAAGCAAGAAAACTAAAATTATAACTACTTGAGAACCACGAGACAAACCAGGGTTTTCCAGTCTAGCAAAGTAATCTGATTTTGTAGGGATAGAGGTTGCCCTTCACTATCCGGGGAAGGAAATGGGGATAATGACAGAATCTGATTCTGTCCCCCACCACTAAAAAGAACATATACTGTCATGGAGCTAGCAGGAGTGCAGGAAAAATATAGTAGGAACACTAAAGCCAGAAAAACCGAACGTGTAGAGTTTCCCTGATAAGGGGGAAGATAGAATAAGGTTTTCAGAGGAAGAAGCACATGGATATTGGCGTTCCAGTGTCATTTCAACTGTACAAGATAAGTTGAGTGAGAGCCTTTGTCTTTAACTGTCCTAGAGGGCAGTCTATTAAGCTGAGGGGATTGGTCCCTTAGAGCACTCCTGGGACCAGTCATCTTACTGAAAGTATACAAAAGGTTGCTTCATGATAGGTACCTGGTTCCCCATCAGTCCTCTCCAATGTTAATGTTTGCTAATCTGGATAGAACAACCCGCTTGATTAGAGGGCTACTCAATTCCTTAAATATTTATGTAGTGCCAGATAGACTGAGGGCTGCTGCTGTGGGAGGACCTCAAGCAGCGTCATGACTTAAGCAAGGCAATTTAATTAATTATGGCCAGCTCATGGGGTTCATCCGTAAAACCAGAAAGTTACAAGTGGCAGTCTGTAGGACTGATATGGAAAAAAAATAATCCCCCATTCTGACCGGAAAGAAATCTAGTAGCAGGAGTCTTGGCGAACCAGCTGTGGAAGGAGGGTCTAGATGAGGGTATTCCCTGGAACCTATTGGACAGTCTAGCTCCATTCAGTTTTCACTGTTAGTGAAAATGTGGAGGCTGGTAGATAAGGGCTCTTCAAGGAGGAAACTATTCAAATGGCCCCTGTTTTCCAGACATGAGCTATTTCTATGGCTCTGGAAGAAAATTTCAGCCCACAAAAGCTGAGAAAATCCTGCCCCACTTCCAGCAGGTGAGCCAGGAGGCAACCATTGAGTGTGTTTTAGGAGGTCCACTGAAAATGAACAGAAAGATTAATTGGTAACCTTTCCCCTTGGTCCCTTCAAAACTCCGTTCAACAGTTTGGAGGACACAGAAGCCCAGATGTCTGCGTTAAACACCAATACCGCTGGCTGGATTGGAATTGCTTCTGACAAAAAAATGATGTGAGTAACCAACGTGTCTGAGCATACCACGTTTTAACTTAAAGCCTAGGTGAAGTGTTGCTAGGAAACATCACTCCTACTGAAAACACCATATTTTTGGGAGGGAAAGGAAGGGCTTGGATGGGTTCAGTGGGGAGAGAATGGAAGCTTAGATCACTGACAACCCTGGTCAAGTTGTTGCAGACCACCCCTATGCTTCCCCCATCCAAAATAATAAATGTAAAACATTATCCTTTACCATTAGGGGCAAAAGAAAGAATCACCCCAGTAATAAAGCAACTTCAGGAACAAGAAGTTGTTGTTCAAAACCAACCCCCTTATGGATTCCCCAGACTGGCCAGTCATAACACTAAATGGTATGTAGAGAGTAACAATTGATTATTGATGTTGAAACACAGGCACAAGTCCATTAACAGCTGCTGTGCCAAATATAGCTGATCTCTACCATACAAGAGCAGTCCAATAAAATCCTCACTACAATTTATGTAAAATATATGTTTTTTATGGTGCTGATATAGGAGAGCAATAAGAATTGATTTGCATTCTTGTGGAGAACCTTCAATACCTGTCCATACACCTGGAAGTGATTAATGGCAGACAGCATGGCTTCACCAGCGCCAAGTCCTGTATGACTAACTTAGTGGCTTTCTATGACGGAGTAACCACAGCAGTGGACACAGGTAAACCAATAGATGTCATCTACCTGGACTTCTGTAAAGCCTTTGATGTGGTCCCCCACAACATCATCTCTCTAAATTAGAGAGATATGGATTTGAAGGGTGGAAGGTTCAGCAGATAAGAAACTGGTTGGATGGTTATATTCAAAGAGTAGTGGTCAATGGCTCAAAGTTCAGATGGAGATCTATGACAAGTGGTGTCCCTCAAGGATCTGTACTGGGACTGGTGCTGTTTAATGTCTTCATCAATGTTATTGAGAGTGAGATTGAGTGCACCCTCAGCAAGGTTGCAAATGACACCAAGCTGAGTGCTGCAGTCACCAGAGTAGAAGGATGGGATGTCATCTAGAGGGATCTGGACAGGCTGGAGAAGTGGGCCTCTGCTACAGGAGGAGAGGTAGGAGGAACCCTCAATCCAGTTTGGGAATTGATTCAGGGGTTCGTAAGAATACAGAATCATATTGATCAGGGATTTTGTATTGCTATGCCTCCCATTGCAGAGGAATGGCTGAGAATTTTTGTGACACTTGTTAATCTATCCTTAGTTTTTAATATGACCAATGTGACTTCTTTCATTATCATTCCAAAGATAGGGCATTATGAATCCAACATCACCATAGAATGAGCAAGACCCACACTAACAGAGGGATTAATCCAAACGTGTACAGATAACAGTTTCTCTAACTTAAAAACTTCCTTTTCCAATGCGTGGTGTGACATGCATATGCCTCTGGTTAACATCATTATTGCTCCTCATATGGTAAGGTCTAATCCACTACTTCCATCTGTGAGCAGAAAGACTACAATGAGAACTGGGGAAATGATCCCTATGTGGTATTGTTAATTCCATGCCTGGGATCAAAAATTCCAAACTTTACAGAAACCAGATTATTATGAAGCATTTTATGTGGCAAAGTTGACTGTGAAATTATGTGTTATGCTTCACAATACTGTAGTCTTAAATCCTTGAGATTTCTCAAATACAATGCAGATGTGGTCATATAATGCACCATTAAACTTTTGAAAAATAATCCAACTTGGGAACCAGCAAATAGCACCCTCTTTGTGTGTTCCAAAATTATAACATGCAATGATGGTCCAGGAAGTTCCTAGGAAACACAGGTCATGTCATCACTACAAAATCTGACCAGGGATATGTGCATTTGTTGAGCTAAGACTGAATACTTGATTATACAACCAGAAAAACCTTGATGTTAGAAAATATATTTGCTCCAAATTGCACCTTAGATATACATTAAATCATACTAGAGAATATCACTTGGCAAGTACGTATAGTGAGCAATTGGACTATATGTGCTCTTGGGGAATTAAAAACTACAAGTACAACAAGCATCTACAATGACATTGCAAGTTAGATGCTGCTGTGTTCTTAAATGATACAGTTACACTGGCTAAAGTGTAACTGAAAAATGGAAGTGAGTCCATAAAAATGAACTGTTAAAAATATCAGAGATATTTAAATCTAAATCTCTACACCAATTAATCCTATTTAGGTATTTCTTGGTACTTGTTAACTACAGGGGGAAAAATACTCCTGGAATTTTGAAAACAGCAAGCTTAAGTTTCACTTTTATTCTGATTGAGTTATAAAATTATTTTTGTTCCATTTTTAGTTAAAAAAATATTTGGTCAAGTGTTTTCTCCTGATGAAAAAAATTTTTGAGTAATGCAGGCATTAGCTACCTTCGCTTCAGTTTTATCGTCTTTCTGAGAAAGGATTCATGCCTGAAAATATTAATAAAATAAGGCTTACCATGCATTTGTCATGTCAGTCCTTTGCTTGAGGGGATATGAGTGACAGACAGTGAGGAAGGGAGGAGTGTCTTACACTGCCTGTAAGTACTACTACATGTGACTCCAGGTTTTACTAGTACTAAGGTTTTGTATTAAAAGATAGCTTTGCATTATAAATTGTGATGGATAGATATTGTCTTCATTTGGGGTAATTTATTTATTTAGAGTTATAGAGATGTATTTGTATAATATGCAAACAGCATAATTGGCCAGTTCAGCCTATATAGGCAAGGAGGAATTTGCATATTCCTTTGGAACCAACTAGGTTCTCTCAGGGTCAGAAATATTTTCCTAAATCAAGTGGAAAAGTGAAATCCTCAGAACAAAGAACTGGTATCCTGACATCAAAGAAGAAAATGCTGAGTGAAGCAGGGAGCAAGCAGTCAAGCCAGAAGGGTCCAGAGAAGAAAAATCCTTGGACCCCAAGAGCACTATGCAACAGTTGATACGGCAGAGAAAGCCTGTAAGTAAAGACATGCCCTGACAACACAATGGGTGAAGAGACAATTGTGTATGAATTCTTTTTGTTCTTATTTTTTTATCACTAGTCAAACTGAATTTCCTGTCTTTTAAAAGTTATTGTGTTTTATTTTCTAACAATGAATCTTTTCTGAATTTTAAAACTTACTTTCTCCTGTGCTCATGATAAGGAAAAGGAATAGTCCAGTCTTTTCCAAAAGACCGATGCAAACATTTTCACACTAGATGTTAGTAATTCATTACTTTATGCTAACTGTTACTGGAAGAAGAGACAATATTCCAAGTGGCGAACAGAGAGAACAGAAAAAAACCAGTTTTAGGCTTCTTTCCTTTCACCCTTTGTCCTTTGCAAGCAAGGCTGATCTTAACGATCAGTTTAAAAATGGTTGAAGCATGGAAAGGGTACACACTACAAGCTGTAGAACATCAAAGGCCGATGTAGCGAGGCAGTAGCAGCAGTAACCATGTGCTTCTTATTCCTGTCTATGAAGGTGCATGGGGTGCCTAAATAAACTGTTTCACTTATGAAGGGAGAAGATTAGTGAAGAATTGCTAGTAGGATAATAGAATATTTTATTATCGTTTCTCTGTTCCTTTAATCCTTTCAGGTAACTCTGTGACGGTAAATAAGATCAGCATAGAGACTACAAAAATTTGCCCTCTTAAATAATCCTTGAAAAATGAGATTTGGGAATCTAAATCTAGTATGTGTTTCAAAGCAGCGTACAGCTGTTCTTAAATCTCTCTTGTTTCCATATTTTCCAATGTATTAAGCCATCTAAAAACTTTATGGAGGCTGTCCAGTGTTTTTGATTTGTATCTGCTTCAATATCTAATGGTTATGTATCTATTCAGTCCCAACTTCCATGGAATTTGGATTATAGGCAACTGAGTCATCTGGTGCTTTATAATAATCTATTCAGTTGAGAAGAGAGGGGGCAGGGTGTGTGGAAGGGGCATTAAGTGCTTTATTCAAATAAAAATTGGAAATTAATGTAATCATTATTTGGCATAATTAGATTTTCCAGTAACCATGAATTAGGTGACAGCAGGTCATGTTTAAATGAATATTTTAAAACCTATATACTTCAGCATTTTATTGGCTAATGTCACTATATTTAAGTGCCTGTCAGTATTTTCATTATGAACCATATTTTTGGAAATGGAGTTTAATTAAACAGTATTTCTACTGTTCTAAATTTTGTCAGGCTGAGAGCTGGCATACAGGCTGGGTAGAAAATATTTCACAACATAATTGTGGCCTATAAAATACAGAAAGAAGCAGACAAGTGTGCTGGTTTTGTCTGGAGTAGATTTAATTTTCTTCATAGTAGCTAGAATGGAGCTTTGTTTTAGATTTGTGCTGGAAGCACTGTTGATAAAACAGGAATGTTTTAGTTACTGCTAAGCAGTGCTAAATCAAATTCTTTTCCATTCCCATCCCACCAGCAATTAAGGTACGGGTACACAGAAATTTGGGAGGAGACACAGTTGGGACAGTTTAACCTAATGGAAGAAAGGGATATTCCATACATTATCACTCCATGTTTACCTTTCAGGGACTGGTTGGGCATTAGTTTGTTGATGCTGAACAAATGTTTTCATTTGCATCACTTGTCTGTGTTGGGTTTTATTTCTTTCTGTTATTTTCCCCTTCATGACGACTTACTGATCTTATTATCATTGCTGTAATGATAATAATATTTCAATTATTGAACTGTTCTTATCTCAACCCTCAGGTTTCCTAACTTTTACCTTTCCTGTTCTCTTTCCAGTTCCCCTTGCTGAGGGGAAATGTGCGAGTGCCTGTGTGATATTTAGTTTCTGGTTGTGTTTAGACCACAGCAACAGAACATGCAGCTAATTTATCAAAATACATCTGTTAAGAGCAAAATCTAAAGAAGTCAAAGTGAACTAAGCAAGGGTTTGGGTTTTGATTGGGTATTTTTTCATATATCTTAATAAAAGTGCAGTATAGTCAGCTGGGAGGTGAAAGCAGTTTAAGAAGCAAAAGCAAAATGAGCTTGTCTGAGTAGAAGGGAGAATGTATTATGGAAGAGATCTTCCCTTGTTCCCCAGAAACTGTACAACTGTTAAGTAACCTTAAATCTATGCAGTCAGCACTTTTTGAGCATGTACAATCAAAGTGTAAAATTCATAAAGTAGTCATACAGGAGAAGTGGTGTATAAATTTGGTTGCGAATATATCCTCAAGGATTTGTGGAATAATTTAATAATCTCTGGTATACCAGTAACTCTTGCAATAGAAGAGAAGGCCAATTTTAAACTTTACAGGTTACATTTAAGTGGTATCTTTAGCAATTTGTTCCTGGAAAAGAAGCAGATTCCCAGTGTTTGCAAGGCTGAAACGAGACTTGCTAAAATTATGAAAGAAGATGCTATCCTGTAGTGGTGATGTACAGCAGATCGATGTCCTGGTTTAGAAACTAAATGGAAAATTCATTTATATTCATTCAGAAACAGGGCTGAACTTCCAGTACTAGTAAATGAAGCATGTCTACCTTCAGTACCATTTCCAAAAGCTGTAATACTTTCTCAAGTTATTCTACAGTGGCTCTAAAAGAACAGTACAGTTCTGAAGACTACTATGTTAGATGTTCCATGAGTGCAGATGCTAGAAGACTGGTAAATTGGTAAGATACATAGAAAACTAAAGGTAATTTATTTCAGCAAATGATATGAAATCTTCCAAGTAGATGGTATACATTTTTCTAAGTAAGATTTTTACTAGGAAAATATGAACCGAAAAAAGGACCTGACTGAATAGATGTAGATGACTGGTGTATGTGTTTGTTGGTTTTTGGGTTTTTTTTTAGGGAGTTTGAGAGGACTATTTTTGGATTTATGTTTTGTGTTTGCTTTTTTGTAAGAGAGAAAAGAAGAGGAAGGTAAAGCTTTACAGACTGATATGTGGTTGTGTTTTATTTTTAAAAAGATCACAATCAACAGTGACAGTAAAATTACTTCAAAGGAGCACAGAAATGGATCAAGAAAAACCAAAACCCTTCAGCAACGTGATGCATATTTCTGACACAGCATATGTTTCACATGTCACTTCAAATTTGTTTAAAAAAAATCAGGGTAATATTAACTTGCCCTTTTTTTTTCTGTCAGATTTTCTGTTGCCTGCCTCTGTAGCTCTAGTATTGTACCTTAGTGGGCAGTCCATACTTCACTGAAAGATATTTTTTCACAGTTGCTCCTTTCTGTATTGGGTTTATGTGGCAAGGTCTCGGTAGCAGGGATCTACAGAGGTGGCTTCGGTGATGAGATACTGGAAACTGCTCCCATGTTGGGAAGAGCTAGTTCCAGTAGGCTCCAAGATGGACCTATCACTGGCTAAAGCTGAGCTAAGTGGTGACGCTGGTAGTGTCTTTGTGATATTATCTTTAAGAAAGGGTAAAAATGCTGTGCAACAGTGGCTAGGACAGAGGAGTGAGAATATGTGACAGAAGCCACTGTGTGGACACTAAGTCACTGAAAAAGGAGGTAGAGGATGTACTCTGGGTGCTGGAGTAGAGATTGCCTTGAAATCTATGATGAAGACCTTGGTGACACAGGTGGTCTCTCTGCAGCCCATGGAGGTCGATATCCACCATGCAGCCTGTGAAAAAAAAACACGCCAGAGCAGGTGTATGTACTCTTAAGGAAGCTGCAGCCCATGGACATCCTGCATAGGAGCATTTTTCTCTCTAAGCCTGTATCCCCATGGGTGACCCATGCTGGAGCAGAGCATTCCTGAAGGACTCCATACCATGGAAAGGACCCATGCTGAAGAAGTTTTTGAAACACTGATGTCCATGGGAAGGACCATATTGGAGAAGTTCATGAAGAGCTGTCTCATGTGAGTGGGACTTCATGCAGAGGCAGAGAAAAAGCATGAGGAGGAAGGAGCATCACAGACAAAGAATTATGAACTGACTGCACCCCCTATGAGTAATGGTGTTGGCCACACATAGGGGATCTGGCTCAATTTCTCACTGCAGCTGGGAAGCCTCAGAGATGTACATCTTGCTAGGGCTTTGTCCATCACTGTTGCTTATGGCTAGTCTGGCCTAAGCAGTCACCAGCTGGCAGCCCTGTTGCCTGAAGTGTAGAGTCCTGGTCCACAGCTGAATAACTGTGAGTAGAAGTAGCTGCAGGCATTGGTGGTCTCCTTATGGTAATAGTCATGCCTTTTATTGTCCACTGATTTTGTGTAGTCAGGCAACTGCACAGCCAAATACAAGGTGAACTTGACACAGACCTCCATGAAAACTCCTTTTCTCATCTTCCTGCTTTTGTTTTGCCTGCACGTGCTGCTACCTGTTCCTTCCTTTCAGGGACTCAGCCATTAGATAGGAGGGAGTCAGCAAATTGTTGTCCTGATTCACCTACTTCTGACAGAAATCAGAAAATCTGCAGTTGGTGGCCAGATCCTCCTACTGTCCCTTCTTTCTGAACAGAGGCTGTAATGATATCGTATTCAATGCAGGGAACTTGCATGAATTCACATCAAAAGCCAGCACCTGACATGAGCTTCTTTAGATCTGCTAACAAGGAAACGATTCATTCTGATTCACCACATAGTTTACAAATGTTATCCAGAAAAAGGAGAAACGTTGTTGTATTATGTGGTAGTGATATGTGTCAGTTATATGAAATCCTGTTCATGGCCTCATGCTTTTACTATGGTAATAACTGACCATGGAGGTGCTGGCTGGCTACCTAAATGAGTTGCAGATAAATATATCTATAGTGGGTTACCAGATGCACAAATTAAGTTGAAGTTTAGTAGAAGACAGATTGCAATCCAGCCACTGTATCAAACAATGTAGTCACTGCTCCATCTGCTGTGACTAATTTGATAAAAATGCATAAATGAAGTCCAAGTAGAATAAATTCCTATTTTCTGGTGATCTGAAAATACGCAGATCTTCTATTCCTCAATATGTGACTGCAGCCAGAGCTGGTAGATTCTAGAAAGGAAGGTTTGACAAATAGTGAAGTCAAGAATAAATAAGTTCAGTGATCCAGAGAACAGAATGGAAGAGAATTTTCTTGTGAAGAAATCAGGTAACTTTCTTGTGGTTTTGTGACTTGCTTGCCAGCAGTTTATCATCAAATTAGATTGTTCACTGCTCACACACTATTCGGTTGTTAGCATTCATAAATCTGAATGGGATATCTTACAAGCATTCTTTTTTACTTTTTTGTGACTGAATAGAAGATACTTTCTCATCTAGGAAAAATAGGAGTAGAAAAGCATGGCTAAACTGTAAGAACTAATATACATTAAGGGATAGCACTTGTAGTTTCTCAGTAAGTTAAAAAAAAAATAAAAAAATACAAAAAAAACCCAAACCACAAACCACCCAGTATCACCCAGTACAGTAGAGGAAAATTGAATTGCATTGTTCAGCTTCAGCTCACTGTGAATTACTACTTTTAAAAGGTCACTTTCTGAACCGTATAACTGACACTTCTTATATCCTTCAAAGAACATCTACGAAGGATGTTAAAGTCCTTGAAATGCATTCAGAGGAAAGTAACAAAACTAGGCTGTAAGGAATTTGCTCTGAGGAGCAGTTAAGGACTTGGGGTTTGTCCAGTCTGGACAAAATGAGGCAGAGAGGTGACCTCATTGCTCTTTACAACTTCCTGAGGAGGACAAGAGGAGAGGCAGTTTCTGATCTCTTTGGTATCAAGTGACAGGATGTGAGGGTATTATTGAAAGCTGCATCAGAGGAGGTTAGACTTGACATTAGGAAGCATTTCACTAACAAGAAGGTGGTCCAACACTTGAACAGCTTCCTAGAGAGGTGGCTGATGCCCTAGACATGCAGGTTTTTAAGAGGCATTAGGAAAATACCATTCATTATATGTTTTAACCTTTGGTCAGCCCTTAAGTGTTCAGGCAGTTGAATTAGATCATTGTAGGCCACTTCCAACTGAAATAAGACTATTCTAGTCTAGTCAAGTCTGGAGTGTGCCCAGAGAAAGACAATGAAGTTAGTGAAAGGTCTGGAGCAGAAGTCTTATGAGAGGCAGCTGAAGGAACTGAGGTTATTTAGTCTGGAAAAGAGGAGGCTGAGGGGAGACCTTGCCACTCTTTACAAATACCTGAAAGGACGTTGTAGCAAGGTGGGTATTGGTCTCTTTCTCCCAAGTAATAGGACAAGAGGAAATGGTTTCATGTTGTGCCAGAGGAGGTTTAGATTGGATATTATGGAAAATTTCATTACTGAAAGAGTGGTGAATTTTTGAAACAGGATATCCAGTGAAGTAGTGGAGTCACCATCCTGGAGGTGTTCATAAAACATGTAGATGTGGCACTTTGGTACATGGTTTAGTAGGCATGGTGGTGTTGAGCTGACAGTTGGATTCAATGGTATTATTTTCCAATTTTAATTATTCTATGATTATATGATTTTATTTCATGAATAGAACAGAACATTTCTCTTTATTATTTACACTGTGTCCTCTCTTCCTACAAGTTGTCTCTAAAATAACTCCAGTATTAAATCCTCCAGTGAAAGTTGAAGTAGGCTGGATTTGAGCATATCAGGCATTCAAAAAGTAAATTTTAGCTGGGACATGATTGGTCTTATTTGTGGAAAGATTACCCTAAAGGAAATAGAATGGGCTTGCTCCTAAATGAAGGGATTCTCATGTGCCCCTTCCATAACATACCTCATCTAGCACAGTTCATCAGCTCATTTTCACCTTCCTTACATATTTTAAACAGAGCTTAGACACAGAGTATTTTAAACACTGAAAGATCTTGCATATACTCACATGCTTCCGCTCTTACTTGCTGATAAACTTTCGACCTATGTTTTAAAACAGATCTCTATTTCCCCTCTGCCCTTTTCCCCTCAGGAAAAACTAAACAGATAATCAGGTGGAAGTGAAAGAAGGTCAAGATATCTGGGGCTGAGAAAGAGATCAGCAATCCTCTAATATAGGGGAGAAACCTCAGCTGTTCTACTATGATTCAGAAACCGATTGGAACAGCTTAAGCTTAATCTCATATTTGTTAGAGTGGGGTCCTTTCTTAAAATTGTGACATTTGATTTCTTCATGTCTGGCATTTTGAGTTAAAGAAAATTTCACCAGCTTAAAGTGTACTGAAATCTCTCTGACATATATTTAGTGTTTATGCTAGAAAAAAGAAATCCACTGGGGACTATAACAAAAGACAGCATTGCAAAAGCTTCCTCTGAAATGAACAGAATGAGATAACTTTTACAGGGTTGCACCTTATTTGCTTTTTTTCCTATAAGATCAGGCTCTGTGTCTTTTGTCAAGCAAAATAATGTAAGATTGCTCTGAGAAGAGCTCTAACTTTTATGTTTTTTTTAATAATTTGAATTCAAGTGGGAAGATGTCTAACAACTTTAGATTATACCATCCCAGGCCAGAGCCCTGATCTTTAAATGAAACGCTTATAAAAATTTAAAGTGCTGTACTAATTTTAAACTAGTGTATGCTGCAATGCCCAGGACCTTGACCACTTCCAAATTTCACTTCCAATAAATTTAAATTGCTTTGTGCAATGCAGGGTGGTTTAAAATTATTGGAGTGCTTTAAATTCCATACTGAAGTGCCTATAAAATTTGAAGTCCTCTAATAGTTTTAAATCACACTGTATGTTGTACTGCAGTTTAAGCCTATCTGAAAGCAAAAGCTCAAGCATATCATGCTTTAATTTCTAATGGTAAGCAGCATCGGAATACGGCAGTTAAGGATTTACATTAAACATGACACTCCTCAGTGAATTAACTTAAATAAAGGTATGATATATAATAAGGAAGTATTCAAAGAAAAAAATTAAACTTCTTTTTAAGATAATAGGATAACATCATTATTTTGAGAGAGAATGCTACTACTGTAGCACAAATAAAGTGACATGTGGAGTATAAGACAAGGATAGCTTGTGGATATAGAAATTATTTTTGTTTGTCAAAACCATAGATATAGATGGCTGCTGTTCAGTAAGCTGTCAATATACAAGGTATTGAGCATGAACACACCTACAAGATATATCAAGGCACCAGATGCCACTTGAAATATTTCATATATCAGCGAAGCCAAATTCTATTCCTAATTATGTTAGTATACGTTCAGAGGAGCTTTCTTAACTTTGCTTTTAAAAACTCTTAATAATCTGACAAGATGATGTGTATCTTTCAAAACTGTATCCATACAGGGTAGTTTTCTGCCTTCTCTTATATATCTTGAACATGTTTTTAGTCATATAAGGAGCCAGTAAATAAATAAAAATAATAAAGATATAGTGGCTCAGTATTTATGTTTTAGCACATTGTATCAATTATATCTATATTATATTCATAATTTTCATTACACTGTAGTGTCAGAGGTGGGCCTGTGTCAACCTCATGAAGTTCAACAAGGGCAGGTGCAAGGTCTTGCACCTGGGTCAGGTCAATCTCAAGCACTTTTACGGGCTGGATGGAGAATGGACTGAGAATAGCCCTGAGGATAAGGACTTGGGCATGCTGATAGGAGGGAAGTTCAACATGACCTGGCAACGTGCACTTGCACCTCCGGAAGCCAACTGTAACTTGGGCTGTATCGGAAGAACTGTAAGCAGCAGGATGAGGGAGGTGATTCTGCCCCTCTGCTCTCGTGAAACCTCATCTGCATTCCATTCCAGACTCCTCAACACAGGAAATACAGACCTGTTGGAATAAGTCCAGAGGAGGGTCATGAAGATGATCAGAGGACTGGGACAGATCCCATACAAGGACATTCTAAGAGAGTTGGGATTATTCAGCCTGGAGAAGAGAAGTCTCTGAAGAGATGTTATAGCAGCCTTCCAGTACTTAAAGGAGGCCTATATGGAAGCTGAGAAGGGGCTCTTGGAGTACAGTGATAAGACAAGAGGTAATGGTTTTAAGCTGAAAGAGGGTAGATTTAGACTAAATATTAAGAAGAATTTTTTTTTTTTTTTACTTTGAGGTTGGTGAGGCCCTGGAACTGATTGCCCAGGGGAGTAGTGAATGTCCCATCCCTGGAAGTGCTCAAGAACAGGCTGGACTAGGCTATGAACAACCTGACTTAGTGGAGGATGTCCCTGCCCATGGCAGGAGGGTTGAAACTAGGTGATCTTTTTGGTCCCTTCCAACCCAAACCATACTATGATTCTATATCTTATAAGGGCAATATTTTCCAGAAGCATATAGCATTAGCTTAGCTTTCTTCAAGGGAATATAAAAGGCAGATTTTTCATTGTGGAAAGAAAGAATGTTGATTATTTGCATTACTATTCTTTGAGGGATAAAATCTTGTGCCTTTGTTTTGCTTTTTTTTTTCTTTTTTACAATCAGAAACAGGTAGCAAAATCTGTGGAAGGGAGATAAAAATGTATCAGATAGAATTAAGGTAATTTTTTTTTGAAAACTGGAAGCAAAATGGCTGCAATCATTTGAATCGATGAAGGATACTGTTGTTTTAAGACTCACAATGAGGTAGTTCAGTCTATGTTCCAATCTACTTCCATGCAATATGTTTCTTTTTTTTTTTTTGAACACCAAGCAAAACACTCTAATATAATAAATGGGAGTTGTCAGCTAACCTCAGAAAATTCATTAGGGAAGATAACTTTTTTGTTCATAGAAATAATTCACCTGAAATTGACACTGAAAATATAATAGAGGTACCACTAGCTACTTGAAATGACACCATGGGTCTGAGGAAAAATTTACAACCTTTTTGCAACTGTAGAAGTAATTTTGCATAAAGAAAATAGAAGCATGAGCAGAAAATGAAAAATTATCATTTTACTGGAACAGGTAAAATACACTTATTATCCCAACAAATTCTATGAGCACTTTTGAGAATTGCACTTGACCAAATGGGAGTCAAATGACATAAATTGAGGTTAGTTTTTTGCCAGAGAGGTCAAAGAAGGCTTTCTTACCCACACCTTATTTTTAGGCAAGGTATTTCTGATAGTGAGATGACAATGTTCTTTGCCATGTCTTAGATTTAAATGATGGGAAACCTTGTTTCATCTAAAATACAATTAATTTCATTTGTTGGCAACCTCACTAATTATTTGTGCCTAGGCTAGGAAACTGAATTTCTGGGGTAAGACAAAGCCTGACAGATGACAAAGTACATCTCCTAGCAGTGTAAGAACTATCTGTGACCCTAGTTGCTTCTTTTTACTGCTTCATGCCTTCTCAGGTGTGCTGCACAAAGTTCTGAACTAGATAGGAGAACTGGTCCCAGATAAGAAATAACAGTGATTTTTTTTTTTAAAGCTGTCACTGCTACTGAGAGAAATGTCAGCTAACAGTATCCTTTCTTTTGTTCTAGAGTAAATTTTTTGCCACTAGGAAAATTCATCTCCAAGTGGAAAGGCTACTGCCATTGATTGTTTCAACTGCCTGAGAACATTTTAATGTAATGAAACAAAGAAGAAAATTTGGTATATAATCATATTACCTAAGAGTGAAGAAAAATAACTAAATATACAAAAGCTTTCTTTTTGTAATTATCTGCATAGAATAGACTTTATATATGTATTTCTTCCTGCATATAAATTGACTGAAGCAGGCAGCTAAACAACATGCAGTTGCTTTCTTTCTCCTCCCCACAAGTGGGGCAGGGGGAAAGAAGAGGAAGAGCAAAAGTGAAAAAAATTATAGGTCAATATAAAGATAATTTTATAAGAAAAAAAAAAGTAAAAGATCACAAAAACAGTGAGACAGGCAGTCAACCATCACTTCTGACAAACAGACTGATGTCCATCCTGTCTTTGAGCAATGACTACCTATCCAACATACCCTCCACTTCCCCGATTTTTTATTGCTGAGCATGACATTATATGACATGGAATATCCCTTTGGTCACCTGGCCAGTTGCATCCCCTCCCAACCCCTTACCCACACTCAGCCTTCTGTCTGGGAGAGAGAAGACTGGGAAAAGGAGAAACCTTCCAGTTGTGTAAGTGCTGTTCAGCAATAGCCAAAACACTGCTGTGCTATCAACACTAGTTTAGTCACAAATCGAAAAAAAAAAGGCATCATAAGGACTGCTGTTAAGAAAAATGACTCCATTCCAGCCAGATCCACTACAGTGCTGTAAAGATCTGTTTCTACCTGTCATGATCAGACCCTCTGCTGTCACCTACTTCCTGAAGGAGTGAGATTCCAAGTCTGAGGCATAAAGTGAAGTTTACTAGGATAAGGCACTTGAAGGGAACTGTTTCAAATCACTTATTTCAAATCACTTATAATCTATTTTGTATGTATCACTCAGTTCCCAGGGAAGTATCCTTACCTGATTTCCCAGGTAAGGGGAGATCTCTAAGGTGGGGACCTGCCATTCCTCCACAGTGCTTGGTTTGGGCTCTCAGGGAGCTGTCCATATACCTTTCTGCAGGGATTTCCTTGCTCACTGCCTAGTGGTATAATTCCCCTGTTGCTGGGCAAACCCAGAGCTTGGAACTGCTGGGCAAGCTGGGGCACAGTACAACAAAAGCTCAGACCAAAGCACTGCTGAACGGTCCAGATTGTCTCTCCATACTACCTTCTTGCATTTCTTCTGACTCCTTTCTGTCTGATCTGGAATATTATTGGTGATGAATCAAATTGCTATTATTTGCTACAAAATTAAGATTTTCTATAGCTCAGCTTATTTATTCTTAACTATTTTTTTCTGTATTAAAAGTAGTTTGTTCTAACTGACAGAAACACAGAATTCTCAGTAATGGAAGAGATCTCTGGAGATCATCTAGGGAACTCCTCTGCTAAAGCAGGTTGACATTAGCGGGTGGCACAGGAGCATGTCCAGGTGGGTTTTGAATACCTCCAGAGGAGATTCCACAGCCTCCCTGAGCAGCCTGCGCTGTCACCCTCACAGTAATTTATTTCTCATGTTCACGTGGAACTTCCTGTGTTCCAGTTTGTGCCTATTGCCCCTTGTCCTGTAACTTGGGACCATTGAATAGAGCCTGGTCTCATCCTTTTGACACCCATCCTTTAGATCTTTATAAGTATTGATATGATCCCTTCTCAGTCTTCTATTCTGGACATCAAACAGACCCAGGTCTCTCACCTTTCCCTCATCAGAGAGGTGTTCCAGTCCCCTAATCATCTTTGTGGCCCTCTGCTGTACTCTCTCTAGTAGTTCCTTATCTTTCTTCAGCTTGGGAGCCCAGAAATACAGTTAAGTGACGGAACTGAACAACTCTAAAATCCTCAGAAATACTTTTTGTTGCTGTTGTTTTTTATCTTTCTTAGTTACTTTTGTTTACCATCATGCTGGACTATGGATCTAAATATTCCAAAGTTTAATCAGCAGCCTGTCATGTGCAATTCAATGTAAAGGCAGTCGAAGAAAAATATATCCTAATAAGTTACCTCTTGAGCACCTAGTGGTGAACAGAATGTTCACAACATCTGTTAAACACCTTTCCACAAGCTCCCATTTAGCTGTTAAAGTGGCATCCTGCCTTAAATCAGACCCTGATGATTATTTCACATATTTTGACTGCTCATTATTGTGTGTGCACAAGAAGTTTTATGGAAAATTCTTGCTTTTAGGATACTGTTTGTCTAGAAACTTCATAGCAGCTCAATGCAAACATACTCAGCGTTCTAAGTAATAGTCATTGTCAGTTATTCCTGGCTGTGTCTTCAAGACATTTTACTTTTTAAACAGACTTAATTGTCAGCAATTGAGCTTAGAAAACAACCACCAGCAAAGACATACAAAAGAGCTGATTCTAAAGCCCATTTCCTCAAATACAAGTATTTGTTTAAAGTAACAAGAGGTATGAACCTGTTTGAATTCTGTTGGGCTGGGTTTTTTGGGGTGGATGGTGGGGGGTGTTGCTGTTGTTTTGTTGAAGGCTCTGCTGAGTACATAAACTGTCTTGCCATTCTTTGTGGTTAAAGTGATGCAGCATAAGGCGATGAACATAACAAGAGATATAGACTTTAAAGATGGTGAAAGTTTATTTCGTAACAAATTCTAGGCACTTAGAATTATTCTAAAACACGATATTTTTGTGGAATAATTCTTAAACATGACATTTTGGCAAACTACATTCACAACAGATTATTTCTTCCATTATCTAGAAATATATCAGCGGCTGAAGTCCTGGCAGTTATCTTCCAGCTTGACTAAGCAATATTTTTATAGTTAATACAGGACATACCAAGCTAAAAGCAGTCATATAGACTTTCTTTTCATCAATGAATAAGTATGTACCTTCAGTCTAAAGCTGCAGTTGAACTTTGTACAACCTTAAAGTTCGAGAACTCTAAATATAGGGGCTTTTATTTTGTCCAACACGTGAGAGTTTTATAATTAAATTGTGTATGTATGATTCATATGATTGCATCAAGTAGCACCACTTGTTGCTAGGTGAAAATCTACACTCATAGGAGCAAGAATAAGAAATATAATTGTAAAGATCAACTTCTTTACCTGTATTTTTTATGTCTTCAACATCAACTGAGTGAAAGGCTGTGTGTGCCTGGGGACTTTGTAGAGCCTGGCAGCATCAAAGGAGAGAGGAGAAAGTGCAGGAGTAGGTACTGTTTCCTGCGCTACATACACATATATGAGGTGTTGTCTCCTGATGCAGAAGAGGCAGGAATGTTCTTGACTGCACACCAAAGGGTTCATGCGGAGGTTTGTTTCTGGCAAGGGTCAGTTGAACTGCCTGTGACACCTGGAGCCCCAAATCAAGAACTGCCCTAAAAGAATTTCTACACCAGTTCGAGAACTTTTCACACAGAGAAATGGTGCAGGTGGAGTGAGACCACTCCTCATATATTAATAGGAGATGGAGCTCCTCTAGAAATAATCCCTGCCAAGAAGAATGTGTACACGTTTTCTGCCCCTTGCACCACATTTCCTGAGAAAACCTGCTTGATGCTTGCCAAGAATAAGCAATACTTCAGAACAAATTTAGAGAAAAAATAGTTCAAATGAGATTAAATGGAAAAGTAAATCATGATAAACTAACTTCTAATTCTTTTTGATGTTTCTTTAGGGGAGTAGGGAGAGACACTCATTGGGTTGGGGTTTTTGTTAAACAAATGATTTTTATAGACAAAACAAATACATGTCTCTCCCATCTGGTCAAAACCACTTGGTACAGTACTACAAGGTGAATTAGTGGACTCAATTTAGAAGAAATTATTAAAGGTACTGTGAAAAAGATAGCCCATTAGCCTAAAGGAGAATAGCACCTACATTAACCTCAGTGTCAGGCTATATGGATAATGGAATTTTTCATAATTAAGTAGTAAACAATATTTTCTGATTTGATGTGACACAAATAGTAAATTATGGACATTCTTAGCAGGAGGGATGCTGAAATAATTCAGATGTACCAAAACACCTGCTTTCTGAAAACTAAAATAATGAAAATAGTTTTTAAGCTAACAGCAGAAGAGGCAATGTTATACATCAATCTAATCATGGAAACCTCCATTACGCCAGAAGTAATCAGTGAACACAGCCAAGGAAAAGAGATTTTTGTGTGTACTACTTCCCTGCAGAATCATATGAATTGCCAATATGTGTTAGCTGATAACAAAATTATCATTCTCAAAAGAGAGAAATACTAGTATAATTGAACAAGAGTTCAGTGAAAAATTGTCTGAAATTCTGTACATAATTCTAATTCCTCATTTTCTAGAATTAAAATCAAAACAAGTATGGAGTAAATCAGGAATTTGGAATGCTTATAAGGACAAAGACTAGAAGAACTTTACTCCTTTTAAACTTTTGATTTGCTAACATAAAGGATGGGATTGCACTTTATACCCATATTCAGGGCAAAAATATCATGGGAGTTGAAAATCTACTTCAGTTAAATATGATATTAGCATAAGAATACCCATACCTCAAAAAATCTTCTTTCTGTCTGAAGAATAATTCTTTCTGCAGTGATCTATGAAAACACCTAAATATTGCCATGTGCTTGGACAACTCAAAGCCTATTAGCATCAATAGTTAAAATATATAATTTGCTTATTGTCTTTCATTCGTTAGCAACATATTAATGCATGGTGTGTAATTAACATAAATATAAGCTGGAAGTCCAAAACTGAAAGAATGGCATATAAGACACATGTAAGGGAATATTTAATTATAAGTATTTTTCATTCTTACTAATTATTTTTAGATAAATAAGGCAGTGCAAAAGCTATAAGACAATTTATTTTCACTGTAAAGTACCATTCTTAATGCTCAAAACTTTACTGGAGTTTCTCAGTTTAAATGCAGTTTTACCTTTTGTGCATATACAGAAAATGGGGGAAGGATAATTCAAACACGTTTACTTGGTTGTCAGGCAACATACTCGCATATTACCAAAATCATATTTCTTATAATTGTCTATTGTATTTTAAATGTCAGTCTTGAGCCTTGTATCAAGAAATACATATTTGTATTTTACTTTTTGGCAGGGAAACTTAATGCGCTTCTATCGTTATTTCATGTCAACTATCTCTCAATATTGATTTATGCATTCATTAATAATTAAGAAAAGATTTTGGATGGAAAAAGAGTAATTTGGAGGATAAGCTTTGCATTGCTAGAAATATTTTTCCATCTTGCAGATTATTTCAAAGATAATAAATAAACCATTGACAATGCAGTAAAAAAAAAAAAGATTTCTCTGAGAGAGCAGCTCTGTACAAAGTAATAAGAAAAAGGGAAGGAGGAGGTTTGAAACTTTTTGACACAATATGTCTTCTTTTTTTCTTTTTTTTTTAACCTTTCATATCCATACGAAGTGACCCTAAACTAGCAGAACACTCAAATTAATAGGATTATTTGAGATAGTGTTATGGTACTAGTTCTTACATCACTCAGCTTGTTGGCAATCAGTGTCAGAGTTGTGACCAGAAGGCGATGAAGTTAAATGAGAGCAGGAAATGAACTCTCCTGTGCTATGGTGTCTACTAGCATCTGCAATGCTCCCCTGAGGTATTCAACACAGCACAGCTGGAAGTACTCTCAGTCCATTGTAGAGTACACCAGGTGGCTAACCCAACATGCCTCCTACCTATGATAATCGAGGGAGTGGGGGTTAAAGCTTTGTGTTTGTTTTTACTGATTCATAACTGGGAGCTGAGGTAAAATATTCTCTCCTTTTTTTAAGTTTGCATTGTTACTGTTGGAATTAATATGCATATGCACATCTGAACAAAAGACAGAAATCTTCTAGAAGAAAATAATTTTATATGAAATAGAAAAACACATAGTTTTTAAAAAAAATGAAGCAAAATTATAGGAAACAATTTCAAAACACAAAGATCTATACATTGCATCATATTGGGACTAAATTATATCCATGATGCAGTAACATATATGAAATAATTCTATGCCAAATTTCTTTTCCAGAATTAAACCAAAGGCTTTTAGTACAGATACAGTATAGAAAAATGTCAGCCGTTCAGTTCTGTCAAAATAGGGTTCAAACTTACTGCCACTGCAATGCAGCACCAGTCCTGCTGTTGCACAATTACACTGGATACGAGAAGATAATTGAGAGCTTATGATGCATAAAAATCACTGCAATTTTGGTTTGCAAAGCTTGCTGTATCAAACTTCACACTAAGAAACAGTGGACTAGTTAAAGTTAGTCCATAAAGCAGCCTATAAGATAACTTAAACACAGAAGCTTTCTTACTGTCTCCATCAGGTAAAGTAAAAATATTAAAACATTTACATATACATTTTACTTTATAGCATATACGAAGCTGTTAAAGAACATGAAAATTGTAGTCAGCACAATATGTGTAGTTTTCAGAAGAAAAAAAAAATGAAGAAGAAAATAAGAAATCTGGGACTATGCTGCAGAACTTCCTCTGGCCTGACCTGATAACAAGCTACTGCTAAATAGAGCTAAGATTTTCTGCAGCAGATCTGTTAAGCTTTTTTAGGGATCATGAAAAGATGACTGCCCTTAAGAAAATTATTAAACTCAGCATGTGAGGAGAGTTAAAGTTGTTTTTTATGACTAGCCAATTATCCTTTCATAGCCTTCATTTTCCTGTCTCTATATTATAACTTGGTGAACTCCTTGAA
Source organism: Clamator glandarius (assembly GCA_033459285.1). Taxonomy (NCBI): domain Eukaryota; kingdom Metazoa; phylum Chordata; class Aves; order Cuculiformes; family Cuculidae; genus Clamator; species Clamator glandarius. The sequence continues at coordinate 257,288 of JAUNZM010000195.1, forward strand.
AAAGATCGTGCATTATGTTGTAGCAAGAACCTGCCTTCCATACTTGACAGAAAAAGACTCAAAAGAGTAATACAAGTCCTTCAGCTTTGCAACACTAGGAAGCAGCCACAGATTTATTATTAAGCTGCTGAGATAGATTGTCAGTTGATACAGATATAAATGAAAGAGACCAACTTCCCTAGCAGATCCTGAATAGTCAAAGAACGAGTGCAAACATTGAGAGTAGCTGAGAGGGTCAGTGCAAGATATATATATCGTGTAGGATTGTCTCTGATATCTCACAGAATCCTAGCCCTAGAAAGAACTCAGAACAGACCTTGTTCACCTTTCATTACAGAAACTGTGGAGAACTAATGTAACTGTCAAGAGGAAAAATACCAGTAGACCTTATGAAGAGTAGAAGGTCCCACAGCAGAGCTGTGGGAAAGAAAGGCTCAAACAGGCACCAGAAAAGAAAAGGTAAGCAGAGCATACCAGATGCCTTTGCAGTGCAGTAACTCTCCACTGCTGAGAGAATTGAGCCAGCAAAAATCTTTTGTCCTAACACAGTGTAATACGTGTGAAAGGAAGCATGTTCTGCTGATATGTGACTTCCCAGTTTTTTATAACGCAATGCCTTTTAAAGGAAAAATTTTTCCTAACGTGCTAGGAGGGCCTAATTACCTTACATATCTGAGGAACTACTAAATCCAGACCTCAGGTTAGTTCTTGTAAATAGGTGCGTTTTTCAAAAATAAATTAAAAAAAAATACTAATCTGAAGTCCAGTGATGCTACCAGAGTTAATTTCATTTCCTTATGTAATCATCTAGTTCCACCTCCCCTGTTATAGGCAGGGACACCTTCCACTAGATCAGGTTGCTCAAAGCCTCATCCAACTTGGCCTTGACCACCTCCAGTGATGGGGAATTCACTTCACTAGACAAATTTTTCCACTGCCTCATCACATTCAGAGTAAAAAATTTCTTCCTAATATCCAATCTAAATCTCACTTCTTTCAGTTTAAAACCATTACCCTTCATCCTACCCCTGCACTCCCTGATAAAGAGCCCCTCCCCTGCTTTCCTGTAGGTCCCCTTTAAGGACTGTAAGGTTGCTATAAGATCTCCCTGGAGCCTTCTTTTCTCCAGGCTGAATAACCCCAGCTCTCATCCTGTCCTCATATAGGAGGTGCTACAGTCCTCTGATCATCTTAATGGCCTTCCTCCAGACTCACTCTAATAAACACCTTCCAATAAAGAAAGAGAAATGTATTTTTCTATGATGCTTCTGATAAATCCCCATTTCTGTATTTCCCAGGAGAAAAATAATAAAGAAATTACCAGAAGACTTTTCTTTTTCAGTGTAATTTTTCTTTATTAAAAAGTACTGTACTTTAGTATCTCTTCTGAATTATTACAAGAAACAGTATTTTATAATGAAACCTCAGGGGTCCATACGGAGGCCAGAGCTTTTCAATATCTTCATCAGTGATGTAGGCAGCGAGATCAAGTACACCTTCAGCAAGTTTGCAGATGACACCATCTGAGAGATGCAGTTGTCATACCGGAAGGATAGGATGTCATCCAGAGGGAGCTGGGCAAGCTAGAAAAGTAGGCCTGTGTGAATCTGATGAGGTTCAACAAGGCCAAGTGCAAGGTCCTACACTTGGGTTGGGGCAATATGCAGTTTCAGTACAGGATGGGGGATGATGTGATTGAGAGCAGCCCTAAGAAGAAGGACTTGGGAGTGCTGACTCATAAGCTTGATGTGAGCTGGCAAAGTGCCCTTGCAGCCCAAAAGGTCAACCATATCCTGGGCTGCATCAAAAGAAGAGTAGCCAGCAAGGCTCTCTTCTGAGGCCTCATCTGGAGTATTGTCAAGTTGTGAAGTCCTCACCATAAGAAGGATATGGTTATGTTGGAACAGGTCCAGAGGAGGCCTACAAAGATGATCCAAGGGATGGAGCACCTCCCATATGAGGATAGGCTGAGAGAGTTGGGGTTGTTCAGCCTGGAGAAGAGAAGGCTCTGAGGAGACCTTCTAGAGGCCTTCCAGTACCTGAAGAGGGGGTACAAGAAAGCTGGGGAGGGACTTTTTACAAAGGCATATAGTGAGAGGATGAGCGGGAATGGGTATAAATTGGAGAGGGGTAGATTTAGACTAGACATAAGGAGGAAATTTGTCATGCTGAGGGTGATGAGGCACTGGAATAAGTTGTCCAGGGAAGTTGTGGATGCCCTCTCCCTGAAAGTGTTCAAGGCCAGGTTGGATGGGGAGAAGCCTGATCTAGTGAGAGATGTTCCTGCCCATAGCAGGGGAATTGGAATTAGATGATCTTTATGGTCCTTTCCAACCCAAACCATTCTATAATTTTGATTCTACTTAAATACTGTTGAAGAGGAAGTCTGTCTTAAAGCTAGTAGTTTGCAAAGGCATAGAACTTTCCAATTCTCATACTGCCATGCAACTATTACAAGGAAAAGGTGCTGGATTTTAATGAAAAGGTGAAGAAAACAATGCATGTAGTGGGTTTGAATAGGAATATTGTCACACATCACCTTTATAAAGCACTTCCAAACAAATTTTAAATTTTGGATTGTTGGTGATTTGACAATTCTGATAATAAAACAGATAGAGGCAAATCCTTGGCAAATGAGTTGAAGATTGCAATGTGAATTGCTCATTGAGCTCCTTTTTTTTTTTACAATAGTAAACTTGGATTTAATGTATGACTTTGATATCATGAAAATATAAGCATTCTCAAAAAAGGCATTCCTCTTACAGCTACCTGTGTTAACAACTTAGGATCTAAGGCTGAGTCATCTTCTCAGTAGGATAAACTGTATTCTATTGAGCAGCTCCATTGTGATCAATTGTTACTGACCTTTTTCTGCTACTATCTGGCTTATATGACAGCCGTAAAAATTTTTGGACTGTGATCCTCTTATTTACTTCCCATTTTGGACCTCAAAACTAAATGCAGTTTCCATGTCTTGATATCTTTCATGTAGAAGTACTGCACAGGATTAGTGCTCAGGTATTCTATAGCTCGCTAGAATTATGCTGACTTTTGGTGAAAAAAGTGTTATTTTTGTTATTCTATAACCACCTTTGAAACAAAATTAGTCAGGATGCTTAATAAAAGGAGAAGAAGCTTTGACTATATATTTTTTGTATCAAAGATATTAATACATTTTGATGATCAACATATTACTAATACATCAAGACACTGTTAATGTAATGATTTCTTAGCATAATTATGATTAAGAGAAGCAGCATAACAGATAATATATTACTGCAAACTAATTAGGTAGAAAATGAATAATCTGGGAATTTGGGAGACTTAACAATTAATATAAGAAACATAGAAATCACTGTGTTAGAAAATGACACTGTTGCCCCTCTGGCATCTTCCTCCTTTTCCTATATTCTGTCTCTGTTTTACAATGTTATACAATGGAAAAGCTATTTCCTGGTGATTCACTTCTTGTACAAATGTAGTTGACCACACTTTATTTACTATACATGTGGATGAGACCAGAAGTCAGCTTTTGTCACAACACTATCTTTCTAGAAAAGACAAGTACATGGCAAGCATCTGTCTGGTGGTTTTTCAGCATGCATCAGTTTACAGACTTTCTAAGCTATAGGTTGCCTATAAACAGAAGATCCTATCCATGAAAAATTGCCTAATAACTTTTTTAACACATTTCTGTGATCTGGTCCCACCGCATCCTTTGGCAATTAGCTCCACAAATCATGTGCAAAAGAAAAGGAAATAAAAATAGTTTTAGCTTTTAGCATTTTTTAACTTTTTACTTCTATTGATTTTTTTACTTGTTTGTTTGTTTTTTAACAATGCAAATGCATTGGGCCTGGCTGAGATGGAGTTAATTTTCCCCATAGTAGCCCTCCTAGTGATGTGCTTTGTGTTGCCAACTAGAAAGGTGTTGAAAACACACCACTATGTGTGCTACTGCAGAGGAGCCCTTGCATAGTATCAAGACTGGCTCTCCAACACTCCCCCTTGACCAGAAGGCTGGGAGCGGACAAGATTTTAGGAGCGGACATAAGCACAGGTAGTGTTCTTTTGAATCAAAGTAGTAATCTGTGCTGGTTGGTGCTTCACAGTAAAGCTGCAAGAGACTATTAATACAAAACATCACTAGCCAAAATTTCCTCCCAACTGGTTACAGTTAGAGATCAGTCTGATGTGAAAATGCATGGATTTGTATCTTTTCCTGGGGTCCATTATTTTGTACATGCTTAGAGAACTGAAAAAGGAAGTTAGAATTCATTATAGCTGGTGTGTAGGATCAGTTAGAATTTGTAATTAGATTGGCCTAGATGCACAGAAAGATCCACAGGGTGTAGGTGTTCAAGGCTAAGACTCATCTTCTTTTCAACATTTAGGTATCTTATGGTGACAGTTGCTGAAATTTCAAAACCAGGTCCTCCACTGGCTTGAAGGGACAGTGTTCCATTTTACTTCAGGAAAGCATTGTTGTTTTGGCTTAGATTAGCCAAAATCCAGAGTTTCACAAATGTTTAAAAGTACATTTCTTACAAATTATTTACAACCCCTTTATGCCTTTCAGTAGCCTAGTTGATGAGAAATCGAACACATTCTAGAGAAAAAAGATTGTAACAAGTTGAAATGCTGCTACCCTTCTTGATATTACTGCAAAATCTTACAGTAATAAAATAATCATAGAACAAGAAAATATCTTTCATTTTTCTTTTCATTAAAAGAAAAGTTCTACAGAAGCCCTGTAGGTCTTTGACCTGTGGCAGAATGGGAGAGTGTGTGCTACTGGCAAGACTAATTCCAGATTGTAGTACAGCTTTATCCTAAGAGGTTCCCTTTCTTGAGTAATATACTACTTGTATATCTAGATATGAGCACCACATTTATCTTCTGCTCTGTGGGGGAGCAGGATGGATTACTTCTGCATTACTTTTACCATGGTCTCACAGTAAGGGCACCTTTAATAAGATTATTTCTGTTTCCTGGGATGGTGGATTGTGGCATGTACTAAAGAATGTAACAAAAGGCATGTGGCATACTGATGAAAAAATGAAGGGGCACGAGTGTGGAGAAACACAGTTTCAGAAGTGGTAGAATTTTGAACATCTCTATGGATATATGTTGTCTGACTGCTAATAAGAAAACAAAGGCCATACTCTGCTCTTAACCCAAGTTTTCTCACCTCTGTCCTGCTGCTTGTTTTACAAACCTTATAGAAAATTTATACCTTTGAGATAATTTCTCACTTGCAAACTTGCATTGAATTCAACAAGCAGTCTAAAATTTGGAGGGAAACATTCCAGAAAGGGTTTTGGTCTTTGAAGTCCAAGTGTGTCAATATAGCTAATAGTATAAAGTTTTGCTTCCTTTAAGCAGTCCTGTATTTCATGGAGTCATAGAATGACTGAGCTGGGCACCCACAGCAGTTCAGCTACTGAAGCTGGGAAAATCTTGCTGACATAGAAGCATATAAAAATAAAGGCAGAAAGGGAATTTGTAAGGTGATGCCTAAGCAATGCTGAGGAGCTGTTTCAGGAACTGGAGGAAGTTACCCCGAGTGGATTTCATGTCAAAATTTACAATTGTTTTGTCTGTCCGTAGAACTGGCAAGACCTTACAATTAGAAATGCTCATTTCCTCCTCTGCTTTTTATTGAAATCATCCTTGCTAATGCTTGATATGAACATTTTTCCAAACACATCTGAAGTTTGTAATATGCAAAAAAACATACAGCACTTTGAATTTACTCCTTCATCAAGGTAGTTAAAGACCTAACTGCTAAAATTTTCACTTCTGGTTAACTTTGTACTTGAAATCTTAACTGGTATTGAGTTCAGGATGTAAAAATGTAAATATTCAAAATGTTCCTTGAGAAACAAATCTTCTTTTGAAAAATGTCAGTTTCTTTATAGCTTTAACATCAAAATAAACACAAATTAAGACCACTATTTTGTACAAAATTCTTTCAAATCTAAAGAAACCCCACAAGAACTGGATGTATAAAATCAAGCTACGAACAATGGACTGTTTCATACAAATTCCAGCTCAAGACTCACATCCATCAGTATATTGGGAATAAGGCCTGGATATTGTAAATGCGAGAGGTCTGGAATCTTGAGATATTGACCAGATAAAGTATTCTAATTTTTAGATATCTACCATGACAAATTACTTTTGAGGCCTGTTCCTTCATCTCTTATCTAATGTGTTTGCTTTAAGGAGATGTGCTGCAAATCAGAATTATTTATTTATTTAATATTTATTAGCTTATGTTCTAGCTGAATGTTATATTAAAGGCATTAGTATGAATCTGAATAGCAAATTAGTGCCCCTTCATATCTGATATGATTAGGATGCTGGCAATTTTCTTCAAATAAATCATGAATATCCAGATAGCATATATTTCAGATAGTTCACTCTCTTTACATGTACAGCATTGACAATAAGAAAATAAGAGACTTTCCTCATCAAAGTGTTTTGCAAAACCTAGAAAATATCATGTTTAAATAAAACAGTAGTGTTACTGAATACCAAAATAAATCTACCATTAAACTATTATTCATCAGGTTTATTATTGTTACATGTTTCATATCTGCATTATTTAAAACTTCCTGTCAGTTGCACAGAATACATTATTTCAAAGAATGCCTTGATCTTGATATGTAAGAAAATTATAAGTGACAATTCTCTTGAAATTTAAAAAGTAACCTTTCTCTGAAATTTTCTCAAGAAATAAAGTAAAAGAAATGTTAATTCTATAACAAAGAATTTTTATCTTAAAAAAATAAACACTTTTCTGCAGAGAGATTCCACAAGAATAAATTATTAACGTGACTGAAAAGAGGTATAAGTTTGAAGGTTTCTTGAGTTTTGTTTTAATGAGGATTTGTAACAAGGGGAGGCAACGTTTTGAGTGTTTATGTGTAGCAACAAGAGTAATTACAATCACTCCAGATGTTCAACCAAAACACAAATCTTTATTTTTGAACTCGGTCCAAATTACAACAGCAACAACAAAAGCTTAGCAAAAGTTTGGGTTTAGCCAATAGCAGTAGTTCATAGCTACATACAGAACAAGAGCTTGGTAAAATGTTGAGTTCATAACTGTATACAGAAAATGTCACCCAAAGGTGTCAAGAAAGATGAGGCAGACGTGAGGAGAGGATGAAGACAGAAAGAAGAAAACAGCAAGAAAAGGAGAACAAAAGAAAAAATACTCGCTTCCTGAATTGATCCAGTGAAGGTCTTGTCCTGAGGTCTTCTGTCAGTAATCATGGTCCAAACAGCAACAGGCATGTGCTTCTTCAGCACAAAATCCATAGACCTGAGCTCACCCTTTATTAGCATACGTGGAATACGAAAGAGGGGTCTTGCAGTGTCTCTACAGTGTCTCTGAAGTTTCTAGAAGTAGCACATACATGATGGTCCCTTCTAGATTGTTCCTGTTTGGGATTTGAGGGTTTTTAGAGGTTGCTTGCATCTCAAAAGACCCTGGCCCAGGTTAATCACAGTTTGAGGTACTTTTGCCTCTCATGTAGTAGACAAAATAAACACTGCACATCATTTATAAATAACTCAGCAGAGGCAGACAGCTTATTGAGACAGTATAGGACTCCATGAACAATTCTGTTTTCTTGTAAAATGGACCATTTATGAAATTAATCTTTTTATTATGATAAAATTATATGAAATCCTAATATATTTGTTAATAAAAATAGTCTTCATGATAAATATTTATCAGTAGCCGTATTTATTTTTTTAATAAGGAACCTAGGAGAATTTACACAAATTTTGAAATGCTGTTAATATATATATATGCAATATATGATTCAGCTTACATAGTACAAGCACTTTAGAGTCAGGAGCAAAGTTTCACCAGAGCTTTTAAAGTTTTTAAAAAAGAAGAGATGACTCAAAATCAGTACATCATACCAAATACAAGAGTTTATACATGTCTCTTCAGGCTGCTAGGGATGAGAAGGGTCTTTCAAACAGGAAGCAGAATAAAGGACTAGGACTTGCAAAAGATGAATACATTCATTTGAAAATGAAGCAGTATTATTTTAGTGCTCTTGACATTTATTTGTGGGTAGCTGACTACTCTGAGTGCCTAAAAGCAAGGAAATGGTACATAAAATGACAATACTCAACCATGTGTCATTTTAAATTAAATAACCATTTCATAGATGATACACAATGAAATAAAGGAAAAGCTTTCTTTTGGGCCACAATTCAATCCTTCACTGGATGTTGGCTATGGTTTTGAAATGGTCACTCTAAGCAAGGTTACCAGGCAATTAACAGGAGGTTTCTGATGTTGCCCCAAAACATCTAAGCCAGTTTTCTTGTTTTCAACACATGAGGGCATTTCCTTATCAAAAGTTTATTGGTTATGTACTCTCACATAGCTTTGAAGGGACTGTAATGTCATTAGGACAATGCAGCCGCTCATTCAGTGTTTAGCAGATGCTTGTGGCATACATATTTCTGATTATACTTTTTTACTAAGTTTATAAAGAAATATGCATGCTATCAGAGAGTCATGTCCTAGCTGAAGGTAGTTCTGTTTCAAAATAAGTGTTGGCTTTTTACAGCTGAGGAGTTTTGATAAAACTGTACAAAAATATAACAAATCACAGCACAGGTAGGAAATCTAGTGAGTGTTTGGTCACGTATATTTTTCTTAATGCATTTTTATGAATTGTAACTTACAAAGTCAAAACTCTAATTAAAAGGGGGGGATGGTGTCTATTCAGAAACTTTATTTGTTAGCATTATTATCTACCAGAATTTTCTGACTGGAAATTTATATAGTTAAATTTTAAGCTTAGCAAATTTTAAACACGTTAAATAAATAGCAGTAATCTCCCTATAGGTGTATTTGTGGAAAGTTTGCTTTTAACCTGGAGAATCTGACAATTCCATGTTTTAAAACATATGGCAAGTTCATGAATACTGGAAAGTCTGCTGATATTTCTGAGCCTTCCCAGTTTCCTCTAAGTAAGTATCCACTGTGCACTTAGGTTGGCATGCAGTTTATGATTTCAGAATCAGAATTGGGGTCCACGGGTCATAATAATAAATTAGATTTATCAATGAGTGTACTGGAAACTGAATTTTTCTTTTGACTTGTTTTTCAGAAGAGAAAGAGTGGAAGACAGACTATTTTCTTACTTATCTGCTGTTTGTACAGTAAATTTTATTATTATTTGGATAGTAGTATTGTACATTACTCCTATTAAATAATTAGTTTTCTTCCTCTGTAATAGACTGCTGGCCTATCCCAGTCATTTACTTACTGCAGCAAAAGGCTTACCACATGCTTCAGAAGTGGCACTTCAGAAGTGATATTTTGCTCTTCCTGATACTATACAGACATTGTAAACTTGTTTCAAGAGAAGAAATCATTCTGAAGAGCAGCTTCTTTTAAGTTTACCTGTATATTATTTGGAGTACTTTCTACTGCTATATTTTCATTTGTAAAGCATGTCTTACAAAACCAGAAATTATTACAACTTTTTATCTTCTGCTTTTGAACAATAAAGTAGAGAGGCAGTGCAATTCACTCTTAAATTATCAAGCTTTGAAGTAAAAGTTCTGAAAGTGAAATTTTACACCAGTATCCATTCCTGAGTGTGGCGAGGTGTAAATTTGATCACAGAAGACCAACAGTGAAATTATTCACAAGAACCTATTATATCTTAAACTTAGTCCAAATTCTAATTTACCCGTAGTTCCAAATATAGAAACTGTGCAGATCACTGTGGTAGCAAAAGTACATTTCCAGTTCCAATTCTTTCCTGGAAGCTTATTTATTTTTGTGTAATTTTTACTTGTCACTTTGATACGGTAGTTGTGTAGCTCTTAACAGATGAAAATCTGATGTTATTTGGTTCCTTGCCTGTCTCTTATTGAGAAATCCCTCTGGCAGAAATGCAAAAAAAGCCAATTTGCCTGGGTGAGAAAGAAGATATTGGGGGCAAGCTAAGATGAAATAACAGGTCTGATTAAGTCTGCATTTATGAATATCAGTTAAATTATTTAAGGCCTCCTTGGCAAGACTACAGGCACTATGGAAAGGTTGAAGCCAAGCTATGTATTGTGTATCCATACATGTTTAGGAAAAGCACAGATTAATTTTTGTATGGTTTCTTTCCAAAAGTGAAAAAAAGAATCAAAGACAACAGAAGAGTTTGTGTTTGAGGTTTATGTTTTATCTCACCAGGACTGGGTGATTTTGATGTGAAAAAGGACCAGAAAAGATGTGTCAGGACATGTGGAGGAGGTGGCACACCTGGGAACAGGATGAGGAAAGGGCAGGGACACAGCAGGAGTATCCACAGGGTAAGGTGTCTGAGCCTCTACAACAGGAGGCTACAGCACCGTCAACAGCTACAGCAGCCCAGCTGTGGCAGGAGGGAGAATGGCTGTAGAAGAGTGCCTGCTCCATCTAATAACTGTCTTGAATTGGAGCTCAAGATCATGGGATGGTTCACACACACTGAACTGCTACACAAATGTCCCCAGGCACACACTGCTATTTCTTTATGTTATCAGAAATACTGTAATCCTACTATGCTTATGCTCTTTGCTTTCTCACAGCTAGGTCAAAGGGCTTTATCTTGTCTAAGAAAGAAAGTCACCCTTTTGTTGGATCAGGTCAAGTCTAGCTAAAATCAGACAAGGTTAACTGAGCTAGAACTATTGCACACTCATTAGAGTGGGAAGGGACAGAAGAAGGGAGCATATAAACACTGACCTCAACTGCTTTACTTATTCTTGTAGATTGTTCTGTAGAGCTCTTCCGTGTGAGTGGTTCATCCAGTACTTGAAAACCTCATATTTTACAGTTTGCTAGAGAAGTTCTCCAGGCTGTTGTGTACATGGGATTTAGTGAGGAGTCTGTTTTTTACAACTTACAAATATGCAGAGTAGAAAGCAGGAAAAGAGAAAAAAAGCTCATATTTTTGTTGTGAAATACAAGAACAAGGAGAAACTGTTCCTCCTGCATTGACTGATATAACAAATGCTGTAGTTTCTGTTTCATCCTAGAGTCGTCTTTTTTTTTTTTCCTCCTTTTCTTTCCATGAATCCAATTCCTAGGAATTGCCAGTCTAATAATTTCACTTTTTATTCTTAGGAAGAACTATAGTTTTTCTACTATAAACGAGTTTACCCTGAGGTTGGCTGGGGTAGCACTTGAGATGAGAAAGGTTTTGGAGTCATGAACAATGCCTATCTATCACGACTACATAGTAAGGAAGAAAATATAGAAATAGTACGTCAATCTGTGCATTAATCTGCAAAATAAAAGAGTTCACAAGATACCACATTTGTTTTAATTGTAAAGGAAACTGGATTACAGTCTGATGATTAAGTTCTGCTGAAGACAGCTTCTTTTGAGCAATGAAGCTGGTGAAGGGGCTGACGAACAGGCCTTATGAGGAGCGGCTGAGAGAGCTGGGGTTGTTCAGCCTGGAGAAGAGGAGGCTGAGGAGAGACCTTGTTGCTCTCTACAACTACCTGAAAGGAGGTTGTAGAGAGGAGGGTGCTGGCCTTTTCTCCCAAGTGACAGGGGACAGGACAGGAGGAAATGGCCTCAATCTGCACCAGGGGAGATTTAGGCTGGACATTAGGAAAGGGTTTTTCACAGGGGGGGTCATTGGGCACTGGAACAGGCTGCCCGGGGATGTGGTTGAGTCACCTTCCCTGGAGGCGTTTAAGGCACGGGTGGACAAGGTTCTAAGGGGCATAGTTTAGTGTTTGATAGGAACGGTTGGACTGGATGATCTGGTGGATCTCTTCCAACCTGGTTATTCTATGATTCTATGATTTTCTTTGCAGGTCTATGGGCACTAGACTCTAGGGGTTTTGACAGTTTATGTGGGGCATGTACTTCTGTTTTAAAGGCTGAATTTTGCCTTCATAAAAGTCCTAATTTCTGCTATCTAGAACAATTTACTTTTAAAGTGTCTCTCTTAGGTTTTCAAATTGCCTGCCTCCCTTGAAGATTCTCATGTAGCATTGTGTTTATAGAAATGGGGGTGTTAAAGGCATAGCTGCTTTGTGATATGAGTCCATACCCTGGTAAAAATTTCACACCTAGGCTGAAATCCACTGCTATTCTTTGGGAGATGGTAAAATAGGGATATAAACAGAGATTAAAGGGCCAGTGCTCAAGATCCTCCCTTGAAATCTTCATCTCTCTTTATCTCAGTAATAAAGCTTGTTCAAGACTCAGCATAGTGATACACAACATATGTTTGGAAAGCTGTTATTTTCTATACGACATGCAGTAAACGTAATCATCACTCTTGTTTGACCTGAGGTCAAGGGAACTTTAAGGTTCTATTCTGACCTCACTTAAGCTCATCTCATGTTACAGTTTCTAGGATTGCTAGTGCCAATAGGATTGCTATGGCAAATTGGATTGCATTGGTAATATCATGTTGTGCCCTTACATAAATGAACTGTATGCTGATAATGTGTGGGAGATAAAGGACCGTGCTCATACACATGCCTAAAAATCTCCTTTGCTGAAAGTCCTTATGAAATAGATCTTTTATTCAAATTACAAGCCAGAAATTTGCCCCAGAAGCTGGGTTAAAGCATTCAAAGATATAGGAACAGGAAAATCTGTGTTTTTCTTGAGGTTCTGCTTCAGTACTTGCAGTTCAGTATTGCTCAGTAGTCAGTCACATTAATAAAGCCCTGTACAAAGGAAGAATTACATGTTCCTTAGTATGGCTCATAGGGGTTAAGCTTTATATTGCTGTAAAAGCCAATCTTTTGAGAAACTTGTATGTTCAGTGTCATGCAAAATTTTTTTCTGGTCTAGTTACAAGGGAATTTTTTATGTCAGTGTCCTAGATATATGACATTGTATAACACTTTCACAAGCTAATTACTTATTACAGAGGAATTTAAAATGAATGCTTAATGAACGAATACTGCCTGCTTAAATATCAGCTCATGGCATTGTAAATCAAGGTTACTGTGCTTAGGTCATGCAAGATTAGGAACTATAAAAGTGACCCTCTTCCTCATTGAAATAATCGTTTTAATTTTAAATGTTTTTAATTGAAATGTGGGTTATGGACTGAAAGAACTAAAAGCTTTTATTTCAAACCTCTATTTTCAATGGATCACCTTCAGTCTTTCAAGCCATTGTGTAAGAAAGGGGAAATTATGAGTATATGAACATGCACATGCAAGTCCTGAGCAGCCTGGAGACCCTACTGTTGACTTGTCTTTGGGCAGGAGATTGGGCAAGAGACCTTAGGAGGTCCCTTCCAGTCTGAATTACTCAGTTTTTCTGTAATTATACATAAAATAAGGTCTGGAAACAATACTTAAATGAAAGCTGAAATTGTTTGGTCATATTCTTTCAACATATGCTTTTAATTTACCTAAAAGTATAATTTCCATCTGTAGCACTTTTTCCTCAGTCCTGGTGGTAGGCTAAGGTATTTACTCATATAGATAATTTTTATGTCTTCTAACTTGATGACAAAGCATTTAGAGACAAAGAAACCTGCAACCATTAAAAAAAATCATGCCTCCCAGGAACCCATTACATAAGTTCATGGCTAATCCCCTAAATCCATCTTTAAAGATTATATGTAAAGCCTAAGCTGCACAGAAACTTGTATCTTCTGGGAAGTTGTTTTTCCAAATAAAGTTGTATATTTTTAGTGATTTACTTTACACTAAAGTTAAAAATAAATTAGAAAAAAAAAAAGATTGAAAAAAGCCATTTTTGTGGACTTGAAATTGCTTTGTTATTTCTTGCCATGCTGTACTTCTTCTGGTGATGACAAAGGTAAATAAGTAGATTCTATGCTGCTTATATCTAGGATTACTATGCACTTTACACAGGCCCAAAATTAATCCTAGAACTGAGTAAATATATCAAGTTAAATAAAAAATAAACCAGAAAGCCCATGCTGCAGTATTTTTTTCCAGTTTTTAAACTCCACAAAAAAACACATTCAGTATTTAATTTGTTTCAAGTGTTGTATTCATTCAGACAAGTAATATTTAGTTTAAGAACCAGAAATGGAAAGATGGTCAACAGTGTGTGTGTAGAGAGGGGAGGAGGAGGATCAGTTCTTCCTGCAGATTTTGGGAAAATCAAACAGTTGTGCTTATCCCTGTAAAGATATGTCCCTAGATGGGAAGACCACAATATTATTCTGCTAGATGGGCAAGGTACATCAATATTTTATTAGAAATTACAATCAAAATACAGATAGACACACCTGAGCTAGTATTAATCTAGATAAAAATGAATTACAATACTTTCAGAGTGACCAGTTGTCAGCAACCCTGTGCTGGGGCAAACATAGTATGGTTTGTGTATGAGGGTCCAGTCCTGTATCCCCCATGCTCAGTTACCATATCAAGTTGTAGCATCTCCTATGAGCAGTTAGCTTATGTCAGAGATTTCATTGTGGTGACCAGAGTAAGAAGAAATGGGTGTGTTTTAGAGCCAAAATGAGTACTTACATCACTCTTTAATTTGTATGATATAACTTTATGACAATAGCTAGCATGTCAGTACAATCATATTAGCAATCTAAGTGTTTTTTAAAACTCTTCAATGAAATCAAGAGGCATTTCAAAGCTACCCCTTGTATCTTGTGACTGTAAAACTTTTCCAAGGTAATAAAATTCCATTTAAAGGGGAAATATCTATTTAAAAGGGAAAGAAAAATATATGGATACTTTTTTTTTTCTCTTTGCCTTCTAATCTGGGTGGTATTTCAAACATAGGTAGAACTCTTTTATAGTAATTTCATTTATATAATTTTAAATATTTATCTGATTCAGATTCTGTGACTATATTTTAATTATCATGCAGCTGCAGACACCTCTGCTAAGTTTTGGTTTTCAAGGATGACTTAACAACAATAAAGGAAAGATACTTCTTTCCTCTGCCTCAATAACTGAGAAAAAAAGAAAACAAAAAAACCAAAAACCCTTCGACTCTGAAGTCAGATCAAGCACACAGATCTTGTAGATCTGGCTGAATTCCATCTAGACCTGAATTTCAAAGCAGACCTCTTTCGCTATAATATGCAAAACAGGTATCCCTAAAGGAAAGAGGAGTTTTGAAATTAGTACAACAGTGGATCTCAATTTCCACTGCTAGTTAGGTTGCAAGTCTGTATAAAGATATAGGCATTAAAAATAATCTCCATAATCTCAAACTACAAGAAGAAAGCAAGCGCAAAACATAGACAGTATGCTGATAAACAATACAGACATAAGGGTTTTCTCTTCTGTATCTCTTTTATCATTCTTTGCACCCTGCCTTACTATCCCAATGAACCAAAAAAGCATGCATGAATTATGTTTGAAACTACAAAGTCTTGCCAGTTACAGGGTAAAGAAGGAAAATAGCAAGCAGGAAGTGTGAGCAGGATGACATGTTTCAGGAAACAATTAATCACAAGTAGCAGTGTTTCAAAGATTATGGAAATTAGCTTGAACAAGTGATAGGAAACACCAAAAGCTACATTTAAAAGCACCTACAACAAAAAAAATCCCTCAATCACTGTACACTCAGTGCTTATTACCCTATATGTTCTTCCCCATTTGTGGTTCCAGATTATTACCAGAACCAAAAAACATAGGATATTAATGATTATCATTACTCCAAACAGTTTTACTGATCATAAGTAAGGCTACATTAACTAATAACTTAGATGCACTGTTTATTAGACCATTTACTGTGACTATAATTAAAGAAAGGAAGATTTAAATGATTTTGTGAGTTGAGTGGAAAACTTATCACAGAGGGAGTATAGAATGGGCTTCTGGAAAAAAGAAAATAAATCCATGAGTAAGGTAAATCTGAGATAACAGATAGCCAAGAGAAAATTAGACTTTACAGTAAAAAGAAGTAACTGACAGTTAAAAGCATCAGCCATAGAGTGCCATAGTTAAAGAACCATTATGTTCTCTGTAGGTGAAGAAAGATCATGGTAAAATAAGGGAACTTACTTCTTCCTGCTTTTCAAGCAAAGACTACTCAGTGTTCCTGGAATCTTACTTTTTATCTGCTTTTGCAAGACTTCAGAGCAAAGGGCTAATTTCAGACAGTGGCTGGTGTTCCAAGTAACTGAGTTCTTGATCAGTCCTGAACATTCCAATTCTGAAAATTTAGTCTTTTTCTTAAAAAAAAAAAAAAAGAGAGAGAGAGAGAGAGAAATACAAAAAGAATCTGTATTGGTGGGGAAGAATAGAAAATTCTATAGAATTTAGCAGAGTTCTGCGATACTGGATAGGATGAAAGTATAAAGAATAATGAAAGTTTGTTATATTTACATTAGATGTATGTTAAACACACCATGTTCTGATGTCTGATTTTAAAAAACATGGAACTGTACTAAGGTTTACATTAAAGAAACATTAATAGCATTGGAAGTCCTCTCTGAGATGCAATATAATTGCTGCCAGCTAAATTTTGGTTTTGTAATTCTGACCATTCTATTATTATTAACCTGTACCTTACAGATGATGAAAATGTATTGTTAGATTTGTAAGCAATTTTTCATAGAGCTTTCACCTTCACTTCAGCTGCACAGCAGCCCATTGCTATTCATTAGTACAGGCTTCTATAAACTGTAAAGTTTGTGGCTAATTTTTCCAATCATCTTTTAAGAGCTTCCTTAAAAAAGAAAGAAAGAAAGAATTTAAGGTCAAAAAATGTTGCAGTTCAGTATAGTAAATGACCGTAGGCACAAAAATATTACAGAAATAACAATCACCCAGTGATTTAGAGAATGGCAATACCATATTTAAAAATGACAGGACAGTGAATAGCCCTTATCTGAAGATAAGTAGAATATGGGGAAACTGAATAAGCAGTCTTATCTTGTGCTTATAACTGTACTACCAACTTGACAAGCCAATTTGAGAATGTCAGTCTGCCTCTAAGCTTTCTTCAAATGCAAGGAGTGAGCCAAGTGGATGTCTTGATTCTAGTATAAGCACCAAATTGTTATGTACTACAGGCCAAATATGATTTTTTTTTTTTTTCATTTAGTCTGGCAAAGTTAGGTCAAATAATGTACTTAAAATTGAATATTTTGTGTCTATACCTTTCAGATTTTAAATTATTTTCATACTGACCTAGAAAATAAGTTCCCATTCCTCCAGGAAAGAAGAATGGCTATTGTTATTAAGAAGTTGGTCTTGAACTTGAGATCTGTATCCTGTTCCCACCTTGGTATGTTGCAATATGTATTTTCATCTCTAAAATTTCTGATGAGGTGCTGCAAAATGTTGATTACTGTTGTGTAAAGAGATTGTGAAAAGCACGTTTACATATCAGTCTTGCCTAAATATCTGTAGGGATTTTGATGGTCCAACGCTCAATTCTAATCACATTTTCATGTGTTCCTGTATTCAGTTAAGCAAATTACTTCAAATAAACTCTTCAGAAATACTCAGCTGTTAAGGATAGGATTCAGCTCCAGATTAACTCTTAAATTTAACTCGCTTACATATATATGTCAGCTTCTTAACTCAATGTCTGAGACACTAAGTGTAGTTAATGACACTAAGACACTTGTATAGTTAATGGAGATCTAATCCACATTGCCAATAGACTGTAGAAA
Source organism: Clamator glandarius (assembly GCA_033459285.1). Lineage (NCBI taxonomy): Eukaryota > Metazoa > Chordata > Aves > Cuculiformes > Cuculidae > Clamator > Clamator glandarius. The sequence continues at coordinate 274,924 of JAUNZM010000195.1, forward strand.
GCTATTCAGGTGAGCCAATTAATAGCTCTTGGCACTCTTGCCTGTATTGACTAACCTGAATACAGACAATGATATTCGTCTGTCTGATTGTGGAGCTAATCCCACCCTAAACTAAGCTATAAGAAATGAGGCAGCTTCTCTGAGTTAGTTACCAGAAATAAACTAGTATTCTCAGACAGTGTCCTGTCCCTGTCCCCACATGCCGTTTAGCCACTTAAAAGGGTGATTGACTCTTTACTGCCTCTTTATTTTTACTCATACCGACCATTAAACATTGATGTTGTTGGAAAAGGTGTCTAGCTTGAGTGAACAGGGTACTAGTAGAATTTTTATTCTCTAACCACAGGTTTCTTCTAAAGCACTCCCAGAGAACACTGTCCTCAGTTGGACAAACAGATTCCTTTACAAGTTGTTGTCTAAACTATATTTTGCTCCACATTTGCATGTGTAAGTTGGAAATAATAGCACAGGCTTTTTTCAACAGTTTGAATTGTCAGTTACTAGAATATAACATTTGTCCTTAAGTTGTCTTTTAGAGTGTGTAACTAAAGCATCCATCACCTGAGGTCTCTAATTCCTGTCAAGACCTTACAAATTATATGGAGTACAAACACTAATTAGTTGCAGTTTATATATTATATATAAGGAAATTGTTCTAGTAAGAAAAATTGACTATAGTCTATAGTAGCTCCCAAGTGTCAATCAAATGCTGTCACACATAGGAAGTCCCAAGTAGACCTGCATATTCAAAATATAGCAAAGTCTAGAATATTGCCTGCTTAGAAATTATGAGGAGTGATCAGATAAGTATGAGATGTTTTTGAGACATTAAGTTTTTGCCACAAGGATTCCTGTATGAACTAGGTGACGTCTGTTAAATGAGGTCTATACAAAGGATTCTGGCAGCAGCCAGATATTGAAATGACCCTCTTTTTGTACTTGTGTTCTTCATGTCTAGGCTAGGCTGCCTCAAGGCAACAATAAGGTCTCCTCAGAGCCTTCTCTTCTCCAGGCTGAACAACTCCAGCTCTCTCAGCCTTTCCTCATAGAAAAGGTGTTCAATACCTCTGATAATTTCTGTGACCTTTCTCTGGACCTGCTCCAACAGGTTCATGTCTTTCCTGTGCTGGGGGCATCAGAGCTGGATGCAGTACTCCAAGGGGGGCAGAACAGAGTAGAGGGGCAGAATCACTTCCCTCAAGCTGCTGAACATGTTTCTTTTGGTGCAGCCCAGGACACAATTGGCTTTCTGGGCTGTGAGTGCATATTTTTGGCTCAAGTACAGCTTTTCTTCCACCAGTATCCGCCAAGCCCTTGTCAGCAGGGCTGCTCTCAATCTCTTCATCCTCCAGTCTGTATTGATATCAGGGGTTATCCTGAATCAGGTGCAGGACCTTGCACTTGGCATTGTTGAAGCTCACATGGTTCACATGGGCCCACTTCTCAAGCTTTTTCAAGTCCTCCTGGATGGCATCCCATCATATCATAGGAAAAAAATTTCTGTCACAGCATGCAGGTCTTCCTGGCCAAATGCAAAGTGAAAGAGACTTATCAATAAAATCACCTTGAATGCAGTACAGCTTATTTAAATACACTGGCAACAAACAACCCTTCCCTTGGCAATCTGTAACTAATCATATATTTATTCTTAGTGATTTCTTTGGTTTTGCCTTCCTGAAAGAGTTCTCATATGCATTATTGAAATTACATAGAAAAGTGAAATAACAAATCTAAATTTTATACTACTAAAATATCTGACTTGAAGTCTAAAAAGGTTTAATTGGAGAAATGAAAAATTGTTACTTTAACAGAGTCCAGAGTATGATGCCTATTTAACTATTCATCACCAGTGTGAAACTTCTGCTCATAAAGAAAGTTATCCTTTCCTTATGAGCTAGATCAGGAGGGAGTAATTTCTTTTATCTGTCTGGATGTAGAATCACAGACAAGAAGAAGGGATATTGGTTCTCATTTTCTTTGTAGCTTGAAAAAGGAATGATGACGTTAAATGCTTCTAAATATTTTCATCAAAGCTTTTTAGAAAGGAGATTCAAGTTGTTTGTTTCATCCTCTTTTTGTAAAAATGAAACATAGAAATCCTAAGAGACTTATTTTTCACAAACAAAAACGTGATAGGTGGCAAACCCAAAATCATTTAGTCACTGTCTGGTATCTTTCTGTCCCTTGACATAACCTGTCTGCCTCTCTCTGTTTCCCTTTAACACTCAAACTTCTAATTTTCTCTCCTGTTTTGATACTGAGCATATTTTTCTCGGGTTTCCATCATCTCTTTCAACACATTGTTTCTGTACAATGTATATTTTAAAATGAAATACTGTGGGAAGTGGATAGAAGCACACTGGCCACTGCATGAGGAGATTCTGCATAACAAGATTGCAATCAATAGTCACAACATGGAGATCTAGTGTGTTATTAAACTCATCAGGGAACAATTAAAAACAATCAAGATTGCCTTTATCCTAGAAACACATCAAATAAAATTTCATATCTCTGGAATGTCCAATAAGCAATTAAGTTGATTTATATAAACTGTTTGTAGTTTATCTTTATTCTATAGTGCACAAAGTGTCATTACTATTAGTATTTGTTAGAATTCAGAAGATTTAAACAGCTTTATGATAGTTAAAACAAAATTATTGTTCTTAAAAAAGTAAGCAGAGCCTTTTAAAAGAAATGCAGTATTCACTGCTCAAACAATTATGTGTTCAAGCAAATTTGGGATAATAATTTAACTTAATGTGTTTGGAATATGTCTATCATCAAGGCTTTAGCAGCCACGCATTGCAAAAATATGGCAGTTATAAAATATATTTATTGTTCTTACCCTTCAGATAATTAAAATATATGATCTTTAGAAAAGATCCACTGTGTGGACAGTCATTGTGAGCTCTCAGAATATTTATCAAACAATAATGTTTCATACTCAAGAACCTCAATAGCTGTTGCTATTAGTAATCTTTTAAAAATAATGAGATATTGCAGTTGTTACAGGCACTAGAACTTGGAAATCTATTACATGAGGAAACTGCAGGGTGGAAATGTGGTGGCATGATAAATTTAATGGCTTTAAAGCAGTGGTAGATTTCTATTTGCTCAGTTATATCAACAGTCAGAAAGAAAGCAATGTAAAACTGTCACATTTGAGTTCCACGTTGTTAGGAAACTCTTAAATTTTCTTTTTTTCCTTTAAAAATTACATTGTGAAAACTGAGTACTCTTGTAAGTAGCAAAACTGCTAACCTTGGAAAGCTGAAGCCTGTTCATACAGAGGAATAGTTCAGACACTAGAATTTGACATGTTAATTGACAAATAGTAGTCACATTACACGTTCATCTTTAATGTCATTCTCTGCTGCTGTAAATTGTCATTGTTCCCTTGAAATCAGTGTCAACTGAGTTTTCATATTCCTTCAGTCCTTGACAACTTTGTGAAAAGTACAAATTTGGTATTTTAACTTGAAAAAGACTCTGCACAGACATCATGTCTAAGTCAGAAAACTTCTAAAAAGCATGGTAACTGGAGAGTTCTAGCATTTATTACAAAACCAAACCACACTAATGACTTTGAGGGAGTTTTTCCTGTTTTAAAGCTTGAACTGGAACCATTAAATATTTCTTTGTAGTAATAAAAAATTAGAATTAGCAAAATATTTCACAGAGTTGCTCTAATAGACAGCACCTGAAAATGTCTACCCATGTTCTGTCGGAAAATGAAATTATTAGCAAATGGTTTTGATTTGCTATTTGCTTTGACTTTACACTAAGAAATATTGGGCTTTTAAGGTACAGTTTAAGTGCTAAGTCAGAATTTCTAATATCTAGATATCTTCTGGACTTTGTTTTACAATGTGATAAGAAAAAATAACTTACCTTTAGGCTGTTTGATACTGTCATCTTTTGTTCATTTTTTTTTCTCCATACGTATTAGCAATGAACTTTTCAATATGATGGATGATACAAAATCCTGTCTGTGGTGGAGTCAATAGCAGTCATTACAAGCCAGCTTTTTACCTCCTTTAATCTTCTGTTCCTAAAAAGAATTTTGTGCTGAAATTAAATTAGCTTCCTACAGTTTGAGCAAATGTCTCTGCATCTGCACATTCCTCCATGTTGAAGCTTGTGCCAGATAGGATCTCATTATGTATAATTTGATTATAACAGATCCAGACTAGCTCTGACAATTGGGATTCTACATTCAGACGTATGGTAGACAGAATACTGGTTTGTTCTCAAGTTATGGATCATAATAAAGAAATTTTGCCATAACATTTTTCTGTGCTGTAGATGACCCAGTCTTGGATTCCTTCACTATTGATTTAAGAGACAAAATCAGTTGCTAACAATTCATCTATTGTTTGGCCAGAAATTCTATCTAGTTAGTTACTATACTGCCATATTCCATTCTTGCAAAAAATGCAGATATTTCCCATGATCCTTGATTTATCTAGAGTTCTGTTTTACTTAAAGCATTGGATATTTAATTGTGTACCATATAAGGATATAGAAAAAATTGAATAGTTTTTAAGTTTCAAAAAAAGACATTTACCTGTTTGACAGCTCTGAACATTAACTTTGTAGAGTTAAAGTACTACTGAACACTCTGAATGGGTATAGGTTTTGCTTGTTACTGCAAATCTATACATACTTAAACTGTATACATAACTAAACTTTACACAGAAGCTGCACATATATTTTCTGCTAATAAAACTGATAGATTTACGATTTTCAATCTGTCTTCTTGTTTACCATAAAAAGTAACTGATCTAAGGAACAGAAAAAAATCATAAACAAATATTAATACTTGTATAGTATGTATTTTTTCACATAGAAACCTCTCTTTCCAGCATCAATAGGGAACATTTCACAATCCAATGCAAGATAATAGGGGTTAAAAATACCTATCTCTCTTCCTGTCATTTCTACCTATTCTGGAATACTTTTGATCCTTCATAGAATATTATTTCTCTCTCTCATCCCTAAGCAACAAATACTCAGATGTTTTTGTTCTTTTTTTAGGAGAAAGAGTAGTGTTTTGCTTAGAGGCCAGAAGTCTGCTCTATTGATAAATATGATCGTATTCTCTTTCATTTATAAATACCTGTTATATAGTATTATGGGACAGCACAAATAGCAGAAGCCATGCTTGAAATTTTAAGTCAAGAGTACTGCCAAAACTTTCAAATAGGAATATTTATACATGAATTGTCATACTACATTTAAAAATGATAAAACAAAAAAAAAAAAACCACAAAACCAGCCCTGGTTTTTAAGGTAAAAAGACATCTAGGTTCTTAAAGCCTTCTTTGATTTTATAATTTTATTTTTTCTGTTACATGGTATAATACAGAAATATGTGTGTGTGTATGTGTGTGTCTATATAGACACATATATATGAATGGATTAATATGCTAACTATCAGGTATACACATCAGTTGGAACCAGGATCAAAAGCATACCAATTTCAACAGATAATTTGACCAAACTAGAACATTCCAAATGCTGGACAAAAACAATAACCAGGAACTTTAACAATAACCATGAGATCTGAAGGATAGTATAAGATATAAAACTAAAACAGAACAAATGACTTATAATTCCAAAAGCAGATATAGGAAGTGATCTGAAATTCACATTCTGATTGTTCAGATCCACAATTAATTGTTCCTTTTGCAATTTCTGTAGTTCATCTACAAAACCTAAACACAATACTGTAAATAATTAGTTTGCCTTTATTGGCTTTAGAATAAACAGAAGATCTGAGATATGGAGTAGGCAAAAACTACTGAGAGGAAAAGAATTGTGGGAAAAGTTAATGAGTAGATTAGTGATATTGTCAGAAGGAGAGACATAGATAACACAAGAATATTTATATAGTAAATCATAGAATCATAGGATCATAGATTCATAGAATAGTTTGGGTTGGAAAGGACCTTAAAGATCATTTTGTTCCAACCACCCTCCCATGGGCAGGGTCACTTCCCACTAGACCAGGCTGCTCAAGGCCCCATCCCACCTGGCCTTGAACACCTCTAGGGATCAGGCAGCCACAACTTCCCTGGGCAAGCTGTGCCAGTGCCTCACCCCTCTAACAGTGAAGAAATTCTTCCTTATATCTAGTCTAAATGTGTATAATCTAAAAGAATCTGGTGGCACTCAAGATGAGGAACCAATAACGAAGTTAAGAGTGCAGAAGATTTTAAATATAAAAATATAGAAAAAAAACGAATACAGGAATTCTGCAATTGGTAGGATAGTAGGTAACTGAGCTTTGACTGTAAGTTAGTCATGACCGTAACTCTGTCACTGATGATATATATTCATTGATGTTTCATAAAAGCAGTAAGATAAAGATTAACCAAAAATAACTGCTCTAAGTTAAGTCAGAAGTCATAACTCTATATGGTCAGAGGGAATAAATGAAACATAAATAAATATGCAGCATTCTGTGTTCCATACATAAACAGAGATTATGATATGGTTCATTCATGTCAACTAGGTGTAGAAAATAATGCTCACATTTATTTGTACAGACAAATAAAGATGATTGCAATGTACTGAAATTTCATGTAAATATATACTGTAGTACGGGAAGGTTAATGTCTTAGAGCCAAGGTGTAATAAGTGGGTTCTTCCTGTATGAGCTGCAAACAATTTTTCTTCACTCAATGAATAATGGAAAACCAAATGACAATATAGGCAAAATCAACACTGTGTTATACAAATAAGGTTGAAAAATGCAGCTTTTACTTCTATTCTGAATAAGCCGCACCGACATCAGATAAATATTTCAGAACAAGTCAAGATTTAGTCTAGATTACAAAAATATATATTATTGTAATCAAGTGGGGCACAGCTTGTCCAAATGAAAGTCATATTGTGCTGTCAACTTTAAAATATAATAAAAATCAAGGAAGTCTCATGTTTTTTGCACATTCTTGCCTCTGTTTAAGACCGTTAACCCTCTGGAGTATAAGTGGCCTTTGTATTGTAATTTTTAAATATAGACGATTAGAATAAACATCTTATTTATAATCTGTTCTTCCTTAGGATACACTGGAAATACTTTGAACTAGGTTCTAAAAGAAAATCTCTTTGTATCTCTGGAAAAGCTAATGAAGGGCTTATTTTTCATATCAATTATGGGGAAAGGTATCTTAGGTTATAATTAAAAACAACAAAGACAAGCATAGGAAAACTCACCTAAACACAAAAAAACCACTCTGGTTTCCATTCCACTCTGTTCAGAAATTTAGCTAGAAAAATTATACCACCTATAGTAACAGGTTCTGAACTGTAGTAGCTACTTACTGTACAAACATGGAGATTAATAGAACCACACATACCTCTGCCTATCCCATTTTTATGAAGCTCTGCTATGTTATGAGAAGAAATGTTGTGGTAGGAAGAGTGTCTTGCCTTCTGAGAAGCAACTGACATCAATTTGCCCCAGAATTCTAATGAACTTAAGCTTCACATCAAAGAGGTATTAATTTTCATGTTCAACCAATTTCCTATTGTGGCTTTGTACTGAAGGAACAAAAGAAATCAAATACAACAGCAGCTTCCATTTGAACAGCTCACAATGAATATCAGACCTTAAGTAGCAAGAGTAAAGCTCCAGAATTTACTAATTTATGGATAAATGTCGTAAAGACAGTGACTTTTTCATGAGATAAAAGAGGAAATTGCTTTGTATACTGGTTAAGAAGATAGGGAAATTATTGGCATTAAACTATTACATCTCAAACTGTGCATTTTCTGTGAAGAGGAAGATTGCATTTTTTAAACAAATCCCAGGATTATTTGCACTTAAAGTGCTTTAATTTATGTCATGGAATGGTCTTGGAGCACATACAATTATTTATTTCGGACAAAACCATGGTGAAGAATGTATTTCATGAGCACATCTAACATACTCTAGCCACAAGGGCAGTCAGACTAGTCTAGAGCTAGTCCTAAATACAGCACCACCTGAAATGCATACCATTAGTATTATATTTTCTGTATGAACCACTGTGCTCTACAGATCCACTCTTACTGATCTGTCTTACCCAGTAGTGTAGACATAACAAGGAGGTGTGCGCTAGCATCAGTATTAAGCAATACGTTCAATAATTATCAGGAAAATGGAGTGAATATTAAGAATAAAATGTTGTTGATAATCTCAGTGTCAACAAATACTCCCAACAATAAAAGCATACTGATTTTGAAGAGCTACAGAAAGATCTCCTCTTATTGGTTGCCTGAATAGTAAATTTTTAAATGAAATTCAATATTATTGCATGTAAATTAATGCACATGCACAAAAATAGCAGGTCTAAAACACTGCCAGTACTGAATGAGGATGAAGCAATACACATTTTCAAAGGCAACCTTATGGAGGTGACTGAACATTACAGAGTAAGAGTCATGGAATAAAACTGATTCAACAATAAAAATGTTGAAAATTATTAATGATGGAAGAAAACAATAACCAGAGAACAAATCAAAGCTAACTGGATCCTAAAGTTACACAGAAAAGATCAAAACCATATGATCTACTGTTTATATCAGGAATGAGAGGACAGGAAAAGGCATGTAATAGGCAAATATCTTGCAAGTTTCAAGTGATAGAATTTCAAACTGCAGATTGGAGTTACTGAATCAAAAACAAGTAGAATGCAAACCATGGAAAGGAAATAATGGATAGCTAGAAAGGTCATGGGGATCTATAGAAAGATAATGAACTATTCCATGTTATTAACTAATCAAGAGTAAAAACTCACCAGCTTTGAAACTTAAAATTACACGTTTAATTAAAAAACTCAGGGGAAAAAGAAGCACAAAAAGTCAATATCTGATGATAACTCAAGAGACCTTTTTAAATGAGACTTCCTGCACTCAATACGTTCAGATATTTAGGAAACTGGACCATGCACTGACATGACAGAGCATTACCTGGCAGTAGTTTACAAGCTATTGAAGAATTTCCTTGGTATTACAGGTATGGAAAGTCAAACTGAAGCCACTTCAGAATTTAAGAGAAAATGGGACAAGAGTTAACAAATGACCAGACGCAGTAAGGGGAGAGATAAAAAAGCTCCCATATAAATCTTCATAATTTAATACGAGAGATATTAGAGCTTGATTGATTGGTTGTTTTCTTTAAAACATTTTATGCCATGGGGTATGACAAGTTATGTCTGAGTGGTATTCCAGATGAGCTTTTCACCACCTCTGTTTACTGTCTATGTCACAAGCACAGTTGTCTGTAAGAATACAAGGTAAGTAAGAGATATTTTTAGTCAGCAAAGATGCAGTGTAAAAGTACACACTGTTACCTGCTCTCTTCAAATTCTCTGTTGGAGATGGCAATGGGTGAAAAATGGAGAGACTTTAAAGATAATTATAAAATAAAACTCAGATTAATCAATAACTTTAGATATTCCAGTTACTTTCTCTGTCAATAAACTCTAGCAGCTTTGGGTGTTGGATTGTATGGGATAGGAAAAGAGTATGGAAACATGATTAATATATTAAAGATGAAGATGTTGATCTTTAGAAGAACAAGATGTGAAGAGGTTCAGAAAGGTAAAAACTTTGGATGTTATTATTATTGATTTTGTTGTTATCATTACTGCCATACAGACAAAAATTGACATAGATTCACAGAATCATTTGATTGGAAAAGACCTTTGAGATCATCAGGTCCAACTGTACCTGTCCAATATTAAACTATATCCCTGAGTACCTCATCTACCCACCTTTCAAATACCTCCAGAGATGATGACCCAATCACCTGCCTGGGCAGCCTGTTTTAGTGCCTGATAAACCTTTTGGTGAATGTTTTTTTTCTCTGATATCTAATATGAACTTCCCATGGCACAACTTTAGTCCATTTCCTCTTGTTCTATAACCACCTAGGAGAAGACACCAACACCTACCTCACTACAATCTCTTTCCAGGTAGTTGTAGACAGTGATAAGTCTCCCATCAGCCTCCTTTTCTACAGACTAAACAAGAGAATTCATCTGAGTGACTTAATTGAAGATGATACGGCATATCAGGAGAAGACAAATTAATAATACAAAGGCCTCAGATGAATGTGGCAAATAAACTTGAAAATAAAAACAAACCGAATTCCTGTAGGAAACTGGAAGATTTACCTACTTCCATGGGCAGGTATGACTGGGAAAACAATTGGAGAAGCTTCAGAAAGGTTTCTTATACAACAAATGTTGAGTTATTTGAAAAGTAAAGCTATTATCAATAAAACTGTAATGAATGAGTACCAGTTAAAATTGTGTCAATAGGACCTTTATTTACAGTAGAGATTTTTTTTAATATGCTGTTATAAACTAAGCGAACACCTTGCAGTACAAGGATCCACAATATAATTCCATGCATCTTTGACTCTATATAATTCTCATCAAACATATGCCAAAGGTTCCACAGACTGTGGAACTTTTTTTGTGGTGATAGACAGTTTTGAAGACTGATCTTCCATTCATTATGTTTCTTTAGTACCTTTCATGGTGAATGTCTTGTTTTATTTGTCTGTCTTTTGATGCTGATACATAAACTTTGCTCTAATAAATGGTCTTTATATTCAGTCTTCCACATTGTGAGATTAATACCAAACAACTGAAGATCTGCTCAGAGCAAGTCCTTATAATGTTTCATTAACCTATTGCTTTGCCTTGCACTGTGTCATATGTAGGATTGGATCCACCGTGCACCACAGAAAATGACTTGGGATACTCTGACATACAGAACAGATATTCAAATACAGCAGAAAAGAGCAAGGAAAGGAAACAAAAATGTTCCAGAGTTAAATCAGGAGGGACTAATGGAACAGAATTCACCAGCCTGAAAAAGTAATAGATGAGGAGGCAATAGAATAAAGCCTACAAAATGATATACTGTATTAAGATGATAGAGAATGATTAATTGTAAGAATTCCACTCTGAAATTATCAATTAGCAAGCTTAAAAGAGAAATATGTATTTTTTTAAAAAAACTATCATTACAGGTATAAACTGCTTCAAAATAGATAAGGCAAATTATCAGTGCCTGTTAAAAGCAGCATTCCAAATGCAGGCTCTAGTCCTCAAATCCCTGATGGCCTGTAGCTGTGAAAAATATGCCAGTGCAGATAATTCTGCCCTTGCCATGTTCCCATGCTCCTTCCTCACTGCCCTTCCTCTGGATAAAGCAAAATTAATAGATGATCCATTGTCCTGACACAGCATGGTAATTTATAAAAACTTCTATGTATCTTATATAGTTATGTCAGATGGTGAATGTGATGCCCAATAATAGTAAGTAGGAACATATCTACAATAAGTTTGCTGCCAGCCATTTTGAAGAGGTTTTAACAGAAAACACACAGTGAGTTGATTAATGTATATGTATAATTAACCAGAGCAGAAACAGAATCATGTAATTAATTACTTCATTCATTTGATTTAACATCTTTATAATTCAAATGCATTCTGAAATGAAAGACAGAATTCACAAGCTAATGCTTCAGATATTTCCCACTCTAACCACTGAAAATTTAAATCCAGATGACATTTGATGAGTAAAATGAAACCTTGTTGGATTGAGTGCGTTTGTTCTTGTGACAAAGCTTTACTCCTATTAAAAGCTGAAGGGGATTTCTTTTTAATCATACTCTTCCTAGGAGTGCCTGTTTGACTTTCATGCTGTTGATGTAAATGAACCATTTCATTGATGATGATAATATAGTAGAGCAGCAATATGTACATATAATTGTACTCTTCAAAAGTGTGTTTTAAATTTAAATTCAAACTGCAATTATTTTAGATATGCAAATGACCAAATTGAGAGTAATGCTATAAGAAAAAATCATGACAGATTCAAATCAGAGTAGAACTGGCTACCTCTGCCTTTGGTTTATTGAAGATATCCTGATAGAATCCAAATTCATACCAAGCAGAGGAAAATAAATAATACCTTGCTAGCTTTATATTCTCATGTTAGAGTCTGATTCTCCCTGTCCTGGTTTCTTTCGGAGAAACCATCTTCTGCATGAAGAGGGTTTAATCTATGATACAAAATTTACGCCCTATTACATGAGATTTTTATTTAACAGTGATACAGTGTCCCAAAATCACAATACAAGCACAACACAGTAATTGCAACACATTGAATCAGGATAAAAATATCATTCCTATTACCAGTCTCTGTATGTGTTCACCGTCATGAATGCTGGGCATCTGCAGTCACTAGAAAGGAATAAAACTGAAGTCAGCTTAAGTCTATTGCTCTCTTTGAAGATTGTTTTGCTTGTTGTTTAATTGTTATACCTTATGTTGGGCTAAGCCATATTTACACTTCCTCCATGCTGGTCTGTTCAATGCAGGAAGACAGAATTCTCTATTAATTAGATCTGAGAAGACCACTTAAAAACTAGTTAACACACTAAACTCATACAAACAGTTGATCCACCAATATGGTCCTTTATCTCTTTTAAAGGCCACCCACTGCTCCTCTTACTATTGAGGTAAGTTCAGTTTTCTTTGCAAGGGTCAGTCACTCCCTAGATTACTTGCTTGTTTTCTAAGCACATTACTCTTGCCTATCTCCTCTGAGCCACCTTCCATTGCAGAGATTTGTTGATCAATCAACTTCCTTATGCTTTTTGGAAGAAAGGCAATTCTACACACAAATTCTTGAATTTGTCTTGTCCCATCTCTTTTTTTTTTATCGTGCTTTGGGAGTACTTTATAATTTATTTGGTCTTTTCTTACAAATAAAAATTCAGAGCAATTCTTGGGTCTATTTTAGTTCACATCAGAAATGATTTTCTGAAAAAAAGTTACCCAGTCTCTCTCATATGCTGTGTTTCAATTAATTTCACAGAACTGTCTTAGAGCTTGGGAATTTATTTTCTTCAAGATTAAACTAAAACTAGGAGATGCAAAGGTGCATTTAATGCTTACTGCCCGCTCACAGTCATTTAGTCCGGACAGGTACTTAAACTCTGCAAAGCATCAAGTCCTCAGCATCAGCATCACTTCACAAACTTGTTCTTATACCATTCTAAAGAGGCTTCCAGTGTCTTCCTGGGAGTACAGATATTCCTTTCTGCATCAGATGTATCCTCAAGGCATTACATTTTGGCAAGTCTAGCTCACAAAAAGTGTTTTTTAAGAGTAGTTGTGTCATTGATCTTTGTTTAAACATTGATGTTTGATAGTGGTTGCATGAGATGATCTAGAGATGCAAATTTCTTAATTTTTCACATAGAAGACACCTATTTTGAGACATCAGTTTTGATTACAGCATACATAGACATGCCTCAAAAAGGGGCAGAAACTTCCTCTGAAAAGTTCATGCTCAGTTTAGAGTCCTGTGTTGTTTTGGCTTTCTTGTTTTTGTTATGCATGATAAAAAAAAATGATACTTTATGTAGCCTGCAGTATTATTTTCCAGTTATAGTGTCACTTTCCAGTTACATTGTCCTTTTATTCCTGTTTTGCCTGTACTTGGACAAGGCAGTTTCCTGGGAACTAATAAAGTGGTACAGTTTATATGTAAGTAGCATGTTAGGATGTTAAAACAAATAACAATCAAGATATCTGATAAATATGAGATGTTGTCTCTAATGTCTTTCAGGTAAAGGATAATGAGTACTGTTTATTTTTGTTGAGAAAGAATGGAAACAATAAATACTGAATATTGGGGAGGGTGTTGTTTTTTGTTTGTTGGTTTAATATTCAACAAAGCTATGTCAGTCTTGGTCTTATTAAACAAAGAGTTGCAGTAGCTTAAAATATTTTTTCATTATGAAATGATGATATTCATAGTGAGTGTTTTTCTATAATTATTGCAGTAAAGGTGTTTGAAATGACAGCATTCTCACTCTATTCTACAGTCTTTTTTCCCCTCATTTATTCTGTTGTCTCTTTTTCTGTTCGGAAATCAGTATTAAATGAGAAGACTGCAGAGGATGATGAAAACCTTTGCATATCAAATGAAATTAGAAAATCAGTTTAATTAGCAAAACAAGAATTACAATCCACTGTAAGTCATGTACAATCAGGCAAGGTCTTCATTCAGATTTAAAGGTGAGAGTTCTAATAAGGAGCTGCGTCCATAATGATCTTGATTCATTTACTCTTGGCATGAAATATGTTAATAGCTTGTGCAAATATATTTTTGTATAGATGGATGTTTTATAGCCTGATTTTTAAATTGCAGTATTTCTTTTCATTTAAGCTTTAATTAAAAAAATAATCTTTTCTGTATATTTGTAGAGAGATTTTTTTCTTGGGGAAAATAATGTGTCTTAGCAAAAATAATATTTTCAGCCAGTGATCTAGGAATGTAGAACATATCTTTTAAAAAAAAAAATCAGAGCAGACTCTCTTTTCATGGCTGGACATTGCACTCTAGGAATGTTTTTGGTACAACTCTTTATCTCCACAGAACAATAATGTATCTGTTCCTCTTGGGCCAAATTTAGGTCTCACAAGCCTTTGTATTTTTGTACTGTCCTCTGGAATTATTTATTTTTCCCGTGTTATGGTTGAGAAGATACAAGGAAATAAACAAGTTACTGTAACAGCAAGAGAGAGTTTGGACTGCAGAATTTTCAAGAATGATCAAAGATAAAACTCACTTCCAGATAGACTTTTCTAATTTCAGCCCCATGATAGAAAGATCTAAATGAAACCACTTAGAAATAGCTTGATAATTGTACCCGAATTTAAAAGTAAAAATGTCAATAAATGGGAAGGTATAAGAGGTGCCTAAAAAAATATCTGCCAGGTTCTCACTGATTTGCCATCAAACTTCACCAATGGCTGGAGATATTTATCTCTTCTGCACCTACACATTTTCAGAAGTGTTATGCATAATGACTATACCTAGTTTTAAGAAAAATATTTATCTTGTTGCCTTAATTTATTTGTATTTCTCCATCTGGCCAAGGTCAATGGCATCCTGGCTTGTATCAGGAAGTGCGTGACCAGCAGGTCCAGGGAGGTTATTCTCCCCCTGTACTCGGCACTGGTGAGACCGCTCCTCGAGTACTGTGTTCAGTTCTGGGCCCCTCACCACAAGAAGAATGTTGTGGCTCTGGAGCGAGTCCAGAGAAGAGCAACAAAGCTGGTGAAGGGGCTGGAGAACAAATCATATGAGGAGCGACTGAGAGAGCTGAGGTTGTTTAGCCTGGAGAAGAGAAGGCTGAGGGGAGACCTCATTGCTCTCTATAACTACCTGAAAGGAGGTTGTGGAGAGGAGAGTGCTGGCTTCTTCTCCCAAGTGACATGGGACAGGATGAGAGGGAATGGCCTCAAGCTCCACCAGGAGAGGTTCAGGCTGAACATTCAGAAAAAAATTTTCACAGAAAGGGTCATTGGGCACTGGAACAGGCTGCCCAGGGAGGTGGTTGATTCACCTTCCCTGGAGGTGTTTAAGGCACGGGTGGACGAGGTGATGAGGAGTATGGTTTAGTGATTGATAGGACTGATTGGACTCAATGATCTGGTGGGTCTCTTCCAACCTGATGATTCTATGATTCTCAGTACCCACCATCCTCTTCTCCACTCTTCTTGTTCTTTGGAACTTTAACTAAGGTTACGAGGTGCTTTTCCATGCATCTCTTGTAGGTGAAGAGAGCTCTGATGCAATTAATAAGATTACCTGTGTTGCAGCCATATCTTTAAAAATACCAGTGGTTTTTACCCTTGAGCGATGTTTTTCTAAGGAAATTTGAATTATAACATCAGTCATGTGATAGTAATTATAATAATTATCCAGTATTTCATGTCCTGAAGTGTTGTCCAGGAGTCTTACAAATTGTAAGTAACTCTTCATCTGCTAATTGAGGAAGATAATTCATCTTACTTTATCCTCAATTGAGATTTGGGTAAGCTTTTTTATTTTTCTTTTCTTTTTTTTTAAGATTAAGAAGATTGAAATTGCAGTAATATTAATGAATCACATCTTTATAGGCAAACTGAAGAATGTGATATTATTATGAAGCTGGGATTTGTGAACATCATGCAATTGCATGAAATAAAAAGTAAAAAGATAATATGAAGATTAAGGTTCCTACTGATTGTAATATACATAGTTAATTTTAGCACAGACTTAAATCAATTGAAGTTGGAAACAGTTCCAAAATTGTTTCATAAAATAGGATCTGGAAATTATTCTCCCTAAGCAAACTCATTTTACAAAACAAAAACTCTATGTATATTGAGAAGAAAAGTGCAAAAAACCCCACCCAAACAATATTTCCAGTAACACTTTATTTATAGCCTAATTCAGAGTATCAGAAATTCTGTCTGGCACTGTCAAGTTGACATGGAAAATAAAACAAGACAAATTATTCTGAGAAAAAGGGAGTAGGGAAGTGTGTATTTACATTTCATGATGCACCAGTCATTTGAGTAGAGGTAATGTAACTAAGTAATAACAGGATTCCTTTCTTTGTACTTAATCAGAAGAATTTAATGTCTACATTTTAGTATTTCAGTTTGTGATATTTAAAAATTAAAATAAGTATTTCTTCCGCTAGTTTCAATTTGAAAATCAGCAATTTTTACTAGATCCACAGGTACATAAGGGGCTTAGAATATCATCTTTGGATATTCATCCAGAGGTGCTTTACAAAAAGCTTAATTTTGCATAGTACTGAACACTATTTGAAAAAGAGAAGTTTGCCAAAACTTCAAATATTTTAAAAGATCTCACACTGATGTTCAAAATGTGAGCTGAGGTACTTTAAAAATTTTAGCCAAAAATAATATTTAGCCAATATTATTTTATTTTTAGTTGGAATGTTTATTATTAAATTCTAGCATCATATTGTTTGTATAAATACTTTTTGTGAAAAAATATATTTTTAAGGATATAGTGTTATTCATTTAAAATACACTGAATCTTTACATCCCTACAATTGAGTAGTTATTTGTGAAAGATTTATTTGCCAATTATTTTATTATCAAATCTGACTGAACTGTTGTTGATAATGCTGTTTCTCCTTTGTTCATCTTTATTTCATTTTGGACAAATAGTTTTGTTCATTGAGTTCAAAATATTCTAGGCCAAACCAAATAGTAAGACTTAAGGCTAAAATCTACTTGTAGGGAAAAGTTGTGAATTAACAGAGGACTTATATATTTATAGAAGAATGAATTATATGATTTTTAACTGGAGACAATTAGACCCTAAATAGAAGATACTGCCCATAATCAGCTAGTGTAAATATTCCTATCTCAAATTATATTTATTAAAGGAACACATGACCTGGAGCTTCCAGCTGACCATGTTTATCTTCAAGAGAATTATAGCCCTATCATCTATAATTCAGATGTCAGAGAGAGGCACTACCATGCCTAAAGATACAGCGTGACAATACCCTTCTGTCCTACCAAAGACCACCACTGGCACAACACAAGGATGAAGCAAGTCTGCCAAGTCTTGTTAGGCTTTCAGGGCATGCACGTATTAATGTTACAGCTAGGTTTGAGATAGTGAAGGGAATATCCCATTTCTTTCAACTTACTATGCTGTGCTTAAAAAAAAAAAAAAGTTAAACCAACAAGCCTTGAAATATGCATAGCAGGTGAATCAGGTTTTGCATCAGCAGTTTCCCTCTACAGATTTATTGACCCATTCTATTTGCTAATGTAGACAGAGTTTAAGATTGCTAACAGATTAATCAGCCCTCAGAACAGATACATCTGCTTCTCCTCTTGTACTCATCTAAATAGCTAAGATTTACACATCTTTAAAATAAGTGTAAGTGAAAACTCAGCCGCTTATTTTGTGTTCCTCCATCTGCCAGTTTTCATCATACCATTTTGTCCAGATTAAGTCTAAACTAGCTGGATTCCATCCAGATCATTTTCTCTATCAGAAATTAGGAACAGAGAAAAGCAGTTCTGTTAGGGACTGTTGAAAGTTAATGTAAAGGAAATGCAATTTTTATGCATGCAAATTTTTAGTGCTACAGCAAAAATCCCTGCCCTAGGATACTGTTCCAAAATGTGTTCAAACCATACTTTTTATTTATAAAGAAATACATAATTCATAGATCTTTTCTTATTGTAATCTCTATCTGGAGAAAAAAAGTTGAGGCAGACACTGGAGTCCCACAGAATTGTCCAAGGGTAGCTGCGATTTAATCAGAGATCAATCCTTTGGACGTTAGTACCTCATATAGATGAATGGAATAGTTCATATTTGTAACTGATATTTCAGGCTGCCTGTAAATTGAGACTCACTTCACCATGACAGTGGTGCTCAGTTCACATTCTCTAATTTATTCTCAGAACCATGAGATGCAAGAAATAGATGTGCTTGTGTGTGTGTGTGCATTTTTATGTGTACTTACAAATTAAACTAATGACGGTTATGAAGCACAAGTCTTATGAGGAGTGGCTTATGAGGAGGTTGTATCAATGTGTGTGTTAATCTCTTTTCCAAGCAACAACTGATAGGATAAGAGGAAATGGCCTAAAGTTATATCAGGGGAGGTTTAGATTGGATATTAAGAAAAATTCTTCACCAAAAGGGTTGTCAATCATTGGAACAGGCTGCCCAAGGAAGTGTTTGAATTGCCATCCTTGGATGTGTAGATGTGGCACTTAGGGACATGGTTTAATGGTGTACTTGGCAATGTTAGGTTTACAGTTGGACTTGATGATATTAAAAGTCTTTTCTGACCTAAATAATTCCGTATCTGTACATGTGTATCTACACAGATACACTTATGAAATCACAAATCCTTTGCCCAGGTTTGAAGGACAGGAGGGAAGAGAGGATGGGAGGGAAGAGAGGATGGGAAGGAAGCTGTAATGAAATGTGTTTAATACAACTATTTCGCTTTGACCCCTTTGCCTGTTACCTTAATATACAGTAGTTAGACGTCACGATTACTATTTCCTAAACTCATGAATTTTTTTGCACTAAAATCACTTCATATCCATACAAATCTTTGTTAGGTTCCCTGAATGCAGAACTACAAAATTTCTATCAAATAATAATAAAATATAATAATAATTTGGAAGTATGTATGACTCTCTTAGCTTCAGTTTTTGAAAGCATATTTTCCTTTTTATTGCAAAATCTATATCTTCAGAGATATCTTTTTATTAAAATTCAATATATTAGTAGTTTAAGTTTCAAGAATTGCTTTCAAGTTGTAAATCAAAGGCTGCTCTGGTTCTGTTGTCAGTTTGGAAAAATAAATGACTATGAAAAAAAGAAAAACCAGAAAATATGCATGAGAACAAGATTTTCCTAGTATATCAAATTATGTGCCCATTTTATGTGACTGAATAAACATTAAATATATTGTTAGCATATTCTGTAGTGCAAAATTTTGGAAAAAAGACTATAAGAAGTGACATGGGACTTTATGTCACATAATCTGCTGCTGAAATTTTCAGACTTTAAAGGAGTTAGAGCAGAATTTATTTTTATTTTATGTACTATTTTTCACATATGAGACCTGAATCTTACATAATGCTACATTCATGTCTGATTTGCTTGAGTTTGGGGGTTTGGGGAGACTCATTTTGTGTTAGACTGTTCAATATATAACACTTGAAATCAGTGTGAACATAAATTTACATATTGGAACCTCAGCTCAGTGTGAGTAGTCTCTTCCCTGCTTACTGCATAATTTCATTTTCTTTCTCAAGCTGCTTCTGTCTGCTAGCAAGTCAGCTTATAGAAACTGCATTGCAAGCCTCTTTCTCTGCTTTTGTGTTTCAAGGACCAGTTGTTTCCATATGAAGTTACAGTACCATATGCATTTGTGTTCTTCGTAATCAGTATGCAGCAAAGTTCTGCAACTGAAGTCCCTGTCAGGTGAAGCTGCCTGGAAATCTTTGCTGACAGGATGGAGGTCCCTGAAGAAATTTCAGACTCATAAGGATCTGAAGGACTCTCAAATGCTTCTCAGCCAAAACATTATTGCAGTTCTGCTCTTTGTCCTTTCTTTGTCCAAAGAATTAGTGACTTTTTGGCTCACATAAGTCCTGCCTTCAACCATAGCTTTAATCATTAGCAGAATTTTGGTCGTAATTGCATTGTCAGGAAAATATATTTGCAAAAGCAAACTTACTGACATCTGGAGATTGTATTAAGCCAACAACCCATAGAGTACAAAAGGTGTTTCAAAATCCCCACTAGTACTTTATGAACTAAAGCCATTTCTGGCATTGTGCCATAAATTGACCTGTGTGTGCCCTGGATAGAATATTGGTGTTACAGAGTATAAAGTTAACATTTCATAACAGTTTTTGCTACTCAGATTTCACTTATCTTTAAACAGAAAACCAAATCGGAAATATAAACCTATTATCCATCATAAAATATTGTTAACACTGAAGAATATCCTCAAGCATTTCAGTGAATTTTATATTGAGGTGAAGAAAAGGAACTGTTCAAGTGTTATGTAATTGATATTAAAAGGTTCTTCAAGACACCTAAAGATTACACCTGAACTAAAATCATTTATTAAAGGTGATGAGTAAAACTGCTGAGACGTGCTGCTGGTTTTCTCCTGGATATCACTACAGGCCTTTTTGAAATACAACACTATTACTAATTTGTTTGGCTTTCAGATCTGTGGTAATCTGTTAGTGAAGTGAGTTTCCAGAGAAAATGGAGAAAATGAATAAATGAAAAGAGAAGAGTAATGAGATTTGCCTTCAAGAAAAAAAAATTAAGAAGAGTCTCAGAACACATGGTTTGAAGACACAGCCAGAATTGCAATAAAGTGTAAAGAGCAAGAGGCTCCGGAAAGGACAGACGTTTATGAGCAAATCCCTTAAGCCTATCACACCAATAATCTGAAAGCCTCTCCAATAAAATGTGATACCTATATAAGCCATGAGGCTGTCATGAAAAAAATAATTGAACAGAAATAACCTACAGTCAGAATCAAAATAAGTAAGTAGTGCAGGTAGGCAAAAGAAAGATGCCTATACTAAACTATCATATCTGTATAATAGAATGTTTGCATTTCAAACTACTGTTAAAAAGCATATAAGACACTATATTCATGAAAATTTACGAAGTCTATTACAGGAAATGTAGCAATGATAGAAATATCTCATAAAATTTCCTGAACAAAACATTTAAAAAAATATTACATGAGTGAGTTACAAAACTGAAATTACTTCAGGAAAGCCTTAAACTCTATTGTATAAAAATGCAAAATTACAACTCATTGTACATAGATAGAATGTTAGAGTATAATAAATACATGTAAAATATGCTAAACACAAACATATATATGTAAGTAAAAAGGTCAGAATTGGTGTACATTCATATAGGAAAGTTCAGTAGAATGAATAATAGGAATGTATCATGAGAAATATTTATTTGGTATGACAATGGTAGCAATTTTTTTTCCTGTTGTTGTAGGGGTGGGGCAAGGCAAGGCAAGGCAAGGGAAATTTCTTTTCAGGATTTAAGATCATGTTCAAGCATCTACTTTTCAGGATATTACAACAGAAGGAAAGTACAGCTAGCACGTGGTTTGTTTTTTTTATTTTTTTACTGAAGTATGATATTACCAAAAGGAAGTAGAACCAACATTAAAATTGTCAGATGCACTGGGATAAAAATAATATGTATTGATGAGTAGGGCCTGGTGAAGTTTGTCTTTATGAAATGGTTCCTGTAAAAAGGTCTTGAAATGTTTGAAAGTTCTCATTTATACATTTTCAGAATAGTGTCTGACTTTTCATATAACAAAAAAAGAAATATAAAAATAAACTTCTTTGGAAAAATATTTATAATGGACTCAGCAAAATATTTTCAGCTTTTGAACCTAAAGAAACTATCAGCTTTCACCTAGCTCTATTTAGGATGGTATTTATTTTTTTCATCCTCCAAATTCTATTTCCTATTATATTTTCAAGTGGTAATTCTAGGTAACAAATAGAATCTCTGATAGAATGAGTCATCCTTGTTGCTTTTGTCAAAGTGAACACATTGTCCCAATGGTTCTTATTTAAACTATAATTATACTGATTTGATAATCATCACAAGAACATAGGAATTAAGAATTTCCAGTACCAGTGTGTGATTTTGACCCCATGTGCTTATAGGAACTCATATACTACAAATGTCTTTCCTAATGTCTAATATAAATCTTTCCCCTCCAACTGAAAGCCAGTCCCTGTCATCCTAAAACTCCACGCCTTTAGAAAAAGTCCTTCTTCAGCTTTCCTGTAGGAGCTGAAATAATAAAACAGGCACACGGAAATATCACATTGGGAAGAAATGGCAGCCCCTTCATCACAAGAAGGACACTGAGGCTCTGGAGCAAGTCCAGAGAAGAGCAACGAAACTGGTGAAGGGGCTGGAGAACAGGCCTTATGAGGAACGGCTGAGAGAGCTGGGGATGTTCAGCCTGGAGAAGAGGAGGCTGAGGGGAGACCTCACTGCTCTCTACAACTACCTGAGGGGAGATTGTGGATAGGAGGGAGCTGGCCTCTTCTCCCAAGTGACAGGGGACAGGATGAGAGGGAATGGCCACAAGCTCCACCAGGGAATGTTTAGGTTGAACGTTCGGAAAAAAAATTTCACAGAAAGGGTCATTGGGCACTGGCAGAGGCTGCCCGGGGAGGTGGTTGATTCACCTTCACTGGATGTGTTTAGGGGATGGGTGGATGAGGTGCTGAGGGACATGGTTTAGTGTTTGATAGGAATGGTTGGACTCGATGATCCGATGGGTCTTTTCCAACCAGGTGATTCTGTGATTCTAATAAATAACAAAAAATTACTATTGTATAGTAGAGTAACTTACATTGCTCAGAGAGACTATGTAACAAAATACAAATCATCTATGCCTGGAAGAAATTATACCTTGTAAAAAGCTCTCCAGGGGAGGGAAGAGGACGGGATGGTGAAAGCAAAATACACAAAGGATTATTCACAGAAATAATCACATATACACAAAGCCCCTCATCTTGTGACAGTTCCTTTCCCCGTCCCATCAGTGTCTAGGAAAAGATGACTGATGTACATGCTGCCTACAGCCACAGGCCTGGACTGAAGCTGTGAATTTCTGTGAACTTTGCTGTAGATGCTCCACAAATTGAGTCTGAAGTATTTGATTGAGAACACAGTGTCCCAGCTATATTTCTCTAGACAGTATGAAATTCATTCACTGCTACCTTTGATAAGTGAAGAAGCAGGTAAATAAAGAATCAACCAAGCATAAAAATAATCAAGACAAAGGAATTGTCTTTGCCTACGAATAATTGTGTTTTGTTGATCAAAAAGATGACTTTTTGATATATCAGACAATCCAAATGCATAAATATCTCCCAGATACTGCTGTGTGAACTGAAACTGAAAAGGTGTTGCACCTTTCTTGAACTGAAATGCAGTGGTAAGGACTTCACAAATGCTAATGTGTTTTAATTGCTGTTTTACAGGTCTTTAATGGACTAGTTACCTTTAGAGGTTTGAAACAAAATAATATTGAAGTATTTCTTTAATTAATCATCAGGATCTCAGTCAGGTAAACAGATAAAGGATGCATTTCTGTGTTTCTCAACAGCATTTAGCAAGATCTAAGGTAAAAAATATTTTCACATTTTGTCCTAACAGCCACAAGCTCATTGAAATTTGCAATGAGTAAGAGATTACTCTGATCAAAATACGACACTTGCTTTAGGTAACAAGATACTCTGCAGAAAAGTGTGGCATTTATAAAAAGCAAATAAGGGAGGTTTGCAAAGAATTTTTACATACAATAATAAAATTATAGTATCATCTAGGTTGGAAAAAACCCGTAAAGATTATCAAGTCAATCTGTCAGCCCAACACCACCATGCCTACTAAATCATATCCCAGACTAAGTGCCATATCTTTTTAACACCTCCAGGGATGGTGACTCCACTACTTCCCTGAGCAGCCTGTTCCAATTCTTCACCACGCTTTCTCCATACTCCTCCAGACTAAACAGCCCCAGTTCCCTCAGCCACTTTCAATAAGAGTGGTTCTCCACACCCAACTGATGGCTTTAATCTATCAATACCTGGGTTAATCTAACTTGGACAGAGACATTAGAACCACAGGAGAATGAGACTGGGAAATATGTCAATGATGATGTGATTTTTTTTTTCTTCAATTGTTTATAATGAGTAACTGGTTCCTTGTAAAAAATCCCTGCAATCACCAAAGAGAACCTTGGAACTGATCTCACAGTGCATAATCATGAGTTCCTTATCTCTCAGTCAGCATTTAAAAGAAACAGGAAGATCTGGATTTCTACCTTTGAATGTAATTTTAAGATAACATATCAAAATACTTCTGACTGAGGAAGTTCCACTTGACTGGAGGCTGGCAAATGTTATACCCATTTAGATGAAGGGCTGAAGGGAGAATCCAGGGAACTACAGGCCTGCCAGTCTGAACTCTGCCGGGAAATATCATGCAGCGTGTCATCTTGAGTGCTATCTCACAGCACACTCAAGACAACCAGGTGATCATGCCCAGTCAGTGTGGTTTTATGAAAGGCAGGTCCCGTCAAACTAACCTGATTGCTATGTATGACAAGCTGACCTGATTGATGGATGAGGGAAAGGCTGTGGATATAGTGTATTTGAAATATGGTAAAGCTTTGACACTGTTTCTCATAGTTTTCTGCTTGAGAAACTGGCTTCCACCGGCCTGGACAGGCATACCCACTGCTGCATAAAAAACTGGATGGCAGGCAGGGCCCAAAGAGACGTGGCCATTTACCAGTGATTCTATGATTCTATGAAAATGTGAAAATTTTGGGACATTATGTAAGCAAAGTTCATTTAAGGCAGAAAGAACTCAGGACTTTTATTCCATTGATGAAATTCTAGTAGCATTTCTCAATAAACTTGCTGTGATTTTGATACATCTGCGTAATCCTGGCCTATACTAGTTATGTGAAGCTACTAGTAAAACTTAAAGGTTAGCTGGTTAAAGCTTTCCTAATATTAAAGGACAGACATTAAAAAAAGAGGCATGGTGAGCCAGGTGAATTGAGCTGAGGCAAGAGACACTCAACTAATTACTTACATTGAGCAAGTCATTTAATGTTTTATTATCTTCAGAAACTGGAAGCCTTCACTTCTGATTATATTGTATTTCTGCACGGAAAAAAAACATAAGCTATCTCACAAAATTATGATTTTCTTTATAAAAGCTTCTTTCTTTTAATTAAAACCAGTGAGTTTATTATATTTTGAAGACTACACCTCTTCCTTCATGCTGCAAAAGGTTTATACTACAAGATTCTTCCTTACAATAGCAATATATATGTGTTCTGAATCTCTGAGTATAGATCTGCAGACTTACAAGTCTATTATTTTGAATGAAGCGGTTTGGGGGCTATTTTAAATCATTAATTAAATGTAGATTTTTTTTTTTTAACATTAAAGTTTTGGAATGGTTAAATGTCTCTGGCTAATAAATGTAAATTTGAATTCTGGAAACCTCAGCTGGGCTGAAGAATATGACTCTGCTCTGTTCAAAACCAGCAAA
The DNA here is from genome assembly GCA_033459285.1 of Clamator glandarius. Classification (NCBI taxonomy): domain Eukaryota; kingdom Metazoa; phylum Chordata; class Aves; order Cuculiformes; family Cuculidae; genus Clamator; species Clamator glandarius. The sequence goes on from JAUNZM010000195.1 coordinate 300,454, forward strand.
GCTCTGTGCCTGCTCCGAGGCTGGTCTCAGTCTGCTTTAGTCAGCAAGTGCAGCAGGAACCAGTGAGGCTTAAGCTAGCATTGAATTTGTCCCACCAGGCTCTATTATTCAAGTGTCAATGCCTCATTAATCTTTATGCTCCTGCTTCTCTAAAAGCAGAAATAGTGAGCAATCCAGAAGAAAATCACTGAGGGAAGTATTAACCATGGTACTGTTGCTTTACAAAGACCTATTTGTATGTATTTGGTTAACAATTGACAATATTTTAAACACAAAGGTGCTGAAATGACCTTTTAAAACAGGTTCGCTCACAAACCATCTGACTGAGACATATATAGTTGTGTACAATTTTCTATTATTTTGTTATGAAAGAGAAAGAGAGAGGACGAAAGATCAAACAAACAACCACACAAAACAGTGATCAAAGCAATATTTTTTTATAATCTGGAAGCAATTCTATTTAATTTCTGCTTCTGTGCAATCACATAAATTTGTGAATAGAAATACTGTTCTCGGCATTAGAACATTATTCTTTTACAGATACATTTTAAATTCTCAAACAGATTGTTTCAAGTTACATCTTTCCATAGCTGTGATGTATGTAAGTCTTAGAGACAAGGGACAACTCTAAAGGCGTGATTCCTGGTCCTTAGAAAGTAAAAGAAAAAGAAGAGCAAGTCAGTCACAGGGAAATATAGAAAAGAGCTGGCAGGAAGGCCATGGGACTGCACTTCACAAACCTTTAGGTAAATGCTTGGAGAACACAAATATCTCCATTGAATCTAATGCTTTCAGTCTTAGTATTATCAAAGTCTATTTTAACCTGCCAACTGAAAGTATTTTTATTAAGTATTCCTGAGAAAAGAAGACTATTGAGTTGTATTATTTCTCTCAAACATCATATATTTTAAACTGTTAAAAGATTTTTTCACCAGGCAGTGGGTAACTAGGTTTGCTTTATTTATAACTCAGAGTTGTGCCATCACCTTAGTGAGTGGCAAAAGCCCCCACAAAATCATCCTATATATATACATTTTAACACAGCATTTTCAATAGGTATTTATTTTGAAAAGTTCTTGATGTTTTTCCATGCTCTCTTAGTTATTTATTCTTCATTAATTCGAAAGTCCACAAAAGTCCACCTTGATTATTCGTCTCCACTGTCTTGTTTTGGTTCTCCCTCAGAGGTGGTGCTTCAACAGGTCATGTTCTTCCTCCGGTCATAAATGTCACCATCTTCTTTCTTGAGATATATCTAGTCACCTTTAAACTTTAAAGAAGAACCTTAAGCTGTTCCATTAACTCATACCTATATCTAGTCTGTGCCTATACTCAAAAGTAGGTTGATCTTTTATCATCAGTTATCGTCAAATCTAATACCTACCTTCCAAGTCTGACATTTCTTACACGATTTGTTGATTCAGCTGGACTGGGGCTACACATGGGACAATTGAAAAGTATTCTTACATTTGTCATAAAGATTAATTTCCAACACCTGTTCTTATTATATTCTTAATACAATATTCTATTTATCACAATCAACTATCAATAATATCTAAGTCCTACATGGACTTATTTATAATATTTTCTCATTTCCCTTAACAAAACTATCTTTTCATTTATTCTTCAAATTATTTTGTTAAAGATGAGATATTAGGAAATTTTGGCTTTGAAATTTTCAATTTTCAATTTTATGCTGGGACAAGCAACATCAAACTATATTAGTAATTGCTGTGTGCCTTCGCTAGTCGGTGGCTGGTATGTTTGGCTCCATCAGTCATTATGTAGACATCAGGCAGTGATCTAAACCTGCTGTCTCTAGAAAGACTACTTGGTAGCCTCAGTTACGGGTCTTCCACAATCACTGCAGAAAGTGCCAAATAATTAATCTTCGTTTGAACTCAATAAACTAGCCTATGATGGTTTAGGAAGAAGAGATGATGGATGGATGGATGGATGGATGGATGGATGGATGGATGGATGGATGGATGGATGGATGGATGGATGGATGGATGGATGGATGGGTGGATGGGAAGAAATTGTAATAGTCACTCCCTGGCAGTATCCATGCATTGTGCTACCAATACAGAACTCCAGACAAGTTTCATGTAGGAGTCCAAAGCTCCTGAAGTTCCAAATACCCACAGTAAAGTCTCAAAGTTAAGAAGTAGCTAATGAAGGATGGCACACTTTTTTCTTATGTAAAAAAATAGGTGAACTTGCAAATGAACTGTTCCATCTATGTGTCTCAGTAGGAATTATCCTCACATCGGATATTCCATTATTTTATGCGTGTGTCTTGCCAGATGGGCTTGAAACTTAAATCAATAAAAAATATCTTTGAAACTGAAGGAAGCAAAATTCTGAAGGTACTCTGCACTTTCTGGATTGGCTCTTCCCCTGTGTTAAAATATATCATTTATTTTGTCTAGTTTATCTTAAAATTTAAGGTCAAGCCTTCAATTAGATTGTTTCATTTTATTTTGCTGTGACCAGATTTAAAATCTCTGCTGGAAAGTATCATGTGGTATGATTCCTGATCTTTCCTCACCATTTATTCCTGAATTACAAAAAAATCATATACAACTACATATTATAATTTTGGTATTGGCTTTGGTGGTAATTCTAATAGAAGAAATATAAATTATTTCCTCTTATATCTTTAGTTCCATATTCTTTGTATCTTTACTCTAATTAACTATAAACTCATTTGTATCCTGCATCTGGGTCTGTACCAAGGTCCCTTTGTCTAGGCTTTGAAATATTAATTTGTTGTTACTATAATGTATCTTTAAAAAGGACTCTAATTTCATCTTCTAAAGACTTGTTATTAAAAATACAGTTAGGACGCATCACTTCATCACTCTGCAGTGCATCTCTTGACAAGAATAACAAACACAGCTCTTACATTTACTAGTAATAGCCCACATTTCCTTTCATGGAATCATAGAATCACCAGATTGGAAGAGACTCACCAGATCATCAAGTCCAACCATTATTCTTAATTACTTTAATAGACTACACAGCCCATTTTCTATACCGGGTCATATGTTTTAATTTGAAGCACAAATTCCCCTCTCCTTATATTGTCAATCCTGGTATGTTCATAAGATGAGCTAAATTTCATCACAACAAAACCCATTGAATTGTTCAGGGAGGGGAGGTTCCTGCCCCCAAATTCAGTATAAGATATTCTCAATTACGTTTTTTACTGTTTACTTTTTTTTTGGCTGTGGAGATTTCTTCCCTGATTAGTTATTGGTAAAAAATGGTGCTGTCATTTTTTTTACCTGATTTGTTTCCCATGCATAATCAAAGTTTTATCTGTTTACATTTAGCGTTAATTTTTTCTTGTTAGCACAAAAGAAGTAGAACAGTGAGAATGCTGGAACAGAAAAATGTAGACAGTTACTCTCAGGAGCATTGGTATCGACATTTAAATGGAAAGTAGAAATTCTGCTTTTCTTTAGGACTAATGGAATCTCATAAATCCAGTACAGCAGCACACAGAACATTCCTGGTTTCAGTTTATTTCTTTCTTCTCCACCAATATACCCTCACCCTCATCCCCTATCAAGTGTCTGCTTTGTTTTGTTTGGAATTTTTTGTGTTATTTCTCATTAGAAGTGAATATGCTAAGCCATGAATCACTGAACTCTAATATACCATTGTTGTAAAGCTATTTTTTTACGTCTGAGATCATGCCAGAAAATCTCTGTACTTGCTGTGTAAAATTCGGAAGTTGGTAGATTTTTCCTGACTGAATTTAAAAATTGATTCTATTGAACTGGATAAGTTTGCCGAGTTTAAAAATCAAGTCCATAAATTTTAGAAGAGTAAAGATAGAGGTATTGGCTTGTTTAGGTATTTGGCATGAAATAATTTGTATTTTGAACAAACCTTGGGTATTTGGTGCTTTTTTCAGTTCGGTATTGAGAAATGAACATCCTTATTCCCCAGCATTCCTATGCCATCTAGATATATTTTCAAAAGCGATCAGAAATAACTTGCTTTTGTTCTTGATGGAAATGGATATTTGCAGATTTCTTCCTGATCCTACTGAATTAAGCAAGTGTAATACTCACTTGTCATCCATGAGCTTCATCTTAATGCCAGCTTTCTCATCTTTTTCAGAACACAGAAGGAAAGTCTAGAATTTTTGGCCTTCATCATGGCCAAAATGTAATCGTTAAACTTCTACATGTTTAATGACACTCAAATTATTCCTCCTAATCATCTTCTTTTCTAGTAAATTGCACTTCTATATTAATGAAACATATGCATAGGTATGACTGTATGGTTAAGATTATCAACTGAAGAAGCAAAACAGATTTGCTGGTTCTTCATTATGTTCTCTCAAGCATTTAATGTATAAGATAAAGATTAGATATACCAGCAGTAACAGGAGACATCTAAAACTTTTGTGTTTCTTGGGTAGCATCCAGAAAGTCTTGGTTTATATTGGTAAAGTTTGGGAAATCATGACTAGCCTTTTCATATGCTTTTCTCAAATCCTTTTTGCCATGGTTAGGGATATCTTACCTAGACCTGGTTCCTGCAGTTGAGATGTTAAGTATGCTGCTATTTACATTCTTCATTAATTTGTTATTAACACTATATGGTTAAATACAATTGTCTATTTAATAGGTTTATTTAAAACATAATAGTAAAGAGGAAAGTGTGAGAAGGAAATACAATGAGCTTGTTATCCAAAGTATGTAAAAAATGGAAAGCATAGAGACCTCACGGGATGTGAGAAAATCTTTTTTCTCTGAAATTATTCAATGCACTATCTGCAAACTATGATTTGAACAAGTAGGCTTCTCTGAAACTGATAAATATGAACTGCTGTTATTTTGGGGCTTTTTCTCCCAATACCATCAAAAACACTTATTAGCAATAGCATTCAAGTAGATGGCAGATCAAACCATTACCATTCAAATTCAACAGATGACTCAGATGATGAAAGATGGGAAATAGAGGAAAAGGTTAAATTCGTAAGATACCAGCATATGCAATATACTTGCTGCTTTAATGACTGTTAAATGCACTCCCAAGTGTAACTTCTAATTAATGGTGTTAAAAATAAGGGCATATTGTTCTTTTGTTTCTAAATACACACAAATCAACTACGTTTAGTTCTTCTCCTATGCATTAATTATCAGCAAACCAGATATTTTCAGTTGTCAACGTGCAATTAAATTATTAGAGTAACACTAGGAAGAAATAATTAGTGGCTACTGTTCTGCTTATTCAAGGAGTATATTCCACAGCAACTAAAACTATAGAGTGAGGCTGTTGCAAGATAGTATATCCTCAGTAGGGCTATATGTTGCCTAAAATGTTTTCTTCCCTTCCTTTAGCTGCCATGATATCACATAAGAATGAATATTGAGTTGATGAGATGTCCAAAGAATGACTATTCTATATGATGCTTTTATTTAACTGACTTCTAATTTTGAAAATGTAATGGCTGATAGTCATTAATTACGAAGAGAAAGCTATGTTCCTTTTTCAGTAAGTATATGTATTTTGAGGGCCACTTCACTGGAAACATTATCAAATGATAAGATGCATACTTTCTCACCAAGATGGAACACTCATCTAAAAAAGAAACTTTAGAATAGAATCAATAGTACTTTTTTATTCTTTTTTAGTATATGTTGATAAATATCTATAATACACTGGTGGAAAACATATTTCTAGTTTTTATTTCATTGACAACACATGGGTCTCATGACCATCACTGTATAGACTGGTTTGGATTTACTCCTGCCTTATATATGTGTGTAAAAAAGTAGAATCAGGTCTGACAATTGTAGTATACAGGTATACATTTTCCTTTGATTTTTTTTGTCCTAAATAAAACACAAGTGATATTTCATTTCATATATGAGAACATTTGAAATGGCCAAATAACAATGAGTAGGCAACAGTGAGGGAGTTACATTTTAAATTATACTAACGGCCTGGAAAAGTGACTCTGTAAAATGTCACCTACATGTTTCACATTATTTATTTCTCATCAGGGATTTTGTACCAGAAGGTTTCAGCTCATAAGGCAAGCAAGATTTGTATTAGAGCAACATTGGTCTGCTCTACCTTGACATCTCATGGAATACAGTACTATAGAAAGAACTACAGTGGTTATATTTTCATGTTTTTTTAAATCAAAAGCTAAGTAAATATAACAGTGATTATTGTCTGTTTTAAGTAGTCTTCTTTTTCATATTTTTACATTTGATATATGAGGTACAAGTAGGATATGTAAAAAAAAATTGTAAGTGTGTTAAAGTGAAACAGAATATATTGTATTGCATCTAGTCTAAAGACTACCTTTAGACCAAATTCATGAATAACAATAACAAGTGTTTCGGTTAAACTAGTGTCTTGAAGAGTACTCAGTTATTTTTATATGCCAGGCTCATAGGTTTATTCCCATATAACATGTATTTTTAAATTATTTCAGGGACTGTCACAAAACCTCATAACACCAAGAAAAATATCAACATTGCATGTCTGTCATGAGATCCTCTTGACAGTCTGAGAGGGAATAACTCTTAATTTAATTGCTGACATAGTTTATATGGAGCTGATGCTAAATCAGTGGCACACCTGGTAAGTTCTCCAAGGGCAGAAAAGTGCCTGACTGAGGATTACATAACTGTTTGGGAAATACAGTTGAGCATCCTAGGATATTTCTATACTTTCAGCATTATATTCTACTGTTGTACAATTCTTAAGACGTAGATTAGTGCATTTTGTAGTACTGTCTAAATGGTAATACCTTCCCTAATTGCAATTTGCCTTTCAGACTCAACATTTGAAGAAAAAACTATATATATACATATGTATGTACATATATGTGTATATTTATTGATATATATGTATATAGATATATAGATATATAGCTATATAAAGGCTAATATCCAATGCATGTATCAACAATACGTTTTTTTTTCCCTTTTTTTTCTTTTCTCTCCTCCAGCTGTGCTAGTTATGGAGTGACCATTTCTGATCACTCTGATCACAACAATAACCAAGAATATCCACTTACCATTTTAACTTGTTTACAGGTTCAGCTCTAAAGATGATAGTTTAAGATGAAAGGAGTGGATACAATATAGTCTTTTGTTTTTCAGAACAGCAAATCAAGTAAAGAGCCATTTTGACATAACTTTTCTGGTGAAGAGCTAGTTCAGACATCACTGCACAGAACCATGGATCTCAATGCAGATCATCTCTAAAGAATTTATTTTTTTTTTCCATCTGGACTACTCTGTGTCACTTTTAACTGTGAAGAATGAAAGTATATTTAATAAGAGAGAATCTTTGCCACAGTAACTGCATTTTGTGATCTCATCATCCCTTGGGCAACTTCCTTAACTTCCAACAAATTTTTGACCATGGCATTAGAAAATTAAAGGTTCGTTTTCTTTATCTAACCTTACAAGCATAGATGTTAAAGATCTGGGGTCTTTCTTGTCATGCAGATGCTCTTTTTATATCAAGTAGTGCTTGACTTCAGAATGACTATAGCAATCCTTCTAGAACTAAAGTACTGTCAAGCACAGAAACAACGTTAGGTGGCACAAATATCATCTCTAGGTGGTGTTTTCAAGATCCTTGTTTTTCTTTGGACATGATTCAGCTTTTGCCTGAAACTTTCCTCCGTCTTATGAATCTTTTTCAATAAAATGAGAGATGTCTGTATCATCAAAACAGTTCAACAGGCCAAGAAAAACTCAAGGAACCCATTGACAGTCTATGACAGATCTCTGCATATTTCACAAAGACTACCTGAATGGCATGTACTCATCAATTGATTAAAATTGAATCAACATCCCAGTTCCCTTTTAAAGCATAACACATAGGCAACTGAGAAATATAAATATAGCTTTCAAATGACTTTAGTTCCAGTTTTAATCTTTCTCAGTAGCACATCAAGAAACAGTTCTGGTACACTCCCTGAACCTCTATAAAGAAAAAGAAGGTTGACACACAGACGTATATTTTAAGATTTTTTTTTTCCAGTTGTATAGTTCAGTGCATATTGGGAAACATAATTATGGGAAAAAAATCTTTCCACATAGCTGGAATTAAAATTCCTTCTCACTAAAAGTGTCCAAACTAGAGGGATATAATTATTATGGAACAGGCATTAGCTAGAATTGTGAAAAACAAATGTCACAAATTTGGCCAGCAACAGAAAAGCACTGGTTTAGGGTTACTTTTTGGTTTATTACAAGTGAGAACAGTTCTTCAGATGGGGAGAGATGCAGCTTACGCGTGGGTGAGACATCCTGGTCTGATGACAGAAGAGTTAGTTTTTCTAGCTGTGACTGCTTAGTTTGAACCAGTGTTAAGACTGATCTAAGCACACAATTAATCTGCCAGGTCTGAGGAGGCAAGACCATCTATCATGATATTGAGCTTACACTGAGGAATGGACTGTGATGAGAACCTTGTGACAGTACTCTTTTTCACTTGGCTTAAGTGCACCAAGGACAATATGTTAGACCATGGAAATAAATAATATATAAACCAAAGCTACTGAAAGTTTCAACCCTTGATATTCCTTCAAAAAAATGTCATCATTGTGCTTAAAGTTCTTCATAGTACAGATGCTCTCTGTGACTTATCTAGCAGATTGCTGATTTCTCTGTCCTTACAGATTCAACAATGCATATGTCTGTGTGAAAAAATAAGGACATAAATGAATGTAAGTGAGAAAATTCACATTTCTGGATTGGATTTATGATACATGGGTGTAATCTATGAAATAGATTTATTGACTTAAAACACTTAAGGCATTTTTTTTTTAAACCAATGGATGTAATAGAGATTTATCACTCATTTCAAAATTTGAAAGCCAAGACTTGTAAATAATAGACATGTCTGTTTCTTCCACCCTTGCTGGTTCTTTAAGTCTGTTCTTCAGAAGACAGTATAAGCAGGAGGTACACAGGGCTTGTTCTGATGTTTTGTATTACGCTGAATTTCACCACAGGATATTTTTATTAGTGCAATAAAACTAGAAGAGAAAAAAAAAAAAGTATTATGGAGGGGAGGAAAAGGACCTTACCTAGCCACTGTTAGTCTACAGTCTTGCTGTCATATGTCAGATAGAAAATGTGATTATACTTCAAAAACCTACCTTTCAGCATTTTTAAGTAAATAGGAGAAAACTGTCAAATGTTTTTACAAAAAAGGAGTTATTATCTTGATTGAAATCAGCTATGCTTTCAGCTACCAGCTAAACAAGTTAGCAATGTTAATTTCAGGGGATTGTTTTGGTTTGGTTTTAATCAGTCCATGTTAGATAACGACCTCATCATTCTAGATTTATTACTTAGATTTCTGCTCTTTGCTACCCCAAGTCCTTTTTTTTTTTTTTTTAATGAGGCTTGCAGAGGGAGGTACCTTTTCAAACACAATCCTTTGCTTCCTGTTGCCAACAGGACAGAGTCCTTTTGTCCCCTGCCCCCTGAACTAAGTCCTGCATACTTACTCACTCCTTCTCCAATGTTCATTAGACCTTTCTGGATTAATGCAGTTCAGTAAGACAAAAAAAAAAATCTTTAATTTTCCTCCTGAACTTTTTACCAGAACTCATGTAAGGTGCAAATGATGAGGAGTCTGTTCTTGAAAGAAAGGTGAGATAAAGATAACAGGAGAACCCCTTCTCAGAAACAGTTATACCAAATCAACTCTTCTTATGAAATCGTAGCCAGAAACAGGGTAACAATCTCCCACCACCTCTTTTGTAAGTACAGACATTCTGTATCACATCACACAAATGGCTAGTCCCATCATACTCAACAACAGTGTGAAAAAAAGTAAGTGAGATTTTGGGCCAGCAGCAATCAAGGGCCAGACATGCATTCAAGGATTGTATTCCTACAGACCATTAATAATGTTCTTGTTCATGACAATAGACACTAACTCTTCTTGAAGCACGAATAGTAGAATATTATCTAAATCCCCAAAAACTTCATGTGAAGCACAGAGCCATTAGCAACTTCTCTTCCAAGAGTCAGAAAGGACAATGAAAAGGTCTGAAGATTTGCCACACAAACAGCGCTTTTCCCACAGTAGATATTCAGCTTACATGAGTGCAAACCATAAATCAGTAGAATTAAACATTAAGCAATGCACAAGCTCCAATGTCAGAGCAACATGTCATATCAACAAAAAAGTTTAAGTCGGCTATTACTATATATAAATATATATATATATATATATAAATATACTTGAGATTATAGCACTGTCAAACTTCTAGGAAAGAGATGAGAAACTGCTGAGGAGTAAAAAATACAAAATAATGTGATTAACTGCACAGCATTGGCTTGATATCATTAGAGGAGATAAAACTACAGGTTGGGATTTTCAGATTTACCTTACTGAAGAAGGTAGATTAAATAAGAGATTTTATTTAATCCATTATATCCAGTTTTACAAACTGCATTATGTTACTGTGAAATTCCTACTTCCTTTTCGTCCCATACTGAAACTGTGATCAGAAAATAGACTGAACAAGATAAATTTGTAGCACAACTCTGCTTAAATCTGGTAACTGACTTCATTTTACATCTTTTGGGGAGGAAGCCAGACCAAACTGGGCACCTAAGGTTATAGTTAGGAGTTTCTATCTAGGAAAGATACTATCCACATTACTGTTGTCCTCTGTAGTGCCCCAATCCATGAGCTACACAGTGTATGGGCCTTCTTTTGACTTACACAATCTAAAAAGGTGTGACAATTATCTGTGCGGTGAGCCAGAGGCTGACAAGGTCACTCCCAAGGTGAAATCAAAAAAGCAAAATTTATTCAGGTTTCAACCAAAATAAACAGACCAAAAAACATGAATGTACAGCTGAGATATGGGGTGCAGCTTCCCAAAATTGCAGAAAACAGATTTCAATCTGTTCAGACTACAATCTGGTCCCTGAACACAAACAAGGTCACTCAGATTTGATCCAACACACACTGATGCCAATCAAGAAAACAGTAAGATAAATGATACAGAGAGAGAGAGAGAGAGACAGGGGAAGGGAGAGAGAAGGGAAAAGAAAGAGGTAAATACTTCAGCAGCAGCTCCTCAGGAACATATGCTGTCTCCAGCAGCAGTTCTTCCAGGCTCTGTGGTCCAGGAATCTGATTGGAGTGATGGACGCCCACCCCGTGTGACTCCTCACAAGTTCTTTTATAAGGCCATTCCCTGCCCCATCAGCACATGAGGGGTGGTCCTGCCACGCGTGCGCAGAATCTCCTGCAGGAGGGTCTGGCTATTCCTGGACAGTCAAGTGTGAAGAGATGATGGGGTGGCGGGGGTTGACACCCGCTGCTGCACCTCATCACCCTCAGTGCAGATTGTCCAGGCTTAACCTCCTACACCTCCCCTCCCAGCACCAGAGATGAGGCCCTTGGGCAACATTCTAATACCAGTCTTTGGGGAGCACATGCTGCTGAATATCCTCTGCCATTCATTGTGATTGCCACAAAACAAGGGCAGAAATGGCTTGCACATAGATGAATGTTGAAGGCAAACAAAGAAGTAACATTGGACTTTACATCCCCCAAGTTATTAGTAGAACCTATCCAGGCCTTCAGTCTTGAGGTGAGAATAAGATGAATAAAACAAGAGCAAAGGGCCATCTGCTGAAATATGGAATTGTGACTGGAAAAGAGCATTTCCTTCAGGTCTAGGGATAATAATGGATAAAGAAACCTCTTTTTCCATCCTGATGGTCTGAAGAATCACTCCCTTACTGTCTCGGGAGAAATTATCCCTGCTTTTCTGAGGCTTGTCCAGCATTTTGCAGTTGAACAGAAGGTGGTGTGAGATAAGGGTCCGGTGTGGTTACACCCAGATATGTTGTTCATCCCAAACTCCACAAAGTTCTCTGTAGCGTTGGGAGGAGGTGATTGTGAATTATAGCTTACTGCTTGTTCTAAAACACAGCAGGTAAAGAAAGAAGCAGAATTCCTTGGTGTACTTGTTGTTCATGTATATCTTATTAATATTTTGCATTATAAAAACAACTTAATGATTTAAGTTGAAATGTGAAAGATAAGTATCTTATTGTTCTGAATACTCTAAAAATATACAGCAAGTTATAGTGCTTTATTCATAAATATATGATTTTAAACAGAGAGGTTGTACAAAGGGAAAGTAATTTCTATTTTAAAGGCAGGACTTGAGACATGGTAAATTAATTAATTCTCTCGCAGTCTTTCACAATAATGGTGGCAGATCTTAGATGGGAAATTAACTCTCCTTTCAGGTTCTGGTTCTCTCTTACGAAGAGTATTTATTTATTTATTTATTTATGTTAAAAGATAACCATTATTAAAAAGGTTCGATATCAGGAAATTACCTAGGTAGATTAATAGTAACGAATTTGCTAAAAATCTGAAGGTTCAAGAGTCTCAGAATGCTTATAATATGCTGGTACTCTACAAGTCTTTCTTTTTAGATCTTAGCTGTTATTAACAAATTGAATAGTGTGAACTTTGCTAGATGTAGAAGGGCAGATGCATGCCAGGCCAAAATCTGCTTCCATTAACTACCAACCACATGCCAGCGTGTCCTTGTTCATCAGAATGACATCACAGAGATGGGAAGTGAAAAAGTTCAATCACTTGCACATCATTACTTCAGTAATAAGTTCCTTTAAAAGTGCCTTTAAGAAGTACTTAATATAATATTATATCAAGCACTATCCATCCATTTGTCCTTGATCACATAAAAAATTAGGTTTCTTGCATACAGTGCTCCAAACAAAAGGCAGTCCAGGTTTTACATTTAAAAATGAGTAGTGTGACAGCAGTAATCATTATCTCATCCACACTGATCTGTGTGCTGGCAAAGACTTCCCATTAAGTCCTGAAGAGAGGCTGGCAGCTTCTATGGCTATGAGGCTCCCTGAGAGTGGGGCAATGAAGTAAGCTGAAAACTTGTTTTAAAAAATTAAATGGTCTCTCAAAACCCTACAGGTTTTTGTTGCTTGCTTGGGACAGAAAATGCATTATGCCAGACATTCATGCACATCCACATAGAGCACAGAGAGATGATGAGAGCATAGAAATAGAGACTTTAAAGAATCACTGATCCAATTATTAATATTTTTATCTCCAGACCAGATTTGAACCATATATCTGCACAGTACATCACTAATAAAATGCAGCCTCCTCTGAGATGGAAGCTCTTAGTCAGCTGATGGGCACAGCATGCTGCCAGAAAGAAAGAGGAGAGAAAATGCAGTTTCAGTACATCATAGAAAGCCCCTGCTGCTGAAGAAAGTGCAATGGCATCTTTAGGACCCCAGCCACTCTCAAAGTAGGGTATATTTCGAGTAACTGTCAGAAATTCAAGGTAATAATGGTAGTGGTGAGAGCAAATAACCAGGCAACTATGTCCATCAAGTGCAGGCAGGGCCTTGTCTTCTACCTACTGGATTTTCGTGCTCTTAGTTCTCATTTGCTAGCAACAGGAAAAGAGTCCTTTCTAGATTGCAACATCATTCTATGTCTACATCAAGCAATTTAGCACAATACGTAGAGGCTTAAGTAAAGAAAGTAAATTGCTAAATTCACGTACAATACAGTGTAAAATTGTTAATTTTGATCTGGAAGAAACATAATAATTCTGAATGATTGCTGTGAACTGAATGTGATTCTGAATGAGTGCTATGAACAAGTTAATAAGCTCTGAGCCTGAGAGAGGCTTATTAATTTGATTGCAATACATGCTAACTTACTGTACTGAACCTGGACTCAAGCTAGTTCAGAATAACCTTTTTTATGTGTTTAAGTATCATCTACCTCTTGGTTTCAACATTGCAATAGGGAGACTAAGTTTGCACTTGTCTGCATTTATATCTGTGACTAAATGCATCTTTAAGCAGTACTCCCTGTATTCACTGTTAAAGCTAGTGCCAACTACTGCTATGAAATCAAGTGAGAACACTGGGAATTCTGGCTTAATTAAGGAACTAATGGCCTCTGGACCTGATGGAAAAATGTTCTCATGTTCAGTTTAGGAAAAAAAGAGCAAAACTTGGAAATCTATTTCTTGGTTAGGAAACCAAATAAATAACATGGCACAAAAACCTCATAGCTTTCAGGAAGATTTTATGTTGTTGATAATGAAGAGAAAAGGTCAGTTCAGCTATTCTGATGTACGACTTTTGTTTTGATTTGCCCATCACTGAGTATGTATAGTCATAAAAGAGGAAGTGCAGAGTAAATTTATGCATGTTTCTCATAGATTATGCTAACTACCAGCTTTCTAAGTCTCTTAAGTGACAACATTTTGTTCAAATTCTAGTGAAATGATATATTCTTTTTGAATGTAAGGGCAAGCTGGGGCTATATTTTTTTAAGAAACTTTACAGAATATAAAAAGTTTCTTGCTCTGAAATATTTCTGAAAACATATACAGTTCATTAAAACAAAAAAAAAAAGAAAAAACTTTGTACATTTTTTTCCTTGATAATCTGGTAGAACTGTATAGCTTCAAATCATAAAAATCTTCATTATATTCCTTAGTATGGATGAAACATTTACACTGGTAGGTGGATCTTAGTCATTAGATGCTGTAATGTCTTCAGTATCATCAGGGATCTGAACAGGCTGGACCGCTGGGCAGAGTCCAATGGCATGAGGTTTAACACGGCCAAATGCCGGGTCCTGCACTTGAGGCACAACAACTCTGTGCAGCTACAGACTGGGAGAAGCCTGGCTTGAGAGCTGCCTGGAGGAGAAGGACCTGGGGGTGTTGGTTGACAGTGACTGAACATGAGCCAGCAGTGTGCCCAGGTGGCCAAGAAGGCCAATGGCATCTTGGCTTGTGCCTGAAACGGCGTGACCAGCAGGTCCAGGGAGGTTATTCTCCCTCTGTACTCGGCACTGGTGAGACCACATCTTGAATACTGTGTTGAGTTCTGGGCCTCTTACCACAAGAAGGATGTTGAGGCTCTGGAATTGAGCCCAAAGGAGAGCAACAAAGCTGGTGAAGGGTCTGGAGAACAGGCCTTATGAGGAGCGACTGAGAGAGCTGGGGGTGTTTAGCCTGGAGAAGAGGAGGCTGAGAGGAGACCTCATTGCTCTCTATAACTACCTGAAAGGAGGTTGTAGCAAGGAGGGTGCTGGCCTCTTCTCCCAAGTGACAGGAGACAGGATGAGAGGGAATGGCCACAAGCTCCATCAGGGGAGATTTAGGCTGGACATTAGGAAAAAAAAATTTCACAGAAAGGGTCATTGGGCACTGGAACAGGCTGCCCAGGGAGGTGGTTAATTCACCTTCCCTGGAGGTGTTTAAGGGATGAGTGGATGAGCTGCTGAAGGGCATGGTTTAGTGTTTGATAGGGATGGTTAGACTCAATGATCTGGTGGGTCTCTTCCAACCTGGTTATTCTATGATTCTGTGATAACTAAAATGAAAATTCCTTTTCTGATAATTTTCTTGAGGGGTGCTGAATGCAGTAGCTCATTTCAGGCGAGGCTGCAGCAGCTCCTGATATGCTGATCCAACAAATAACAAGACTGAGGATGCATTCCAAATGGGATAATATACAAACTCACCTGTACAGACACACATATACATGGCTGGCCAGTCTGGTTTTCATAGACACACTCAGCACTCACACCAACACAAACAGCACCAGTGGCCTCATCCTGTTCCTCTATCTGGCTGATCAGGATATATTTGGGTTCTGCCTGCGTTTGTACCTCTATACTCCTCTGCTCTTGTGAAGATGAGCCTTTAATGAGCTGCTGGGTCCTGGGATAAGCCTGGGACAGGCCAGGGCACAGTCAATAAAAGCATATTAGCAGTTCCTGGATGGATTTTTTTTACCTACTTCTGAAAATGACTTTCTGTTATACAATTTTTAACAAATACTAATTGAATGAGCCAGGGAGACAAAACTGCACGTTAGCTGACTTCTCATCTCAGAACCCTGAATTCCAATTCCTCGTCCAGTTAATGTTTGGGATGCTTTCTGGGAAGAAGTGGCTGGCATTCAAGCTGGTGACTTAAAATATGTCACAGGCACAGGTTTGGTGCCTGCAACTCTGCTTCTTTTTTTCTCTCTCTTGTGCAAGGTGTATGCTGTGTTCTTCTGGTTCAGTCCCCTTCATCTTCTGGTTCAGCCTCTGGACATGAAAGAAGGGGGATTAAAATAAAAGACTGGAAGACTAGCTTAAGAAAAATGTTGGGATTAACAGTTCTGTATCCCTATCATAATATATGTGACTGCATGTATACTTAGCCACAGAAATCCAGATGTCACTTCACCACTAAAGATTTTTAGCCACAGGGAATGCTGAAGCATTTTAAAGGACAGATATTTTTCTTTTTTTTTCTTTTTTTTTCTTTTTTTTTTTTTTTTAGTTTTTAAGGACTCTGGGTTTTTTTAGTCATTCCAGCTATTCTTTGAAGATCTTTTCAGTAATTTGGATGGTTTTTACATTACTGGACTTCATGGGCAAAATATATTTGTTGTTATTTTTAGCAGCATTACAAGAGACCTCTAGAACATCAGCAGCACTTTTAAGAATAAAAACAAATAAGAAGTTAAAGATGATTTCTTTCCCCTACAAAAGAAAATTTAACTAATTCAGAATTGATGGAAAGGTGGTGATCTACAATATAACACAAACTTTGACTACTTGCCCATCATTCTATTGTAGAAGGAAGCAACAGGAGATATACAACACGTAGATGTCTCAGTCTCAGTGAAGGGTTTCATTTTACTGAATTCAATGCAGTTTGCAGTGTCACAGTCACTGAGCTTCTAATCAGGAGTAATTATAAATTTTACGTGGGCTTTTCTCTAGATAAAATTGATTCATGAAAACTGAAAACAGAAGAGGATCAGCTGACAAAACTCATGTCTTCCTTTGTGTTTGAGAAATTATCAAATGATTATAATTTCACATTTCAAACTTAAGAAATAGCATCTTGAAAAATTGTAGCTAAATATTTTAGAATGAGAGTAATTAATACTGAAATTAAATGTTTGGAAGATGTAAAAATTGTTTGAATTATCTGAGGTTTTAATTTTTCTGGATTGTCTAAATTTGAACTTTATACAAATTGGAGCTCAAACGAATCCCCAGACATGGAAACCACATTTTATGCTCAGCTATTGATAAATTGCAATCCTGGAGGGAAAACAAGATGAAAAAAGCAAAGCAATTATAATGAGAGAGTTAGAACATAATTTTTTTTAGCTCCTATGAATTAATAAATAGACATATATATCTAATTCAAGTTAGCCAAAGCCAACAGAAAGACTGTAATTAACATTAATATGCTTTGGATCAGATCCTAGATCCTTAGAAGATGATACTGATAAAATAGGCCTAAGACAGCAATATGTTATCTTGTGAAGCTTCATGTTATTCATGAGGAGAAGAAACATGGGTTGTTTTTAAGTTTCTTCTTTACTTTCTAAGCTTCCAAAAAAAAAATAGTTAAAAGATTATACATTTTTTAAAGTACCGGCAAGCCAAATCTTCATGAAGATTAATGAGAAGCTTCTCTTCTCAGAGATCAGATCCTGGGTATTTCAACCTCATAAAGTTTAGAAATGGGTTTGTATGTGCATAGAGTTCTCAATGGAACTATGTTGTTTATTGTACTTGTAGCATCACAAATGATTCTTTTTTAGCTAGATATGGGGAAAATGCAATGAGGAGCTCTCTTTTCAGATGTAACATTTTCTAGTTTTCACTTGCCCTTTTTATATACATTTCTCTTTAAAGCAGATATGCATTAAAGTATCACAACTTTGTTAAATTATTATGAAACAATCATAATTTGATTCAAAAATCAACCCAATACCTCTTGCCCTCTTCTCCACAAATTCCTAATAATCCTGTTACCTTGCTTCAGTACTTCAAAGAGTGTAAATTTTAACAATGTTGAGTGCAAAATTTAGCTTGATTTAGCTGAACCTTAGTTTGAGGCTTCTTTAGTGGTTTTAGATAGAGTTATTATTCGTAGAGAAATGTTTGCATCATAACAACCACTAGCTCTTTGTCGACTGATATGTGCCCACTCAGAGCACACATTTCTAGACCTGCTTTTATATGCAAAATCCAGTATATTAACATAAAATACATGCCTTAACAATTTCACCTTGAATAATATTTTGTTGTTCTTACTCATTTTAACTCCTCAAATATTTTCAAAATAATCAAGAAAAAAATAAATTTTAGTCAGCAAAGATGTCAGTAATAGAAAAATAGAAATCGGGTTGGCAAAGTCTCATGGGAGACAGTGCTTAAGGGCAAGGGAGCCCATGAGGGCTGGGAGCTCTTCAAAAAGGAGATCCTAGCAGCTCAGGAGAAAGCCATCCCCATGCTTCCAAAAAAAAGCCGGCAGGGGAAAAACCAGCTTGGTTGAAAAGGGAGATCTTGAGTGATATCAAGAAGAAGAGAAATGTTTATGGCCTCTGGAAGAAGGGACAGGCCTCTTGGATGGACTACAGGAGGGAAGTGAGATTGTGTAGAGAAAAAATCAGAAGGGCTTAGGCTCAACTAGAAATGAGGTTGGCAAAGTCAGTGAAAGATAACAAAAAATCTTTCTAAAAATATATAAATAATAAAAGGAGGACTAGGGAGACCATACAGTCCCTATTGGATACAGAAGGAACAACAGTGACAGGGGATGAGGAAAAGGCTGAGGTACTTAATGCCTTCTTTGTCTCAGTCTTTAATTGTAAAGGAAGTTGTTCCCTTTGTATACAAACCCAGGAGCTAGAGGACAAACATGAGGCTCCCATGGTGCAAGAGGAGGTGGTCAGAGCCCTGCTAGCCCGACTAGACACCCACAAGTATATGGGGTCGGATGGGATTTACCCGAGGGTATTGAAGGAGCTGGTGGATGTGCTGGCCAAACCCCTTTCCATCATATTCCAGCAGTCCTGGAAGACTGGGGAAGTTCCACTGGACTGGAGGCTGGCTGATGTCGTGCCCATCTGCAAGAAGGGTCGCACGGAGGATCCAGGGAACTATAGGCTTGACAGTCTGACCTCAGTGCCAGGGAAAGTCATGGAACAGGTGATCTTGAGTGCTATCATGAAGCACATGCAAGAGAACCAGGTGATCAGGCCCAGTCAACACAGGTTCACGAAAGGCAGGTCTTGCCAAACTAACCTGATCACCTTCTATGACCAAGTGACTCAGCTGCTGGAAGAGGGAAAGGCTGTGGATGTATCTTCCTGGACCTCAGTAAAGCCTTTGACACCGTTTCGCACAGCATTCTGCTATGGAAACTGTCAGCCTCTGGCCTGGACAGGCGCACACTCTCCTGGGTGGAAAACTGGTTGGATGGCCGGGCCCAGAGAGTGGTGGTAAATGGTGTTAAATCCAGCTGGAGGCCAGTGACAAGTGGGGTTCTCCAGGGCTCCGTGCTGGGTCCAGCCCTGTTCAATGTCTTTATCAATGACCTGGATGAAGGCATCGAGTGCTCCCTTAGCACGTTTGTGCTAAGCTGGGTGGAAGTGTGGATCTGCTGGAAGGTAGGGAGGCTCTGCAGAGGGATCTGAACAGGCTGGACCTCTGGGCAGAGTCCCATGTCAGGAGGTTTAACAAGGCCAAATGTCACGTCCTGCACTTGGAGCACAACAACCCTATGCAGAGCTATGGATTGGGAGCAGTTTGTCTAGAAAGCTGCCTGGAGGAGAGGGACCTGGGCGTATTGGTGGACAGCCGACTGAACATGAGCCAGCAGTGTGCCCAGGTGGCCAAGAAGGCCAATGGCATCCTGGCTTGTATCAGAAATGGCGTGAGCAGCAGGTCCAGGGAGGTTATTCTCCCTCTGTTCTCAGCACTGGTGAGATCGCATCTTCAATCCTGTGTTCAGTTCTGGGCATCTCACCACAAGAAGCAAAAGGGAAGGGAAGGGAAGGGAAGGGAAGGGAAGGGAAGGGAAGGGAAGGGAAGGGAAGGGAAGGGAAGGGAAGGGAAGGGAAGGGAAGGGAAGGGAAGGGAAGGGAAGGGAAGGGAAGGGAAGGGAAGGGAAGGGAAGGGAAGGGAAGGGAAGGGAAGGGAAGGGAAGGGAAGGGAAGGGAAGGGAAGGGAAGGGAAGGGAAGGGAAGGGAAGGGAAGGGAAGGGAAGGGAAGGGAAGGGAAGGGAAGGGAAGGGAAGGGAAGGGAAGGGAAGGGAAGGGAAGGGAAGGGAAGGGAAGGGAAGGGAAGGGAAGGGAAGGGAAGGGAAGGGAAGGGAAGGGAAGGGAAGGGAAGGGAAGGGAAGGGAAGGGAAGGGAAGGGAAGGGAAATTTCTTTTCAGGATTTAAGATCATGCTCAAGCATCTACTTTTCAGGATATTACAATAGAAGGAAAGTACAGCTAGCACTTTTAATTTTATTTCTTACTGAAAAGGAAGTAGAACCAACATTAAAATTGTCGGGTGCACTGGGACAAAAATAATATGTATTGATGAGTAGGGCCTGGTGAAGTTTGTCTTTTTGAAATGGTTCCTGTAAAAAGGTCTTGAAATGTTTGAAAGTTCTCATTTATACATTTTCAGAATAGTGTCTGACTTTTCATATAACAAAAAAAGAAATATAAAAATAAACTTCTTTGGAAAAATATTTATAATGGACTCAGCAAAATATTTTCAGCTTTTGAACCTAAAGAAACTATCAGCTTTCACCTAGCTCTATTTAGGATGGTATTTATTTTTTTCATCCTCCAAATTCTATTTCCTATTATATTTTCAAGTGGTAATTCTAGGTAACAAATAGAATCTCTGATAGAATGAGTCATCCTTGTTGCTTTTGTCAAAGTGAACACATTGTCCCAATGGTTCTTATTTAAACTATAATTATACTGATTTGATAAGCATCACAAGAACATAGGAATTAAGAATTTCCAGTACCAGTGTGTGATTTTGACCCCATGTGCTTATAGGAACTTGGATACTACAAATGTCCTTCCTAATGTCTAATATAAATTATTCCCCTCCAACTGAAAGCCAGTCCCTGTCATCCTAAAACTCCACGCCTTTAGAAAAAGTCTTTCCCCAACTTTCCTGTAGGAGTTGAAATAATAAAACAGGCACATGGAAATATCACATTGGGAAGAAATGGCAGCCCCTTCATCACAAGAAGGACGCTGAGGCTCTGGAGCAAGTCCAGAGAAGAGCAACGAAACTGGTGAAGGGGATGGAGAACAGGCCTTATGACGAGCGGCTGAGAGAGCTGGGGTTGTTTAGCCTGGAGAAGAGGAGGCTGAGAGGAGATCTCATTGGTCTCTACAACTACCTGAAAGGAGGTTGTGGAGAGGAGGGAGCTGGGCTCTTCTTCCAAGTGACATGGGACAGGATGAGAGGGAATGGCCACAAGCTCCACCAGGGAATGTTTAGGCTGAATGTTCGGAAAAAAAATTTCACGGAAAGGGTCATTGGGCACTGGCAGAGGCTGCCCAGGGAGGTGGTTGATTCACCATCCCTGGAGATGTTTAAGGCATGGGTGGACGAGGTGCTAAGGGGTATGGTTTATTGTTTGATAGGAATGGTTGGAATCAATGATCCGGTGGGTCTCTTCCAACCTGGTTATGCTATGATTCTATGATCTCTGAAGCTAAACTGAGTAAATTCAGGGACTAAATTCTCATAATATAGGATGCTTTCTAAGATACCTACAATTCTCACTTCTTTTAGCCTTCTGAAAGTCTGATTCCGCAATTGTATACTGAATATGAAATGAGATCTTGTAACTCCTTGATCAGTAGACTACAACAAATAAACTAGTTATTCAGATTAAAATCATGCATTAATACATACTGGATAAAATTTTTCTTTTTTATACAGCATTATTATTGCCTTAAATAATTAGCATTTTAATTCAACCCCAGATCTTTTTCTGCTCTGCTTCTTAGATTGTTATCTTGCAGAGGATTCGTTTTTCTTAGTTCACCATGTTCACACCTTTCATCATGGAAGAAATGAAGAAATCTGCTATGAATTCCCACACAGTCCTCTACTACATACACAGTGCTTCCTGCACTGGCTTTTCCAGCACAATCGGTGTGCTTTCCGTTACCTGAGATGTTAATTAACTGATTACATACAGGCTAAGGAGAGATCCCAGGAATCACCATCCATTTCCAGGCTTTTCAGTTCTCATAAGGAAACAGATACCATTATACAGTGACTTTTTCATTTAACTGTGATTTCTTCTATATCAGCATTTCACAGATTTCTTACAAATAAAAAACCCTTTATGGCTATCTGTTGCCATTGATGATCTTTCCCATAGCATCTGGGAATGGGAAAAAGCTGTCTCATGTTTATCTTTGGCAGAGTCATCTTCCAGAGCTGAGGAGCAAAAAGACAGCAACAATTAGCTGTTGGCACATTAAAAAAAAAATAAAGTCATAAAACCTCATATTCTGTAGTCTTGTTTTGTTTTGCTTTTACTTTTTTAATAATAATTTCATTTTACATTTAATAATTTAACAACAACAACATTTTTTACAACTGTTTGTGATTCTCCTGGATACTGAGAACTGAAATTTAACAAAAATATGTTTCCTGTGTTTCCCTGTTAGGTGTATGGAGGCAATTTAACAGGAGAATTGCAAAAGCCTCTTCAACTCAAGCATATTGAGTCTTGTTTATTGTCTCCCTGTCATTTATAAGGCAAACTGTCCCAGCAAAGGAAGAAATTACAGGGGTTTTTTTTTGCTGTTTTTTTATTCTTTAGTAATTTATGCATTGATCATTTAAGAACACAATATTAAATGTCTTCTGAAATGTTGTAGTTAATGTGACTCTTCTATGAATCTTTACCTCTTCCTTTTTTTGAGCCTGCAACCATGCTGAAGTCCAATAAGATCCAGGTTTAAAATACACAACTCTGGAGATTTAAAGGACTCCAGTTCAGGGCACAGCTGAACCCCGGGAAAGACCCCATGAGGCAGGGGTTTTCCTGGGGCCCCCAGGAACAATGGAGTAGGGAAGAGTGTGAGGAGGAGGGAGGGGCAGAGAGATGCTGCTATGGGTTGACTGCAGCCCCTGCCATTCTCTCTTCCCCTGCCCTGCTCAGTGGGCAGGAGGTAGAGGAGTTGAGTGGCAGGAGTGAATTTAAGCCTTAAAAAAAGGCTTATCTTGTTGAGGAGTGGGATTGAAAGAGCAGCAGGGAGGGTGTTTGACAGCTAGCCAAGGTCAACCCACCACAAAACAGCACATATAGTTCACAGTAAGTATGTATTAACTAATATGGGTCTTGTAAAACAAATTCCAGATCCAGTGGAATTCAGTGTCAAATTTCTCATTAACTTTTACACACCTGTAATTTCATTCAAGTTTTTAGAATACTGCTGCATTAAAATTTCACTTGAAAATAACACAGAGCACCATGATAAGATATTTTTTGAAAGCTGAGGGCAGATTTTCATGAATGAATCCCAGAAAACTGTCATCTTGCAAATATTTTCATTATAAAAAGTAGAACAAGTAATGCTTTTATGAGTGCCTGTAGTTTAAGAGCTATTCATATGAGCTATGTCTCTCCAACCCCTTCTAACCTGGTATACTTGTAGTGAGAGCGAAGAGCGATTTGTAATTGAATGTTACTTTGTACTCACAGTCATATTCTGAAGAAGTGTTTCTTTAGTGATGACATAGAACCAAGTGAGATTAGATTCCATGGGCTGAAGTTAACTTTGTGTATATCACCCTTACTAGATATCTCAGAAATTATACTCACCTGACTGAAGAAGAGATTAAGACTTTTTTTTTTTTTAAGAGACTGTTTCATCAAAACATTAATTATTTACAGTCAAGAAGTTTTAAATCTAAATAACTAGCAACTCAATTCTGTCATCTGCTAGGTGTAAGGTGGAAAAAAAACATAGCAGAAAACCTCTACGGTCAGTAGACTTCAAAGAATTTTTTCTAACTTTTCTTCTATTTCATAGCCTTTCTGGTCATTATAGAATCTTTTAAGCTCAGTGAGGATTTGAATATTCAGCTTTGAAAATGAGAAGAGAATAAAACAGTCTAGGAAACAAATGAACACAAAGTTCCAATCTAATTTATTATGAATTATCAGCCATCAACATAAAAGAAAGTTTAAAGTTCCTTTATTTAACCCTCCTTGCCACTTCAAGCTATTTTATCTGGATTGTATTTAAGCTTTGATTAGAATTAAGAGTTCTTATACACACATGCTTTATCAATTTTCATTATCAGTCATTAAAACAAAAGAAGGCAAAGCCACCACAGTCTAACAATGAGTTAGCAGGTATTATAACTTCAGTTTCATGATTCTTGTAGTTTGCTGATGGGAGCTGATCTGACTATTTTAACACCCATTAATGCTATATCTTTTCATAGAAGCACACGTATTTCTGTGTGTTCCTTTTACTGAAATTTGCACAACCATCTACCAGAAAGAAAGATTAGCCGGTGATTTAACTTTTAACACAGGTAACAGCTCAATGACAAGTTACCTAACTCATAATGTTGAATTACTAGATGTTCTGACAGAGGATAAAGGGCTATCATATATTCAGAGTTCTTAGCCTGTTTCCATAGACGAGTAGCATTATTTCTTTCACCACAGGTTATTCTTTCAAACAATAAAGGTTACCTTTAAATAGAGATATTTCTTTATTCAACAAAAAATCTAGAATTCTGTTGAAAACAGGTAGAAATTGAACAGTAATTCTGAAGAAAATATAAAGAAAAAAGAAGACTGTGGGACATATCCAACTTCAAAGGATCAACGAGGAGTAGATTCTGAAAGTTTTTCGACAAAGTGTGTGTATGCAAACACAAGTCAGTAAATACATGTAAACGTCAAGATACAGAGATTTGATCACCTTTTAGCATAAGTACTGCTAATCACCATTATTTCGAGATATATTCGTAGAAAAGGTTTATAGACAATTTTGAGTTTCAGAAAAGAAGTTATGGCTTTTGTGACACTGAAAGAAGATGATACTATTTTAGCAAGAAGATAGGGTTTGGGTTTTTTAAGACCTCCTCACCTTAATTTTAGTATTTTTATTTCTTCTAAGCTCTTCTTTTCTAGAGGTTTAATTTTACTCCCTGATGCAAGACAAAACAAAGAAGTATGGTGGCATTCAGTGCTTTCTATCTATGATAGCTGGTGACTACCCAAGCCTCAACACTGAAAAAGTATCTTAATTTGTAGACTGAATCCTATGACTTTATTAAACAGTGAATGTAGATACAACTTCTTAGTCTTGTAATTCCTTGGTAGCAGATCTCTTCTCTGAATTTCTCTCCTTCCTGTCAGAATGAAGATTTTACTTGGCTTCTGTATCTAGATGTCAGTTATGTAAATATTTACAGCTCTACTTTTTCTACCATGAATGACTCTATCAAAATCAAAGGAACTGAATGCATCATTAACTTGTGCGTCAGTATGTGGAAGACAAAGGGCAGACTCACCACTTTAATTAGCATTTCAAGCACTTCTATCACCATTTGATTCAAATACTGCCGAGTTGATTAAGTTATCCACATTATAAACCAAGTGAATGAACTATAACAATATAAGTACTGTTATACGAGGGATATAACCTACATTCTGATGAGATAAACTAAATCAGCATTTAATAACACTTTTATACCCATAATTAATCATAATGGAAAATGGGATATTTACATATGTAATTACCTAGATGTTTATACAAGTCAGGTAACTAGATAATTAGACCTGTAAATCCTGTTATGTATACCTTTAATTGTTGTTAATTGTTATTAAGTATGAATTAGATCCTATTGAACACTTTCACCTACATGTTAGGAGCTTTTTTATGTTCCTTATTTATATTGCAACTTTGTTGGGTTATTCTGCCTGTTTATATAATTAAAACATAATTTTAAGCATTTTTAACATCCTTTATTTCAGCTGTGCTTCAAAAACCTTGAATTTTTCACCTCCTGATGCAAATGTGCAACTTCTTAGTATATTGGGTGGTTTATACTGATGTCATTCATATTGTCTTGCTAATTGCTTCCTAGTTTTAGGATTTGCCATCACATTGGAATGGACAAGAGGTGGGTTTACTTAAAAAAAAATAATAATTGCAGCAATTTTCCTGTCTGTTTTCCTGATAGAAACCCATAGTGCTTTCTAATTAAACTTCTTCTTCCCACTGTCCCCCAAAAGAGTGAATTTTCCTTAATGTGAGACATTCAATCTCTTGTACTCTTGCTTTACAACCTCTTTGACAGTTTAGTTTGTTTTGAACATAGAACATGATTTATAGAATATTTAAAGCTAGAGTAGTCATCTTTCATATGAATAAAGCATAAGGAGTAACTAAGACTTTTTCCCAGTGGACATCAGTTAATCATTTGAGAATCATTTAAGGGAAGAAATATCCATTACTTAATGTAATACTGTACACCAATCTGTGTCTACATAACATGGTGACAGACTTATTAGAATTACAAAAGACAGATATGTACCCATTCCAACATTCTATACTGACCTTTTAGAAACATAATGTGGTGGAATGAAATAAATTTGTAACTAAATGGCAATGAATGAAAACAAAAAAAAAATCAAGAAAGATGGTAAAAGTAGAGAAGAAAGGAGGAAAGAAACGAAGCAATAAAAGAGAGACTGGCACAGTGAGCTTTAGTGGATATTTTTAATGCCAGAGAGTACGGGGAAGTTATGGGGAGATCTTAAGTTACTGAGATAGAGTGTAGAACAGAGAAAGGGGAGGGAGAAAAGAAGGAAAATGGCATCTGGGAGGTGAAATACTAAATAAAGTACTATGCTTCCATAATAAGGGAACAGCAGAGAGTTCAGTAGTTGAAATATAAGCAACTAGCAGATGATAATGCTATTTTTAAAAGATTTAGAAAGTTGACTTTTCCAGATCTGCACAGAAATTGAACACATTTGGAACTTCCCACAAAGACACATTTAAAATGTACTTCATTCTGGAATGCAATGTTTAGAAAAACATCACAAAAATGTTTGGGAAATAAAACCACAAACAAATCAAATATTCTTTTACTAGATTTTTTTTCTCATTTTTCTCACTTTAGTTTTTGTAAAAGTACCTTTTAACAATGAAAGTAATTCCATTTTTTTCAAATATCTATAGGTGTTTTTTTAACTAATAATGATAGAAAATTACTTGCCAAAATCTAATAGACAGAAACAGAGAGAGGAATAAAATATATATAACCACAGTAGCACTGAGTTGTAGGAGGTTTTAAACCCTAAACCACTTCAGAAAGAGTTAATTACAGGAAACTTTGGTGCTGGTAGGGAGAAAAAGAGAGGGAAGAAGAAAAAGGGGATTTAATTTCACATAAAGTAATAGCAAGTGCTTGAACCAATTAGGATAGTAAGGGTGGATTGTACGTAGAATACATTTTTTAAAGGAAAACCGTAGAATGTGCATACAGGGTTTAGTGGAAAGATATGTAGACTCTCAGCATGGTAATAGGCCTCTAAATAGGGCACAATAAAGCTTTGTTCAGAGGGACCACCTCAAATCCCATGGAAAGCTAGCATTGGCTTTTGTGGAGCGAGAGAGAAGGAGGGCATTTAGGTAATTAACTGAGGCAGACTATTATTTAAAGGGTGCAAGTGTCGTCCTTAGCATTTTTACTTAAAAAAGTCAACATTGACAAGCCCTTAGAAAACCTGAGTCATCCATCCAGTTTTACTTTAGGACAGTGTTTTGACTGGTACTCAACTTTATATGCTGTAACTGAGCTACAGTACTATCTGAAATGTTCAGTGGAAGATTTGGACTACTGGTTGATATACTGACTTATGAAATCCTCTGATTATTTCTTCATTTCCTGCAAGTCTGGGTTATCTATACAAAGAGAATAGGTCCAGGATAAATGAGATCAATTGATTCCATTGTGGCACTTATTTTCTACGCTGTCTCTAATTCTGTTTTCTCAGTGAAATCAATTGAGACACTAATTTTTTAACTTTTCAGATGAGGCAGATTGTATTCTTGCTCATGATTCATCTTCTATAACAGGCCATTTCACAAAGCTGCATAGCTTTGTGGATGATGCTTCAAAGAGCTTGAGGCAATGTTATACTGTTGCTACCTTTCACGTATTGGTTTGTTTGACTGTCAGACACATTTGTTTTCATCTTCCAAAGCCCCTGAAATGGGTATCTGATCCTGCTTACACTGGTGTAAATTAGAAAGAACTCTATAGAAGTTGGTGGGAGTACGCGTGAGGAAAACTTGTGCAGGAATTGTATCCTCAGTTTGATGATTCACTGCAGTATGAACTAAAAGACAAGGTCTCTCAGTGCTACTAGGCCAAACTAAAAAAGTTTCACAGACCACAAAGAAGCTTGAAGCTTGAAAATAAAGTTCTGGTGCAACTGAAAATTCTACAAGAACTCACTCATTTTCTTCAGTAATCCCTAAGGAAATAACTCAAGATAAAACATATTAAATTCTCTCTTGATAGCTAAAACCAGTCAGAGACCTTTCTCATTAAGTGTCAATGACTGAATGACAGCAAGCTGAGCTTTGATCTGCTTGAGGATAGAAAGGCTCTACAGAGGAATCTGGACAAGCTTGATCAGTGGACTGAGGCCAATTGTATGGGGTTCAACAAAGCTAAGTGTCATATCCAGCACTTGGGTCACAATAATTCTTCACAATGCCGTAGACTTGAGGAAGAGTCTCTGTCTGGTAGAAAAGGACTTGAGATTCTTGGTCGACAGCCAGCCGATCATGAGCCAGCAGTGTGCCCAGCTGGCCAAAAAAGCCATCAGCTTCCTGGCTTGTTTGAGAAATAATGTGGCCAGCAGGACTGGGGAAGCGATTGTACCCCTGTGCTCAACACTATTGAAGCTGCATCACAAACACTTTGTTCAGTTTGGGTCCTTCACCACAAGAAAGACATAGAGGTGCTGAGGCGTGTCTAAAGGAGGGCAATGAAGCTGGTGAATAGTATAGAGCACAAGTCTTATAAGGAGTAGCTGAGGGAACTGGGGTTGTTTGGTCAACATGGAAGGAGGCTGAGAGGACATCTTGTCACTCTCTGCAACTACCTGAAAGGAGATTGTAGCAAGGTGGGTGTGTGTCTCTTTTCCAAAGTAACAAGTGATAGGACAAGAGTAAATGGCCTCAGGCAGCACCAGGAGAAGTTCAGATTAGATATTATGAAAAAAAATATTCACAGAAAGAGTTGTCAAGCATTGGAACAGTCTGCCCAGGGAAGAAATTGAGTCACAGCCCTGGAGGATTTAAAAGGCGTGTAGATATGGCGCTTAAGGACATGGTTTAGTGGTGGACTTGGCAGTGTTTGTTTAACAGTTGGACTCAATGATCTTAAGTTTTTTCCGTCTTAAATGTATCTATGATTCTATGAACCTAAAAAGTGTCTTGGGAAATATTGGATTTTAAGATGTTTCAGAGAGTTTAAGCCAGTATTTCAAGACATCAGACATAGATCCTTCACACATTCTAGTGATACCAGCCCTTTCTTAACTCAGAGATCTAGTAACCTAGGTTTTTAACAGCCTACCTTGTAAGGCTTCTCAGACTTCTTCCTGTGAAGGTAGTAAATTGGCAGCTGTTCTAATTAAAGATTGATTTCTAGATCTATCCCAGTGAGCTACGAAGCCCTATAGCACTCACAAGGAAAACTATCAAAATTTTAGGTTCTGAGGTCCACAAGAATCCCAAGAATGTAAAACCAAACTACTCTCAAACATCTTTCCACTCATAATTTACTCTTCATGGCAAACTTGAGACATTTGATTTAATTCTGTTTGGCTGAACATAAAATGGAAATTCTTCATATCAACCAGTTATAAGGATCAGAGTTTTCACCATGTAAGTTCATTATTGCTTAGAAATATATGAAATATAAAAGTGTGATATGTTGATAAAATATAGATTTGTATACATTATTTAAATTTTAGTATGGTTTTGACATAATATAATGACGGAATAGCATTAAAAACAAGTGTTTTTTCTAAGTATTTTTCTTTGTTATTTTTATTGTAAAAGAAACAAAAGCTACTAATTTTGGTTTTATTTTTTTCATCTATATCATATCTATATCACCTTTCTTTTTGATGTATTTTAAATTCTTCTTACAGAATTTTGTAGTAGTTTTTTTGAATATGGTCTGAGGTCTGAGATGACTGTAGACTCATAGAATGATTTGTATTGGATGGAACCTTAAAGATAATCTAGTTCCAACCCCCCCACCATGGGCAGGGACACTTTCACTAGATCTGGTGTTCAAAGCCTCATCCAGCCTGACCTTAAATACTTCCACAGATGAGGAATTCACAACTTCTCTGGGAAATGTGTTCCCGTAATTCACGTCCCTCAAGGTGAGGAATTTCTTCTTTACACCTAATCTACATCTAGCCTTTTTCAGTTTAAAGCCCTTGCCCTGTCACTACATGTCCTTGTAAAATGTCCCTCCCTAGCTTTCTTGCAGGCCTCCTTTTAGTACTAGAACGCTGATACGAGAGCTTCCTGGTGCCTTCTCTTCTTCAGACTGAACAACTCCATCGCTATCAGCATTTCTTCATAAGTGAAATGTTCTACCCCTCTGATCATTTTTATGGCATTCCTCTGGGCCTGCTCCAACAGATGTGTGTCTTTTCTTTACCGAGAGGTCCAGAGGATGGATGCAGTACTACAGGTGGCATCTCACCAGAGTGGATTAGAGGGGAGAATCACCTCCCCCTGCCTTGCAGTCATGCTTCTTTTGATGCAGCTCACTATACAATTAGCTTTCTGGGTTGCAAGTGCACATTGTTGGGTCATATTTAGGTTCTCATCCAAGTCCTCTTTAGGGCTACTCTCAATCCATTCACTACCCACCATGCCATTGCCCTTTGGATTGCCCTGACCCAGGTGCAGGGCCTTGCACTTGGCCTCGCTGAACTTCATGAGGTTCACACGAGCCTATCTCCAGCATGGTAACCATCCCAGATGGCTTGGTGTCATTGACAAACTTGCTGAGAGTGCGCTGAATTGCACTGCCCAAGTCTCCAACAAAGATGTTAAACAGTGCTAATCCCAATACTGACCCCTGAAGAATGCATCAATGTTCTCCACTTGGATATCAAACTGTTGATTGCAGCTCTTTGGATGTGACTGACCAGTCAATTCCTTATCCACTGATTGGTCCACCCATCAAATCCATGTCTTTCCAGTTTAGAGATAAGGATATGTGTGAGACAATGTCAAATGCTTTGTATATGTCCAGGTAGACAGGAAGGAACTGACAAATGTTTGCCTGTAAATCTTGCTTGTTTTCTCCTTGCAGTTATTAGATCATTTCCTTTTAATGATGCAGGTGTCCAATTACTTTATGATTTTAAATTTCCCTGTTTTGTCTGAACGCTCCCTGAGCTTCTCTGATTTCTGGCATTGGAATGATAAACATACTAGTTAATGCTTTTACTCACCACCTGAAAAAAGGGGTGATGTCTCCACTATGAGCACTAGAACTCTGATCTTCCTGCTTCAGTGAACAGGTATTCAAAAACTGTAGCTGTAGAGATCTCAGCTTTAATTCAACAAGCAATGTAAGTACCTACTTAATTTTCAGTTTGTGAATAGTCCCAACAAAGTCCTAAAATTATCCACTGATTATTTTACAGATTAATTTATCTCCAGAAGTTATGACTGAATTCAATGTGAAAGACAGGGATTCTACAATAAGATGAGAAACAGAATACAAAGTACATACAGAAAATCTGAGGACAAAACTAAACTCTCGAAATCTAATTTTTTCATCAAAATCTTGTGCTTATTGTCAACACAGGAAATGCATTAAAGAAAAATACACTTTAGGGTTTTGTGTGTGGGTTTGAGTTAGTTTTTAAGTACTCTACCAGCCTTTCCTCTGTGACTACTGAAACTACAAAAGGTTGCCATAGAGATAGCAAGAAATGAGAATGTGTAGCCTGTATGAGCATTAGGCATAAAAAGCATACTTTTAAGAGTTCATTAACTTTCTTAAGTTCTTTCCCTTACTGCATTTTTTTTTTCAACAAAGAAGGCTGATATATTTAAAAGAAACTTTCCAACAGAAAAAAAAAAAATCTTATATATTTCTTCTTATTACTGGTTCTTATATAGCATTGACAGGATATAGCGTGTCCAATTCTGTGGCTGTTTTAAGGAAATCATAGATAACTATCAAACACAGGCAATAAAAAAAATAAATAAAAAAAAAAGAGAGTATATTGAGAGGGATAAATAAGCTTACTGTAAAGAAGATTGAAGGAAGGGTGCTTTGTCTCTGTGCTTATATTCTCATATCTAAATAGTTTGGACTTCTCACTTTTTTTTTCAGGCCAAAGCATAGCAATACACGAAGGCTGAAGTTAGACAAAATGAAAAAATACAGGCAAGGTGGTTATATACCAGTTTTGTTTTGACAGTGGTTTATGAAGAAGATCTTCCTCTGATCAGCTACAGATATTACAACAGATGTGTGTTCTTGATTTGCAATTGAACAGATGGATTTTGCTGTATTTAATTTAAACTTCCCTAAAATTGACAACAGGAGAGGGGGCAAAATTGTATCATATAATGTTCCTTAATAGATTGCTTGATTAGTGAATCTTGCTCAAAATTAAATTGATTTAGAGATGAGAATCAAAAAGCAACCACCACCTGAAACCACCAAACAATCCAGAAAAAAAAAAGCAAAACCAAACCTAAAATGCAAGAACAAGACAATAAAAAGAAAACAATATTTTCTCCCTTTGCAGCAAGGTTTACCTGTTGGGATCATTGGGCATAGTTCACTTCATTAGTCTTCTGTTATTACAGATGTCGGAGAAAATAGGTGTCACTTAACTACATGCAATGTGGCCAACACACATAGTTGCACAGTTTTATTTTCAAGACTGAAATGTTTAGGTTCATTAAAGTCGTTGCATTTAAAATTTCTGGGTTAACATCACTATGTGATCTATCAGTCCTCTCCAATTGCCAGGATCCATTTTGAAAAAAAGTAGTGTGAGAAAATAGTTGATTATTGTATTTCTACTTATATCTTGTCTCATTCTGAGGATTCATTTTCCAGTTTTGAAGTTTCTGGTTGTAGTTTCTGACCTAATAAAATATCCAGACTCCAGAAGTCAAAAATCCCTTAGTGTTTTGAGGTTCTCAGTTGAGGAAAGGAAAAAGCAGGTTTACCTCTGTCCTCTGATCAGCTCAGGAGACATCAAAGCCATAAAACAAACACTAGTACCAGGTGATTTTAGATACCTGCAAAGACTTACTTTGTTCTCATTCAGACTGTATATCACATTGGAAAATATTTTTTAAAACTTCAGACATGGGTATTTGCATGTTTTACTTTGTTTAGCTTATGCTGCTTGGGGGAAGAGGTTGAAGAGCTAGGAAGGAAGACATGAAATTGAACCCAGAAAGAAAAAAGGTGTGAGGGAAGGTGTTGTTTTAATTTATATTTCTTTCTCACTATCCAAACCTATTTTGATTGGCAAAATGTTAAAATATTTTTCCCTAAATCAAGTCTGTTTTGCTTGTGATGGTTATTGTTAAGTGATCTTTGCCTGTTTCTTGACCCACAAACCTTTTAATCTTAATTTCTCCCTCTGTCCTGTTGAGGAGGATGAATGGAGAGTAGCTGAGTGGCTGTCTGTCAGCTGGCTAAGTTCAAACCACCACACACCCCTGCACTGATATTAATTGTCTAACATGTCATGTCATAGATGAAAAAACATAACTTTAGGGATAGTGTGACTTTAGAGTTTGTGAGGTGGTATTTAATTGTCAATTGAATTATAGGTCAACTCCTGTAACTTCAGGTCTTCATTGTAGGAGGAGGTAAACTAATCAACTCTGCAGGAAAAGATTGTGGGGGAAAGAGGGAGACTAGCCTATCTTTCTATCAAGGTGCTAAGCAACAACAAGTGGTCTGAAACAGTATGTCCAAGGCCATGTTATGTTTTATTTGAAAGGTCTTAAGGGGCTTGTTATCTTTGCAACGCTTAAATATTTATAAAGAAAGGAATTGTAAATAAAGGAATGAAAGAAGATTAAGGTAAAGGTAGGATCTGATGGAACATTATCCTTTGCAGGCTACAGAAGACAAATGTCTCTGAGAAAAAAATAATTTATTTCAAATTTATTACTGAAATAAAATAAACAGTTCTATTAACATGTTTACTTCTTTTTGTTAAGGAAAGAGAAAAACCTTTCTTTTAGATGACTCTTTGATGATGATGTTGTTACTGCTGTGCCGTAAGGGACTTAGGGTGAGGAGCTATGTTTACTGGCTTGTAGAAGACAAAAGGTAAGCAGTAAGGATTCACTGAAAGAATGTTTTTCCATAGCACAACCAGGACAGATTGGAACAAGGTCATTTTTACTTTTACTATTCATTTAAAGATATAGTCGTAAACTTTTTTTTTTTTTTTTTAATCTTAGACTAATGCAACATGAAGCAGGAAGGTGATCCAGCAAACTACTTAGTGATAATAAATGGAAATCGCTAATTGTACATTTGATTTATGTAATATCTAACTTCACTTATGTCAAAGTCATCAACCTAATGCTCTGATAGTATTTTTGTTAGCATGTAAATGGTTGTTTTTACTGAATTTATGACTATCCTTTTAATCACTGCCTGTCCTACTTATTTTTTGGGTTTTTTCAGAATATATTACCTACTGAAATTTGTATCATATAACATGAAACCATGGATAGCTATCACACACTGGGACTAGGATTCTCTGCTGCCAGTGGAGGATCATAATCTTTTTGCAAACATTGCAGCCAAATCAAAGATTAAGCAATCTGCTCAAGAGAATACCCATAACCAGAAATTAGTTATGTGCCTGACTGTAAACAGTGTCTTTGAGATATGTGATCACACATTGGAGGGGAAATTATCCCTTATATTTTCTTTTTTTTCCTTTTTTTTTTCTTTGACAGGGATTATTCCGTTACAGAACATGAATTGCACCTTTTAAAACTCATTGAAATAAATTCTCTTGATTATCAAAATCAAAAAAACAGCAAGAAAAATTTGCCTTTGTCTGGCATCTTGGTGCATTGTATATTCTGATAAGTATCTGAGAAGTAAAACAATAGAAACTAATCACCCTACCAATTAATATTTTAAAATAGGATGTAGAACAGGGCCAACAAGAAATACTAGAAATTCTTATTTCAGAGTACCTTACAAGTCTTCCCGTTCAAACAATATCTTCAGAACAATAAAATGCAGTTTTAAAATCTTCTCAGCCTCTGGCTTTTAGTTGTATGTATGCTTAGCTGGCATTGCCATCAATAAAATAAAAAAAAAAAGGAAAATTTGCCTTTTGGTTACTTGTACTTACCCCTGTACTGTGTGGGTGCAACAGGCAGGACAGACTACACAAACATTATTTTCCATCCTTCTCTTTTTCTTTCTTTTTCTCTCTCCACAAAAAAACCCCTATCAGATCTGTTTCAGTGGAAATTATTGGGGTTTGTGTGGGTTTTTTAAAATTTTAATTTGTCATTACTGATTTGTAACATAAATTCATATAATTTTGAATAATAAAGGCTTTTCCTTACTAAAAAAAATGTTATTTCATACATAATGCACAGCTACACATAAATATATATATATAGTTTGATTAACTGCATTCCTTGTTTACATCTTTGTCAAAACAGGTATGCTTTTTCCATTTCATTTTTTCTCTATGGGATCTTAAACAATGAATGAAAGGTGAAATAACTTCATACTCCATTCAGACAAGGCAGCGCACCATCTCTGTAGGGCAATATTAATAATTATGATAATAAAAAGCACCGTAAGCCTTCACAGCTGTGATTAATTCAGCTCACAGAAACACCACATGTGTTTTCCACAAAAATACAGTACATTTTTTGAAAGTAAAAGGAAAACAAGCAAGAAACTGAAAGAGCAGAACATAAGGGTAAAGCTGTCTTCGTAGGTTCTGGGTGTCTCAGGTGCTTTGTAATGCAAGATCCAAGTTTGTATCTTTCAAACTTGGAGGAAAATATTAGTTTCAGGAAATCTGATACTAAAAGCACTCTCAGTATTTTAAGTTTTATCCAGGTATTTTCTAAACTATGATAATTTATCTGAAGTCTGAGCACTGTCTAGTTTTTTAAATATTCTGATATTATCAATGTACATATTTCCAAGCATATTTTCCAAAACACTTAGCAATAGATCTTTTCAAATCTTTTGTGAGTTATCCAAATCTAAGCGTCATTAAGCATTCCTGAAGGTTACTACTAACATGTCAAGTCCATATTATTTTTCTTAAATTTATCTTCTATTTTACTTTTTGGTATGATAATTCTATCTTTTCTATCAGTGTCAAATGAAGAACACTGGGAGGCTAATCTCATTCTCATAAGGGGATCAATTGACAATAACACACTCTTAAAGAAGATAAAATATATCCTATCCTTTCAGTAGTCAGGAAAAGTCTCAAGCAGCAGTCAGCAGAATCAGAAGAAAGAATCCATTAAAAAAAAAAGAAAAGAGCAATAAAAAAAATCTTAAATCTATTATTTTCTCAATTAATTATCTTTTTCAGGAAATTTATCAATGATAGTCTAAATAAAAATATACTCTATGTAAGAAGGAAGATAATTTTCTAAATATTCTTTCAGAAATTACACTAAACTACGGTGATTTGAACCTCACATTTATTTAAGTATGAGCAAAACTCAGGGCCTGATTTCATAAGTACTCATTTACTTGGGTAGATTTTAGTGAATGACTCATGAGAATGGTCTTTGGTGGGAGTGTTAAAAAGAGAACTTTTCAAATCAGGCCTTTTTTTTTTCTGAACAGATAAACCTGTTTAGATTGAAATCTGTGCTTATTTTTGTATCCATCTGGATACTCTGCTTTTGAGCCAATATTTCTAATTCTAACAGCAGTTTGGCACAAATGACGGTTTTAAATAACTAACTACTTTCAAATACTATTACCTGACTATGAAAGGAGACTTGAACTTAAAAATTCCCATTTTGTTTGAGTTGTAAAAGTTAATTGATTATTTGGAGAAATAATATAGTTGATATAATAACTGTTTAGTTTTCCTCCCTGTGATATATTTAACATTAGAATTGATGTTATGTCTATGATATTCTTCTGTGCCTGACTGAATATAATCCTGAAAAGAAAATATGAAATCTGCTTCCAAAAGGTGTATATTTACCAAGGTTCATAAAGTTCATAAAGCCTTCTCTTCTCATGTTTACCCAGCAGTTTGTACATACAGTGACAGATTATAGTAGATTATAAAAATAAAAGCATAAGTCCTTGGGCAACTAGCATATCTCTACATCCAACTGTACAATCTGAAGTAATCTATATAGCTAATACATTCACTAAAAATCATCAGATAAAAATAGGTGGTATACAGTGTTTTTCACAGTTAAGAATTAGTGATTAGTAATACAGTAGATTTCTTTTTCCAAAGTAAGTATAGCCATCCTACTGAGTAATCAAATAGTTCCTCCTCAAATTTCTTCTTCTGAATTGCACATAAATTTTTAATTAAGGCCTTACATTACTTGAGCTTTTATGTAATTACATGATAAATTATTCAATTTTTGATGTTATGTTTTAGACAGATGTTAAATCAGAGAAGTTAATGATTAAACACATTTCAATAGATTTGCCACTGTAGCTTTTACTCACTTGAAAAATATTTTTTGCTTGAATTTTAGTGTTCATGAAAGTGAAAGGCTAAGGACCATTTTTTTCAAAGGCCTCTTTAAGGAGTCTCTCACTAATTACACAGTTGTTTAGACACTATAAGTTATATTCCATAAACAAAAACTGAGATGAAAAGGAATTAACTGGCATTAATCATGGCCCACCCCCTTAGGCAGAAAGACTTAAGAAATAACCCAGTATAAGATACTTAGTTACCTCAGACTGACAGTCACATGATTTCCAGAGTCAGACTCTACATTTTAAAAAGGGCATTTTTTCTGCTTCTAAAAGGTAAGTCTGCTAAAATTACTCTCTATCAATGTGTAAGACACATCTTTACTGACTGTTTTTATGTAAGCATTATTCCATCCAAGGACTGTTGCAACTCAATATCTT
This sequence comes from Clamator glandarius, assembly GCA_033459285.1. Lineage (NCBI taxonomy): Eukaryota > Metazoa > Chordata > Aves > Cuculiformes > Cuculidae > Clamator > Clamator glandarius. The sequence goes on from JAUNZM010000195.1 coordinate 338,556, forward strand.
TATGTTTCTCCTGCAGAACATCTCTTTGGACAGTGGTACAATTGTTCAGAAATAGCAGGATAGGATGCACGTTTCACCACTTTCACTTCAGATTCCTTCTCTGTTTGGCTTGGTCACATTTTGTGTTGCTGAGGAAGTGCAAAACCATCAACACTGGGTGCAAGATTACAAAGATGCAATTCATTACAGTTGCTTGTTCTAAAGAGATCTTCATTGATATACCTTTACTTACCTTTGGCCCGGTACCCTGTCCAGCTGAACCTTAAAAGCATCCAGTGTTAGGGAATCCAACATGGTAATAAGATCTCCCCTAAACGTTCTTTTCTTAAGGCTGGGCAAACTCCATTCTCTCAGCCTTTTTTTAAGTGACAGGTTTCCCAGTCCTTTCATCATCTTTGTGGTCCTTCTCTGGACCATCTGCAGCCTGTCTACATCTTCTCTGTATAGCAGGGACCAAAACTGACCACAGTGTGGCTTGATAAGTGCTGAGTAAAGTGGAATAATGACTTCTCTGTTTCTATTAGTGATGTCCTTGTTGATGCAACACAGCATCTTTTTGGCTTTCTTTGCAACAGCAGCACACTTTTTGCTCATATTGAGCTTATGGTCCACCAGGAAGCCCTGGTCTTTTTCCACAGGGCTCCTTCCCAGACAGATAAATTTCAGCCTGTGCTGCAGTCCTGGATTATGTTTCCTCAGGTGTGAGACCTTACACTTGTCCTTGTTGACATTGTCCATCACTCACTCTCATAAATCAAATGGGTTACTTTGTCGTAGAAGGCTATCGGGTTTGTCAAGCACAATTTGCTTTTTGTGAAACCGTGTTGGCTTTTCTGAACCACATGCTTCATTAGACTTATGATAGTCCTAAGGAGGATTCACTCCAAAACTTTCTCAGAGGCTGAAGTAAGATTGATGGGCCTATAATTTCTTGGATCCTCCTTTAAGCTCTTGTAGATAGGGACGATGTTAGCCTTCTTCCAGTCTTCTGCAATGTCCCCAAATCTCCACAACTTCTCAGAGATTACGGAGAATAGCTTCACAATGTTGTCAGCCAGTTCTCACAAGATCCTCAGGTGGATGTTGTCAGGGCATATAGATTTGTAGGGGTCAAGCTTGTGTAATAGTTTGCATACCAACTCTTACTTCACTGAGAGTGGGTCTGTGTTTTCACCAACCTGGATTTTTATTCCAAAGGCCTGGGGCTCAACAGTGCTGGTTAAGACAGAGTTTAAGAAAGTGCTGAGAACCTCAGCCTTTTCAGTGGTGTTGGTGACTGATTTACCTCTCCTGTTTAACAGTAGGATGATATTCTCCTGCTGTTTCTGCTTGCTGTTCATGTACCTGAAGAACCTTTTCTTGCATTTTTTTACATCTCTGGCCAATTTAAGTTCAAGCTGAGCATTTTCTTTTCTAACTGTATCTCTGCATGCCCTGGCAGTACCTTTATTCTCAGTGGTATTCATCTGCTTTCCCATCTCTGGTACACTTTCTTTTTAGTTTTGAGCAGACTCAGAAGCTTTCAGTTAAGACAAGGAAGTCTGTTGCTCCACCTACTTCCCTTACCTTTAAGGGGCTTGAAATGATTTTGTGCTTCCAGGAGAGAATTCTTGAAAAACTCCTAGCACTTGCTAGCTCCTTTGTCTTCCATGGAAACTTCCTGTGGAATCCTTCCCAACTGAGCTCTGAGCGAGGTGATTTGCTCTTCTGAAATCTAAAACCTTTGTCTTTATACTAACCTTTAGCATGCTCAGCAGGATCCTGAACTCCACAATATTTTGATCACTGCAGCCAAGGCTATCACTAACCAAAAGATTAAAAGCAGGTTTTCTTGGTTTATGAGTAGACAGTCTAGAAGTGCCTCATGACTGATCAGCGCATCTAACACTTGTATGAGAAGGCAGTCCTCTATACATTCCAGGAACTTGATGTGTTACATGTGAGCTGCTGTTTTGTTCTTCCAATAAATGTCTGGGTAATTTAAGACACCCATATTAACCAGCTTCTGTTGACCCTAAGCTTGCATAAGGGCCTCAAATATTGCTTAGATGTCCTGGCTGTCTTAGTTTGGTGGTCAGTAGCAGATGGCTACTGTAAGATCCTTCTTGCAGACAACGCCTCTGATCTTGACCCTGAGACATTTGATAGGGCTTCTGCAATCAACTTAGTTGACCTTTATATATTCAAGGATCACCTTAAAGTTGAATGTGACTATTCCTCCTCTTCTTCCTCACCTTTCTTTATGAAATAGACCATAGCCATCCACAGCAGTCCTCCAGTTATGTATGTTTTCCCATTGTGTTTCACTTATTCCTGTGATATCATAACTTTGTGACTGGATTTGTAGCTCCAGTTCCTCCTACTTGAATGAAGTTACCTAGGTGAGACTGAGTTTGAGTCACAAAACTGACTCTAAATTAGCTCAGACCACGACACTTCCCCAGACCTTGTGCATTGGTATACATACATTTGGGATTGTTGGTCTTGTTCTTGTCTTGGGAGGCAGCTAGAGGAATATTTGTCACTGCTTTGGGGGTCTTGGCTTATTCCAGTTTGATGCAATGATGTGAGCATTGCTATTTTGGACCCTACCTCCTAAATCCTTTAGTTTAAAGCCTGCCTCACCTGATGTAACAAATCATTGACCTTTGCACATCTTTAGAAAAGGTACTTGCCTTTTCTCCAGAAGGAGGGCTTACCCACTTGTAACTTACCATCTGAAGTCTCCTTCCTTACCCGTTCCATCTGGATGGAAGTATCAGACATCTTAGGGGCTTCCATCTTGCTGCAGCTGCATTGTCTTTGACTTTGACATGGTACTAAACTTGGCAAAATAAGAGTGGAAAGCAACTGACCCTAGACTTTATAGCTTAAATTACTGGTGTGCTGCCAGCTGTGCTCAGTGGACCTGGCTGAGTCATTCTCTGGTCACAGCTTCCCACAGTACCCGTAAAGCACAGGAAAAAAAGAACCCTTCGCTTTTCTACTCCATGTGCTACTTCAAAGAGTGTGGCACATACACCAAATCATTCTGCCAGGAGTTTATGAGTCTGTAATTCCCTCTCTGCATCTAGGAAAGCTGGATGCAAACTATGTGCAATAGCATTAAAATTAATGTACACGACAACAGTTTTAGAAATAATCTTCATAATCTCCTATAGCAAAATAATTATCCTGTGTGGTGTAAACTGAGTTTAGACGAGAGAAAAGGGGACGATATCTACAAGAACAGTTAGACCTTGCACTAGCCATACTGAAGTACCTGTATCACAAAAAAAAATGTTCTAAAATACTGTAAAATTTATAAAAAAGTTTAAGACCGAGTAAGCACAAAGGCTGGATATATACACATACTGACTTTTTAATTTCAATTTTTCACCCCGTCTTCAGAATATTTTTGTTTTAGCATGTACTTTCATTACCCTCCAGAAGTGTGTGTACCTTCACGTCAAAATAGGAAGCCCATGTAGAAGGACAACACTTTCACACTTAAAACAGGATGTTAAGCGATGCTAGATGCAAACGCTGCTGTTTTCAGTCTGAATACTGTTTGTAGCCTTCTATTTGTATTCCTGGTACAAAATAAATATTATTCTCAGAAATTTCACACAAACAAAAGAAAGAAACCTTTACATTAGTAGCATAGAAATATAAAATCTCTACAAAACATTCAGTTTTGTTTTCAAGCACACAAATACTCTTGGTGTTGTATAATAAAACTATCTGACATCTTTATTTTAAATATTATAATATGATCAGACAGGAGGGAAGCAAAAAAATTTGGAAGTGTGTACCCTTGACAATGGTTAGATTACAAACTCAGATGAAGATACGGATATTGCAACTTTACTTCTGAATAAATTACTCCAAAAGTCCTGTCAATCACAACCTAAGCCACTTTACACAGTGTGGATTATAATGTGAACATTATGTCGTTGAGACTCTATAACATACTGACCTAAAATTGTAGGCCTGTGCCCACCATTTTTGAGAACTGGAGATGTTTAAGATTTACATTTGTCTATGCAGAGAGTGCATTTGAGTATGTATTTATATATAATGCTTGATTTGTTTTTTTCTTATGCACCCAGGGCAGGTCATCCTTCATATCTGTCATGAAAGGCATTGTCATGAAAGTCATTCTCATTTAGGAAGCCAACATGAAACAAAAATAATTTCACATCTGATTTCCCATTTTTTTTCTCTAAGACAAGGCTGCACAGAATACAGAGTCGAAAAACGGAATAACGAATGGAAGATGCTGAACAAGATTTCATAAATGTCTATTTTTCAGTAGTTTTATCAGCATCCATTTTGGTTCCCAACTAGTGATATTGCTCCAAATTTTATTAGGCATATGACAAAGGCGCTAACAGAGTTCTACAGAACTGGCAATTCTCTCACAGTCTGATCAGTGTTTGACTGTACTGATAACTAGGTACCAGTGATATAGGAAGTCAGAAACATAATACTCAATTTCTTTATTTTTTAGACTATTTAAAAGAAACACTGTAAGTTCAACTCTCCTAATTTATGCTTATCTGCTAATGCTTTGATATATATGTATATGTAAATATAAATAATATATTGCTTCTTACAGCAACATTTGTTGAAAGATCTTCTATTACTGTACAGATGTTAATGTAGTTTCCCTTCCTATATACATTTTAAAAAATAAAATATATGATTTTTTTCATATTTTCCCAAGACATCACAGAATAACCTTCATTATTTTATTCAGAGCATTTTTTTGACTGAAGTACTTCTATTGAATGAGAATTTCCACATTCTGAATAATTAAAAAATAAAAAGTTTCTAGTTTGGCACCAAGCTATTTTCATTTGAAGCAAAACTTAGCCTACACAAATTCACTCCTGTAATACACATTGCCTGAAATGATTAAAAAAAATGCACAATTATTGGATAAAGTAAGTTAACTTTTATTTTATTTTAAAAATATTACTATTTATCACTGGAAAGGAGATGTCTTTGAGCAGAAGAGAATAGATGTATAATAGCACATGTGCATATATATGCTTTTTTTGCACTTGATTTTATAATCACTTTTTAAATTAAATCTACTGATAAGATTGAAGTGAAACAATTATATGATTTTTATTTTAATTGAAAAAATAATTTTGTCTAATTTGTGAAAAAAAATCTAAGTTTCCCTGATTCTAAGCCAGAAATAAAATGCTCCTCATTTTTTGTGGCATTACCAGTATGACAAAAAGTAATATTTTGATAACATTATGCTTACATTTGATGTATTGATAAATCTAGAAAGTGAAACATTTCAATCAGGAAAACAAATAAAAAATGAACTCCTCAATATTCTGATGAAATTTAGCACCTTATTAGCTTCTTGAAAGTTTGATTTTTACTACCATTTATATTCCTGATCTGTGGTAAATGGAATTCTATTGCATAGAGTAATATCATTCATTGTTGTGTTCCTAAAACTGTGTGCAGTCCTATGGCAGTTTTAATCTGGGAGGCAGCCCTTAAGGCTATCTGGAAATTCAGGTTGCATTTCTGCCAGTATAGTGAAACATTGCTGTAAATGACACTGCATATTTCCCCAGACCCTAAGCCTGGAAGTAGGTTGGAACAAAGAAAAATGTCTTTCTTTAATTTTATTCTGTATAAAAAAATTGAATCATAATAATGAGGTTCATCTTCCATCTATTGCAGAATGAAATGGTGAGAAGGCATACGAAATGGTCTGGAAAGGAAAATCAAATAATCTTGGATGAATAAGCAAATTACGGTTATGGCTAAAATTCACTTTCATATCTCTTGGGATATTAACAGAGTTACTGATTGGATGTTTAAATTTGTTCAGGTGACCTTTCTAGAACAAAAACAATAACTTCAATATAAGACCATTATTTATATTTCTTTTCCTCAGGAAAAAAAAACAAAACAAAAAACCAACACTGAGTGGTGGAGACTACTTTAAATTTTTAAATTAGTGAGGCAAAATTAATTTGATTTAAATGCTCTGTGCACTATGTAGTTTTGAAGTGATCTATATTTGTTGAGTCAGAAGAAAATTTCTCAATAAAAATCAAATGGCATTGCTGCTTCATGGAGGTGAAGCATAAAGAGTGTAAGAACTCTTCACTTCCATATCCTCTCTTTAGGTAGTTTTGTTTTGCTTTGTTTTGTTTTGTTTTGTTTTGTTTTTATTCTTCTGCAGGGCGTATACCAGAGAATATAAGCACATGATTTAGGAGGTGACCATGAACTTGCTCACAAACCAAAGACACTCAAATTCTGCATTTTTGTAAAATGATAGTTTAATACTTCATCAGTATGAAACCCAGAATTCTTGCTCCTGGGAATAAAACTTCCCACTCAAAAGAACCATGAAGAGCCTATCAAAGGCTGTGGCAAGACAAATGAAAGCAAAAGATTTAGAGAATTAATCAACAGAAAACTGTTCACTACTCCCTCCCTGAAGGAAAGACAGGATATAATCCTGCTATCTTCATTATCTAACTCAAAGTACCTCTCTGACTGTGCTGAAATATTGTTTACTTTTTCATTATCTACCTTCTCCACCCACAGTTATCTGTTGGCAGGAAGCCTGGAGACTACTTAAAACTTTCAGATCTTCATCTACAAATGAACAGAAGTCTCTTTGATTAGAATAAACTCTAATAAAAATCTTTTGGAATTAAGGACCATCCCAAAGAAAAACATCTATAAAGGAGATGGAAGTTACTGGCAGGAATCTTTTTCTGCTGAAAACCTTCATGCAGACAGGTGGGCAATTCTAAGAGTTGTACATTTATACTTGTGCGTTCTGCTTGCACAGCGCCATGTGCTCATAGCTACACTAGTACTCAGGCTCAATCAAAATTTATTTGAACTTTGAAGGAATGTATTTTCTGCCACTAGAACTGATGCATCTCTTGGCTAATCTCTGCTTGCAACAAAGGAGTTCAAAACTGAGTCAGAATAAGTATATCACTGTAACATATGCAGCAGGGCCCCTCCTAAACATTCACTGAAAAATAACCATTAATAAAGATTTAAATTCAGTGGGTTGAATATATATAACTGAAGTAAACTTTTTTTTGGTTGTTTCTTTATGGGTTCTGTGTTTGGGTTTTTTGTTTGTTTGCTTGAGTTTTTAAAATGAAGATAAGTTTCCTTTATCTACCCCACCAGTGATGACACCATAGAAAGCTATTCAGCTTTGTCAAGCATGATTTCCCGTTGGTGAATACACGTGGAGCACTCCCAATAACCTTCTTCTCCCCCAGATGCTTAGAATTGACATCCAGAAAGAGCTGTTCTCTCACCTTTCCAGGGATGGAGGAGAGCCTAACTGGCCTGTTGTTTCCTTGGTCCTCCTCCCTTCTTGCCCTTTTTGGAGACTGGAGTGCTACTAGCTTTTCTTAAGTCCTTAGATGCCTTTCTTTTTCTCCTTGATCTTTCGAAGAAGATAGAGAGTGGAGAAGCAATAATATCTGACAGCTCCCTCAGCATTAGTGTGTGCATCCCACCAGGGCCCATGGAGCTGTGAGTGCTCAGTTTGCCTAGATGATCTCTAACCCCATCTTCCTCAATGAAGGGACAGTCTTCCTTTCTCCAGATTTTCTTTCTTTCTACAGGGATTCCTGAGGGCCAACCTTAGCAGTAAAGAGTGAAGCAAAGAAATCATTCAGCAACTCCATCTTCTCTGCATTCTCTGTTATGAAAGCACTCACCTCGGGAATAGTTCTTTTACTTGAACAGCTATTTTGTGGAACATTTATTTTGCTTGAGTGGATCATAGGTTATCTTACCAGTTAAGGTATGCCCATATAGCTTCATTAGTTAGCTATGAAGCCAAAGGCTACAAGAGGAATTATGCGATTGTATTGTCCAGGGGTGCCAAGAGACATTAGTAGTAGGATGATTGCCATGCGGAGCTATGAATATGCAGAATATAGAGCTGAATTCACTACAAAAACTCCTCCATAGGCAAGAAGAGAAACAGCACAGGGAAAAAGATCCTCCATTGTCTCCAGCTGAGTTAGATTACGTCACTGTTAAGATACAGAGAAAAAAGAGGAGTAAAAAGAATTTTCTTTGCTTGTTTTTTTGTCTTTTTGTTAATGACCTCAGCTTCGTGCAAAATATTGCAAAGTAGTACCAGTAATAACAGACAGCCCTATGCTATGGTTTCTGTCTTTTGAATACCATTCACTTAGGCCAGAAAATGAAATTTGAAAACAGTAGTTATTATTGATTCAGTAATAATCTGTGAAAGATATCCCTGTAAAACTCAGAATTATATTTTCATTTTGTTAACATTAGTGTTGCTATCTCTACTCCATTACACCTCTTCTAGGGAATAAAGTCTCCCTTCAAAACACAGACAAGAGTTTACAAGTAGTAGGGTTTTAAAACTTGCATATGAGTTCATTTATAAGAATTTTTTCTGGCCTTCCAGAAGGTGAGATAAGAGAGGCTTTTGCTATCAGTTCAGACATTGTAGTCTCTAATTTCTTTGGCTTTCCTTGATATGTAGACTTACCTGTTGCAACTGCCAGGAGGTTGCGGTATTTTGCCAATATGTTTGTGTTTTTCCCCACAGCTGTCTGCTACATTTTCAAGGTATATTGATTGCTCAATATCCATGGATATAATTGCACTTCCTGTGGCCATGCCTATACCAGGCTGGGTTCTGACAGCACTGGGGTAGCTGTGAAGAGAATTCTGATGGTTAGATTACTTTCAGGCATTTCCAACATTTTTGTATAGGCACCAGCAAGCTCATATTGCTGCAGTTTACTTTTGGCACTTTAAATAGCTAAATGAAGTTTAGATTGATGCTATATATACATGCATCCATCTCTATTCTGATGTCACGTACTGCTCTGTCAACATTCATGTCACAGGTATACACTAGAGATTTTTAACTTGATGAGAATTTTGAGTTTTCAAAATATGGAAACATTGCTTACTAGAGAAAATTTATATTTTCTTTTTTTACACTCATGAGGTGGAGAAGTATTGTAAGGATTTTTAAGGAATTAAATAGGAACAGGTTAGAGCATAGAAGTGCCTGGTTTACCAGGCATCAGATGGGAAGTTTTTAGAAGAACAGCATCTCCAGAATAAAATAAGGAAATGTTGTTTGTTTACTTGTTCCAGTAAATAATTCCTTATATCAGAACCCTGTACATCTTTTATGATTTTGTCTTGCTGCATTCATTTGTGATGTAACATCTACTGATTCCACTCTGGATAAGGAAAAATGTTTGTGAGAAAGACCTTTGATATTCATTCTTATATTTTTAGAGCTAAGCAGTAAAATTATTTAATAAGGCTTTGCCAGGTACACTTGAGTTCTTATTCGAAAGGATTATAAAAATAGTGGTTGAAAGAGAAGTATAATACGGTATCTATTTAAATTAATTAAGGAAAACATTTAATACTGCATTCTATAAAAGCTCTTCTTGCAAAATTAATTTAAATTGGTTTGAATATGAACATTAACATGTGGAATAACCACAGATGGAACATAGCAAACAAAAGGAAATTATGAGCTTCAAAAAAGACTTAGGAGGAAATGATTGCTGGCTTAGTGCCAGAGAAGGTCAGATTATATTCTATTCCCTGAGTAATGACCTAGAAGAGAGAATGAGCAGCACATTCATTAATTTGCAGAGGGTTCTAACTTGGAAAGAACTATAATGACTAAAGGACTGTGAGGTGTATTTCCACATTTTAATAAAGAAGATGAACTTGAATTCTAAATAAAAGCTGAAAAATATCAACAGATTATGTAAAATTTTCCAAAACTAAGTTGTGGGAGGTAAACTGCAGTTTAGCAAAACTCTTATGCATATTATAAAATCTCATGGACTTCATTAACTGTTAATCATAAGCTCACATGTTGTGTGGAATAATAAAGCAGTTGAGCACAGGTTTAAGATCAAGCTTATGCTTAAGTTCTTTGCTGAAATTCTATAAAGCACAGATGAAACCTAAAACCAAAAAGATAAGAATATTAAAAAGATGTAAATGTGATCCTGCATTAATAAGCATTCTATTGTATGGTCAAAGTTACTACCTGGGAATAGAATTTAGGAGAATGAGGAAAGAAAGTGTAACTTTATTTGCTATTGTATGAATCACAAGAAAACTGTTGTTCTCTCAGATGTGCTCCTGATTCATCTTGCCTCCTCCCACCTTTTCTTAAAATGTAACACACTAAGAGAAATTAAGTAACTATTTGAGATAATGAATTTGTTAGTGCACAGGATGAATTTTAAGAAGAAATCATGCTCCATTGAAATCAGTGGTAAAACTCCCACAAAATCCAATAAGAATTAGAATTTTATTAGGACATGGGGATGGCATGCTCCCACACAGATCTAAACTTCACCTCGTAAGCTTTGCAACCTTAAAAGCAAGATAGTACAGAAGTTTCATTTGGTCTGTCATGCAAAAAAGAAATTCCAGGAACTAAAAGAACTTCCTTTTATGGGTTTGAGATGGGATGAGGAGTCAAAAAGGCATATAAATGATTTGAAAGACTAGGAACACTTCTAAAGTATGACTCCACTTTTCAAGTATCAGTTTAAATTAACAAAAAACCCAAAAAAACCAAAAACAAACAAATAAAAATGAAAAAAAGGCCAAAAAACACCAACCCAAAAGCCTGCCAAGACTATGCTTGTGTTCTTATTCCTTTTTTCTCCAGTTTCCACCCAGAAGGGTCCCAGCAATGACCTGAGAATCAGAATGAAGGCAATCACAGAGCACATTTGAAGTGTGTTCTTAACAGATCTGCTGTTTGCAGCTGTGTGCAGCAATGCTTGCCTGCTGTGGATCAACACATGAAGCTGATGTTCCCTCTATGTGGAACAGGATGATCACTGTAAATCCCTTCCCTACCTGACACTGCTTATATGCATCCACAAATCACTTTTTGATTAAAATCAGTTTTGCAGGAGGGATGTCTCTAGATTAATTTTTTATTTGCAGCAAAACTAGATACAAGCAGAGCTGCCTGTGAATTAATTATTTTGTCGCTGGCAAGACAGGAAGGTTTCCAACAAATTAAATTTTCAAAATACTTCCAGCTTGTCACCCAAGTAGGCCAGGGTGCACTTGAAGTCCAATTGAAAAATGGAGGTAGATATCATCACTGAGTACATAAATCAGCAGGAAAGTGAATGTTAGCCAAAAAAACTGAACAACTACAGAACTATATTTTGTGTGAGAAACTTGCCCAGCCAGCTTCAATTTCACACACACAATGTCCTTGGGATAGGCATTTAGTATCTGACAATTGACTACCTCCTCAACCATGGCTAGAACTAATTTGTTTTTAAAGACACATGAAAGGACAGGGATTTTATTGAGAACTGAACAATCCCTTAACTAATGTTATAGTATTTTTACAAAGAGAAGATTGTATGTTCAGAATCAGACTTAAAAAATAGTGTGAATGCAATGCTGGAATATCCTCACCAGAAGAAGACATTTGTGCTAATGATGCTGATTGAATCTTAGGGAAACAATGGTGTAACCAAACAGAGGTTTAGAAAGGATGGAAGAAAGACACATATCTTTCAACAATCTCTGGGTTTAGGGCTTTATTTCTAGACTAGTTTTGTCTCAGGATAAGTCATCAATATCTTGAACATTCATTTAAATTCTTAAAATGTGGGAAAATTTACTTATCTGCCAGTGAAAGCAGGGGAAATTTTCTTAAGAAACCTATTTTTGTGATGCTTTGGACACTGAGTGATGATATCTTCCAGGACCAGGAAGGGATTCAGCCAGGAAAGGCTCAGTTAGCATTTGGGAGTTTATACATGCAAAGTTTATTCTCTTTCTGAGTGTCAATTTTGTTGCATCTCAACAAACACCCCCCTGTACCAGACTCTCGCACCACTCCAGCGAGGATGATTGAGACTCAGACTCTCATATAGAAGAAGCTCAAAATGGCAACTTTATTGATTACGCAGTCTGCCTTTATAGCCCTGTCCCGCAAGAAGCCCTCCTTTGTGGGCGTTTCCTAACCTCTACTGTCACATCCCGTGCTCTTCTGCACTGGCATCCCCACACAATTTAGAGATAATACGGGAAGAAATTATAAATGTGTCAACAATGTAGTCTGCCTATTTGCTTACATGAATAGAATTTACTGCTTTTTTTTTTTAAAAAAAAAAAGTTTATATGATATCCAAGAGTATGTATCATGTATAACATTTCACTAGTGTAATAGGAAGAGAATTAAGTGTATTATATATGCTTGAATATTCTGGTTTGCTTTTTTTTCCAAGTGGAATCATGTGGATGAGTTGTAGAAACTGACATGTGAATATCTGAACAAAATGCTACACTTTTCCTTCAGTGGCAGATACTCAGCTTTTTCTGCACATTCACTGCAGCATCTTGATAGTGTATCTGTAGCTTCATATAAAGAGGCAAGGTATGAAGAACAATACCTGTGAATGATTAATTAGGACTGGTGCTAAGGCCTAAGTGCTCTCAGGAGCATTCAAATCTACATTTCATTGGCAAAAAGAACAAAAATTATGAATGCATAATTGTATGCCTTACAAAAGTTTTTTAAGGAGTTTAATTATTAGTAAGAATCAGATTTAGAGCAGATCTAGGGTATCTTCCCAACAGAACCTGACTGAAAGGCAGTAGAATACTGGAGCAGAGCGTATTGCAGGCATCTATTATACTATTGCTCACAGAAACCAAAAAACCCACAAATTCTCAATAACCGAAAGTACTGACAGGTACCAAAAATATTGACACTGTCGTGTAAACATTCCTCATGGTGTAAAGTTCTTCCAGAAAGGACAATTTTATGTTTTTTTCTGATGGTCTGGAATGAACTGTTGTGGAATTGGTGCCAACAGCAAACAATGGAAAGGTTAGTGTGAGAAGAAATGAGTGTTTTACTGGTGTTTTCTGGTGGCAAGTATTCAGGAAAAGTGATTTCTTTTGTAGGATGTTCACTTTCCTGCTAGGATAAAAGAATCTGGGGAGAAGTATTTTCAAAGGAAGTTACAGCAGGGGATCATATACTGTGTCACATTACCTGATAACAGGTGCAGCAACTCTAAGATGCTAGTTATATGCATTGTGGCAACAAATGACTGATGGCCCAGAAACACCTGGAAAAGATTGTTAAAACAGAACAACTTGCTCCATCATTCCTGGATAGTTCCCAAATGGGACAAAGAAACAAATCCCCAACCTCGGTAAGCCACTGCCTTCACAGCTTGCCCACCCTAGAGCAGTTTTCCTCCTGTACTAATGGAATGCAACACTTCCATACCCCATCCTGAGTACCATGTGGGTCTTTGCAGGATTAACACTTCAGTAATCTAGGAAGCAATAATGAATAAAGAAGTGTCATGGTCACAGTTGCTGCAAGCTAACATTGAATAGGCAATGTTATCTTGGAGCAAAAATAGCTATTGGAGCAAAAATAGCAATTTGGTTCTAATTTCTCACAGGTGTCTTGCTATGAAGAATATTATTTTTCTGTACAGCTGCAGTGTGACTATATTCAGAATGCTGCATTAAATATAGGGCACCTCATGAAGGTATTTAAGAGAAAAGACTTAAAAACAGTTAGGGAGGTGGAGGGATCATCTAGGAGGAAAGATTAGAAGAGTTAAAGATGCATAGAAATAATGGCTGATAAAAGTTCACTAATACATGGAGGGTAAGAAAGCACCAGAAGATTGAAACTACTTAGGATGTTAAATGGAATAATAGCATATGATATATCCCGAACTAAGTTCCATTTTTCCTCAATACGCAGTGAGACTAAACAATTCCCCTGACAGTGATGTCTGTTAAGCTGTCACAGGACTGGCTTGTGCAGCAAGGTTAGCTTATAAATTACACTACTTTTCAGAGATGTGACAATACATTTTCTTACAGCACAGAACTTTAGCAACAAATACAAACCACAAGGCTTGTCAAGCTCTGCAGCAGCAGCATTTTCCCTGCCACTTCCTTCTCTTTCAACTTCTTTTGGACATTTTTTTATTTCTGTCTGCTTTTGACAAACTGTTGGCTCCCTTGGTTCTCTGCCTCTCCAGCTGGCAAACTGGAGCAATTATGCTCTATCTTCCTGGACCAACTGCTATCCCCACCAACCAGTGGTTATTTCTCACAAGCACAAATAAGTATTTGGATAGCAAAAGAAATCATAGAGACTGTGCCTACAAACAACCAGATGCAGAAGGAACACCATGAGACAGGATAAATGTCTCATTTCTGAATCCATTTATGCCATATATAACAGCTTTTAATTAGGAGCAGACCATTCTGTGATGTGGGCTTTCAATTCTGTTTGCAAATTAACAGATTACAGTTAGGATAAATGCCCCATTTCTAAAAATAAATAAAACAAAATACTTGCAAATCAGCAAGATTATAACCTATTTATTTTTTGTTTAATTATTCTGTGTCTCTGGTCCTCTCTTTTGTTTTCCTTATTCTCCAAGCAGCTTCTACATGACACTATTGCATTAGGAGCTCAAAAGTGTTTGAGTTTCATGTGCTGATTTTTCATGGTTACTTACATCTGAAGATTTGTGTAGTGACCTTGGCTTAATGGCATTCACTAGTATTGCTTTAAAATCACGAAATTTCAGAAAAAAATATTATTCTTCAGCTAAGACTCTTATAGTTAATCTCCCTATTACTTTGTGTGTGTCAATTTGTGTACACATACAGACATATGCACACATGATTTGCTCTAGTAAATGACATTTGGCTTTTACTGTAGTGCATACTTCAAGAGAAGTGTAGCAGTAAGCAAATGGATCGATATAAAGCTTTCTGATTCTTTAACAAATACAGTATAGGATGTGTGCTTGAATGACTCATATCTTAATCAAGTTTATTTTCAGGGTCAGCAGACAGAAACTCTGTTCCTGTAAATGTGTTGCTATATCTTTATGGATACACTGCCCCTAAGCAATTTTATGAGTTGTCTCTTCTTGTGTTGTTTTAAGTTGGGAAAAAATAGATAATAATAATAAAAAAAAAAAATCCAGACATCTCAGAGACGAAATCATAAAATTAACAGGCATGTATAACCCTTTCAAAATAGCAAGACAATATTGCCCAACTTTTGTATTTCTCATCCTGAAAAATTACAACAGACCTTAATAATCTTCCTAGAGGAGATGTAACAAAAAGTTTGATATAAATTTTTAATTTATAATTTTTAAGCTACTGGGTAAGGGCACAGAAAGGAATGTTATACCTTCGGCTATAGGAAGTAATTCTTTCGGTTATATTTGGAATAGATTCACCTAGCAAGTACAAAGCTCCCCGCTCCAAAAATGATCTGTATGTATGCTTCATTACATGTATATGTGTTGAAAACATACAGATCTGTGCTTTAATGTCTTTTCAGAGATCTGAATAGATTGAGGGACTATAATGAAGAAATTTAAAGTTTGTTGCTCAAAAAGTTCTCACCAAAACCCCAGTGCCCTCCCTCAAATCTCCAGTTGCTTTCATAATGGAGTGGTAACACATTACCCTAAATATACAGGCATCATGTATTTGGTGACATGAAACTCCTACTTAAGCCTTTGCCTGGTCTGTTCTTTAGAAATAATGCAGAAGCAACCTGTGGTTCTGGGAGCATTTTAAGCTATTTTGTACCAGAATTACATATATGAAGGAAAAAAATAATTTTATCTTCTTAGTCCTGGTCTGATTGTGTCAGGAAGAGCATGGAACTGTTCTATGTAGCAGCAGCTTCAAACTACCTTTTCCTGAACTATTTGTGGAGCTTTGACGTTACTCTACTAGTCGCACTGACATATAAATTAGTGGTGTCCTGGCCCACGTTATTTATCTCAGCATTTGACTTTTGTGATGGAGTTAGCTCATGTCAGCAGATTGCATTCGATGAACTAGCTAGTTTATACCCATTGCTATTCTCAAATATGTTTTGTTTCCTGCCTCATTTTTTCTCTGTCAAGAGCTAGTAGAAAGTTTTATGCCTTAATATCATTGATATATTTGTGCAGGGATCACTGCTTTGTGTAATGAAGTGATGTGCTGTTGCTGAAGACACCAGATCTGCAGCAGTCACTGATATGATGATACCAGGATACCACGTGTTGCCCTTGATTTCCTGAGAAAATGTCTCCTCCACCTTCTGTGGTCCTCATGACCATGGAAGCAGGTCTGGCACTGTGGTGTGGTCAGAAAAACAGGTCTGGTTTTGGTCCTGCTACAGTGACAGTGGTTGTGCTCAGGGCTACCAACAGGTGTCCCCAGGCATGACCAGCATGTGTCTTGCATGCCTTGTTATTTTTTTTTTATTTTCTGATCCTAATTTTTATCACATTCTTTCTCACCCCAATCTCCACCTGGTTAAGCAACCTGCTCTATTTAATCTTTTTTTTTCACTGTTTCCAGTTTTGCTGCAATTGTACAAAAACTTAGAATTTATGATAGTCTTGCCTAAGGACTCTCCGCCCTATTTGGCACTGGCTTTGGAAGACTTTGCTCTCCAAGAGTGCTCCTAATGCTCCCCTCTAACTATATGTGAGTTTCGGTCACTACTTCCGTGACTCCCCCTTAACCATCTTTGACAACTATCCATCCCTCATGGCACCCGCTGTACCTTTTTTCAGATTCTCACACTGTTTTCTGTCATGTCCAGCTTTTTCTTATGCCGTGTGTTGTAGTCTTTCATGTCTTCGTCAGTTAGCTGAGCCTTTCTTAAACTAGTCTTTCACTCACAGCTGTTAACATCTTGAAGTATGTTATTAGAGAGTTTATGTACTTAAACTTTTATAAACCCAGAGATGTTGGATGATCTACCATTATTGTGCATTAACAGCTTGTTTATTAGATAAATAATCGATGATGTTGTCTATGGTTGCCCAGTGAGCAAAGTATCATTACATATCAAAGGGCAACTTTTAATGAAAAGGTAAGTCATAAAATTAGACCTTCATTAAACTTTTCACAACTAAGCATTAGAGGTAAACCCATAAGACAAAGTTGTTGGTACCACTTTTCCTAATACAGTGCAGCAGGGGGCGTAGTGGGAAGTACAGGTTACTGTGTTTAGGCATTTGCAAGGGCATAGGCCAGCAGAGCACCTCCAAGCTGCAGGAGGTGACTGGAAGCGTGCTCAGCTGGTGGAAAGATGGCTGTTTTGGGAAGCATCATAGATAGACAGGTGGAAAGCAACAGAAAAATGGAAAGTGGGGCTGAAACTCAAGGGTCTCTGAACACGTGGAGATTATACATGCTCTTGAAAGACTGATTGTATTGCTGCAATCAGATGTGGCAATACTGTAACTTCTACAACTCTGGTTATTCTGAAGAAAACAGAACTGTTTCTTGTTACCTTCATTTATATTTTGACAGAAAATGATTTACTGTTATGAAAACAGCATGAATAGTTAAAATAGAATGTAAGATAAGGTGATTCTTGAAACCATGCTAAAGGTACACTGCCCAGAATAATTTTCTTTTCTTTATTATCAGGCATCACAGTTGTGTCTTTTCCCTTTAGTACAATGAATATCACTGGGTTGTTTTGGTTAAAAGTGAAAGAACTCAGGTCTTTATTATCCTTAACAGTGGGCTTGCAGAAATGTATCCCAATGAATTTTTTTAATAAGTCTAAACTGTAATGTGACATCTAACAAAGAAGTTGCACTTTGCAAGAAATGCTTATTGCACAAAGCATTCAAAGTCGTTGCAAATTATGATCCCTAGAAAAGTGTAATTCTGGTTAATTCTCTCCCTCACATTGACCAGAATATCATAAGAAGTCATAAAACCTGAGTGTGCAATCACTCACTAATGTAAAAAGACAGCAAAATTCAATATTTCAGTTTAGGAATGAAACTGATCTAGAGCTATCCAATCAAAGAATTTTCAGAAGTAAAAGGTGGTTTGCCTAAAATTCAAAGTCTACATGGAACAGCTTCTGATTTTATTAGCCATAGGAGTTAAAGCAAAGTACAACATTTCAGATTTGTATAACTCAATTATTTTTAATTATGCAAATGCATTCATTTTATGTTTAATAAAGTGTTGTGATTTAATGCCAGCCAGCAACCAAGCAACATACAGCCATGCTGCCTCACCAGGCATGAGGGAGAGAATGGGAAGTGTAAAATGTGGAAAATTCACCTCCTGAGATAAAAACAGTTTACTAATTCATAAAATAACAACAAAATGAAAAATAATTATAATAATAAGAAAAATAATAATCACCATAATAATTATTATTGTATAGTAATAGTTATAGTAATAGTTATAGCAACAGCAACAGAAACAGCAATAGTGGAAAGAAAAAAAAAAAGAAAGGGAGAGAGCAAATGAAACCCAAGAAATTAAAACAATTGGTGACCCTAAACCAGTTTCTTGTGCAGTCCCAGTCTACTCAGTGGCAGAGTGGTATGAGGAGAAAAGGCATTGACTCTGTATAAGCACTGCTCAGCAGTAACTAAAACATTCCTGCATTATTAACAGTGTTTTCAGCATAAATCTAAAATTTACCTAGCTTCATACTAGCTATTATGAAGACTTTAGCTCTTTCACAGCCCAAAGCAGCACAAAGCATTAAACTGCATTTCACATTCCACCTATTCTTTCCAATATACACAACTACATGGAAAATCACTTTTCTAATATGAATATCTTCTCTTCCATCTTCATAGACCTTCACACAACTCTTGGTTAGTTCCAGGAAATAAGGTTTGTTCATAAATCCAGTCCTTTAAAAGAAAACCAGGGCTGGAGATTCCTGCATAGCCATGTTAAGTCTAAGGCACATGGCAATAAAATAGGTATGACTGAAACATATCATAGAAAAATAGAATCATTAAGCTCAGAAAAGACCAAGATCATCAAGTCCAACTGTCAGCCCAACACCACCAAACCTGCTATTTGTCATGAAGAGCCAAATCTACATGGGGTTTTTTAACATCTCCAGGGATGATGACCCACCATTTCCGTGGGTCACCTGTTCCAATGTTTTATCACTCTTTCAGTACAGATTTTTTCCTAACATAGAATCTAAATCTCCCCTGACACAACTTGAGGGCCTTTCCTCTCATCCTATCACTTGTTATTTGGGAGAACAGACCAACACCCAACTTGCTACAATCCTCTTCTAAGTAGTTGTAGAGGGCAATAAAGTCTCTCCTCAGCTTCCTTTTCTCCAGACTAAATAATCCCAGTTCCTTCAGATGCAACTCATAAGACACGTGTTCCAGACTTTTCACTAGCTTCATTGCCTGTCTCTGGGCATGCTCCAGAACCTCAACATCCTTCTTGGCATGAGGGACACTAAACCCAACAGTATGCAAAATGCAGCCTCACCAGTGCTGAGTATGTGGGGACAATCACTTCCCTACTCCTGCTGGCCACATCATTTCTCCTAGTGACTGAAATTACGCTGCTCCCACTGCAATTAAAAAAAAATTGAGAAGATGATGAGAGGATTCATTAATAATGATGATATCTTGGTTAAATTTAGCTAGTTATAAGAATTAAGAGATTTCTTGAGGTTCATTTCAGAAATACAGATGGCATATAGGAAGGACTTTAAATTTTTAAAAACACTTCTGATAAAAACATTTTGTTTTGGCCCAAAGTAATTTATTTTCTGCAGTTTATTTAAATTACTCATCAGACTAAAAATCACTAATCTCTAAACTTGCACTGCAAAACTAGCAATGAAGAAAACATCTGATACAATTTCAAATATAACTGCAGTAGAAGTTTGAATAGGTTTAGAGGAGATTTCAAATACTTGATTACAGATTTATACATTTTTCATGCTTGGAAGCCATGGCAGAAACACTTGTTTTCATATGTTCTTTCTTTATGCATCAGATATATCTATCCTATCTAGTCATCAGTACTTTTTGCAGATTCTTAGAATTATTATTGATAATCACATTCAGGTGCAGAAAGTATATAGCAGAGAGAGCAGAAACTGACAGACTGCATAACATCCTTCTCTAGATGGATAGCATATGCTGTTTGTCATTAACGAAAATAACTGTGTGCATTGACATGCAATGAACCATCAGGAAGATGTGGAGCTCTTTCTATATTTCATAGTCAAAAATACCGTCTTTAACATTAACAGCCTTTCATTTTTTATCTTTAAATAACAATTTGCCAAACAGTTTAAGAATTAGGAACTCACTTGTATCATTCTACACTTATGTGGTTAGAATCCAAATGCACCACATTAAAATAAATTTTTAAAAGTGAAAACTTGCTTGAGCTTCTGACAGTATGCACAAATATGAAAGAGTATTTGTTTTTCTTTTTAGTTCACTCTTATTGCAAAAGCTGAAATGTTCTATTTTAATTGCATAGAATTACATTCTCAGAATTTTAAGAACTGTGAAACAAAACTTTTAAGTAACTGAAAAGCAGACCTGCCTGAAATATGTAGTCCTCAAGAAACATCATAAAATATTTTTTTTACTTACTTTGAAAAGCTATACATCAATAATTTTAGAGACAAAGATAACACCAGGAGTAAAGTGTTTAAAGTATTAGAGATGAAAGACTATTTAGAACTTTCCCTAAAATAATATATGTCCAAGCTAGCCATGTATTCGTTGACTTGTCATCCTATCTTAGTAGAAGTCTAAAAATTTTGACTTTCCATTTAACTTTTATCATATTCTTAATACTAAAGAAAAATCCAACCGTCCTTGCCTCATTGAAACCAAGGCTTTGAAGGAGGAAGGGGCTAGATACTGCAGGAGAAAGGCTACACTTACCAACTAGATAATAATGATATGGATAGAATTATAGGTTAATTTTTAAATTTAGATTGAGAAATAGATATTAAAATGACTAAAAGTTAAAGTACATTCTGGATAATCTGAACATGAAAGTTTGTTACGAAATTTACTCAATTTTGGAACATGACAGGGAATAGCTAGATATGTGTAAGACAGTTGCCCTTATTAAATCAAGATGTTTTGCATTTCTGATATTATTTGGATGACATATACAGCTGTGATATATTATTGCCTAATATTAGCAAAGCAGGGATGGATAAAAACTGTTCTTATGTCAAGCACATCAACAGAAAGTCTGCCAAGCAAACCAAAAACATGATAGCTGATTTCCTTGTATGTTAGAGGTTTCTCTAACCTGGGATTTTTGCATACTTGACATTCTCTGAAGAGAAGGAGGAAGAATTCATCCTCCATTAGGCATAGCAAGGAAGCAGTCTATGAAAACCTAAAGAACTGCCCTGGAAGCCACTGCTCCCCATAGAGTGAGCTTACCTGAGACTGCTTAATGACATCTCTGTAAGGTTCCTCTTAGCACACAGTTCTGAAAAACCTGTGAATGTACTGAAATAAGATTTTCAAGTTAAAAGGTAAAACTGTCAAGTTTGTTTTAATAGCAAGTTATGAAGATGGAATCAAGTTGGCCATATCACAGAATCACAGAATCACACAATAACCAGGTTGGAAGAGACCCACTGGATCGTCGAGTCCAACCATTCCACCAATATTATGGATATAGCTCATGTTTACACAATTCTGTTTTTCACAGTTCACAGAATGAATGACATTCAGTTTGGCTGCAGAGGGACAGGAGTTTAAACACTGTGGTATCAAAGACAAATGCTTGAGTCTTATAAAGCACCTGTCTTTATTGCTAGCGAAATCTGCCTTTTGCTTCATAGACAAGGCCTGGAGGGATGGCAACAGTGACTTACATTTCATTTCCTCCTCATTTGTTCCCATATGTCCATGACTCAGGTAGACCAGAAAATGAGTAGCCAGTTTAGACAATTATGACCTGACATTATAGAGTGTTAGCGCTCAACTTGTGACTGAAGCCTAATGGTTTTCATGAAAATACTAAGGCAGTTTTGAACTGAATTCCACAAAGAGAAAGTGCTATATCCCTACATACATATTTCCTCATCAGATAACAGTGAAAAAAGCTGACATTTCACTTAAGAATTTAAGTTAATAAGAATATATATACAGGAGTCTTTTGTAAAACTTATTAATCCAATGGCATTTTTATAAGTATTGGTTTGCAAGAATGCTTAATTAAGAATCAGGAATATGCATTTTTCAATGTTTTTAGAAAATGCATGGCTTTCCCCCCCCCCCCATGTATGAGAATCTAAATGTTAAACCTGAAATATGTATTACATTATCTTCTTTACCCCTGCTGTTTTGGAAAAATTAATAGTATATATGGACATTATTCTTTAAGGGAAGTAGTTTATTTTTTTATTCTTAAACATATTTTACACTATAAAAATGTTCATTTTTATCAAAATAAAATGAAGTTATTGCATTTATGTATTCTTAATGATTAATTCTCTCTTACATTAGTGTTTATAAATAATTTTTTATTGTTCTTTTTTCTTTCACGTCTCCAATCATTCAAGCGGAATTAGCACTTACATAACTCAAATTCTTTTAAATATGACTTCACTTTAGAGATTCTCCTGCAGCTTCACTTAAAACTAAAGAGTTACTATTACTATCTGAAATGTGTGTCTAACACTTGAAAAATAGTAAGTTTTATTTCATACTTTTCTGTTTCCTGGTGTTCTGGAACAGGAAGCTGCATTAATAGACCACTGTGAGAAAATACATGTGGCATTTTCAGCCCTTGAAACTTGTAGTTTCAGGATACTTGTATGAAAATGTTCTTCAGAAAATTTCCAACTGATGTCATCTACTCATAAGTTTATTTCAGCAAATTCTGTAGAGAAAAATAAACTGCACCTGCAAGCCAGTCTGACGAATGTATTGCTAGTTTTATAGTCTTGTTATTTGAATCAACTATACAAACTCATTAGTGTTTTAAAATATAAGATAAAAGTAATTGCAAACTGAGATAGAATAACAATGACAGTAATGTACAAACAGACAAATTTGAAAAATAGTGCTTTGTATGTTATTAGAAAATTCTTTTCTTAATCCATGCGCGACTATTGTCATTTTTTGCTTTGCTAGAATTTTCTACTCTGTCCTCTCATGTTTTAAGTATGCCTGCTAGCATTTCTTTCACCTAGAATTAGAGATTTACTGTTGAAACTGTTACTTACTACAATCAGACAGAATTGGTTTATTATGCATGATTGACAACACTTGTAAGGGCCTTGTGACCACTGACCCTGCTCAGCCTTCTTTTGGCCCTTCCTCCAGTCCTGCCTATGGCCCAGGATCCCATTTCATCACACACCCCCAGGGTCGTTAGTCTTTACCACAAACTCAGAGACTGATAACTGAATATGGACCACAGGTGCATGGTTTTAGCCCTGTCCTCGGCTCTGTCTCTGTCCCCATTTCCTGCTGCTGGATGTACCCTGACACTGGTGCCCACAGTTCCCTGTCCCTTAGGGAGCAGGCAGCCCTTGCTGACACCATTTCTTCCTAATACTGAGCTGCTTTTCACAGCTTTTTCAGACATAAGTTTTTTTTTGTTGATCATTCGTTTTCCCTTATACGAGTGAAAACAAAAACCCCCAAAAAACCGCCCCACTATAAGTTTGATGGGCTGGGAGTGCTTTGGAGAAAACCTTTCCTCTAATCTGAAAAAAGGTCACCTACTGCTTCCAAAGGCTTCAGACTATAAACATCAGGAGAGGTAGTCTGTGTCATAAAGTATGAGAAATTCTATTTATATAGGATATATTTGTGTCAAGTCCACTGTTTTTGGTTTGGTTTTTTTTTTCTGTTTTGTTTTGTTTTTAAAATAATGATCTGAAATTAAGAAAAGAAATAGGTTACATAAGTACCAAACCTACAAATTCAGTAGTACCAAAGATACAGATGGGATGTACTCCTATAATTTACAGCAAGTGCTTTACCATCCATTTAGCTAATGATCACTCATACTCCCACATTTTGCTGCCAGTGAATGCTGTGGCAGAAAACATTTGACCAAGAAATGTGTGTAATTCTTCTTTCATAATCTAGCACTGCAAAGAAAATCCCTGAAAACAAAAAACACAAAAGTTGCATTTTTGTATCACTGATACTTTTTCTCTATGGAAGTGTTTAAAACCAAATCCTCTACAGAGAAGCAGTTTTTCTGTTGTTTTACAGAACTTCTTTTTTTTCTATTGTCATCTAGAACATTAAATGCTGATATATAACATTTGAACTTTCCTGTCTCCTTATCATTTCCTAGTCATGGTTAGTTGCTGATTTGTAAATTACTATCTATGCATGCACTTTTATACATGGTAAGAAACAAGCATAACTGTATTTTCTAAATATCAATTATGAGTTTAATTTAATTAATTATTGCCATTTTTTACCTGAGGAGTTTATTTTCAAATGTGTTGGAATGAAGTCTAAAAAAATAGCTCTTGATTTGGGAATGTGGTTTATTAAATGTAGTAGTAACCTGCACTAGTTATCATGGGATGAATTATATTGACTATTTTAAGTCTAGAAGACATAATTACTATGTGAATCTTATTAATAGAAGATCCTGTGGGAAAAGCTCATGGTGTGGCTTGTTCAGGATGTTTAACAATCTTGTGTTGCTGCAGCAAATCAACCTGTGTCATCTACGAGTCCTGCCAGCACTGGCAGAGAGGAAATTGCATGCTTATATGCTTTATTGGAATGGGATAAAGGTATCTCGGGATGTGTTTTGAAAGCCAAGGCAAACAATTTAGAACTCTGAGGATATACATCTACTCCCATTTACTTGGATGTGTAATCTAGTCTTTAATAATCAGAAACCTACCCCCAAAAAATCTAAAACAAACTCAGAAACCAAAACTACTGCCCCAAAACTCAACCTCCAACCTAGCTTCTGACTTGCTCTCAATATCCCCTCACAAAGATCTCTGGAATGGCAATGCTATCATACCCTCACAGGCAGATATATGGAGATTATAATAATTTCAGTCCTACCATCCTGTTTAGCAGCTGGGTAAATCAGAGCCTTGCAGAAAAATAGCATGTTTTCCAGATTCCTACAAAATCAGTAGCTTGCCAACTAAAAATTATAATCAGATTTCTTGAAATATTTGGATCAAGGAACAGTTTAAATAAGGTTTCAATATCTTCAATTATTACTGCAACTGTCAGGGACTGTTACTGACTGAATAGCATCATTGATATCCTTTCAAGTGACAGTGATTTTTTTATTACAAGCCAATCTTTGCATCACTAAACACATTAAAAGCTTTTATTAATTAATGAAGGAAGCAATAATCTGCTTAATTTGAGGTTGGTGGAAGAATCAAGTAGGAGATTGTTATTAAAATCCAGGTCCAGCTGATGTCAGTCTCCAGAGAATTACTCATTAAATGAAATTAGTATTTTATTTCTATGCCAAATTCAGCAATGCATTTAAGTGCTAGCTGTTCCATTTAGGATTTGTGCTTCAAGATTTTTCTAGACTGGTGAATAGGAAAGTTTAAAAATCTTAAAATATATAACAATTTTGCAGCATGATTGTATAGGCTAAATAATACTGAAGTGTTATTATTTTAAAGTAAAACTATTATTGTTAAGAACTGCTATTTTAAAGTTTAAATACTTCTTGCAAAAATGTTGATTATACAAACCTGTATACTTAAACTAACATGCTGCTTGATATCATCAAGCGCATTTCATCCCTTTATATAATCAAACAGCTAAAATCAAACCCAGACTGCTACTAATAATTATAATAACAAAACAGACCAAAAGAACGTTTTCAGTCATACTATTTGAAACTTCACTATAGTTATGGTAATTTTGTAATCTGTCATCTTTCTGGTTTAGAAATAAATTCTAATATGATACCAAGCATTTATTTTTAGGGAAAGAACAACTGAACACCATTGTTGTAGCGGCATAATATGGCTGAGTAATAAGAACATGTTTGGACCATGCCTTGAAAAGAGTGACTTCCTTACTCTTACAGGACTTTTTTCACAATAAAAAAAGCAATAAGGGTCCACAGTTCGGTTAACCTGAAAAAAAAGGTTGGTCTATGTAAAGCATCTTTTGCCAGGCTCTCTTAGGCAGTCTCTCAGAGTACACTTTCTACCCTAGAAATGATTAAATAGGTGAAAAAAAATTATCTAAATGTCTCAGTGTGACAGAAAGGAAGAAAAAAGACAAAAGTCCCTAATGAATATGACTTGATCAAACTGTGGGATAATTTCCCTTGGCACAACACAAATAATTTAGATTAACAGGTACATTTGCAAAGAACATTTGCCTGTCTTCCAAGCAGAAATATCCATCAAATTCTGAAAGGAGTATACATACAAGAATAATGATGTAGATACAGTAGATACAAATTTACTTGGAGAGGAGAGAGAAGAAAAAAACTGCTAAGTGAACGGCCACATGTCAAGGCAGTGTTTAATTTCTATCCAAGTAGACTACACTCCAATTCTGTGAGTAAAGCGACATGGTAAATATGGTATACACAGAGAACATTGCATAAGTGTTTATTGAAATGATGTAAAATGTAAATAACATTCATTTGTCTGAATATTGTATCATAAGTGATAAGATTGATGACTACAGTAGGCTAGGTTGAGCAGATGTGGATGGATACCTCCCCTAGCAGCTGGCATTCAGGGATAGCTGTTCCTTAAAACTGCATTTTAAATCAATTTAGGCTGTGTCAGTTGAAATAGTTGGGTGGATCTAACACCACACTCTCAGAGAAAGCAGGAGAAAACATTCTCCTCTCCAGCTCTGTTACCTCAGTAACTCTGCCTTGTGCACAGTCAACCTACTGGCAGGTCCACTCAGCATCATCTCATCTGCAGCCTGAGCAAGGCCCAGTCCCTCAGCATCTCCTAACAGAGCAAATGCTCCAGACTCAACCAGTTTGGGGGTTTTCTGCTGGACTTGTTCTAGTTTATCAATGCTTTTCTCATGGAGGGCTCTCAAAAATGAATGCGGTATTTAGGTATATTCTGGAGCATATTAAGGGGGGGGGGGGCAGGGGAGGGAAAATCCTCCCCCTCCATTTCCTGCCTGTAGTCCTATTGATATCTATTGGTATGATGATTATTTGAATGGAAATCTGGAATATTCTATCCAATATACAAAATATAATTTTGTATCTTCTTCCCACATGTAGACACTATGGGTTGGTTTATTTTTCTTTCTTTTTACCATAACTCGAAATAACATACTTTTATTTGGCCATCAAACCAAACTACAGCTTGAAAATTATCAGTACTCTTGAAAAGAGGTTTGATTTCATCCTCTTCTGAGGTAAAAATCATCATGATGCTTCAGTCTAATATATTGTCATTGTCTGATCTTAAGATGGTGTTATTATGGATAGCTTATGAAATAGAAATGATTGATGCTCACACAATACTGTGATAATTTTCTATGATATTTCACCCCTAAGCATCTAGAACAGCTTAACAAATTTAATTGTATCCCACGCAGCAGGATAATTTCATCCATCCATGTTTATTAGCTGTGAAATAACACTGAAGGTTTGGACAGGGATTAATGGCCATATCCAGTGTAAACGCAATGTGAACGTACTCATAAAACATCTCTCACGACACTTAACACTTCAAACTGTTTCCTTTCACTGCTGTACCTACAACAATGCATCATTCCTGAGATATAAGGCTATGAAGGATTTACTATCTACATACAAAACTGAAATTCAATTTACTCTCACGGTGCTTACATAAATGATTTTAGCTAGAATATATATGTAAAGAGGGATTTTGGATACTTTTTTGCAGCTTGTAATTGCAACCATTTTAAAATGCATGTTTCTGTTTCTTCAGTTTTTCTGGTCAGCTTTCATTTCCTGACCATATATCACAATTCTGTGATGTGATAGGCATGAGTTTCTCAGGAATATATATCAGTTAAAATTATATGTTTCCACATAGGAGAGTTTTAGACTAATGTCTTTCTATCTGGAAGAAAGATTCCAGGAAATAATCATTCAGATATTTATGTGCTTTAAACAGAGATTTTTTTCAAAATCATGTTCTATCACCTATTTTTCCTTCTCTGAATTTCTAGCAACAAAATTTTATTTTCTTTGCCTAAGACACGTGTTGAATGATGACTAGTCATTGCTAGGAGTTTTTATTGATTTGAAAGTTGATTTTATTTTGCCAGCATTCATTCATAGATTGTGCTGAATTGTTCATAAATTCTCAATGAAGTATCCTTTCAGAACTTTTTCAGAAGTCTCCAACTTTTTCACAATTACAATTTTTTTTTCTGAAATAGATGCCAGGTAAGTATGATATACTTCAAGATATTCATGTTGCATAATTCCAAAACAGATTTTCCAAGTGACATTTTTTTCTAATATTTTGGAGACAGATCTTGCTAAATAGAAGAAGCTGTGCTCCTGAACTTTTTAATAAAAAATTTAGCCAAGAAACTTTATCCTAGATTGGTCAAGACATCACACAGATACTAAATCAGTCATTAGACCACTATTATTTTTATGTATACTTTTTCTGATGCTCAACGGTCACACAGTAGTAAGAAACACAGTGAACCTGCTGAGGACTGATGAGTAGGACAGATTAGTGGGGATGGCTGCTTTGTTGATTTTTTTTCTCAGCTTCTCATAAATTGAATTACTGCCCATAGAGGAGTTTGCCTGCAGGGAAATTTCTATAGTAAATTACTGCAGATAAATTTGTAGAGAAAATAACTATAAGCAAGATTTTTTAGTGACTTTGAAATTGCCATTTAGTTATTGATATTAATTTAGCTGCAAAATTAAGAAATGTAACAATCATCAGTTTAAGAGGGTTTTGAAGTGTGTTGGGGAGGCTTACCACTAAAAATTTCTTAGAAGTCAAAAGATTAATCTTTATCTAAATTAGTCAATGATGTAGAAGTCAAAGAAAGTTCTCCCTTGTTTACATATTCAACAGATCTGTTAATTCTGTTTTCTGCCTCATCAAATAAGGAGCAACTGCAATAGTTACTTGGATGCCATAGCAAAAATTCTGAGAAAGATTTCTGGGACAAAGCATCTAAGTACCTCCTCCTCCCAAAGCTCTTCTATGTGCACTCATTACTTCTGTAGCTGTGCTTTGTGTGGCTTCTTTGCTGGGTGAATACTTTGTGTTTTATGACAAAGGCTCAGCCCAAGTAAATGCATAAAATTTACTATCCATGCCTTCCTGTTTCAAGCTCCATCATTTTATTCATCATCTCAGCAATTTGTTTTTGCTGAATCTATTTTGGAACACAATGTGGAAGTTTGAATAACAAAAGCTATATTAGAATCATAGAAGCATAGAATCCCTAGGTTGAAAAAGACCATTATGATCATCAAGTCCAACTGTACCTGTCCACTAAGAACTTAATCTACCCATCTTTTAAATACCTCCAGGTATGGTGACTCAATGACATCCCTAGGCAATCTGTTCCAGTCCTTAATAACCATTTCAGTGAAGAAAACTTTCCTAAGGTCCAATCTGAACCTCCCCTGGTGCAGCCTGAGACCATTCCCTCTAGTCCTATTACCTGTCACTTGGGTGAAGAGACTAATACCCACCTCTTTACAACCTCCTTTCAGGTAGTTGTAGGCAGTGATACGGTCTTCCCTCAGCCTCCTCTTCTCCAGTCTAAACAACCCCAGTTCTCTCAGCTGCTCCTCGCATGACTTGTTCTGCATCTCCTTCACCAGCTCCAGAATTACACAGACGTATAAAAATCAGAGCTAATAGATTAAAAAATGTTACTAGGATTTCATCAATGGAATAAAAGTCCTGAATTCTTTCTGCCTTAAATGATCTTTGCTTACATAACATTCCAGAATTTTCACATTTTCATAGAATCATAGAATCACTAGATTGGAAAAGACCTTTGAGACCATCAAGTTCAACTGTACCTATCCCCTGCTAAATCATAACCCTAAGCGCTTCATTTACATGCCTTTTACATACCTCCAGCAATGGTTACTCAACCACCTCCCTGGGCAGCCTATTCTAGTACTTGATAACCATTTCAGAGAAGAATTTTTTCCTAAGGTCCAGTCTGAACCTCGCCTGGCACAGCTTGAGGCCATTCCCTCTCCTATTGCCATTCAATATTGTCATTCACTTGAGCGAAGAAATCTAACACCCACCTCTCTACAGCCTCCTTTCAGCTAGTTGTAGACAGTGAAAAGGTCTTCCTTCAGCTCCTTTTTCTCTGAGCTAAACAACCCCAGTTCCCTCAGCCACTCATCATAAGACTTGTTCTCCAGCCCCTTCACCATCTTTGATGCTCTTCTCTGGACATGCTTCAGGACCTCAATGTCTTTCTTGTAGTGGGGGCCCAAAATGGAACACAGGAGTTGAGGTGTTTGTCTGGTCCTGCTGGCCAAGCTGTTCCTGATACAAGCCGAGCTGCTATTGGCCTTCTTGGCCACCTGGGAACTCTCCTGGCTCATGTTCAGTAGGCTGTTGACCAACACCGTCATCTCCTTCTCTGCCAGGCAGCTCTAAAGCCACTCTTCCTCAAGCCTGTAGCATTACACAGGGTTGTTTTATCTCAAGTGTAGCACTCTGCACTCAGCCTTGTTGAACCTCATACCATTAGTCTCAGCCCATCAATCCAGCCTGTTCAGATTCCTTTCCAGAGCCTCCCTACCTTCAGAAAGATTGACACTTCCTCCCAGCTTAGTGTCATCCATGAACCTACTAAGGGTACATTCAATTCCTTCACCTAGGACATTGATAAACATATTGAACAGAACTGGACCCAGCACTGAGCCCTGGGGGATGGATCTTGTGACCTACCTCCAACTGGATTTAACTCCATTTACCACAACTCCTTGAGACTGTCCAGTCAGCCAATTTTTTTACCCAGTAGAAGGTATGCCTGTGCAGACCAGTGGAAGCCAGTTGCTCAAGTAGAATACCATAAGAAAGAGTGTCAAAGGCATTACTGAAGTCCAGGTGCACTATATCCACAGCCTTTGCCTCAATTATTAAGCAGATCACCTTGCTGTTTGTTGGTATTACAGAACTTGGTTTCTATTCTCTAGTCTATCTAATCTGAGTTTTTAAAGTCAATGTTTCTTAGAGATTTTCTCAGTTTTCAGGAGAAGCCATACAAATGAATGACTATATATATATGCATAATCGATATACTATTGAGTGGAATTGTCCTTTGTTCACCTACACTAACCATCATAGGCCCCCAAATCTCTCTGAGAAAAATGAAACTTTAAATCTAGTGGCAAATTTTGCTATCATCGGTGACCTCAGAATAACAGGTCTGGATAGTTTTTATGTTTTCAGACTTTTTATTGTTCAAAGAAAGCATTACAACTACTGCTGATAACAATTTCATTTACTTTTTTTTGGTGGGGGGAGGTAGAGTGTAGTCTCATTTTTTCAGGCATTTATGTTCTGATATTACTGTGTTTACTTCAGCTGATTTCTCACTTGCTGTTTTGATTACAAAATATAAATGAATTTCTATTTGTCTACTTCAGAACATATTTTCTTGAGTTGTTCCCATAATATGATGGAACCCACAAAGGTAACACAGAGGTAAGAGAGAAAATCAGTTTTACTCACTGACTCATATTTTGACTGCTGTGTGAACCACAGATGGTGATAACAAAGACTAGCAATGAACTGTTACCATGTATTTGCTTTCAAGATAATTTTACAGAATGTTTCTGAAAAATCTTTGGGAGAAGAATCTGTGCATGAACTTCAGTATTTATTTCTAACGCCCCCGCCACCTTTTTTTTTTCTTTTTTGCAATGCAGATACTGAGATTTTCTTGAGAAAACAGTAACCTGTGCTTTTAATGGAATTTGAAATTCTGCATTGCTTCCTGGAAGGTTGCCACAGACCTTCTCCATAGACACAGGTAAAATTAGAGTTACCAAATGGTCTTTCATCAGTGATACTGAAAGTACCTGTAGATTCTGTTCCCAAGGGCTATCATTAGGGACCTTAAGAATTCAAGGAAGAGCAAAACAAAATGAATGTTATGGCTTCCATTATATATTTTGACAGGATAATATTTGTGTCCTACAATTCCTTTCTGGTATCTTACAAAATGGGTTTAATAAGGGAAAAAATACATGCTTTTTAAAAAGTGAGATGTAGAAGACAAAGCTTGTTTCTTGCAGGTCAGCATTTATGTCATGGAAGCAGTAGCTCTGAAATTATAGATTAATTCAAGTTACTATTCTTACGCTACAAAGCAGAATCTTTCTTGCCTATGTATTTGTTAAATAGAATGCATACATTGGCAGTTGACTAAAATAAAGGCAGTTGCATTTGCTGATATTGTCAGCATGACTTGTAAACAATCACTAAGCAGCAGCTGAGAACAGGAATGCAGCCGCCTGAATTCTGTTTTCACCTGCCCATAGTGGTAACACATGATTATGAACCCACTAGAGGCTATTTAATGGTCAAGATCTTGAACAGACAGCTAATGTGAACAATAGTTTCTGAAACAGGTTTGGGCTGCTTAACATCACATTGGAGTATGATAGTTCAGAGGAAAGATAGTCCCTGCATTCCTTGTACCAGATTCAAGTACTCTTGACTCTTCTGTAAACCAAAACCAGTTTTGTTATTGATTTCAATCGGAGGAGGATTTCAATCCAGCAAAAAATAGAATAAATTAGTCAAGTTTTCTGTATTATCACAATACAAGGTATATGACTGAAATTGTTCCTGGCAATTTGGAACATAATATCTGAAAAAAAAAACCCAGCATGATGTTTAAAAATAACATCTTTTTCTTAACAGCCAGTTTTCACAGGATTAAGACAGCTAAGGAATCAATAATATATTGAATCTAATTAATTATCAATTATCCCCCTGTAGATTTTATTTTGATGTTTTATCCAATGTTGTTTTTCTTTGTATTTACAAAAACTGGTTTTGGAGGTGCAGTGGGGAGCAAGGTGTTATGTATTTAATTGGATGGTTTTATAAAGCTGGGAAAAGTACAACAATTAGAAATAGCTAACACATTACCATTCATAATTATAAGAAAATATGAATAAATGGCCATTCTTACTTGAAGAATATTGGTTACCTCTCTGAGTATCTGAGTATCTGTAACTCAGCATACTGTTGATTTTTTAAAAAAAAAAAGAAAATATAACTATAAAGCAGGTGTTAACAAGAGGAAAGCCAAGAGTGTGCAAGCCTCTCTGTACAAATTCAGCAGTCAATTTCTCCAAATTTTTCATAGCAATAAATCCTTTATCTGCAAGAAAGGTTAAGGCTGATCTGACACTTCATATTCTGTACTTATCACTCATAAATTAAATTCCTGAATAAAACTCGAAAAAGAAATCCCTTATAGCAAATATTATTATCACAAAGACAGAAAAACACAGTAAATATCAGTGGCTTTCTAGTCTGCCCTATAAAGGAAACCAGACAGGCAATTCTGTAACAGAGAACTATTCTGTCACTGAATATTCAGAACTACTTTCCACTTTGTTATATCAGCCAACACTGACACAATTCCATAAATCACTAAGCTAAAAATAATGTCCATGTGCACTACATAAAAATGTCCTATCAATTTTATTTTAATCATAGATGTATTAGAGCCTTTTCCTAATCACTCTCAATAGTCCTAGTACCAAATATAAATACAATAATGATTTTTAAAAGAAACTATATGGTTCCACCATAACAGCTGTGCTTATTAATCAGTTTCCCATAAACCCATCCTGAAAACACCAAATACAAGCAAGTTAAATTACAGTCAAGCTATCTGAATACATTCACTATAAATAATCATTTTCAATTAATCTCTTTCTAAACTATAACACAACATGTTTTGACTAAAAACATTTTGATAAGTGTACCAGTATTTCTCATTTCTCAACCTTTGGCACTTTAATAGGCTTACTTTGCTATGAATCGATCACAGGACATTTTCTTTAGAAGGGATATCAAGTAAAAATAGAACCGATTACTCCTGTACAAAAGTCTAAGCCCCCAAGAACTGTCAAAATAGGTGCATTTGGAGGGGATGAATATGGCTAATGCGAATTTTTACTTCTGAACAGGTTTTAACATCAGGAGTAATTTGATTAAGGACATAATTTTAATTTGACCTCTTGAAAGTGTCTTGTGTTATTTTAAAGAGAATTACTAGTATATTGTTTCAAGTAGGTTTCCACTGTCTACAGTGGAGCACACCTATATGTAAGTGAGGTATAAGGCTAGGTAGCACAGTTACCTAAGACAGCCCAGCTGCTGCAGAATGACACCTGGTGTAAGATGATTTATTTTGATTCTCAGAATAATGATACAACCATAGAAAAGTCACTTTCTTTGGTGCTGACAGTGGGACTTTACTGCCATAAAGAAAACATTTTTCTCATTGCCATCCACATATCTTCCAGCTGCTTATGTAAAGTGCATCTACATTGTTAATTAAAAGAAAGATATTTAATTGTACTAGAAAATGTAGCAACTTTGTTACTTATCCAGGCTATTTGCCTTTTGTCTTGATGAGTTATTTATCTGATATATTATGTTTATGCAGCTTTTATGAGCCTTTGTGACTCTCCTTTCCTTACAATTGTGAAGTTTGTTTCTGAAGAAATGTTTGTCTAAGACTATACATTCAAATTCAGCAAGCCTTGGAGTCAAATAAAATAACTTCTTGTTTCTTTCATACAAGCAAATTTCGCTGATGTCAGCTATGTACATAAGCTGTGCAGAAGGCAGCTCAGTAGCAAAATCTGTTCTCTCATATTTCTCTCATTCAGTTTTATGAGGATTTTCTCAGAGATTGGATGTGTTATACAGAGAGTTAAAGAAGAGTGCTGAGGGTTACATCTAGCTAGTCATCCTTTCCACAAGAGTGCTTGAGGTTGGCAGCAATAATCTTCCAACATTTCATCTAGTTTTCTGAACAGGTCTTAACTGGTACATTTTTCAGTAACACGTCTCATGCATGGAGTCCTTTCATTATCAATTTTTCTTTCTTCACAATCTTTTTTTGGTCTCTCAGACTCTCCTTCTCATTGCAGATGCTAGTTGTTGGAAGTAATATGCTTGAAATCACACTACAAAAACAGCCAAAGCAGCACCTGTGAATTACGGTTACTGAATATTTCTTCTGAAATGTCCAATGAAAAAAAAAGATGTCTTTTAACTTTTCAAAATTTTAATATCCTCTTGCCTTGTAGTTCCAAAGAGAATTATAAATTCTACAGAACTACAGAACAGTCTGTGGTAACTAAAAATGTATGTTTTGTTAAATGAAAGTGAAAGACTATTTTTATCACTCTTTGTCAAATAATGCTGAGTACATGAGGTTCTTCGTGTAATTTTTGCAGTTTATGTGCTCCTACCATGTATTTTCTGCCCACTGCTTGCTGTGTGGTTCTCCAAGACTTTGTGAATTGCCACTGTTTCTTTCAGGTTCGATATGTATGGTAAGCTCTGGGTTAGGTTTCCTTTCCTTTACATTTTGGGATCTTCACCATCTCAAGGTTTTATAGCCAGTTTACTTGAAATAATTTGTATATGTGTTGGTCCAGATGTTGGGCTAGAGTATGTATGAAGTTTCTTTTAATTCTATGACACATACAAACCCAAATTTTACTATCAAAGGCACACCCTCCCTGACACTGTTACTGACTGTTAGTGGGTATGGGTTTAGCTTTGCTTTTGGTCTGTAATTAGCATGAAACTGAACTTCTTCAAATACCAAAGGAAATTGTCACATGATTGTGCATCTGCAAAGTAACATTTTTCAATCTTGTGTTCCCCTGGCCAAAGCTGTAAACCTTGAAACAA
This sequence comes from Clamator glandarius, assembly GCA_033459285.1. Classification (NCBI taxonomy): domain Eukaryota; kingdom Metazoa; phylum Chordata; class Aves; order Cuculiformes; family Cuculidae; genus Clamator; species Clamator glandarius. The sequence continues at coordinate 374,323 of JAUNZM010000195.1, forward strand.
TAATCCCTGAAGTTCAGGTCATTTTCACTTCACTGGAAGGAGAAGTTCAGTGTGAGTACAACTGTTGGCAATTGCTGGAACTCCTGCAAATGTCAAAATACCATAGCACTTTGGATAAGCTGGCAAGAAATTTCATCAGCTAAGCAAGGGAAATATAACTTGAAATAGTAATTTTAAGTCTGCTTCTTTATAGCTTTTTTTATTATCCACAAGGTAGTAACAGAACACAAGCAATTGAACTGAGAAACACTAAGAAACATATTTCCTGGAGGCATCCTTTAAACTAATCAGGAAAGACAGAATTTGTTCTTCCTCTTCTTGTTTTTTGGACATGAATTCCAATTTCTTGTATTCTCAGGCAGATGGAAATGTATAAGTCTCATCAGGTTGCTGTGATACTGCTTTATCATATATTAGCACAGAAGATAAAGATAGAGGGGATTCTTTAGAGCTAATAATGTTGTGCCAAAATCAGACCATAAAATAAAATGCAATCTCTTCCTTCTGCAAAAGTATTGTGGTGAGACCAAAGGATTTTTGAAGAAACTGAGAATAAGAACTATGGGAGATTATTCACCTTCACCTCTGTACCATTAACATTGTTTTTTATGTTTTGATTTCTGTTTTGCTTGGGGTTTACTTTTTTGAGTTTTTTTATTTGTTTGTTTGGGTTTTTTTTAAATCAGCATATAAATCCAATTTGCCACTGAGGCCTGTGAAAAAGTCTTATAGAAACCACATTAGGTACTCTTTCCTTATTCTTTCTATGCTGAATGTTTTGAATCTCAGCATGTGTCAAAATACAGCCTTGCAAGGCTTGCAAACTCAGCAAGACTGAGATAGAACACATTATCCCTGACTTGCAAATACTCACTATTATTGGGTTTTTTTACTGTTGTTATTCCTGTTATTATTGTTACTACTGATCTTTTCCCCTCATATAGTTTCTTATGTCCCACATCTCCTGCTGAGGAGGTGATGGATTATCTGCCTCTGAAGACAGCATCAGTGCTATGCAAAACATCTTAGCCTGTGGGAGGTTCCAAGGATTCTGTCAGGTATCTCCTATCATACAGTCATGATCCTCCCTTCCCAAAATTTTTCACTAGCTTCTTCCATTATGCATTTCTGAAATAATTAAACACATGAGATACATTTATATAGGACTTGAGTTAAACTTCATTACTTGCCTAGAGGAGAAAAAGCTGGTTTTGTTTTCTTTGTAAGGAAAAGCAATTTAACTTTGTCACTACAAAACAGTGATCCAGGACAAGTGATCCCCACAAGAGGAAGCAAAATTGCTAATAGGTGTAGCAACTCAGCTGAGTAACTACAGTAATTCAGTTTGTTGTATTTGTTCCTATTTTAACCTTTTAAAATGATTTAAATATAAATATATATGCACCAGAATACATTGTGCTTTTTTTTGTTTACTATTATTAGCATTGTGTCAGATGGGAAAAAAACATGTTGATTTTATTTCCAGGGTGACACACTTGCAGATAGCTACAGTCTGGAGCAAGTTTGGATATTTTTCAAGAAATTTACTAGGTTAGTTTAGCACAACTAGTGATACAGAACCAGATAGTACTATAGCATCCAAATTTCACTAATTGCCTGTAGTAGAAGTCTAGATTAGAATGGGCTGCAGAATATAGAACAAAATCACCTTTTGCTATGAACATACGACATGCAGTAAAAGATCAATATTCATAACTCTAATGCACTGTCGAAAGGAGAGAGAAAATACCACATATGTCGCCTCTATACTGAGTTCCTGCAATGATAGGATATTTGTCTAATAAAGCTGCCAGATGATATCAGAAAGTGGAACAAGTCCTGTGACACAGATAATAAAAATGTATCATGAATTTTACCTCACAGGGGTTAGAAATTATGTTTCTTTACTGAGAAGGTGGTCAAAAAATGGAATAGGCTTTCTAAAGAGGTAGTTGATGTCCCAAGCCTGTCATTAGCATTTGGACAATGCCCTTAACAACATGCTTGTATTTGGTCAGCCCTGTATTGTTCAAGCAGTTGGATTAGATGACCATTCTTGGTACCTTCCAACTGAAATAACTGATTCTATTTGATTTGATTCAATGTTTCTATTCTGTTCTACATCTCACTATTGAGTAGCTAAATTGTGGGAACCCTGGCAACCATGTCCATCTGATTACAGAATCACAGAATCATTAGTTTGGAAAAGACCTCTTGGATCAGTGAGTCCAACCATTCCTATAAACCACTAAACTGTGTCCCTCAGCACCTCATCTACTCGTCTTTTAAATAACTCCAGGGATGGTGACTCAACCACCTCCCTGGGCAGCCTCTGCCAGTGCCCAATGACCTTTTCTGTGAAAAAATTCTGATGTCCAGCCTAAACTTCCTCTGGTGCAGCTTGAGGCCATTCACCCTTATCTGTCCTCTGTCACTTGGGAGAAGAGGCCAGCAACCTCCTCTCCACAACCTCCTTTCAGGTAGTTGTAGAGAACAATGAGGTCTCCCTTCAGCCTCCTCTTCTCCAGGCTAAACAACCCCAGCTCTCTCAGCCGCTCTTCATAAGATTTGTTCTCCAGCCCCTTCACCAGCTTCGTTGCTCTTTTCTGGTCTTGCTCCAGAGCCTCAACATCCTTCTTGTGGTGAGGGGCCCAGAACTGAACGCGATATTTGAGGTGCAGTCTCACCAGTGCCGAGTACAGAGGGAGAATAACCTCCCTGGACCTGCTGGTCACTCCATTTCTGATGCAGGCCAAGGTGCCATTGGCCTTCTTGGCCACCTGGGCACACTGCTGGCTGACACTCTTTGGGCCAGGACATCAACCAGTTTTCCACCCAGGAGAGTGTGCGCCTGTCCAGGCCAGAGGCTGACAGTTTCCATAGCAGAATGCTGTGAGAAACTGTGTCAAAGGCTTTTCTGAAGTCCAGGAAGATACATCCACAGCCTTTCCAGCAGCCAAGTCACTTCTTCATAGAAGGTGATCTGGTTAGTTTGTCAAGACCTGCCTTTTGTGAACCCATGTTGACTGGGCCTGATCACCTGGTTCTCTTGCATGTGCTTCGTGATAGCACTCAAGATCACTTGTTCCATGACTTTCCCTGGCACTGAGGTCAGACTGACAGGCCTGTATTTTCCTAAATTTTAAAGAACACCTTGTTGGTATTTTCCTATCTGTACCAACAATGTATAATTCATTACAACCTTGGAAAACACTGATCTGTGTCACACTGGTGACTGACTAGTTGATCAATACTTCCCTGCCACTCTCACATCTAAGGAAGATCCCTTTCTCTTTATTATATTGTTTTGGAACTAATATTATATATCCTATGATATCCAGTCACATAAGCTTTAAAGAGTTCTTGAACTAGATTCTGCTAGCAATAGATGAGCTGTGTGATATTGTATTGCAAATAAATACATGTCAGTAAAATATGTGATTTATCAGCACAGCAAGGGATTACCAAAAAAGAAACCCAGAAGATTTTTTTTTTTCATTATGAAATCAGTGATTTTAAAGCTACTCTTGGATTACTTTAACTTAACAATCAGGAATTATTAGCAGTTATACTATATAGTTCTGAAAGGACATCACAAAGACAGGCAAGAATTATTAACCTGTGTTTTATGGTAAAGGAATATGAGACAATAAGAAAAAAATATTTGTCCATCTTTACAAAGCTCATTAGTGCTGAAATTGGGCACATAATGCAAGAACCTGGAACTTTCTTCCTCCATGTAAAAATATCCATAAGGTTGTTATTTATAGAACACTCACAACTTGTTATGCAATATAACTGTTACTCTGGTTTTGGGATTACTGATGAATTTGGCAAGATTCAGGTCCAAGGACTGCTCAGCCTGAGAAATCAATTCCTTTCTGACTCAGTTTCTCACTTGAAAATTATGACTGGAATCATTCTTCATTGTTATGGTTCAAAGAAAATAAAGAGGACACATTTGAGACTGGGTCTGTAGTGTACTTCGCGCAGTAGAAATATGTAACATGACTGGCTAACACAGTGCCCCATGGAAACCATTGTACTTGTGTTTCAGACAGCCAAGATCCTCTGTACAGCTTTCACCTCTTGTACTATGCAGCTACTACATTCCTTTTAGGTTTTCAGATTTTATAAAACTGCCCTTTTTTTTTTTTTTAATAAAAAGAAATATCTTTCCTGTGGAAAACAGTTTTAAATTCCTTTTAAGAAGGATGCTGTCTTAATGCCAAAATTAACACCATTTCAATAAAGCAGATCTTGTATGGAGCATACCACAATTCAATTAATTTTGCATAATTTCATAGGCATTCTTATAAATTCCATTCTTGAGAGAAGAGATACTAATTAACTCTTTCTCGCTAGCTTCTGAATGGGAAGCTGTAATTAATTTCTTTGAAGTTTTCATTGTTTCACAAGCTATAGTTCAGACATCAACAGCAGAGTTATGAACAGGTACTTCACAGATTTAAAAACAAAAAGGTAAACTGTGCTTGAAGCCAAGTCTTGTCATTCTAATCCTTTACTTGTTAATTAATTATGTCACGCTAAGAAATCTACTTGGCCATTGTTTAGCTGGAAGAATAAATTCATGTTTACTATTTTCACATATTGTTTTCCAGAGGAATAAAAGGCAGCAAATGTTAAAGTAAATGAAAGTCTGTTAGTCTTTATTCTGTATTTTTGTTTTCCCAAATGAATCAGCATAAAATGTCTTAAGCAGGTGTTTCTGTAAATCTCCTGTTCCAGGAAATACGTTGCGCATTTCTATTTGTTAGTTGACTTACTGATGCAAAAAATTGACTTCATGTTGTCAATCAGTCATAGTAACTGCTTAAGTAATGATAAAGAGTTTTATTGTGACTATTCTGTGTTTCATGGAAACACTTTTAGCAAAATCGTAGTCAAGGTTCAATTAGTTCTATGGCATTTATTCAGTTAAAGTGAAGCTTTATTCTCATTTGCAAAGTTTAAAATAAAGATTAATCATAAGCAAATTATTAAGGGAAACACTGAGGTAAAATTTAAATTTCTGATGGCTTAGAGTAAGTTAGGGACTGATGAAAAATCTAGTGGTTCTAATAAACTGACTCCTATTGATATAAAGGTCTCTAGAAAATACACCGACAACATTTAAACTTCATTTCTCCTTAAATTCTACAGATGTTAAATGATTTACAAGACACATAATTTATAAATTACTTCTTTCTAACATTTCAAATGTATGCAGTTTAAATCTACAAAGATGAGGGAAAAATCCTGGTTACAGTGATATTCATGTCATCTCCTTGCCAATCCTCACATTTTACAAAAGACTGCTCTTATCTCAAAAGGTATAATGGAGGTCATACACATTAAGTAATACTTCTTTAGTTATTAGAAATACAAGTGTGAAAACTTGTTGGATTAATTTTCAAATCAGAGAAGCTAAAAGAAGATCAAACCATTATTTCATTTTTTTAACATGAGCTTCTATTGATGTAACACTTTTAATAATGAGAAATAACAACTTTTACAATTGTTATTTTAATGCATATAAAATTTGTTCAGGTGAATTCAGATACAGAAATATGTAACCCTTAGCTATGCTTAAAATAATACATTTTGTGATTTACAGAAAACAGAGTGTTGAAGAAACGATCTGTTTTCTGTAAAGACTGTAAATCAGTGTTTTCACAATGTTAAGGCTAAGAAAGGCTATAATTTTTATACTGGGAGGAGAATTCAGATTAATAGTCTCTACTATCTCATATAATTCTGAGTGCACATGCAAGTTTGTCATCACAGAGTGTCTGGAAGTTACCAAGTGCTGACCCCTTCTTCCTGGTGTAAACTTGCTCATAAATTTAAATGAGCTCTACCATAACCATATAAAATATTTTTCATTAGCGTGCGGGTGTTTTTTTCCTCTTTATCTTTTTGTAGTGAAGTTTATTGTTCAGCAAGAAATGAAGGAACACCTTATGGCAGTGATTCAATCTGGAACCTGACTGTAAAGTTTCACAAATTAAACCAAAGTAGTAATGGATAGTTTTTTGTTTTTGTTTTTGTTTTTTTTCTGGAAATCACATATTATCAGTCACATTTTTTTGCTAAAGAAATATTAAAAAAATTTGAGATTAGCTTTGCAGAAGCTTTTGGTCTTGTTTATGTTATTTCCAGTAGTAGAACACATGGTAGAAGAAAAAAATACTGTGCATTTACATTTTTTTCTTGGAATTAAGTGAAAATTCTAGCCTATATTTTATTCTTGATAGTGGCACCTTCTTAGAGCAAAAATTAAAAAGATTTAATAATAGCAGCAAATGATTTCAAGAAGTAAATCATAAATCAGAGATATAAAATACCATGAGATCAAAGTCTCAAAAGTTCCTAGGAACCTCATGGTTCATTTAAGTAGAGGAAAAGTGATTCTTAGTGTCTCATAGTGATGCGATCCATTAATATTATTTGAAGACTCAAATGTTTTCTCAATAAGTAGAATTTTAATTTCATAGCTTCCATTAAAATCATTGTCCTGCTGGCAGTTTATAAAATACAGAATAAGTATGGTATTTGTGAAAGGAACAGGTTACAGTCTATTAGGTTCAAATGTGACTCTTTCTGTTTGTACAGGTTTGTCCTTTGAATAAAGTTTTAGCAATGGTGAAAAGTTTACTAGTTTTTATATCAAAAAAGGGAAGACTGAATAATCAGCATGAGCCTGAATAGATCCATATTGCCACACACTCTGATTCTGCCAAGGCTAAGGGAAAGATTTCAAAGGAAAAACTTAGCTCAAACGGGAGTATAATCTCTGAGAATTGTGGATCTCCAGAAGAGATCTTGAAGAATGGCAGTCTTAGGTATCAAAATCCACAAGAAATATCTTAATTAATTTATCTGTTTAATCCTTAACTATCACCTAAGGAGCCTGCTGGTGTTTGATCTGTGGCCATTGTGATGAAGTCTGAATGCCTGACTGCTCCTGAAGGAAGGAAGGTAGGTCTGCAGAGTTACTTAAAACTATGTGTTGATTTGTTGCCTCCCCTCCAACTTATTCTTGCGTTTCTATATAGAATTGAATTTGGGGGACATGGCAGGCATTATTCTGTGCACTATCAAGCATGTAGTATGGGAACAAGCTAAGAAAACTTGCTAGAAAAGACTGAAAATTTCTCACCAGAAACCATAACTGACAGTTGTCTACAATATGCAGTCAGCTGATGACTAGTTATATGTGAAATAAATGACCTGAAGCTCTTCCCTGAGGACACATGCTGACATTTCAGCAACATCTGCAGTTTGTGTCTACTCTTTTTGGTCCAATATAGCTCAGCAATATAGACCAAACTGAGACTTAGAATCAAAAAGAGATCAAAAACTTGGAAGTATCCTATGAAGAAGACCTAACATTTGAAACAAATACAACAGTGGATCTTTCCTCTTAGATTTTCCTAATTTCAGCATTTTCCTCATGCTTTTAACAGTGTGGAGCCAAATATATAATTAGATCATGTTTTAAATCTGTATTTTAAAGAAATTGTCATTCAACATTTGGTAAAAATTCTAGGGCATTTTATAAAATAAAATTTCACAATTTTCTTGAGGAAAGAAATTTCATTCAACTTATAAAAGAATCTGAAATAATCAGAAGGTCAGTATTTGTCATGTTTCCTTTACAGCATTAAAATGAAATCCATTTTTAAATAACTTACTCATACAGTAATATATCTATCAAATTTTTTTTTGAACCCTTGTCCAAATCATGCACATCCCTGTAGAAAAGGGGAATTTTTACAGAAAACGCTACTTCTAGTTGTGCTATAGAAATCACCAGATGTGGAACAACAAAGATCACCAAGCTCAGTCAATCGACCAGATTCAGAAATCTTAATTCTTGACATGTTGTTTATCAACAGATCTTGTGGGAATTTATTTGTTTCGTTTCATTTCTGGGCTTGGGTTTTTTTTGTTTTTAAAGCATAGTTTCATATTTATTGTACTCCACACAGGTAAACATTTAAATTTTATTCAACATATATAATTCTAGGAGTGGCATATCTGTGACTGCTACAAAAGGTATTTCTACTAAGTCTTAGTATTGTCATTATTGTACATGGAATCAAGCATAAGAGAGAAAATCAACTTCCTGTAATGTCAGTAATTGTTGTGATTTATATTAACATTTTTCTCTCAATAGAATACATTTCTGCTACTGCATTTAACATTTAATTAGTCTTTCAAATGGCACAACTAAGCCTAAGTAATGTAAATATTTTTTAAAGAGGAAGATGGTTCATTTTTTACTAAAATATAAGTTCCTACTTATAAACTCAGGAACAAATGTGGCTTGTCAGATTCCGAATGCTAAAACCAAAAATACTAGAAGGTTTTAAAAGATCATAAAATAACTGATCTGCAAAGACAAATGACAGATTTTCATACCAATACACAAATACTTTCTAAGCAAGGAATATGAACTATAAGGAAGCTCCTTTACTTTTAGTGGGTCTCTTTCAAATTGCATATATTACTGCTGCAATTTTCTGCTTTTTTATGCCTTCAAGATTACTGTATCTTCTATGCATAACAGAAGTTGACAGTAATGGGAAATACATGTAAATTCTCTTGAGCTCTCCCTGTGAGAGTGCAGTGGCTGCATTTTACTGGTTTTATCTAGAATTGGACAGATAAGCTAATGTGAATAAAAATTCAACTAGAAAAATATATTATTTTAATTTAAAATAAAATATATAGAAGCATATCATTTGAAACACAAAGACAAGGAGACTAGCTCAGCTGCTGCTTGGCATGTAGAGTCCAGTGAGATGAACTAGAAGAAGAATCAACCCAACAATTACAATTGTAAGATTCCTATTAAAAAGACAGTCAGACTCATTATTACATACTTTATTGTAAGTCCTTCTAGTCCCTAGTCTTTCAGGCTGTCATTACTGAATCTCCCCTTGTAGTTTGACCTTTCTGTCAGGAATATGCATACAGTGCTGTTGATTTGGATGTGTGCAATAGATCTGGTGCTTCCTTGCAGTTCTAGCTGTGCCATGTGTCACCAGAACACAGAAAGGCTGCAGAGCATCTGTCTGTATTTGGGAAAAGCCTGAAACAGGTCCACAGGTGAATGAGTTTGCTTGGTAATCTGCAAATGGGCCAATGCTTTAGGTTAGGTAACAAAAATATTGAATCACTGGTAATTTCACTTCACATAAACAGTTACTGATTAGATAAAGAATGATCCTTTCTCAAGAAATAAAGCAGTCCACACATTGATTTATCTTTAAACGTTAAAACAGAATTAACAGACCTCTAAATAACAGGTAAGTCTTTTTCTGTACCCATACTTACTCTATGCTCTCCTTAAGCTTGGAAACAGACAGAGGCTTGATTGTTTGATTATAATTCTTTGAATAGGCTGGGGAGTAGTACTTTTATAACAGGAGAAATAATACATTATAATAATTAGAGAAATGTGGATGTGAGAAAAAGATGAAGTGGGCTTTTCTGCAGCTAAAAGTAAGAAATACTCTAGTTCCAAAGCAGTTAATGGACAGCACTTTAACCTTATTTAGATCAAGATAAAATAAGATTATATGGAGTAACCTTTTACAAATTAAACTAATTTTTATAATAGCAGCCAACACAATGAAAAAGGGTCTAGATGTAGACCTGAAACCTCCTCCACTGCATCTGTTTATGTAAAGAACTCATTTGGAAAGACATCAAGCCTCCGTACAAACGTCTTCTCTGAACTTAACACAAGAATTTCTATTATAATGAGTTAATTCCCTTTTGATTTTGAACATTTACTCTTTCTTATTGCATTTAATGTGATGTTACTTAAAACCGACATCATAATCAAGGAGCTGCACATATCTTGTATCATTCTATGTTACTAATATTCTTTTCCTTATCTGTATGGCACTGTTTTTTCTTATTCAATGGATTGCATCAATCCTAACGCTTTTTAGCTGCTGAGGCTGTCTCATCTGCCTTCCGCCCCAGAGAGCTATTGCCTAGGTTGGTATACTGTCCACCGCAGTCTGTGCCTCCTCTTCTAGTTTGCAGGCATACTCTCTCCAAGGACACTTCTTCAATTACATATATGAAGTAATGTTGTTTTACACTGTCGAAGGCTTTGTGTCCATAGGACATGTTTCTTCAGCTCTGATTGTTTCAGTTAAGATTTGAGACTCAGATGTGTTTGGGAATAAAAAACATATTTTGGGAAGAGTCAGATTTTGAGAAACCATTCACCTCTCATTTTGGACTGGTTTCTCTGTGCCTACCATTTACATCTACACTTTGCCTGCTCCCTGGCTTGTTGCAATAAGGTTTTACCTGAAGAAGCAGACTGAAATGATTGTGTATTAGTAAGAAAGAGGAATATGATATTTTTAGAGAAACTTTGAAATAGACTGTTCTGTTTTGATTGTGGGGGAAGGAAGATGAACCTTGTATACATAATATGATCAATGAAGTGAACTCTGTGATGACCATAAAATATCTTGTGTATTTCTTTGATTTGAAATATTAAGGTTTGCCTTCTGCAGGCATGTTAGCAAAAATTAATTAATATAAATAAGAGCATAAGTTTATGGTGCTCTCAATACTCAATTTTGTCTGCCTGTCTGAAAAATTTTATTACCTATTTCAAGTGTAATTTTTCATGAGGCTGCTTACTGCACTTGCAAAGTATGGCATAAATACCCCATGGGAAGGAAGCACTGAGTGTTTACAGGTGAAGTTAATAAGAAGTGATGACTGTGCTGTAAATTTATAGCCTAGATGGCTGCAAATGATGTTCTCTATGTAGGAAAATCCTTAGAGAGGCAGTGTGATTGTCCATTATCATCCATAGATTCAAAATATGTTAAGGGTTGTCATTCAAGAATTATATATGCCAAGTTTAAGTTAATTAGATACAAGACAATGACTGCTTTGACAAAGAGAGCATGATGAGTCCTTTTTCTAATTGGAAACAAAATTGTTTAACTTAATGTTTCGGTAAAGGGTGACATTTTCTTTTCCCATCAAATCGCTGGAGTTAGAGCAGTTTCAGAAGGCTACGTGGTATGTCATTTTCCACTATTTTCAATATCTAACTTTTTTCCTGTTTTTGAAAACACCAGATCTATGTGATCTATTTACTCTTTTATGTTAATGAGTAATTCAGTTACATAACTTTAGATTTGGTCCATTAGAATAAAAAGTATTTAAAAGAGAAAGAATATTCAAATGGTTTAAAATATAGATATAGAAATGATTTAAGATAAAAATAATTAATTACTTGGTAAATCTGAGGGTTTTTTTTCCCGTGGATTTTTCTTTTGATAATGCTTTACTCTGTCAGACAGACAGATGATTGTCCTTTCCTGGCAGATAAAAGGTATAGACACAAAGCTGTTTCAGCTGTTCTGCCTGTTCCAACTTTTGTATGTTGGAAAAAAAATGTTTTTATCCTCTTTCCCAGCCCAATTCAAGATACAAAGTTCTGGTACACCTGCATCATGCTGACATGCATTTCATTCTCCCTTTGTCATACAACAAGCTTTTGAATATATCCTGAAAATGTCTCTAGGCAGATAGTTGAACTAACACTTCACTGGTTTCCTTGAATACTTCTCTGTGCAGCATCAGTAGGAGGCTGGAGCCTGAGGCAGAGTCATACGCACACATATCTGAGAATCTTTCCTGTAACAGTGAATTTGATTCTCCAGCAACTCTGTTGGGGTGTGTGTGGTGTGGGGAACAGGGAAACAAAAGGCAAAATAACTTTCTGGTTTACAAGTTGATTTGAGTTTAACAGCATGAACATCTTTATAACACTTTTTATAAACTACAGGTTTTTAACTTTAGAAAAAGTTTTCATTCAAATAACTCTTGCTTTACAACACTGAAAATCTTTATCAATGTTTTCAGAATAAGAGCTTAAGTTGCATCAATGCTTCAGTGTTTCATAATGAAGTTAAAGAGCAGAATGTTCACGCATAGCACATAGTGCTTCTCCTTTAACCTTATCCCAATTATTTTCTCTTAAGCAAACAACAATTTTTCTTTTTCCTTCTGTAGATTTCTCAATACTATTTTAATATGGCATTTGTCAGCTGGTGGACATACTAGTTTAATTTTTTTACCTTCTAGAGTGGGAACTGCTTAACTCTTGGTTATACTTTTCTCACTCTATGCAGTTTTGTTTTGTCAGCAAATTTAAGCTTTTCAAAGTTGAATCATCTGCTCAGGTATTTATGAAGATTATAAATAAAGGCCTCAAATACTTGAAAACATTCCATTGATGATATAACTCCTAACAAGATTATAGTGCTTTTATCCACCTGCATTAACTCTTATATCTGCCCTGCAAGATTTGGTTTTGAAACTTATCAGAAACACATTTCTCTGCACAAAGGAGAAAATAATCACTGAAATAACATTTCATATTATAACATCTTCCATCAGTGCAAAATATGCTTCTGTACGTCAAATTCTCCATGTGCAGGTGTACCTCCATTGAAGTGCAGTAGTATTCATTAGTTTGTGTTTCTTGCTAGACATGTAGCTCAGTAGCGAAGAAATACAATTGTATTGATCATAGTAATATAATAATAAATATTAATATAATTATCAATTAAGTAATTTGATTCATAAAAAAGAATTATTTCCTAAAATTTTACTTAAGCTATTAAGTCTGCAATGAGTAGATAAAAAAAAATGATAATTGGGCCCTGTATCATCTTAACCTCATCTAAAAAACAGAAGTGTTTAAATATAAACTCAATGCAAATTTCTCTCTATAATTCTTAAAAAAATATTGTAATCTCCATTAAATAGTTGTACCTTCATGTGAGGTAGTTCTGTACTTCCTTATTTAAGCACACAAGAACAAGATTTCCAGACTAGTCTTTCTGAGTTGAGATATTTATCTGAGTTGCACATACCTTGTGAACTTCTGCTCTTCCAATATGCTTTACAGCTGTAGTTTTCTAAACTTTTTGCAGCTTATAGAGATAAAACTCTCAATATTTCTCTGAGATAACAAGACTTCATGTATTACCTTTGTTGCAGACCTCAGATATTCCCTGTTTTTTTCTGGGTTTATTTTAAGGAATGAAGTGTGGTGAATTTGTAATAAGTGGATTGAGTATAGAAATCACTTGTGATATTGGTTAACTCTGTCAGAAAATGGTCTTGGTAAAAACATTATTTGCATAAGGAGAGATTAATGAACATATATGAAGTATTATATAAGAATAAATATCTTGCAGAATAGTTCTTGAGATTTTTTTACATATGAAACCCTGTTTTCTTCAGATTGGAAAGCCTATTCACTTGAAAGTATAAAAAGTCTTTTACTTGGAAAGAATTACAAATTAGAAAAAATTCATACTTCCTTTTCCACCTAGTTGGAAGTTCTACAATGCAACTGTGAGATCTTCTGTACAACTAATATTCCCCACAGTATATTCTGAGACTGGATTATCAGAGCACAGGTTAGATCAGTGAATTTGTATATGAATGAGGAAGAGACATGTTTGTTTCTTCATTCAGCACTTCAAAAATTCATGAACTTTTCCTCCATCTTCAATTTTGAATTTTGTTAAGAAGTTCTTAAATCAGTTCAGAGTCAGCAAAACATTAGCATTAATGAGTTCATTTCCACACAAATTAGCTCGATATCATGCTCACTTCCAGTTGTTTGTGACAGTCATGAACTCACTCCTCCTGCAAGGAGCGTTCATTTGCTTTTTGCACTCAAAATGGGGAAGGGGGGAATTTTAAAAACAAACAAACAAACAAAAAACCCCAAAAAAACTAAAAAGGCATGAAAATGTACCAGTTCATTACAGAATCACAGAATCACACAGAATCACAGAATAGCCAGGTTGGAAGAGACCCACCAGATCATCTAGTCCAACTATTCCAATGCCTAACCACCCTTTGGAACAGTCTGCCCAGGGAGGTGGCTGACTCACTGTCCCTGGAGGTGTTTAAGGTGAGGGTGGATGAGGTACTTAGGAGCATGGTTTAGGGATTGGTGGGAATGGTTGGACTCGACGATCCGCATTGATGCAGCAAACCCTATGGTTTCTCCATAGTTGGTTTTAGAGTACTTTGAGTTACAGAATTCTGAGTACCCAATTTGTTTGTTTCATTTGTCAGAATGTACTAATTCTGTCTGGCAGTTGGTGAAAATACCAATAATAATTTTTTTTTTTTTTTTGTGAACTTGCATTGACTGGACCTGATCACCCAGTTCTCTTGCATGTGCTTCATGATAGCACTCAAGATCACCTGTTCCATAACTTTACTGGAACTGAGGTCAGACTGACAGGCCTGTAGTTCCCTGGATCCTCCCTGCGACCCTTCTTGTAGATGGGCACAACATCAGCCAACCTCCAGTCCAGTGGAACTTGAGCTGGGATTGTTTAGCCTGGAGAAGAGGAGGCTGAGGGGAGACCTCATTGTTCTCTACAACTACCTAAAGTTGTGGAGAGGTTGTGGAGAGGAGGGAGCTGGCCTCTTCTCCCAAGTGACAGGGGACAGGACAAGCAGAAATGGCCTCAAGCTCTGTCAGGGGAGGTTTAGGCTGGACATTATGAAAAAAAATTTCACAGAAAGGGTCATTTGGCACTGGAACAGGCTGCCCAGGGAGGTGGTTGAGTCACCTTCCCTGGAGGTGGATGAGGTGCTGAGGGCCATGGTTTAGTGTTTGATAGGAATGATTGGAGTCAATGATCTGGTGGGTGTTTTCCAACCTGGTGATTCTATGATTCTATGATTGTATGATTCTAAGAATCTGACTTTGCAAATTCCATAAAGAAGATCTAATCTGACCCTAAGTAGTATAATTCATAGAATTACATTCAAATAGAAATGCATTATGGAAAAAATATTTTTGTAGTAGCCAAATAACCTTCCTCATTATTCTCTCATTATTTGATGCAGATTTGCTGTTTTATGCACTATAATAATGTCTTTGTACCATAGGTGTCAGATTAATGATACTGCTGATCATTCAGGCTTTCTCAGAAGAAATATTGAATGTCAAGCTTCTGGTAATCTTTTTCAAGTGAGACATTATAATCATTTCCTTTCAGACCACTGATTTGGCCCTTAATCTGTTTGTAACTCAATATGATTACACTCAGCAGGTTTATGACCTATACTGTAGTTACACTGGTGCAGGCTTCTTTAGTCTCACAAAATCTGATAGGATAATTTAGATACGGTGTATTCCATTATCCCAATCAGATCCTGATGTGCAGACGCAGTTCTATCAGTCTCTTTCATTAAACTCTTTCTTCATGACAGTTCTGGAATAGTGTGAAGTCATCTTGAGACTTGAGATTGTAGTTGTCTATTTATATCCTTTACCAGGTCAGGCCTATGGGTATGAGTAGTTCTTTTTTTCCAGGGTAAAACTATTTCTAGCTAAGATTTGCATTAATTACCACCAAATATGATCACGGAGGCACAAATATGCACTAATAACTTCAATAAAAATCTGTATGTTCATAACGTACCTTGCATGATAATATAATATTCTTTGACATTTCTGTCCTTCTGAGGTCTTCTATCTGTCACAACATATTATATCTATATTCTCTAGTACTCATGTCTCTAATATGTATTTTTCTCAGAGTGAAGATCTATGACCTCTGTTACACAGGATGTCAAACTGAATAGAACACAATGGTCTTTTCTGTTCTTTAAATCATTGATAAGTTTTTATCTGTCAGCTTTGGACTCCAAATATGCATTATCAAGTTCATATCAAGAAGCAAGGATATATTCATCATTTATTCCCATATTTGTTGTTGGTAAGCAATAACACTCTTGTTCCTTTAATGTTATGGGAGCCCTCAAACTGTGTATTTCCAGTTTGCTGCTAATTACTACAATAACTGATATATATGCATGCGTAATACATGAAAGAACCTAAATGTCTTTCAAATTTTATGTTATCAATTAAATATAATGAACACAAATTTCCAAGAAAAAATGAGCCAATGTTAAATTTTTAAGTAATAAAACAAGCATAGAAATGGATATCTGGGTCAAACATTACTGTAAAGATTTTGGAATACCTGTGTAAAAAGATTGTCTGACATCGATATAACCAAGTTCAGATTTAAATGACTGTATTACTGTAATGTGTACTATCAAAGGTTGTGCCATCTGGTAACAATTTGTTCTAAGTTACTTTTTCTGACATCATTGCTAGAAACTTTTGTAAAAGTACATTACAAATGTCAGTGTATGAATTTGCCAAATAATTAAAATGACTGCCTTGTGAATGAAAAAAATACATTGTGCAGTAGCTTAATTCAAGCATAAAATTAGATTTTGCAATCAGTAATTATGGCTGTTTTTAACATTCTACAAAATATCAAGAAACAATGTTTATTAAGTGTACTTCATGTAACAGTAATAAGGTCAGTCCAACTTCTATAGAAGCTGATGCTCTGTTTATATGAATATTTCAAGGCAGTGAATATCCATTTACAGCAGACAAAACAGTACAGAGAAATCAATTTTGAATCATCTGTAGGTGTGCTGAGCCTGGAAGCAGTGACCTACACATGCCATACTAAGGGATGTGAACACCATACACTTATGCTGCTCTGCAGGATTTTCATGCTACACTATGGGATACCATGGCCACTTCGACAACAAACAGGGTTAGTGCACTCTGCAGACCCCTTGTGGCCAGCACTTGCACTGTTAAAAGCCTGTAATTGGGGAGTGATATGCATACAGCTGAACTGAGAACTGGTAAACTCTCTGTACATTCTTGTAATTTCAACATAGCCAAAACTGGAAAATGTTCAGACCTCAGCCATATGAAGGCTCTTGCATATGCTCACATATATGCTCACATATAGAGGCAGATAAAACCACTGAAACAGAAGATTAGGTTCTGTATGTTTTGTAGCATTTATAGACTTCTCAGCTACACCTGGCTGTTTGTACAAACCTGGCTGCTATATACAACCTATACAATCATTTTACCCTATAGCAGCCATATAAAAATAAGTATCCACAAAACGGACATGGAGAAGGACTAAACTTAGAAAATAAATATGTATGTAAACAGACTAATAAAGGAGTTTAAACAGTGCTGATGTTTGAGAATCATCTTCCCATCTCACCTGTATTACCTCCCTAAATATACAGTCGCCTTATTACTGTTTCTCTAATTTTTGTGGATTGTGTAACATACAGTTTGCTTTTAAATTTAGACTGTATCATTGCAAATATGCCACTTCCTGAACACTTGCAGGTGTGTGAGCTCACAGAGAAGTACACTAGGTAGAATGAAGCTTTATATTCTGATGATAACAGACACTTTGCTGAAGAAGTTAGCCCCTGTATGTTCAGAAAAAAAATTACTAGGTTGTCTTAGAATTCTTCATAGGTAAGCCTACACGTTTAAATTTAAATAAACCTATACAGATTCTGAACCGTTCAGAAAAAAAATCTGACTTCTGACTGCTATGAAACAGGAGTTCTTTCATCTTGTAAAGTCCAGACTCCTAGAACTGTTGTTATGCTTTACAATCAACAACAGGAGGCACATTCAGCATACACTGCTCTTCAGAAAAGTCAGAACAATAATTGAGCCAATTGAGCTCAACATTGTCATAACACAAATTCAGCCAAAGTGCCCCAAGCCTTGAAGAAAATGTTCC
Organism: Clamator glandarius; assembly: GCA_033459285.1. NCBI lineage: Eukaryota > Metazoa > Chordata > Aves > Cuculiformes > Cuculidae > Clamator > Clamator glandarius. The sequence goes on from JAUNZM010000195.1 coordinate 392,013, forward strand.
ATAAAAAACAAGCCACTCATCCCACAAGACAAAGCAAAGTGAGAAAGTGGAAACAAGAATCTTGTAAATGTAGAATAGGAAAGCAGTAAAACAGTGGGAGACCAATTAATTTTAGAAGGCAACTGATGATATTTTAGAAATAATTAGAAAGAAAATTATGAAAAAGGCATGAGAAAATTGAAAAAGAGGAAACAAAAAAGGCAAATATATTAAATTAAAATAGAATTCAAGGAGGAAAAAGGAACCCTGCAGTGAAACACTTCGAAAACTTGCTGAAGTCTTTTTCCTTCCAAATTATGTATGACAAGGAGATAAAAAAACATTCGCTCTAGCATCAGCTTAAGTAGACCTTGAAAGTGGAAAAAAGAAAAACCAGTAGCCTCCAAAGATAATGCCATATATAATGTTTTCCAGCAAAAAGCAAGTAAAGTCCTGACAAGAAACAAGATATGCTGGGGGAACTTTTACTAACTTTATATCTATATGGATACATAAAGCAAGCATAATCCATGAACTGTGGAATCACTTAGTATGAACAATTGGAGTGTCCAGGAGCAGTGCACAGGACGTGCATTGTGTATATGTGCACATGCATGGGGGGCAGAGAAGCTCATACCTTATCACAAAACTATTTTAAGCAGAAGTCATCCTGTCCACCAGCACAAAAGAGGCAACAACCAAGGATTTTGGATCTTAATTGACTCCTTTTCTCAAAGCTATTTTCTCCACAGATCTGAAGTGCTAGTCTGTATCCCATTCTAATAGCTATGACAATGTGATAATACCTGAGTCCTTTGATAAATGCAGAAGCCCATACAGCTCCTACTGAGGTAAGGGGAAGAGGGGAAGGATGATGATGGAAGTGCTCTGACAGTGGGAGATACTGTGGCTGTCTGCTTACTCTTATGCTTACTAGTGTTCTGACCTTATTTCTATCAGTGGAAAGAATGAAAAGGCTTCAGTAAGTTTCCAGGCTTCTAGTAGACAGTTTTCATTGACCCTTCCAATGGGAATGAGCAATAACTTTGTAAAAATGGTATGAAAACTCAAGAACAGAGCTGTCTCTTATTCAGGAGTTAGGACCTGATAATTGATCTCTGCACTCCAGTCACAGTAACTCTGATTTTGTGTCACAAGATTGTGAATATTTGTCCCACTTATCCCCCTTCTCTCTCCCCTTCTTCCAGACTTATCCAAATATTATTCTCTGATTTTTTTTCCATTTGGAAATGTAACTTAGTATTGCCCTATTATATACTGTTTTTGTTTCCTTAAAGTCTCATTTCTGCATCTAAGAAACAGTGTCCTTTTAGGCATGTATCGAGTCACTAGTGAAGCCAGTCTGAAATGGCATTGCATAAGTTCCCACAGAATATATATAAAATTGTAAGGAAAATATGGATGACAGCATTATGAGAGAACAGGTCCAAACAGAGAATTAAAGGAATTTCAATGACAAGTTTAGCCACTGAGTAGTTTGCATGAATATCACAACGGAGACAATAACATCTTTTGTAAATGTTCGTGAATGCTCCCTTTCAACTGGGCCTCCTTTTCCCATCTTCCAGACTTGTATTGACTTAAGCAAAGAATACTTATTAACCTTCATAATAGAATTCTTTTTCACAGACCTTAGATGTGGATAACATACTCAGAGTCTATTCACAGAGACATTGAGATTCAGAGAGCGGATGGGAGGGAGAAAAAAAAAAAAAATTTCTTAGTCCCTAGCTCACAGTGAAATAGAGAATGAAGCACTTCACTAAAAATTCAAGGCAATATTTATTGTTAACATATGGGCAATTAAAACTCTCCTTTGGAGGATTATTTTTCTGTGGAAAAAGTCAGGAAGACAGTTTTGTTTGTATTTTTGTTTAATTCACATCTGGACAGATAAATATTTTTTTTTCTCTAATCCATTAAATTTCGTCTACCTATAGAAGTAGGGGATACCTGAACAGATGACACAAATGTATGCTTGCTAGGTTTTTAGGTTTCTTGTGAAATGTTTTTAAACTGAAACAAATATGTAGGTTTATCTTTAGCTAGCACTTTCAAAGAGTCAGAGACATTCTCAATGAGCAAACTCCATCTGAAAGATGGTCAGGCATGTGGTTTGCACAGTGGTGAAAGCAGGGGCCAAGCATACGGTTGGTCTTTCAGTGTTTTGGGGGTTGAGCCCTGCTGTAAAAGTGAAGGAGAAAGGAGGAAGACTGTGTGGTCTTACAATAAGGCCCCTGTTATGTGTCTCCCTAGAGAGATATTGTCTATTCCAATGTGATGCATCTTATTCCTCTGTGCTTTTCCTGCCCTCCCTTAGGAAACAGAGTCCAGGGAATTGTGGGTCATCAGGATCCCAGCAAATCATCAAGGAACTTTGGGAGACAGCTGGATGGAATGAAGAGAGAATAGAGTCCAACAAAAGAGAACATGTACCCTGAAGGGAGACACAGAAAAAGTGCAGACTGCAGCTGTCCAAAGGTTAGCATGAAGCTGGAGCCTTTTGCCACCTCCCTCTGTCTTCTAGAAGGAAACCCAGAAAGTGCAGGAATGCAACACACTGGACGGAAGATGACCCTGACTACTGCCAGTGCCTGCTAATCCAGGACGGCCAATATGCAGGGCTGATTTTGTTTTCGAAGGTGCTGAAGATCCCAGAGTACGATACTTGGATGAAGAGGCACTCATTCCTTATGATGAAAGTCACTAAATGGAATCCTGGTCAAAGGTCTGCAGGTATTTGTATTTTATTTTATATCCAGACTACTTTTTTTCACATAATCTCAAAATAGGTTAAGGATAGACTCTGTACCTTTTTTGGTCTCTTGCCTTTCTTAGTCAATGCTCTGGATTCAAGCCAGGGCTCATGTTCGCAACCTTCAGGATTCTCCATGAAACCTTTTCATCCTTTCTTTCCTACTCTGCTGTCACTTTGTCCCTCTTTCTCTAATAAAATCTTTAAATGTATAATTCAGATAATTTGGATGCCTTCTGGATGCTGAACTTTCAAGTGCTCTGTAGTATATTAAGGCTTTACGTTTTGTATGTAAACTGAAAGTGCTTTGCCTTCCAGCCCCTTCCATACTCACAAGTCCAGAAATAAAAGCTCTGCATTCCAAGTCACTCAGTGCAAACATTGAAATCAATTTTTGCACTCAGCTACTTGTTAAATATTTCTGCAAATGAAATTAATCTACAGCTAAATGTATCATTTAATAAAGTGAAATAAATTGAGTCAAAATGAGAACTTTGAAAGAAAGACATTAATTTTTCTGAATTCCTTCACTAAAGCATTCCCCAAGCATTTACCCCTCTGCTGCAGTATTGTTAGACAGTACTATGTTTTGTCAGACCTGACTGGAATTTGGACTTTTACATTAATAGAATATTTTTCTTTATGTTAGTGGAGAAAATAATTTGAAGATTTACCTGCAAGTCAGGGGCAACAGTTACATTTAAAAGACCTAACTTTGATTTGCTTTTGCAACATCAGCTTCAAAGACTTTTTTCATTCTCTTTCCCTGGACCCTTACTTTATATTCCCTGGACTTTTTTTCTTCTGAGCAACCTTTTCTCTTTCCCTCCGCCGGCTCTCAGGAGAACCACCTCTCAGCCACTGTTAGCCTCTAAATCCTGGTTTGCTTCTGAGCATGACTGGCCTCTCCTCTGAGGTGCCAGTTTCTAAACCTCAACCTTAAATCTTTTCTAAAAGTTTCTTTTCAATAGTCGACATAGTTTTCTCTAATGGTATCAATAACTTCAGTAGCATATTGACTATTTCTTTTATATACTAAGCAGCAGGTACTCAGACACTTTAAGAACCCCAATGTAGTGCAGATTGATTGCTGATTTCATAAACTTCTAAGCACGAAACCTGTGAAATAAAGTATATCCTTTCCCTCTTCTTTTCCCTCTCCATCTGCCTCTCCCTTTTTCTCCTCTCCTTTCCTCTCCTCTCTTCTTTTCTCCTTGTAGCCACAAGAAACTGTGCTTCTCAATGTTTTATGCTAGAATTCATGTTCCTGAATTACATGGTAAGAACTAAAACATTAATACTTATGTCTTAATGATAGCAATCCTAAAAAAAATATTGTTTTTAAATTATAGAAGATAGAAATCATGGATGAATAAAAAGGTTGAATGTTTTTAATTTACATTCCACAAGCTCATTTCAGACAGAACTGAAATTGAATAATCTTTTTGGGTTTTTTTTCTCATTAGAAGTTTAGCAAGAAAATAATTGTGATTTTGCTTTTTTTATTTTAACACAGGGTAAATTCTGCTTTTACATGTGCTGCTGATATGCTCCTGACTCAGTGTACTAATTTAATTGGTATTCTCCGTTGTATGGCATGTACAGAAATAACATTAACTGACTTGAGTTGCAATAAGATGCCAACTCTTCTCTGCTTGAGATTACCCTGTACTGGTCAGAGCTTTGAAGCAGGTCTTCTTGTGTCTCTTCCTTGAAATGATCACATCAATACACAAAAAAAAATCTTTTTTCTTTTTTTTTAACTCTGGAGCTGGATTTTCTGCAATCTCACGATGCAGGAAAATCCAGATGACTGGATGAGAAGACACTTTCTTCCTTTATTGTTCCCAGCAACAGCCTTTTTAAAGAAGTGCATAAAAATGTTAATGAGAAAGATGAACAGCTGCATACCCTTTACAGCATGTCCAGTGTATTTCCAAATCAAATTTCTCTATTGTCTCTTCTGATGTAGACAAGAAAGCAATTGTCACTGCCTCTGGAAATTGTATATACAGCAGCAAAAACATACATGAAATCACCTGAATGTGCCAACTTTTACTAAATGATATTGGTCTGTATTATATCATGAACAACAAATACACCATAATTGGATTATCAGTAAACCTCTACACTGTTTGATTCTTGATATAACTCAATTCCAAAGAGAATGGAGGCACAGAATGATAAAAAAAAAAAAAAAAAAGAAGATATACTATTGATTTACTGGAAAGAGTTATCTACTTAGCACAATTGTTTCCATTAAAGGCAAATTTTTTTATTCAGAAAGACAAATTGTTTTCTGAAGTCCTAGGTGTTTTTCAGTCAATATAGGCAAACAGTTTCTGAATTTCTCACTGTTCATACAAGGCAGTATTTCCTGAAAGAGCTCAAGCCTTATATTTGTGTTTGATAATACAACCTCTTCAAGCTTTGTATAAAGCTCCAGTTATTCCTGCTGGTATTTTCCTGGATTACTGTGTTTCAGACTGGTGCTAGGAAAGAGTTTACGATCAGGGCTTTCAAACAGAGGTGTGAAAACAGCATGAGAGAAATCCCTGGGGAGTAGTGACCCTCAGAAAGGGTTTGCTGCTTCTTTTACCTGGAGTCTGTGTAGATTCTCTGTCCCATTTTTAAGTTGCTGAATTTATAGTGACAGCTATGAATGCAGAGTCAGGCAGGCTATTCACAGCTGTGACATGCTTTGGCTGTCTTGACTGTGTGCCAGCTTAGAAAACACACACTTTAAAAGCAAATATTTCTCTGTTGGATAAATTCCTGCCTTTAAAAAAAGGATATTATGAACCAGAGGAAGTCAGAGAGGGCAGGAATTTGTTTAAGAATGACTAATCGTGGCAAACAACAGTTTGGGATACTTTCATTTTTTCTTTAGCAGTATGTATTTGTTAAAGTCATTTCTACTTAAACTAACAATAGCCTTGAAACTGTATCAAAAGCCAGTCACTGCAGGCATTTGGGACATAAAAATCAGTCACAAAATTTCTCTAGAAAGGTGGGGTGACTCTGTCAGTAGAAAAGCAATCCTTCAGTTTTAGTAGTAACAAAAAAGAGAAATATTTTTAAAAATACACAAGCTGCTTTGAAAGGCAAAGGGGAAAATCAGTCTTTCATTAGGAATGATGATATATTACTAAAATTATGAATCACTTCATCACTATAAATTCAAATTCTTCCATTTGTAATGAGAAGAATCATAGAATAACCAGGTTGTAAGAGACCCACTGGATCATCGAGTCCAACCGTATTGTGTTGCCCATTCTCTCTTAAGCTAGTCAAAAAATATAATAGACATGACATTAAGGCAGTATTTCTCATCAGAGCTTTTCATTTAGCTGAAAAACAAAATTAATGACATTTTTCTTAATTGTTCTTTAATTCAGCTGTTTTTCTTGGGTTGGCCCATTGTTGTGTCTTCTGAAGATAAGATTTATTTTATTCACTCAAACTCTCCAGTGATTCAACAAAAACTATAGAGATTTGTTCTGTCATTATAAGTGCATGAAATACCATAAATCTTTCACTCAGAAAGTCAGACATAAGATTCTATGTAGAAAAGTTGTAAAGAATCATCTTCAGATTTGAGCTACTTCACTGCTAACTTTGGGAAACTGTTGGTCTTTCTTTATTGAATGTTGTTTACCTATTTTGAAGCAGCTGTTGATTTCTAGGCCTTCCTGATCTCACTTTGTATTGAGATTCCTCACACTGATGAGTGTGAAAGGAGGCCTTGATGAGTGGAGGACTGAATTCCTAGCTGCTCCTTTGATTACAGTGACTGGTGCCACAGTTCTTCCAGCTTTAAATACCTCATTTGATGATACTTCTTACACTTGGTTTTAAGAACATCTGTAGTGTCCATGAAAATTCACTTATTCATGTATTGCTTGCTGCAAGGTTAAAAGCTGAAAACTTTTATCTTCTCCTATTGATAATACTTGTTGGTACCTTTAACCATTAGTGTTCACTACAACCGGTGGATGTAGGAGAAGAAAATGCTGGTTTAGCTGTCCTCTCTGTTTAAACTTGGCAGTACCAAAACTGAAGACAAGTCTTCAGATATAACACAAACACAAGATAAGGAATTCAGCTCACCAGTTTGTGGTAGATGTCTAAATTGAAGCTGATTATTATTAATCCTAGAGACAGAGTTGATAACGTACAGAGAAGAAATCCTAACAACTAGATCAGAATGGAAAGAATGACTCTAACAGTTTTTTCTTCATCTACAAAATAGGAAGATAGGAGGCCATGTTAAGCAATACCTAACTTGCAAATAATAAAGCTCGATTAACTTAATTGTACCCTGGCAAACAATATTTAAATCAATAGGCTGATTGGTGTTTGGTTGATTCCTCAACCCCATATAAATGAATATCCACATTTTTTATTACTTTAAATGTAAGAAATATTATATTTTCTGTTGGTTTTTATCCAGTATTTAAAGAAGGGATAACAAAAATAGAAAACAAAAGCGTGGCTTGTATAAACCAGTGATTTACATCCGTATAAACACAAATGGCTATAGAAATCTCACTACTACCTTGATAATACAAAATTTTGCATTCTCAGCTAGAACTAAATGAATATTAATAATGACAATGTGAATTAGAAATGTATCTAAGTATGTAAGATGTATCAAATATGCAGTTAGGAAGAGGATGTATAATTTATTTAATAATATTTTCTAAGCCACGTGCAACTCTGAAGAAGTAATGAATATTTCATAATTCACAATAATATCTAACTAAAATCTCTCTTTGTTACACACTATCATCTTGACTGGAATAAAATAAATTCTTTATTTTAGGTTCACTTCTGCTTCAAATTTCTCTGAAAGCAGCACAGAGCAATAACAAGTCAAATTATCATTAAAAATATATGTTCTTTCTCCATGCCCACAAACTGAATGCATGAGTAGTTTTAAGGGTGCCCCCTCCTAATCCTTTTATCCCCAAATGTGAAGAAATTTTTTAGTAGATCTACATATGGGAAGTTATTTAACTGCATTGCTAGACTCAGCTACATCTACAAGGATCAGGAAACTGCAGGGCTGGATTTTCAGCTCTGTCTTTAAAAACGCTCCAGTACTCAGTTCTGTTAGGTCAGCTGTGAGCTTGGCACTAGTAGTGAGGATGAAAACTTTATTTCACAAAAAGCTATGGCAAATATTCTGTAAATATCACCAATAAAATGCTACTCCTGTGGGTTTTTTTAATACACTGGGACTCATATTTTCAGTGGAAGGAGATATCCATAACTTAGTGAAATTTTGCCCCAACTGGGAAACTACCTTGTTCACATCATAATATGCCTCGCTTTTCTAAAGGACAGTTCTTACATACTCTGACATCACACTGATGATTTTAATGACTTTTACATAATATTGGTTTACATCCAGAAGGAACTACTAGAAGAGTTCTCTGAATGGTAATGAGTGCTATTCATCTGAGTAACAAAAATGAAAATGTTCTGCCCTTCTCTCCCATGCACAAGATCAATAACTGAAGACACTGGGCTTGAGATTTTAGCTCACTGACAAAACATAAATTAATTCTAAGGCAGTCGTCTTCTAGAAACATTTGTATAAAGATTCCAGGACTGAGTTCAAGACTATTTAATGCAGTACATTAAATACATATTTGATGCTTATTGATATGAGAAAGCCAAATTCACAAAAGAGAATTCACAATCTGTCATAATATGCAAAGGTTGAATGGAATAAAAAGGAGAATTTGTTCCAGTGAAGAAGAGAAAAAAAAGGCTCAAAAATACATGCTTCACAAAAATTTATTACAATCTATCAAATATATAAAGCTAGTGAGAATAATATTTTTTTGTAAAAAGCTCTGAAAAATAATCATCTTCTCATTTGACTTGAAATCAGAATAAAACTAACATATTAAAATAAGTTATTTTCTGGTGGAATAATTTTCATTGAGTAAATATGTAATTTCATAACATGGAAGGCCGTGCAGGAAAGGCTGACTGACTGCACGCAGGATGCTGACAAATGCACAGTATAAACAAATTGTATGGAAAATAATGAAAATAGAGTAAACATTCTGTCACTTTTAATACTAATACATGGATGGCAGAGGGAGTTTCAGAGACAAACTGATTTTGGTTGTCATTGTTTTCCTTTTCACTTCAGTGGGAACGACAGAATAATTTTCTCACTGACTGTATCTCACTTGTGTCAAATTTAAGCATATTCAGATTATTATCTTCCAAATTTTCCAGCATCCTATCCAGGTAATGTGACACAGTCCGCAAGTAATAACCAAAAGGTCTGGCTTCAAGTGTTTTTACTGCTTCTTATTTTATGAGATAGAGTTAGCATAATTAAATGAAGTGGGAAATAACTTACTTAGTAATAATAAGAAGGAAATAATAAGGAAAAAACCAAGAGGTTTCTTCGCCTCCAGCTCTCTGAAATATGTTCCTTATTCTGTGTGAGACAATTGTTTCTTTTACTGGAGAACATCATGAAACCATCTAACCCAGGAAACTGGACTCTCCCCAAATGAGAAAGATCTGATTTGGAACACTGATATCATAAACATACTATGTATTTATTTAGTTTATGAAAATTTCAGAACTGGCTCAGTTTTGTTATCTAGTTGATTAGATGTGTAAATAAACACATACTCACAGCAGGGAAGATACCTATTGTTCCCAAACAGTGTTTCTTTATTACTCCTTCTGTAACAGAAAAAGGATTTTATTGCTTTTCACACATAAAAATTTTGGTTTGGTTTGCTTTGGTTTAGTTTGGTTTAGGTTTTGGTTTTGGTTTTAATTTATGTTCCTTGTGTAAATTTTAAGCTGGGGAAGAATTTAATAAATGTTAAAAAGTTTTGCAATATTTTGCAAATGCTTATCTATATATAAAGCACAGCTTCTGAAACTTGTTTTGCATCACCCCTAGTTCCAAATCAGTAGACTCTCGACTTTCATGTTTTTTCAGATAGATATTTTGACATAGGACTTAACTCATATCTAATTTAAAGTGATTCATAGACATGCTACTGCCATTCAGAAATAAGATGAGGGACAAAACATACTATGCTTAGCAGTGTTAATTGGAAGGTGCAATGTAATAATCCTCCACTTTCTCCATTGTAACATCATTGGTAATTACTGAATACTTTTTACATGGTAAGAAAATGAAAAACAATCTATCTATTTGGCTAAAGAAACAAAATGGAAACACATTAAGAAGATAAGTCTCAAATAAATTTCCGCTTCCTTATTGACAACATGCAGCAGATATTTCAAAAGGCAACAAGGAACCTCTGCATAAGTTTTGTGTTGCCTAAGCTTGGGTTTGAGGTTTAAGTGGATCCTTTTACTGGGTAGAATATGCTAATCAGAGGGATGGGCTCAGGAAAGAAAAAAATAGGAGGACACTGAATGGAAAGATCTAATGAATGAAATGTTGTGCCTGCAGGAATCAGTGATAGAGCACAATACATTAAAAGAGGGTAAAATAGTAAAATGAAACTGAATTTCTGAATATAAACTGTCACTTTAAAAACAAAATGGGTATTTGCTGTTAAAGTTTGTCTGTCATGAAATCAGCATTATACATTGTACATTCCTATAGTATAAGTATTTGACAATGAATGAATTGTACTTTTTTGCGAGCTTACTCACAGACCTGTGCATTGCTGATATTGATTATCTGAAATTGAGGCGTTGCAGACGACTGCATCCAGACAAAATACAGGTATCTTTGCACTGAAAAGCATACAATCCAAATAGCACCCTCTCAAAAAAGAAAACATAGTTATGCTATTCCAGCATAATTTGCACAAAAATTGTTCAAACTTGAATATTTCTTGTAAAGCTTTTTCATTCCAGGATTATGTGCTACTAGAGTGGAGTGGTACATGATATAATACAATCAAAGTAGCTGCAGAACTATGTATACTTTCTTGATATCCTGGTAAGAAATACTTGCTGCCTGTTGAGATACAGATTTCCATGTCCCCATAGCATATGCTAAGCACAAATAGCTGATATTTGCTTAGTCATCCAGGTATTACCATAGAATTACGGAATCATAGAATAGTTAGGGTTGGAAAGACATTAAGGATCATCTAATTCCAACCCCCTTGCCATGGGCAGGTACATCTCACTATATCAGGTTTCCCAAGGCCAAAGGAAGTTGTGGCTGCCTCATCCCTGGAGGTGTTCAAGGCCAAGTTGGATGGGGCCTTGGCTAACCTGATCTAGTGGGATGCCCCTGCCCATGGCAAGGGCGTTGGAACTGGGTGATCTTTAAGGTCTCTTCCAACCCTAAGTATTCTATGATTCTAATATCCAGAACTGTTAAATTTCTCATCCTAAAGTGAAGTGATAATTACAGACTTCTCAAAAAAAAAAAAAAAAAGAAGAAACAAAAGAAAAAAAACAAAAAGGGAAAATATAAAAATGTTTAAGGCATCATGTCAACAGACTGATGAAAAGGCATATAAAAACAAAGACTCTTTTCCCTACCTCTCCCTCCACCTGCCAAAACAAACAAATAAAAACTAAAACATTTCACTCCATACTTCGAGTTTTGAAAAATACAATTAGATGTCCTATCCTCCTTTCCAATATTTTTTCAGGTAATCTTGACTGTAATGCAAACAAGTCTGATGATCATATTTTCTGTGGTTTGTTCCCAGATTTCTATAACCTCCATTTTCTGTTATTTCAGTCTTATATAGTTTTCAAGCTCCCTTGTTCTGCTAACGTCCAAACTCTTGACTTGCAGTTATTCAGCTTTTTATTTTTCCAAAACACTTGAGGATATGCATTGGACAGGCTAAACCAAAGTCTGCTATCAAGTGTGTGGTTTTGCTTAACTTCTGGCCAAGCTGCATAAAGTTATTAACAAAAGTCTGCCGACCCAGTCTGCTCATCCATTTTAGTATTTTTAAAGCAGTTAGTCATCAAGGTATTTGAACATCTAAATATATTTATACTTTTAAACATTTATCTAAAATTTTTGCACATACATTTAAAATTTACTTCACTGCTAAGAACAAAAAAAAACCCTTCAAAACAAAGTAAAACAGGTAAAAACAGGCCCCAGCTGAAGAAAAAAATGGCTGTATCATAATACAGAAGGTGGTCTTTTCTCTGTTGACTGAATGCATATGTGTTTACAGCAGTAGCTAGCTCAGAAATGCATTTACAAGCTTGCAGCATGTGGTATGTCAAACTGGTGATAGGCAGATTAGCATACTGTCTTGGGAAGATTGAGGATGAGAGATTTTTTCTTCACAGAAGTGACAGGAGAAGGATTAGCATACAGTAGGGAACTAATGTCTCCTAGCAAACATAAAAGCTTCCCAAGAACTAACTTAATCCTTGAGCTGTGTGACTCATTTAAATCTCAGTTTACTATCAGTTTTAAGAGGGGAAAAAAAGAGAAGGAACTGAAAGTGTTTTGGGTTTTCATTTTCCAATTAAGAAAATTACTATATTAATTTTAGTGAAAGACAAAGACGTTTTATTTGATATCAACTTTCCTGTTTAGATTCATGTTGATTTTTCTTGTGAATATGAAAGACCAGAAAAATGATAGGTATAGGAAAAAGAAAATTAACAAAATTTTCAGCCTTTTCTTTCTGGAAGTAAAAAGAAGATGAAGGTCACAAAATCTGTGGAATGTTAAATTGTAAAATATTTCTGTGATACTCATTTTTTTATTATGGTTTGGGATTTTATGGCAAACTATGTTGAACTTCAGAATTTCATTCAAGTTTACTCAGAATACTCAGTAAACAGAGAAAATACTCTGCAAAGCAAATTCTGTGGCAGTTATCAAAACTCAACTATGGTCAGTGGAAAGCTAGCTGTGAGTTTGAGAGGGGTTTGTCTTGCAATCCTGCTAGCAATTTTATAGGAAACTGTGCTCTGAGATCACCTGAGCTCACAGCTGCTAAATGTGTCAAAAAGCATGATGGGGGACAGCAGATGCTATCTTGGATTCTGTAAGGCTGTATCGGGTGTAGTCAGTCACTGCCTGGTGAGAATCTACTGCTAGAAAGAGAAGGGTACACAGCACTTGCAAGTGACTTAAAAGTGCATTTAGAAGAGTCTGAAACAAATATGGTAAACTAACCTATGAAATGAAAGGAGCAGATTTTGATTGGATCTATTTCCAGTTAGCTCAATAGGTTCATAAAACCCAGATTAACTGCCAAGGACAGATTAGGAACATACATATCTGAGGGCTGAGATATCTCTTTCACTGAAAGTTCACAGTTAAATCAGATTAAAAATTTTGGCCATTAACATTCCATTGTTATCTTTCAAAGTTCAAATTTAGAAAGATTATTCTCAAGTAAAAAAGTAAAAAAGTATGGAATTTCAGGAAAGCAAACTTCCAGATCTTCAAGGAATTAGTCAGTAGGATTCCCTGGGACATGGTCCTCTGAGACAAGGGAGCAAAACAGAGCTGGAAAATATTCAAGGATGCTTTCCATAAAGCGCAAGAGTGCTCAATCCCCATATGTGGAAAATCAGACAGGAAAGGGAAGAGATCAGCATGGCTGAGTCACGGAATCATAGAATCACCAGGTTGGAAGAGACTCACTGGATCATCAAGTCCAACCGTTCCCACCAATCTCTAAACCATGCCCCTCAGTACCTCATCCACCCTCACCTTAAACACCTCCAGGGAAGGCGAATCAACCACCTCCCTGGGCAGCCTGTTCCAGTGCCCAATGACCCTTTCAGTGAAGAATTTTTTCCTTATGTTGAGCCTGAACCTCCCTTGGCAGAGCTTGAGGCCATTCCCTCTCGTCCTGTCCCCTGTCACTTGGGAGAATAGGCCAGCTCCCTCCCCTCCACAACCTCCCTTCGGGTATTTGTAGAGAGCAATAAGGTCTCTCCTCAGCCTCCTCTTCTCCAGGCTAAATAACCCCAGCTCTCTCAGCCGCTCCTCATAAGGCCTGTTCTCCAGCCCCTTCACCAGCTTTGTCGCTCTTCTCTGGATTCGCTCCAGAGCCTCAACATCCTTCTTGTGGTGAGGGGCCCAGAACTGAACACACTATTCGAGGTGCGGTCTCACCAGTGCTGAGTACAGAGAGAGAACAACCTCCCTGGAGTCAAGACCTGCTGGTTAAACTGAAGAAGAGGGAACTATACAAGCAGTATAAGCAGGGACACGGAACTTGGGGTGTGTATAGGGACACTGTCCAGTTGTGTAGGGGTGAAGTCAGGAAGGTCAAGGCACAGCTGGAGTAAAGACTAACAAGAAGGGCTTCTACAGGTACACCAATCAAAAAAGGAGGATCAAAGAGAATGTACACCCACTGATGGTTGGAAATGATGATCACTTATCAACAGACAAGGAGAAAGCTGAGTTACTTAACCATGTTTTTGCCTCAGTCTTCACTAATAACCGCTGTCCTCACTGCTCCTGGGAGGCTACAAAATAATCCAAGGGCTGGAGCACCTTCCCTATGAGGACAGGCTGAGAGAGTTTGGCTTGTCCAGCCTGGAGAAGAGAAATCTCCGAGAAGATCTTATAGTGACCTTCTAGTACCTGAAACGAGCCTACAAGAAAGCTGGAGAGGGACTATTCATAAAAGAGGCTGACAAGTCAATAGTTTGCAGGGTCATCTCTTCTACTCTTTTTAAAAATGAGCACAACATTAGCCTTCTTCCAGTCAGCAGGGACTTCTGATTGCCATGATTTTTCAAATATCATGGAGAAGGGCTTGGCAACCACATCAGCCAATAGCTTCAGGGCTCTGGGATGCATCTCACCAGTTCCCATAGACTTATAAATGCTCTGGTTCCTCAGATGGTCATGAACTTGATCCTCCTCTATAGTAGGAGGGTTTTTTCCCCCGGTCACCATCTTGCTGTCCCATGACCCAGGAGGGGTGAGGAGAGAAGTTATCGGTGAAGACCGAGGTAAAAAAGTTGTTGAGTACCTCGACCTTTTCCTTGTTTGTTTAAACAAGGCCACTATTCCCAACCAACCTTCAGTGGGGATATGCTCTCTTTGACTTTCCTTTTTTGATTGATATACCTGTAGAAGCCCTACTTGTTAGCCTTCACTTCCCTTGCGAAGTTTAGCTCCAGCTGCACCTTGACCTTCCTGACTTCATCCCTAAATACCCATGTGGTGTCCCTATACACATCCCAGGTTCCCTGTCTCTGCTTGCACTGCCTGTGCAGTTCCCTCCTCTTCTTCAGTTTAATGGGCATGTCTCGATTCAGCCATGTTGGTCTCTTCCCTTCCCTGCCTGATTATCTGCATATGAGGACTGAGCACTCCTGTGCTTTATGGAAGGCATCCTTGAATATTTTACAGCTCTGTTGTACTCCCTTGTCTCAGAGGACCACATCCTAGGGGATCCTAACAAGTAATTCCTTGAAGAGCTGGAAGTCTATTTTTCTAAAGTCTCAACCAAATTCCAGTTCATAAGCTTAACATGCAAGAAATTTGTTTAATCTATAAAATGAAAATAAATTCATAGAGGCTGCACTCCTTTATTGGCCATTTCATAGAATCATAGAATCATAGAATAACTAGGTTGGAAGATATCCACCGGATCATCGGGTCCAAACATTCCTATCAACCACTAAACCATCTCCCTCAGCACCTTGTCCACCCATCCCTTAAACAACTCCAGGGAAGGTGACTCAACCACCTCCCTGGGCAGCCTCTGCCAGTGCCTAATGACCCTTTCTGTGAATTTTTTTTTTCCTAATGTTCAACCTAAATCTCCCATGGCAGAGCTTGAGGCCATTCTCTCTTTTCCTGTCCCCTGTCACTTGGGAGAAGAGGCCAGCTCCCTCCTCTCCACAACTTCATTTCAGGTAGTTATAGAGAGTAATGAGGTCTCCCCTCAGCCTCCTCTTCTCCAGGCTAAACAACCCCAGCTCTCTCAGTCGCTCCTCATAAGATTTGTTCTCCAGCCCCTTCACCAGCTTTGTCGCTCTTCTCTGGACTCACTCCAGAGCCTCAACATCCTTCTTGTCGTGAGGGGCCCAGAACTGAACACACTATTCGAGGTGCGGTCTCACCAGTGCTGAGTACAGAGGGAGAATAACCTCCCTGGACCTGCTGGTCACACTGTTTCTGATCCAAGCCAAGGTGCCATTGGCCTTCTTGGCCACCTGGGAACACTGCTGGCTCATGTTCAGTCGGCTGTCAACCAACACCCCCATGCAGCTATGGTTCCTTGTCTAGTGGGTATTCTAGGATGTGTTATTGCACTGGTTTCAGAGTTGTGATAGAGTTTTAAACAATATAGTGTTTAAGCACCCTAATTCTGCTCTACGAGGTTGTTGAGTCACCATACCTGGAAGTATTTAAAAGATGGGTTGATGAGGTGCTCAGGGACATGGTTTAGTGGTTGACAGGAATGGTTGGACTCACTGATCCTGGAGGCCTTTTCCAACCTGGTGATTCTGTGTGTGATCCTTTTCCCACCTTGCCACCTTACCACTCCATCAAAAAATGGAAAAAAAATCAGAAAAAATCTGGAGGAGGAGGAGGAAATTCTCTCAGAAACTCAACCTAATGGTTATTCTACTTTTACATAGTACACGTAAATTTTAGCTTCAAGATAGGTTGCTCATTTAGATGATGTATCTTCCCTCAGATGTCACTCTAACATTAATACCTTTTTAACCTGTTCACAGCTTTTACCATTTATCAGAAGATACATGTTTTTCTGAAAAATTCACAGAACTTTTCAGGTCTGGCTAGCAAGTCAAACCTCTAATTCTATTTTAAAGATTAGATGGAAGGCCATATTATTCTCTTTGCTTCAACAACAACAACAAAAATTTAGTGAGATAGGATGAGGAAAAAAGCTTTTCTTTTCCTAATCAGCTTAGCTTTGGAATATTTTTAAGGCAAGCAAGTGTCAATATGAGAAGCAATGGCTGAGTTCTGTAGTTAGTTTAAATTCTAAAACAGGCAGAAACCTCCAGGTAATAAAGTTAGGCCTTGGGTTTCAGACAGCTAAATTGAAAGACAGACAGTGGGATTACATTAACTCCAAATGCCTGGAACTCATCTGACCAGCTATATGAATCCTGTCTCCAGAATTGCCCATCTCTGGTAGCAGCATCTGTGTGTTGCAATCTTTCTCTACAGTAGGGCACAGCAGACTAATTTCTTCCCACCCAAATTTTGGGCAGGATTTTTTCTGTTTAGAACCCTATTTCCTTTGCACAATGCACGACTGAAACCTCTGAGGAAACTTAAAATAATTTTTGAATATTCCTGACAATAATAATCACACTTGCTTTGTTTTCTTCTGCTTACACAATTTGTAATAGTAGCAAACTTTCTTAAAAGAAATATGTCTTTTGGGTTTGAATTTGCTGTTCTGTTAAGGGTAAACACAATTTATGTAAACAATGATTTTGATGAAGTTCCCCAAAAACTTTTTTTGAAATCTAGGAGGGCTTTCTGGTCACTTTCAGAAGTAAGGAGAATGATTAAAAGGTCCAGAATACTGGATCACATCAAAGCAAAAGTGTACCTGATACAATTTCAGTGTGGAAGAATGATGTATTTTTCCATCTCAAATTTTCTCACAGAATTAAATTGTCATTCTCTAGCAAGCTCTAGACCATGAAACTTCACTAGAATAAAAATTGTTTAATATTGCAAAGATATATCATTTCCTCTGTAAAACCTTTATAAACCTTTTCTGTAAATACCCTGTATTTCCTCTCATCTTTCTTCCTTTAAAAGTTTGTTTGAAAGACTATCTGTCTCAGGTAATCTGTTTATTCTATTATTTTCAGTGGTGTGTAGGCACCTCCAAATCTAACATATTTATCCACACAGACCCTCCACAAAGTAGAAAAAGGAGTTTGAAAGCAGGTGCATAAAATATCTAGAAAGCAATTGCAATGGCTTGGTCCTTTTCCACTTTCACAATTACTTGCTATACAAACCATTGTTAACTCACTTCTTTCTTTACATAGATTAGAAACTATTCAGAAAAGGACTATCTTCCAGTTTTTACGTCTACATTAGGGATTTAGACATACCCACAAATATGTTAAGCATGAGTAATGATCATATTTAACTAACCCTGCACTTCTGTAGATTCTTATTTTCTCAGGCTCTGTTCTGAGATAGCATTCACATTAGTTTGGACATAGGTTTGTCAGGACTTCAACAAGCTGAAGGAATTGGACCACAGAGATCCTATAAATTTCTACAAACACAAATGCAAAGACCTGTACCTTGGACAGAAAATTTCTGTGAAGTTGGAGGATTCAGATAGCAGGGATCAGCTATGCAAAAGAAGATCAGAGTTTTTGGAGATGAATGGAACACAAATAAGAAATGTTGCCTTGCAGCAGTGAAGTTTAATTATATCCAAGTGAACAGCTACATAGACAAGGACTGTAATTTCTTCCCTTCATTTAGTGCTCATGAGGCTACAGTGCGTTGTTTCTAGCTTTGCATATATAGGTAGAAGAAAACTATTTAAAAACTGGTGTAGGCTCAGCAGAATACGGCTAGTATGGTCAGGAGGCTGGGGCAGGATATAAAAAAGCACTCACTGAAACTGTATTTCTTACCCTGGAAAACAGAAGGCTATGAATATCTTATTATAGCCTTTCACTACCCAAACAAAGGGCTGTCAAGGTGGAACCAGACACTTCTCAGTTCCACAGAGCAAAAGAAAAAAAAAGTCAAAAGTCCAGAAGTTACAAAGGGGGAAATTACAACTGGACATGAGGAAAAAGGTTCTGACGATAAGAAGCCCCAGAAGAGTGGACCAGAGAGTGTGTGGAACCTTTCCCCTTAGAGATTTTCAGAATTCATCCGGACAAGGCCTTGAGCAACCACATCTAAGTCTGGATTTAGTGCTCTTTATGCAAGATATTCAACCATACAAGATATAGAGGTGCCTTCCAACCTAAATTATACTATGATTCTTATGAGGACTCAGTGACCTGTGATGCCTATACTATAGATGCCAATATGTATTCCTTTAGCACAAGACTTAGCATCGTTCATGACCTTCAATTAAATTGTCTAGTTCCCAGTCCTGACACCCAAAAAATCATAGGAAAAGAAGACCGGCTAATCAGCTTTTGGATTTCAGGAAAGCCATCTTTTTCTGGAGAATTTTTTTTTTTTTGTGGAGTACAAAGTTAAAGGACCAGTTATAGAGGAACAAGGTATATATGTACATTTCAGAGACAGCGGGCAAAAAGAGAAAACAACAGCTGGAATAAGGATGGTATGGCAGTGAACTAAAGATTACTGGAAGTTTGAATATCTTCAGAAAATAATTCATGCAGGCTCAGACACAAATGTGTAGGCTTGCTCTTCCAGTTGGATAGGATTAGAGAGAAATTACTTTATCAGGAGAATCCCAAGTGACTGGGATTATATGAGTCAGTTTAGCCAGTCCATGAGCAATGCCAGTCCCAGCAAAATGACACCCACTCGCTGTTACTGCTGAGCATGATGTCATGTGGTATGTAGTGTTGTTTTGGTCAGCTGGCATCAGCTGTCCTAGCTGTGTCCACTCCCAGCCTACTCACTCGCAGGCTAGAACAAGAAGTAGAAAAGGTCTAAACCCTGTGTATGCACTGTTCAACAACAACTAAAACGTCAGTGTGTTATCAACATAATTTTTATAAAAATTCCAAACCATAAAACTATATAAGCTACTAATATGAAAATTAACTCTAGCATAGCCAAAACCTTAAAGGCTCTAGAATAAAAAAACATTTTTTGCTATAATACTCAGATCATACATAGAAAAAAACTTCTGAGAAGTGTTTTCTCCTTCGAGTGATTCACTCATGAACATCCCTTTTTCATGTGCTCATCTTCATAATTCCTTTGTCAGTATTTACTGTTAGACTTGATCTTGCAAATATTTCTGTAAATCCTTAGTCCTGTTATGGATAGCAAAGTTTCTGTTCACATCAGTAAAGTTAAGCCACGCACAAGGTTTTGGAGTTACTCAGGGCTAATGTTACAGTAGTAATGATTCATGTGGGGCACAATGCTTACATCTTGGAACGGTCTGCCCAGGGAGGTGGTTGAGTCACCGTCCCTGGAGTTGTTTAAGGTGAGTGTGGATGAGGTACTTAGGAGCATGATTTAGGGATTGGTGGGAATGGTTGGACTCGACGATCCAGTGGGTCTCTTCCAACCTGGTCATTCTGTGATCTATATATTATCTTCATTTTCAGAGTGCAAGCACATGAGCTGGTACCTTTTGGAGGGAAGAGAGATTATCAGAGAGGGGAGGTCCTGAAGAGGGTCCAGGAGCCAGCAGTCCACTCTGCTCTTGGTCTGTCACGGCCAACTTGGCTGCAAGTTTACAGAATTTTTTTGTTTGCTTGTATGGGTTTTTTTCTGTTTTCTCTGTGTCTCTATGTGTCTCTGCATAAAAGGCTAAGTATTGTGTGTGTGTGTGTGTGTGTGCGCGCATCTTAGGGGTTGATTGTTATTTTTTAAGTTTAAGGACTTTTTAGTCTTTGGGGAATATCCTCCAAAGAAAAAGTCTGAGGCACGTGTATCTCAAAGTGCTTACTACTTTATGGTCCAAGCACAGCCTTAAGAGTTTCAGAACTGATTTTAGTACTCTATTTGCTCTACTAGTGAAATAATTTAAAAAAAAAAAAAGTTATTGTTTATTCTCCTAAATATAGCTGTTATTTTTATTCAGAGCAATCCTGACAAACCTTAATAGCTCTTTTAGAAACACATTAAAAGCCACAGTCCTGGTTTTGTTTAATCCTTATTTTTTTGATGTTGCTGAAAGTGATTATAGCAATTTTGAAGGCTCTTTGGACTGCTTCCTCATTCTGCCCTTGACCCAATTCACCTATAATTTTCTTTTTAATTTAATTTGCTGCCTACTCTTTCCTAAAGGGTCAAGAGTCCCATATGTGTAGCTTGGAGAGCAGCATAGTGTAATGAGGAACCATATCTGTTTGACATTCAATGGTATTTGGTCTTTGTTTTTCTTGTAAGTCTATGGTTTCAAAAATCAGCCCTAAAATATTTTATACATTTTATACATTCTTTGTATTACTTGTTCTTGCTCTGTCTGAATTATTCCCACTCATTGGCCCAAATAATGAATTGTTCTATCTTATTTTATTTACCAGGGTGAGAGGGAGCTGTCGAAATCCTCTGGGGATTTTTAGTTCATATGGGAACTGGAAGCATTATTAGAGTCTTAGCTTTGAGTTAACTGTGATAGGTAAAATCTGAGGTAGCATGATTTTTTTTTTAATTTATGATGTGACAGGAAGTTGTCTCCTTAAAAAAAAAAAAAAGAAAAAAAAGTGATCTTACAGTGTCCTTTACAGGCTGTTCCTCATGGTAGGGATAACTGATATTTTGGAGATTCTAAAAGCAGAAATAAAGTAAAAGTTCATACCCATTTTCTGAATGCATTAATTTCTTCCAAGATGTACAGGGCTTTAGAAAGATTTCTTTTAAGTGATCTTTTTTCTTGCATGTCTTCTACTCTTATTTATTGATCTTGAGTCAACAAAGGCTTGTAAATGACTGTCAGTGGCTTGTTAAGAACTAAGCAGAGCTTTCAGGGAATGACTTGAGTGCTTCCTTAAATGCTTTCCAAACTGAAAGAAAAAGGCTTCTAAAATTGGGAGTTTGTTGTCAATTTACATTTCTGAAAGTTATGTCTGACTGTAAAGCCAACTCTTATTTCCTCCCAAGGGCTAGGCATGAGCACGTTGTATTAATTCAAGATTCTTTCTTCCATCATTGCAAACCAAAAATGCACAATTTACAGACTTCCAAGTAAGCCCATCTTTGGAAAACATGCACAAAAAATCATTAGCTGTTTTTAAGGTCATTGTTCTAAAATATCAAGAGGGTAATAGAGGTGATTACAAGCCTCACCAAGAAGGCATAAATAGCATCTCATGGGATATGAGGGGGACAGGAAAGACAATGTTCTGCTTTACCATCTGTGGAAGTGGCCTTATGAGGAATGAATGTTGCTTGAGTGATACACTGCTATTTCTCCTTACTGTTCAGTTGCACTGATTGGTGATATAATGAACCAAATAACACAGAGAAATTCTGTGCACCAGATGGCAAGCTCAGCTCCTGCAATTTGCATTTTAAAACCAAGCTGGAAAGATCCCCAAATTCTTTCCTGCTGCTAGTTAGAAAACTCAAATAGTTTGAAAGTGATTATCATAGTTTTTGATGCCAATGAGGAGCAAGAACTGACAGCACCATCCTGTAGAAATCTTTGCAATAGTACATGGGGTACAAGATACTTTAAGTAGTTAGGAGTTCAAGGGAATTGAATTAGGAGGTTGTACTTTGGGAAAATATAGGGCTGATATGAATAGCTAGTTTGATAATAATGTATTACTTAACACATACCCCAAATTAAGTTGGTTACACTATTACAAAACAATACACTGTCCTAGGTAATGAACTAGCTGTTCACATCATGCCTGTGATTTCACAAGTAGAATATAATTTACAACCATATTTAACACATGCTCTAAGTTAAGTTGATGTCTCTTGCTTCATCATATTGTCTTCTGCAGTTTTCTCAGGAAACCCAGCAGCTGATCTTGTGACTTCTCCACTAACCAAACTTCCTGTTACCAAAAAATGTAGATCCTAATACTTTTATCTTCTTATACACTTTTTTTTTGGTTTCTGAATTGATTCTAGGGTCTGTGACTTTTCTAGAGTTGATAGCTGCTCTTAAGAGATCTTCCAAAATTTAGACAGAAAGATTAAACTTCTCCCACTATAATACTAATGCTGGCTAGTACTTTGCAATGGCAGTATTTATTAATAATAAAAATGAATGAAACACAAAATATTTAAAATCAATAGTGTTCTGAAATGTTTATGCACATGGATTTTTTTAATGGAATACAGTGCATTTTCTAAGGAAAAGACACATCTATTCCAGAATATGAAAATCTAAAAATAAAGTTACTCTACATCCCGCCTTCCTAGTGGGTAAGGAACTACAACAGACACTTGTAGTAACAGTAATTCACCTTGTAGCACATGCCCAAAGCAATCAGACTTCCCATTTTCATATTATGATATATGATCACATATCTGTATCAGCAGCTGAACATAAAATATACATATCTGTCATCACACTCCGTGAAATTGCATTTAATAATTAAAACTTGCTATCTTGCTCCAAGATCTACTGCATTCTAGTACCTTCAGCTTGCATGTGAAGTAAAGGCATTATATGAATGGCAACTTATGTATCTTATTATGGCTTTTGTTTCTGTTTACAAGCTTTTGCTTCAACTGCATTCCCACTATTTCTTCTTTCTGTCCTTTATGCAAGCTGAACTTCATAACTGACTTTGGTAGTTCATGTAGTTAAGCAGTGAGTGGCTGGTTGTAACATATGTCAAAGATGAATAACTTCTTCACTTTTTTTCCACTTTAATCAGTTTTCTGAGATTAATTACCAGAGGTAGTTATTGGCTAGTTTATTAAAATAACAAAACACCTGAAGAAAATGAATAGCCTTATATCTTAGCAGTAGGGTTGCACATCAAGAAACTCCAAGTCAGTTGTCAACTCTACTGCAGTTTTGTGCTAATGTGAAGTAATTAACAAAACAATATACATTGTACAAACAAGCTAAGGCAATTTATTTTCCTTCACAAAGGCATGGTAGAAGAAATGGTAAACCCTTTCTTCTGTCTATTAATCTTGCATGGGGACTTACTAGCTTGATGTAGTGAATT
Organism: Clamator glandarius; assembly: GCA_033459285.1. Classification (NCBI taxonomy): domain Eukaryota; kingdom Metazoa; phylum Chordata; class Aves; order Cuculiformes; family Cuculidae; genus Clamator; species Clamator glandarius. Next base: position 415,528 of record JAUNZM010000195.1, read on the forward strand.
CCATCCTTGGCAGCAATGAATACTTCCAACTGTGCATATAACTCGTGACTTCAGGGGGATTGATTTATCCATCATTCTTAATACTTACTGATGCATACTGTACATTTCTGCTTCTTAGCCTCTGACTCTGGTCTCATGCTTTATTTGATCCACTCCTATTTCACTCCTGCACATTTCCCAAAGAGTAGCTATGTGTATCCCCATTACCTGCCTGCTCACTGTTGGTCTGATTGGGCTCTAACAAGTCTTAATAAATCTGTGGAAGATCTATGTCTTGTAAGGTACTGGAAGGATCACATAATCAGGTTTTCTTTTACATTGCTAGTTGCAGGCAGTCTGGAAATTTTAGATTAATTCTGTTTTCATCATACAGTTCTTCAAGAAAGAGACTTCTATTATGTGTTCAGCGTCAAGTCAAAAATTAAAGAGTCAACTTAGCTGTTGCCACAAGTTGCCACTGTACAATAAAGACAAGTTCACACAAGTATACTTTGAATCCATATTATTTTATAAAATTTATAGCAGTGATGAGCTTGCTGGATGTGCAAAATATAGCACAGATTTTAAATACTGTAGTTTTCCTCTTGGAAAGCCTTTACTTTCAAGACATAGGAGATAACAACTGGGACACTCTTGGTACCATAAGATGGTTGGATATCTGTAAATTTTAGGAAGATTTAGCAACAGAAAATAAGATAAAATGAGAACTTAAGTAAACTTGAAGAAGTAGAATACACTAAAAATCATCTAAGTAATCCAATAAATGTATTGTCTGTATTGGTTATATTCCTGTCTCCAAGTCAAAAGAATTAAGGAATATAGAGCCATTTATTTGCTACTATCAAGGTAGTTGTGTTTACAAGTGTTATCTTACAAATTTAATGAGCTTTTAGATCTCGTCATAAAACTTTTCCGTTCATAACAAAGTCAGTTTTGGTTCATGTTGCAGACTATATGGTAAGAATAAATGATTTTGTTTGAAAAATTTTCCTTGCAGAATGTGTTAGACCTTGAAAACAATATTATCAGGCATCATTTGTGTCTTCTGTTTATAGTAGAGTGTTATTATCTGAGATTAAGATAGATGTAGATAATACTGTGATACACAAATATGCACTTGATGAGAAGTTTGCTGCTGAAGATATGTGAGAAAGGAGTAATGCAGGCTTTAATTTTTACTTGAAGTGTGCTGAATCCAACACAGTGGATCTGGCATTTGTGAGATGAAGGAGTGGTGACTGGGATCTGAAGAAAGGATGAGAAATTTCAGTGGTGAATCAAAAAGACTTTCTTGAAAGTAGCAGCAATTAAGAAAGTATGCCATAAAGTGGGTTTTGTTTTATATTTATGTCTTCTAATATAGGACTAGTTTGGGCTGCTGTTCTGATAGGCTGTTAACTTTCTTTTTACTTATTTTTTTGTTTGCATGATTCTAAGCTGACAAAAAAATCTTTCTCAACAGTAAAAGTTTTTGAATTTGAAGAATAAATATGAAGTCAATGGTTGTAAACTTTTAACTGCTGCTGCACTCATAACACAGAATGCAAACAAGTTTAATGGGTTTCTGCTTTTAGTAGTATACTTGCAAGAAAAGCTAATTTTGCTGATGTTTGTGACTATAAAACACTTGTGTAAATACTTAGTATTACTAACTGACTGTTTGTGGGTCTTCATAGAGAATATCTGTCCAGTGCATGTTGTATTTAATCTGTTCTTTTTTTTTTCTATATTCATATATCCTGATGTCTAAACTCTATCCAATGGAATTCCCAACTGTCAGAGTGATGCCGAGTATATGGAAAATTAATTGGGACTAAGAAAAAGCACAAAGCTGATACCAAGTATATCAGAATAAACATGATTAAAAGAACAGGTGTTCTGAACAAGACACACAGGATAATGAATCTTGAGTGTGTGTGAAAGTCAGACTGGGAAAATCCACCTGAGAATGAGAGTGTGAATGTGAAATAGACAAAACAATATATCCTGTTTGTCTTCTTAGTTCGGGAACCAAAGACCTGTATAAATCTGCTTGGAAGAATGAAGCCAGTGCACTTTCTTAATTTGACTTCTGTATGCCATCCTGGTTAAAAGAATATATGTAGAGAAAAATGTGAAGTCTGTGTCTCCTTCACCGCCACGGCAACTTCTGTATCTGCTGTGGTATTGCTGTATTTAGAAATGCATGGTTTTAAACAGCAATCTAAGAATCCATCTTTACTAAATGGCCCCATGGTTCTGAACAAAACTTTGGGCCTTGATCTAGAAAAACACTTGTGCAACTATATGCCTCATAGAGGCTGAAGACATAGTGCTTAACTGGATGAGTCTGAATATAGTTACTAGCGTCTGGGTCCTGTTGGTTGTGACCTAACTTTATACAGCTAGCAACCACAGAGTCACTGTGCTAAAGTCCTTGTGCCCGGACGCACCAGGGTATTTCCTACAGCTCCATCCAATATATACTAGTCTGTGTTTAATGCTGACAGGTGCATTCCTAAGGGAATTTGTTTTTTGGGAAATATGTGTTTATAGATTATCTACTGGAAAATAAGGAATTTCTTAACTTCCTTTATGTAACTTCCTGCAATATTCACACATGATTGATGAAAAAATACTAAAATCAAAGACACAATTACTAGTATTATCTAGATTACATGATAATAAGTGCAATAAAATAATATACTTTAAATAAATATATTTGAATGAATACATTGCCGACATTGTAAAGTGTGATCAGTCCTACTTCAGATCTGATGGGATTGGTAGAGGTGGATGAGTACCTCTCTAGGTTATCACTAGCAACAGCTGATGTTTCTTCTGTCTCACCTACTCTGCTGCTGTTTCTAGATGTGAATCAGCATACTCCTACTTGAAGCAGAAGACATGTTAGCTGTATTGGCAGATTCATAAACACTTGGAGGGAGTTGTTGGTTTACCCACCCACCTTTTTTTTTTTAATCAAAAATTTTACTTCAGTTCATATTGTGATGGATTTTTGTTACAAAATGATCCACCCTGTTTAATAAGAAGAAACTTCAGTCATTCTTGTCACACATTCTTATAACACCTTCTTATTTTTTGCAAGCTCATTTTCTCTTTTCTGCTCTTCAGCAAGTTGGTTTAATTGGCATTCCTTTAACTCTAGGTGAATCCAAGTTCTAGACTGTCTGCTGATTCATCAAACACAACAATTTGTCTAAGAACTACTACCTGAGCTTTGTTTTTCAAACCTTTAACAGTTGTGAATTCATTTCTTTAAAGATCACTTTGTGTTATTAGTTCTTGAGTCCCAAGAAATAAACAATATATTCACAGGCAAATGTACATGTTGAAGCTCTTGCAAAAATTCATGCATTGATGATTTCGGCAATTTGTCAATCACTTTAAGTAAACAGATGAATGTTATTTTAAATAAATCATCCTAAAATTAACAATTATTCCTTGGTCTAGCAGTCACAAAAGTGAGGTAGTGTTTGTCAAAACCACAAGAAGAATTTTTGTATGCAAATCACTGAGAAAGATGCTTTTGTGCATTGACTAGAATCAGCAAGGCTTTAAACATTCAGCTATTCAAATAGTAATGTTGCCTAGTATTAAAGCTAAAGTCCATTAAGCAGTCTTTTGTAACTTGGAAATCAAACTGGGCTGTTGTGTTCAATTGCTAGTGAATAGACAACAGTGAAAGTTTAAGTCTTTACCAACCCTTCAGTTTTGTAAACAGCAAACTAATACAGGACTACTATCAAAGTTATCAGTAGTATTGCTGCACAACATTCGAGGCTGTAAAGACCACCCAGATTTAGTTTTGAATTTTACATTTCTCACTGGCAATGGGTCTTCATGGTACATGAGTCCAAAAGTCTTGTCTCATTCATAATGAATATCTGTCATAATTTGCAGCCTCTAACCCTATCCTTCAAATAATCATCAAAAGCAGATGAAGCCTTGTGACTGACACTTTTTCATGGCACTGTAAAAGCTGCTATGAAAGAATGGTCTCTCCAAAAGTTTCTCGGATCATCCCTTACTGACTTTGAAATCCTTGGTCATTGAAGTGCTAATACATTGTTAATGTAGTTAAGACTAAACTTTCAATACTTCTGCCACATTAAAGTAGAACTTGATAGGTCAAAGATCTACTTTTCATCTGCTATCCATGGTGAGGGTTTTTGTTGCTTTAACAACAAAAGGCTCCTCATGTGGTTGGTTACTTTCATGAATAAATCATTATATTTTACATTGAAATCTTTTTCCAGTGATACAGTTCTTACTACATTGATCTTATGCTAGATTTGGTCACATTATAGCAAATGGCAGGAGCTGGTGATATTTCACTATTCGTAAGACTCCACAACATTTCCAGCATTGTCTCTAATAATGATTATGTCTTCTATCAGTATTATCTGTTGGGATAAAAACGGAACTTTTTTTTGTTATATTTCTGGATTTAGGAATTCTTTACACTGAGATACCACAGAGTAATCACTATCTCCTGGAACACATATGGTCAACATGAACACCAAGCATTTAAGTTTGTATTTTACCTGCAGTACTGCTCACATTATACCTTGCATACAAGTTCATTGTCACATTATTGTGATGCTTTAATTTTTCACTTCTATACTTTCAGCTTAAGTTTGAATACTTTTCAATACTTTTTTTTTTTTCCCTCTGTGTTATAAATATTGCTTAGGTGCTAAATCAGCAATAGGAACTACCTTTTGGAAGGGAATGTACTAACACAACTTTAGGCCTAGTTGTCTTAGCCCAAAAGTCAAATGGAATGAATGTGTCTACACTGCTGCAGCTAAATTCATGCTGACACAGTTGTGTGATGTCAGCCACTGCCTTGGGGAAAGATGATTTGGAAAGTGTGGGAAGACACTTTAAATTTGAAAATTACTTATATTTGCTAAGTTTGCAATAGCAAAATGCCGTTAGAGATAAGATCTTTAAGGGGAGTGAGGGCAAGAAAGAAACTGACAGTTGTTAATATTATCTATAATTTAATCTGTGATTTAAGTAGTAGTACTGATCTGGCTTTGTGTCCTAAGCTGTAAAAGACGATCCTGGAGTGATTCCTCTCTGTTCATTCTCTGTTACTGTAATGAGAGGGCTACAATTGCATTTACAGTTTTTTACCTGAGTTATTTCCTGCCAGCATCCATGGATGTAGGATGCACGCTGTTTACTATTCTTTAAATCTCTACCTAGTGTCCAAGGTTGCCTTCTTTTAGGGGCTAGTAACACACTTTAATGGTGTTGCTCATGGATAGGGTGGGCTAGGGTGGAGGTCTGTGGAAAGAAGGTGGCTTCAACTTCCATCCTGGCTTTACATTGTTTGTCCATGTTATGTTATCATATTTTTTGTTCTTGTTACAACATTCTCACATATAAGTACACATAGTTCAGAATTCATTTGCCACAGCGATTACAAAGTGGCTTCCTAAGTTCCCAAATACATTCAACTCATATCTAAAAGTTCTTGTCCTTTTATGCTATAGATTACTGGAGTAATGGAGTGACTTCAGTGTGTACAACTAAAGAATACAGTACCTGAAGATCCAGACCTGCCAGATTTGATCACAGAATCACTAGGTTGGAAAAGACCCACAGGATCATCGAGTCCAACCATTACTTGATGAGGGCTTAACCATAGTAATATTTTTGCACAAATTAGTAGGAAAAAAAAAAATCCCTGGAAAATATTGCAAATGTCCATGACATGCAAGTACTTTTGTTGCTCTGGTTCTTAGCACTCTTGTGCTCCTGTCTTGCTATCTTTAAACAAAAATGCTTATGATAATCTTGGTCTAAATCATGTTGTGAAGGGAATAAACACTGTACACAAAATTAGTTAATCCATCTGAGGAACCAAGATATTGTTGTGAGGGCTGTATGGAAAGCAGGGATAAGAGATCTGAATCATTGAGGTAATGAGGCATTGAGATGACTTCTCTATCTACAGTTACGTTCTACAGTTAAGCAAGAAAATATAGTATCTATCATCATACCTTTTAAGAACTATGCTACAGTTTTCTCTTTTATTGAAAATACTTTCTTCAGCCTCCCTTATTAAATGAATTTTCCACACCACCTCTTTGAGGCTATGAATAAGGAAAATATGAGTGTTCTTATAAAAAGTTTAATATATACAGAGTTTTAATAGGACATATCTAAGTCTTGCGCATTTGATCTTTGTGTTGCATTTTGGAAAACACTGTGAGGGTTCTCAATGAGATATATTTCAATATATCTATGTATTAATGCATTATATATATTAATAGATATAGTTTTTCACCTTGCTTAAATGACTATTTTGCTCATAATGGTATCTAAATTTCAGCCAGCATTTGTATGATGTATACTAATCTAGTTACTTAATAGTGGTCACAGTAAAAAGGAAAGCTTAAAGTGTTTTGAAATTCACATTATGCATAATTCACTATGAAATTCACATTATTTTTATCATATGATATCCATATGCATGCCTCTTGCTGATTGGTGTCACCAAAGGGGATTCTGTCAATATAAATGTGACTAAAAAGGCCCTAATCTAGCAGAAGCTGTAGGGGACAGGGACAGACACTTTCTTAAAAATTATAATTTTTTGGGACAGCTCCAGATATGTAAAAAAGCTTAGGATCATGACCACTAGTACATCAATAAGTCTTTTTAAAGTATATGCACTCAGAAATTGATAAGATAACTATTAGGTGACAGGTGAACTGATATATTAGCCTTACTTTGCCAGGAGGTTTAAATTCTGGCAAGAGACTGTTGTTTCATTGTTATTTTTTTCATTTTCTCCTCAGGTCCTACAGACTGATGGAGTGTTGGGAGATGGTAGGGAGCATCTGATGAGATAGCCACTGCTTCTTTTCTCATATTCATTCCCAACAGTTGGCAAAATTTGCTTAGGAGGAAGTGGGATAGGGAAGGATAACATACATGATGCTAAGCAGTTAAAGAAAGGAAGGGAGTTAGCTGTTATGAAAATGGACAGTATAGATACTCTTACCCATGAAATATCTCACCACTTCAAGTTTGTACAGATGGAATCTTATCCAAATTTAATTAAAGTTAATAGAAGGTGTTTAGGAGGAAGAATGTGTTAATTTGTGTTGTATTGTATGTATGGTTTGTGTGTCTGTTTGTTTTTCTTAAACGTCAGTGAACTTTTAAAGAAATTCGGAAATATTTCATATTTTTGAAATAAATAGGATTGAGTTTAAGTGGAAAAAAATGATCTGATTTCAGATAAATATATAGGTTCCAAACTTTCAGCTGTGAATGTGGACAGCTGATGTAGTAAAGGATAATGAACTCTAGTCAGAGAAGCAACTTTAACAGATAACAGCCATGCCAAAGGGACAAAAACATGGAGGGCAGCAACTAACAGCATATCCCAAAGGGTAAATACGAGGTTCAATTCTCTTTAATGTCCTCATTAATAAAATGGATGATGGGGAAGAGGGTACCCTCAGCCAGAATTAGCAGTCTTACCCAGAGCTATGACTACATCAATTAAAGATTTCTGAATCTTATCTCATTCTATATTTTGACTACTTCCTAAATAAAGACTGCATTCTGTAGACAACTTCATTCTTAATAATAAAACTTAGTGTTTTCTGTCTCTAAAACTGAAAATGAAATACCTAGTTTCTAATATTTTGAGTTAGAAAGCCCTACAATATTATGCAATGGGGCCTAATCTTTGGTGGATTCTTAACAAATTGATAAACCATTTTAGAGGTGCTGATTGCCCATGAAACTTAGATAATCCCACTTCAGAGTAAACTGCTTTCATAATAGCTTGCTTAGTTCTGGTTAACTAAATTGAAAGAGACACAGGATTCCTAAGAGCAAACAAGGCTCAATGTACCTTTGTGTCATAGGACTGGATTTTTATATGCATTTTGTATTTTTCTGGAAATACACTATAGACATACCTAATTATGATCTTTCTTGATATAGTTTTCACAAATACTTCTTTCAAAGCACTGCTTCACAGCTAAAGAAAAGAAGCAGTCTCATCATTATTGTAAAAGCAGATAATGTTGTAGATTAGCTAAGCTTAAATGGAGTTTGTATAAAAATTGAACTTAAACTATATTGGATAAATAAGTATTGGCAGAAGTATTCTTCTTATATTGATTTCAATATAGTCCAAATATATATGTAAGGATTTGATTTTTAAGGTTTTTAACGTAATCCTCAAAATCATGCAGACATCACACAGAGAACAAAACCACTTTTATCAGCTAAATTCTGCAAGGACACTGGAGATGAAATGATGATTAATTAATGAATTTCTAACAAGCCTTTGGATGAATTTTATAACTTTTTCTTCTGAAAACTTATAGGAAACCAATGATAAGCCCACTGAAACTTTCATTTCCATCTTTTTCCTCGTCTGGCTTTGATGTACCTGTACTTGAATCAATCCTATTGAGTTCAGCTTCAGCTGTATCTGAGACTATATTGTGTGCTAGTGTCTGGTTCAAATTTTCCATGTTGGTTTTTTTCTGTTTGTTTGTTTGTTTGTTTTTTTAATCAGTGGCCCTTCTTCCTCTTCCTGATTTTGGAACTGCTTTGTTCATGTTAATTTTATAAAATCCTCTTGAACTGAATGGTTCAACATACAGATTTGTAACATCTTCTTCTGTATTGACATCTGTATGTGAGAATCCTCATCAAAGGTAGCCACCTTTGATGTAGAAGCAGGAAAAAAAGGAACATCTCCTGTTCTTCTGAAAACCTAATGTACAAGAGGCTCCATTGTACACTAAGGAAATCCTGGGCTGTTAACCAGTTTAGTTCCAACTGGAATAGAACTAGAAAAGCAATTGGATATGTTCAGTGTAGTGGAAGGGCTGACATTTTAATTGCTGATGTAAAGGGGAAAGGTGCCCTCTGTCCATTATAAAGCCCGCAAGAAGTACACAAAAAGAATTTGAAAATAATATTCATATTTTACTGTTATCAGGAAACCATTACATTACAAGCATTTTTAATAACTTCTTCACGTACTTATAAAGTGATATGTCTTGCTGTGAAGTTTAGCTGAAATATGAATTGAAACATTTTCACTAAAGTAAATTTTTTAATTATAAAAAACACTGAACTATAAAAGCTATAATTTTTCCTTGGGGAGGGAGGGGGGGAATAACTCAGACCTGAAAATAATTAAATAATTGTGCTTTCAAAACAAGAAGGATAAATAAGAACTGTTTTGCACTTTAATATATTAATTACAAAAAGCTTTTTCTTTCAGTCACTGTTGTCTTAGGAACTGGTCTTTTGAACACTTTTAGGATTCTATAATGCAAGCAATACCATCACAGTGTACCAAAACAAAAAAAAAAGTCATTTCAACATCCTTCCTCCTATCTAAGTCAGTTTTTAACCTCATTTACCACCAGTCTGTCCTTTATTTTCTTTAGCTGAAAGTGTTACAAACTTTTCAGCAACAAAGATGAGTGAATACACTCAGCTGTAGGAGGATGGGCTTATTCCAGGCTGCATATGGATCACTGAAGATTTCCTGAGCTGCATATGGATAATTTCGATTACATCAAAACTTAGTGCTTATGAGCCAAAAACACAACAGAGACTGCAATGTATTCAGGATAAGCTCTGCAAGAATAAATTTTGATATTTTATCATATTTAATAGACATGTAGAAAGCCGAAGAAGTGGGATATCTGAGCACAGGATGAGGAAGTGCATGTAGGACTTGAGGTCAAATCTGTGGAAGTGGGACCACTTACTAGGATGGTCACACCCTTGCTTGAGAGAGATCTACAGCATGGAGTAAAGAAGTGGGCAGTTACCATAAGAAAACTTCAAAATTCTAGGGACTAGACATTCAGAACTAGAAACTTTAGGCATTCCTTGCTTAGTGCTTCAAGGTGGTGATTAGGTTTAAAATTGGGGAAAAAATCTATTCAACACTGTCCTCAAACCTAGTTAATATAAAAGCAAGAACACCTTAACTATTTTCTTATGTCAAAACCTCATCTCCACATTACATGAAAATACTGGTCATCACTGTAAGGTCTTTTTAAAACAAACAAAATCCCCACTTCACAGTCTGATAAAAGTTGCTGCATTACTGTGTATATGTTTTCAGCATGTTTTTTCAAGACTTGTTATTAGCAAGCTCATTCCAACTTATCAATCAGTCTACCTCAGGTCCTCTGGAGGAAGTAAAAAAATCATCATTTTAGGGGGAAGAAAAAGAACATTCCTTTTTTTTTAAGAGTAGAATCTGGTGAACAAGCAGACTGAGTTAGAGATGCTGAGATATTTTGTTTTCACTTGTATATATACAGATTAGTCTAAAGACTGAATACACGTTAGTTTGATGCTAATCTCTCTTTCCCGAGCTATAGCAATGTTTCAGAGGAATTGAAAATAGAGTTCCTAGTGATCTATTTCCTTTTGTGGTATCTGACAAGAAATCAGTTTTGTCCAGATCCAGTGTCTGTTTCCTTTACTAACGAGATTGATAGTTTTGAAGTACCCAGTGCCAAGTTTGCCTAAGCCTCATCCTGTCTCTACGTGTCAAAGCCTCTGCTGTCATGCCATACTCCTTTCTTTATACTAAGTTCTTCTGTTAGTTGTATATCAAGATAAGTGTAAATAATAAATATTTGTTGTTAGTATCTACATAAAGCTGTGATTGTACAACATGAAGGCAAACAGAAGGAAAAAAAATCAGCAAAAGACATAAAAAGAAGAAAAGTCACAGCTAAGCCAAGTGAAAGAATGATGCAGATAAAAAAAAGGTCACACACAGGAATTGTGACAAAGCTTAGTCCCAAGTCCTTGCAAACTCAGAACACAGCCTGTGGCCAGTGGCTGGCAATGGCCATACTGTATTACAGGGCTACTCAACTGCAAGATCTAAGAGTCAGGTAAACAGCCTACCTTTATCATCTTCATTATGCTCCAGAAACATGCAGTTGAGAAGCTGGGCTTTTCTCAGTGACAAAGAAATGGCCTGAATGATGGAGCCTCTCTAGCACAGGTGCTCCAGGTGCAAACATGGCCTCCTTCATATGTTTCCTGCACTGGTTATAAGACAAGGCACCAATCAGAGCACTTCTGTATCTTAAACTTATTTCTATTTCTTGGGCTTTCCCTGCAAATATTTGGGCAATAGTTGCTTTAATTTTTCTAAGTCCTCAGCCTAAGTCTAAAATGTAAATGTTAACCATGGTAAGGCACAGGAGCATCAACTCATCTGACCTTTCTTTAGGAAAAGTGGACAAAAGATCTGTCTCTGATTTAGCTCCTCTTCTGATCTGATCTAAAGTAGAATCTGTATTCTAACTTTAGCCAAGTCTTGTTGAAGTAACTTCATTTTCTGAAAGTTAACTGCATGTTTTTCAGACAATGTTTCTCTCTAGAAGACACTTATATTTTCTGGGTCTGTGTTATTCAGTAAAAAAAAAAAAAAAAATTGGCAATGATATTATTTGCTATCCTAGTGAAAGAGTACCTAAAAACAGAATTTCAGAATTCCTCAGAGCACAATTTATAAGCTCTCACAGTAAATTTCAGTGGAGTTACATAATGTCAATTGTCACAGAGTCTTACCTTGCAGCAAACTTGTAAATCTTAGGAACACAACTAAACCAAAACTTGTTGCAGAGATAAAGATTAATTCTGTAAGTAATGACTGCAACATTGGAGTGAAATAGTCACCAATTTTTCTCCTGTAAAGATTTAAACAAGAAACACAGCTTCATCTCATGAGTCTCAAGATTTCTTCAGTGTTTTGCCACCTCTTTTACTGCCTTCATTCGTACTATCAATCCTATAGTATGTTTACCAAGCTAATATTTTGAAACAGAAGTGAGAAAAGTAACATGTCTTGCATATACTGCAATGGAGACTGCTGTCCATAACGTGGTTAATGACAGAGAAAGGAAGACACGAACTGCAAGACAAAGGAGGGCTGCATGAGGTGCACAGCTGAGTATATTAGGCTATGCTCTATTCTGACACTAGGCATTCTCAAAAGCATAAGCACGAAGATCCTACAAAATTATTTGTCACCTTTGGTGATTCTAAATAGAATTTGATACTTAAAAACACATTCTGAGAGATCTAGTAAGTAGCTGCATAAGTGTTTTACTGAGTCCATGGCTGTACTGATAGAAACACTTTTCACTAAAATAAACAAGAAGCAGCCTTCGGAGATAAACTAGTTTGTTTTCTTTTTTTTAAAACTGTCTTGGAGTATATAACATCAGAATGAAGAAATATGCTTCTAGAACACTCAAAATATTTTCTTGGCTGCTTATGGTAATACCAACTCATTTGGAAGATTTTTTCCTGTTTTCAGGGATCTTTATTTCTGTTATTTATGCTACTTTTAAAAGACTGCTAAACCATTAAACTGTAAATCTTCATAAAGCTCCAATCTCTTCTGCTTCAATTTAGAAACTAACAGTAGCAAAAGCTGTGAAGAGGCAGAAAATGCAAATAGCTTTCCTAGTGTTGGAGAAAAGAAGTGGAGTGTGTGACTTGAGCTAACTTACATTAGTAAAAACTCAGGAGACTATTACTAATGCTGTTTTATTTTAAAGTCAAAGCAGGAATGGGAATAATTAAGTGATAGTTTTTGGCTTTGCTCTCTACCTTCTACTTCTAGAATCATATTTTCTCTGGACATTTACAATGATTAATTTTTACTTGTATTAAAATACTGGAGTAGTACAAATTTCAAGCTAGTCTTCCATTACTGTAGAAATTGATTTCTTCTATGTTATTATTATTATAGGCTGAATCATAGAATCATCAGGTTGGAAAAGATATCTTGGACCATTGAGTCCAACCATTCCTATCAACCACCAAACCCTGTCACTGAGCACCTCGTCTACTCGTCTTTTAAACATGTCCAGGGATGGTGACTCAACCACCTCCCTGGGCAGCCTCTTCTAGTGCCTGATGACCCTTTATGTGAACTACATCTTTCTGATATCTAGTCTGAACCTCCTCTGTTGCAGCTTGAGGCCATTCCCCCTTCTACTGTCCCCTGTCACTTGGAAGAAGATGCCAGCACCCAACTGAAACCTCCTTTCAGGTAGTTGTAGAGAGCAATAAGGTCACCCCTCAGCCTCCTCTTCTCATGGCTAAACAACCCCAACTCCCTCAGTTGCTCCTCACAAGACTTGTTCTTCAGCCCTTTCACCAACTTCATTGCTCTTCTCTGGACAATTCTCTGGACTCTTTCGCAGACAGGCTTAAGAAACTTATTGAACACTAAGCTTTGCAGATTGCTGCTGCTAGTTGCTACTGTGGATTTACTAACTGTTACTAAGTGCCACCTGCATCTGCCTCTGTGGTATGTTTGAGTTCCCACAGGTGTAAGACAATATGTTGTTGGACTCAAATCAGACTGCAGTGACTCTTTTGAGTATAAATCATCATAATCTTTTACACTGCATGCCTTCAGAATCTTTTGTACTTCAAAGTTCAGGCTGTATGGTGAAACTGTAGTTCAGTGTGGAGACGTACTGTTGTTTCTTCACAGCTTCCCCTTTGAGGTGCAGTGTGTGCAGATCTGACAGCAACAGTATGTATGTATATTATAAAAAGACATAGCCCACTTAAGTCCATAGTTTTAGTAAATATTAATCCCCATAACAGTACCTGTTCATATCCACAACACTCGAATCTTAGATTCTAATCTCTTGGCTAGTCTGTATCTTCAAAACATAATTCATCCTTCCTGAACAGGTTTTCAGACTGTCTGAATAGGAGTAATCATTTTTAACCATTTTTATGCAAGCACTGCAACTAATACTTAGTTAATTGTTATGCAAAGAACTGCAATGATGTCTTTGCTTAAAGCCATTAATTAAACAAGTTAAAGAACTTGGGGCTTTTTGTGTTTCTGGCTCCTGGCACTGACTCAAAATCATTCTTGGTCCCACTGCGCAGCTGTGCAGCAACTCACTTCCAGTTACCTCTCAGATTAACTCCGATCTTTCTCGGTCTCTTGAATACTTATGTTAACATCTCTGCTTCATTACCACCCATGTACACCCTTATGTCCTGGTCAACTATTTCTAGTAAGAGCTAGTTTCCTTATGCTTTTTTGTCTTTTTCACATTCGTGGCACTTGTCCCTGGTGTGGTGCCCAGGACAGCAGCTGTGGGGTGCTGGGAGAGACCCTGTGGGGAAGGGTGTTCCCTGTGGCCCTCAGGAATACTGGAGCAGGGAGAAGTGTGAGGAGGAGGGAGTGGAAGAGAGGAGCTGCTCTGGGCTGACTGTAGCCTCTCATTCCCCATACCCCCGTGATGCTCTGCGTTTGGAAGGAGAAGGAATTAGGAATGAGAGATCAAAGTGGAGCCTGAAAAAAAAAAAAAAAAAGAAAAAAGTGGAAGATAAAAAGAGGGGAAAGAGGGAAAGAGGGAAAAGAGGGAGAAAATACGATGGTTTAGTTTCTTTGTCTTAATTGGCAATATGTTAATTTTACTTGTCTGTTTTGTCTGTGATGGCTGTGGGCAAGGGATCTCCTTGTCTTTATCTTGACCCATGAGCTTTCATCCTCTTTCCTCGCCCTCTCCTGTTGAAGAGAGGGAAGGAGAGAGTGTCTGGGTGGGTGTTCGGCAGCTGCCCAAGATCAATCCACCACTGTATTTGTTGTTCAAAGCAGTTTTTTACTACTGAAACATCTTACTATATATCCACTTCAATTGTAAAAGGGACAATGAAAAATGTCTTTTTTTTTTTATAAGTAGAATTTTTATTTTAATATTTGTCATTTTTACTTTCTTTTCAGATTCATTGAATTGAAAATTGACTAAAGATTTGTAAGCTAAGGACCATATAGCCAGTAAAAATAGCAGCCTATTATTCTGAAGGGTTGATTCTAAAACTGATGCAGGGGCCAGTGTAAATTTTGATCTGAGACGACTTCGTGAGTCCTTTCAATAAAGAAGTAAACAACCACATGCAAAATGTAGCTTTATAATAACCTGTAAGTCTAAATGACAATACAAACAAATCTGCAAGTGATGGTAAATTGGAATATATCATGAGGAAAAAAAATTGGACTAGTCATTGATTATTTTGGTGCTTGTAAGAGGCGAATTAGCAATAACTGAAAATACCTAAGATCTATGGGTATGCCCTCTAAGATGTAAAATTCTGACTTCTCTTTTTTCACTGAAGTGTCACAAAGGAATTCTGAAAATACCTTTTTTTTTTTTCTTTTTTTTTTTTCTTTTTTTTTTTCTGCTCATATGGGAACAGATAATACATGAAACCCAAGGTTTGATGGAATTTCCTAGAAGCTGTCACAGTAGATAGCTTTTTATAGGTTTAGACCTTGTGACCTAAGAGTGGGAACAGTGCTATGACCTATAAAGCAGCTGTAATTGAGACACAGTTTTCAGGGTATTGGATACATACAAAATCATTACTGGCACAACTATGATTCAACAGTTTAACTCTTTGGGTGTCTTTCTGTATCCAGGCTATGAATTCTGGTTTTAGGATGCAGCATATGCTCTCTCATTAAGCAATGAAACATCTTGAGTGGATATTCTAGCATCTTTAGGTGGTAGTAAATGTAATTATTACGGGTTTACAGCTTAGTACAGGCTCTGGTGCTAATAAGGGTACTAGAGAAGTGCCTAAATAGCTGCAAATAGATTAAATTCTTGAGCTGTAGGTAAGTTAGTAATTTATTGCATGATCAGATAGTGAAGTGAGCTGTAAAAGCAGAATATGTTGAAGTTCAGCTTGAAAAATAAATACATGAACTGCAATAAACAGAGAAGCAGCCCATGCCATAGAGGTTGCTTACTATTTGTTGTAGGTTTTTCAAGGGAGCACTCCAGATCTATCCCTGTTATGTTGTAGTTACCTAGAGGAGAAAGCTGAGTTATTTATATCTACCCCTGCCAAAAAAGAGTGAGAGGAAGAAGGTGACTAAGGCAAAAAATGATGTCAAACATGAAGAAGAAGGTATTTCAACTTCAAAAGCTGCAATTGTCCTCTCCCTCTTAGCTGTGTAGATAGACAATTTTCAGATCAACCACCTGTACAAAGTTGATGATAATTTGGAACTCCTTTTAACCAGAAGGTGAGTTCTTTTTAATTAGGGGTGTAGCCAATGTTTTTTAGAAAATGTTGCAGCTGCTGAGACTGGAATTAGTTTAAAATAATTTATCTGATAACTTTCTACCTTACATAGCTTGAAAGTATGTAAAACAATGTCTTAATTCATGCATTTTGCTTACTTACTGTCTCAAACTCAGCAGGCAATGAACCCTGTTGATCTGAAATACCGAAAAGGGAAATTATTCTTAGTGTTAGCAGTAATTGTTTAAATAAAGATCTTATTCACTGGAGATAGTTTGTGTTCAGTTTCCTAATTAATATTGCTTTAGCTCCTTTAGAACTTAATTTTACTTTCCAAATAAGGCTTGAAAAGGTTTTTTGTAAATATGAATACCTTTTAAGTGAAAAAGGGGTATAAAATAATACTTGACAAAATACGTATTTACTTGCAGGTTTATATATGTAACTAGCTTACACTCATGTAAAACTTTATTATATAGAGTTGTTTCCCAGCTTAAAGGTCCATGCCATTCAGTTGTAGGACCCTTCCACTTGGCACTTCTTCACAATACATGAGATCCACTACCAAATATTTTATTGGTCCAATGTCCTACATGTGAGCTCTACTTCTGAATATTTCATTTTAATTTTATTAGTACTGTATTAAGAGACTCCTGTGATAATTAACTGTGGATTAGAAGTAGCTTGATGAAATAAGCTTTGTTTAAGGAGTTAATTATGAATATAGTTATCATCAAGTACATTCCCAGAAAGTAATCTTTAAAACCAGAATAATATTCAAGGCCTTTTTCGGACTTGGGATTTTTATTCAGCTACAGATCTCAAAAAAAATTGTTAAACTTGACCTTCCTTTTTTTCAGTCATATAGCAGCCAGGGAACAGGGTTTTTTTTTTGTACAACATAAATCAGAACTATTCTATTGACTGTGTGTAGAACAGCAACAAAAAATATTCCTAAAAACTAATGATGTACTGGTGTAAAGCAATGGAACTGATCAGCCTGATGAATTCATTTCTTTGACCAACTTAGCAGATTATGGAAAGGCTGTGGATGTTGTTTACCTGGACTTTATTAAAGCCTTTTACACTATTTCCCACAGGATTCTCCTGTAAAAACTATCTACTGACGGTTTTGATTGGCATGCTCTTCACTGAGTAAAAAACTGGCTGCATGTGCAGTCCCAAAATGTTGTGGTGAACGGAGTAAATTCCAGCTGATGGCCAGTCACAATTGGACTCAAGGCTTGGTATTTGAGCCAGTTCTGTTCAGTAGCTTTAACAATGATCTGGATGAGGGAACTGAGACAAATTGTGTAGGAGTGTTGGTCTGCTTGAGAGTAGAAAGGCTTTTCCGAGGTATCTAGAAAGGCTGGATCAATGGGCCAAAGACAGTTGTATGAGTTTCGACAATCACAGAATCACAGAATAACCAGGTTGGAAGAGACCCACCGGATCGTCGAGTCCAACCATTCCCACCAATCCCTAAATCATGCCCCTAAGTACCTCATCCACCCTCACCTTAAACACCTCCAGGCATGGTGAGTCAACCACCTCCCTGGGCAGACTACTCCAATGCCTAACCACCCTTTCCGTGAAGAATTTTTTCCTTATCTCAAGACTATATCTCCCCTGGTGGAGCTTGAGGCCATTCCCTCTCATCCTGTCTCCTGTCACTTGGGAGAAGAGGCCAGCTCCCTCCTCTCCACAACCTCCCTTCAGGTAGTTGTAGAGAGCAATGAGGTCTCCCCTCAGCCTTCTCTTCTCCAGGCTGAACAACCCAGCTCTCTCAGCCGCTCCTCATAAGGCCTGTTCTCCAGCCCATTTACCAGCTTTGTTGCTCTTCTCTGGACTCGCTCCAGAGCCTCAACATCCTTCTTGTGGTGAGGGGCCCAGAAATGGAAACAGTACTCGAGGTGCGGTCTCACCAGTGCCGAGCACAGAGGGAGAATAACCTCCCTGGACCTGCTGGTCACGACGTTCCTGATACAAGCCAAGATGCCATTGGCCTTCTTGGCCACCTGGGCACACTGCTGGCTCATGTTCAGTCGGTTGTCAACCAACACCCCCAGGTCCTTCTCCTCCTGGCAGCTTTCCAGCCAGGCTTCTCCTAGTCTGTACCTCTGCACAGGGTTGTTGTGCCCCAAGTGCAGGACCCGGCATTTGGCCATGTTAAACCTCATGCCGTTGCTCTCAGCCCAGCGGTCCAGCCTGTTCAGATCCCTTTGCAGAGCCTCCCGACCCTCCAGCAGATCCACACTTCCAACCAGCTTAGTGTAGTCTGCAAACTTGCTAAGGGAGCACTCGATGCCTTCATCCAGGTTGTTGATAAAGACATTAAACAGGGCTGGACCCAGCACTGAGCCCTGGGGAACCCCACTTGTCACTGGCCTCCAGCTGGATTTAACTCCATTAACCACCACCCTCTGGGCCCGGTCATTCAACCAGTTTTTCACCCAGGAGAGTGTGCGCTCGTCCAGGCCAGAGGCCGACAGTTACCGAACCAGAATGCTGTGAGAAACTGTATCAAAGGATTTACTAAAGTCCAGGAAGACCACATCCACAGCCTTTCCCTCGTCCAAGAGTCTAGTCACTCGGTCATAGAAGGTGATCAGATTACTCTGGCAAGACCTGCCTTTCATGAACCCATGTTGACTGGGCCTGACAAGGTTAAGTGCTGGGTCCTTCACTTAGGTCACAACAGCCTTATACAATTCTACAGGCTTGGGAAAGAGTGGCTGGAAATCTGCCTGGAATAGAAGGACCTGAGGGTGTTTGTCAAAAGCCAGCTGACCAAGAGCCAGCAGTGTGCCCAGGTGGCCAAGAAGGCCAAGGACATCCTGGCTTGTATTAGAAACAGTGTGGCCAGCAGGACTCAGGAAGTGATTGCACCCCTGCACTTCTTTCTGGTAAGGCTGCACCTTGAATACTGTGTTCAGCTTAGGACCCTCATTACAAAAAAAGACATTGAGGTGCTAGAGTGTGTCCAAAGAACAATGAAGCTGATGAAGGGTCAAGAGAACAAGCCTTATGAGGAGTGGCTGAGGGAATTGGGGTTGTTTAGTCTGAAGAAAAGTAAGCTGAGGGAAGACCTTATCCCTCTTTACCTGAGAGACAGGGATATTCAGACATTCCAAATATCATCTTTTTTTTTTTTTTTTTCCTTTTTTTCTCTAGGTTTTCCCTTGTTAGAACAGGATAATTTGTGATATACATCTGCTACCTTTTTCTTTTTCTTTTCTTGAGAAGTTATTTTAATGCTTCAATTTCTAACCTTCAATTTATATTCCATTGTGTCCTACTGAAATTATTTCTAATTGACCTATTCCCTAGTTTAGAAGGTTTTATTAGCGTGTCCTTTACAATTCACTAAGGACACCTTGACATTCTGACAGAAACATAGTTCCTCAAAACATAGATGACCTAAATCTTAAGGAGAAATGTAGTATCATTTCCCGAGAAGATTTCTATTTCATTCTGTGATCCTGGAAGATCATTGTTAAGTATCAGACATATGAAATCGTTATGAAATGAATTTCCCATGAAAGTGACCTCTCACCCAGGAGAAATGAAACATTTGTTTTGTATGTATCATTTCTTCTGACTAAGAATTATACTACAGTGCACTGAGAAAATATATTGACACATGTTATTTTATAGTATATTGGCTTGGGAAAAGAATATTAACATGTACTTTAAAACAGATGAAATAATTTCTACTTGTGTTAGTACTTATAAGTGTAACATTCTCTAAAAATAATAAAAGTAACACTAGGAAATAATTTGACTGAAATATATTCAAATTTACCAATATGTTGCAATAATAGTTCAGACAACAAAATTAATAATAAACTTAATTTTGATTCTTTGATTGTTCATTATAATAGCGTACGGTGCTGTGATCATTGGGTCTTGTATTTCCTGTGCATTTCTGATTTGGTCCACAGAATAAAGTCCTTTCTCAAAATTTTTGTGTTTATGTTCAAGTATGCAATACTACTTGTACCTTGTTTGAAAATTGAGGGTTTTTTTTTTTTTTAGAGTTTTCTGTGATGAAAATATCTGGTTCAAAAACTAACTTAATTGCAATACCTTTCCAAAGGGAAGGTCTTGCTTTCCTTGTGGCAAGGCTGGGATAAAAGAATAAATTTAGGTTAGAAATACCCCATAACTGGAGGCTTCTTGAATCAGTAGTGGGGTTTTTTTTTTAGCTTTATGGTGATTACATAGGTTCAGAGCACTGATTCCCTTGAACTCGGCTGAAACAGGGAATGTTTGAAGTCTAACATATAAAAGAACTGAAGATCAGATCTCACACCAAGAAGAGGAAAGAACATGCAAAATGGGCTGTTCTTGCTGCCTTTTGAACAGAGTCACTGAGACCAGTTTCAGAGCTGGGTAGCCTCAGTCTCTTTCTTTTTTACTATAGGAACAGTGTTGATTATGAATTACTTGACCTATTGTGTAGGTAATCTGATTGATCTACTACAATACCCCTTTCAGGAATAGTTTCTTGTGCACAGAAGGAGAAATTTTGTTCTGGGTTCCCTTTCCTTGTTCCCTATTGAAACATGTTCCCTACCGAAATTTGTTCCCTTTCAGACTTAATTCCAAGATTTTATCTTCTTCCTTTATTGCCTACTCATGTTCTACACTGACCCCGTAATGAAAAAAGTTAATGGATAGTGGAAATTATTTATATTCACAATGGTTGTGAGAGTTCTGGCATGCCTTTCCACTTCTGCTAGACCATTTTCATAGAATGATTTGGTTGGAAAAGACCGTTAAGAACATTGATTCCTATCATATGATTTTAATCTTGTCTTAAGGTAGATTGTCTAATTTTCTCCTACACCTCTGTTTCTTCCTACTTCTTCCATTCTCTAACAGGTCTGCATTGTAATGTAATGATTGAAGTGAAACACTTTATCAGTGTTGCAGTAGTGTTGGGGCAACACTACAGACAAAAATAGGCTTCCATAGATCAAAGTTTTAGACAAATATTTTAGCATGTCTTGATTTAACTGAAGGGAGAAGGCAACACACTTAACCGGGTGAAATGAAAACTTAAAAAAATGTGATAGAGGACTCAGTTACTGTCACAGTTGTACCAGATCAATGTTCTTCAATTAGTGAGCCATAAAATTAAAAACTCTGTATACCTAAATGATATTCAACAAAAATGGAAGGAGGGAACACAAATAAAACATATAGTCTTAAACAAAAAATGTTAAATCCATACCACAGAGGTGGCCTGTGAATATTTTTCTTTAAAGGAAAAAGATCAGTTACTGTGCTATCTTCAATGTGCCATTGTTTTCTTAATCCTCTTATTTCTCAGAAATGGTAGCTCACTCCTGATCAATGGTGGATATCTCAAAAAATTTCTTTTGTATGAATGACAGCTTGGAAATCCTACATTCATGGAATATTTACTCCAATAAATGTTTTTGTTGTCCTTGTTATTTTTTATTGTTGTTTTGTTTTGCATAACTACTGTAATTGCATCATAGCTATGTGAGTAAATGTGAGTTTGAAGTTTAATATTTTTCAAATAATCTTCAGAGAGAATTTTGCACTCTTGGCAATGTCTCTTCTCAGGTATAAATATTTCTTTCCTAGCTGGAAAATAATGAAATCATATTCTGCTTTTACATTGAAAACTATTAAGAAATTTGACTCTTTTATTGGTCAGATTACTTTTTTTCTAATCTTTCCATCACCTGGGAAAGCACTTAAAATGGACCGATTGCCTTTAAACCATTTTACCTGTGAACTACATTTTTTCCAGTGCGATTCCTCTCCCTTCCCACTGTCACTGATGTAAGAGAAGAAAAGTAAAGTCATTGTAATTATACTGGTGTTAAAACTGAAAATCTACGTTCTCTAATATATAACAGAACTTGATCTAGATCACATAAGCTTGAAAATCTAGGATGAGAGAAAAAGTCTTCAGAATAAATAGTCAGAGCAAGAATTTCCTTGAAAATAATTTACCATGACAGAAAATACTATTTAACATTTTACCATTTCTATATACTTCCAGTATTGTGGACAACAGTTTGTCCCTCAGTAGTCTGTTCTTCAGAGTAGTAAGTATTGCTGACTGTCTAAATAATTTAAATATCTTTGTAAATTAAAAAAATATTTTCTTCCTTTTCTTATAAATGTAGCACTCTCTTCTACTTTATTCTATTCTAAGGAAGCAAGGAAGATCAGAGGTAAGGGTTTTCTATCAGAATTCTTTCAATTCAATCCTCCATGTTGGAAAGTATTATCTTTTTTTTCAGATGTATCCAGTTTCCTTATTTTCCCTCTATTCTTAGCAATATATCATTCTATGACCATCAGACATGGTCACTCCTCTTTTGTCTTCAGGTATTGTCTAAATTTTCAAGTCTCCTCTTCAAGGGACAGCCTTTAAAATAGGGCGAATATTCACATTTGGAAGGGACTAAAAT
Source organism: Clamator glandarius (assembly GCA_033459285.1). NCBI lineage: Eukaryota > Metazoa > Chordata > Aves > Cuculiformes > Cuculidae > Clamator > Clamator glandarius. The sequence goes on from JAUNZM010000195.1 coordinate 438,099, forward strand.
GTAACTTATGTCAGGATATGTTTCAATTTTTTTAAAGACTTTACAGTTTAAAGACTATCTTTTCTTCTAGTATATCATAGAAAATAGGAGAATGTTCACATTTCAAGTTTGGGTCATGCAATGTCTTGCAGTAGCTGTTTCAACTGCTGAAGAAACTTGTTTTTTCTAGACACTGATAACGGACTATGCAGCTGTAATAAGCTTGCTAGTAGGACAAATACTTCAGGCTGAAAGGATGCAAGGATCCTGGATAGTGTTGAAAAGCATTGGTGGTATTCTGAGGACATTTGCAAGTTATCTCGTAATGGAAGGGATGCACATAAGAAGCTAAGCAAAGGTCTTCATTTACTTGTCTAGCTATGGCCATCTCTGTTTCTAGTTGTCTTGCTTCAATGTGAATTTGGATGACAAACTGGCATTCATCTCAAATACTGCCCCAGCATGTACTGAGTTTTCCTGGCAAGGTTTTTGTAGCGTGGAGGCTACAAGGATGGCTTCTGTGAGAGGAAGTCAGAAGCTCCCCCCATGTCCCATAGAGCTAGTCCCAACCAATTCCCAGATCGACCTGCTGCTGACCAATCAGCAATGGTAGCATTTATGAGAATTTATTAACTTTGGAAGAAGGGACAGACCACTCATGAGGACTACAAGGATGTCATGAGGTTATGAACTGGGAAAATCAGAAGACCCAAAGCCCAGCCAGAGCTTAATCTAGCTACCACAATAATAAAAAAAAAAAAAAAATAGAAAATGTTTCTATAAATACATTAACAACAAAAGGAGGGCAAAGGAGAAACTCTATCCTTTATTGGATGCAGAGGGAAACTTAGTGACAAAGGATGAGCAAAGGGCTAAGGTACTTAATGCCTTCTTTACCTGAGTCTTTAATAAGACCAGTTGTTCTCAAGGAATCCAACATCCTAAGGTTGAATACAGGGATGAGGAGCAGAATAAAGTCCCTATAATCTAAAGGGAAATGTTTAGCAATCTGTTATACCACTTAGACATACATAGGTCTATGAAAGTAGATGGGTTCCACTGATGTGCACTGAGGAAGCTGGTGGAAGTGCTCTCCAAGCCACTTGCCAAGATTTATCAGCAGTCCTGGCTAACTGGCAAGGTCCCAATTGGCTGGAGGTTAATAGATGTGTCTGCTCTGGTCCATCTACAAGAAGGACCAGAAAGAGGATCTGGGGAACTACAGGTGTGTCAGCCTGACCTTTCTGTGGCAAGGTGACGCATTTACTGGATGATGGAAGAGCTGTGGATGTTCTCTACCTAGATTTAATAAATGCTTTGGCACTGTTTTCCACAGTATTTTCCTGGAGAAACAGGCTGTTTGTGCCTTGGAAAAGAATACTCTATGCTGGGTAAAGAATTGTCTCAATGGCCAGGCCCAAAGGGTCATGGTTCAGCATTGGGGCCAGTTTTGTTCAATATCTTTACTCTATACCTTAATTCTTCTTCCCTATGCTGATCACAATGGAAGCTGTGACGCACTGCGCAGTTAGAGTATCTCAAACATTTTTGTCTTGGATCAGTTAGAATGTCCTAAAAGTTCTTCAGACAAGACATTCTGTGGTTTGGTTGCTGTGACAATAGGAACTGCCCAAAGTGGAATGAAAGTTTGGCTTCGTTCCTGGAATTGAGTTCCCTGGAATGAAAGTTTGGCTTCGTTCCTGGAATTGAGTTCCCAAGAATCAGCTGATCAGAGTAGAGAAGTTGTGCTTGACTGTCTGGGAACTTTATGCATAACATTCTGGGAGTAAAGAAATTCATGGATTCTTAAAGACCCCTGCACAGCGTGCACAGAGAGAAACCTCGCTCTCATCACAACTGCTCTTGTCTTCAATGCTAATGAGAAGAAAGGGACATGAGCAGCACTGCATAAAAGTTGTCTCCCAGGTGACCAAACAGGCATGTGCCCACCATCCTGAGGACCTCGCCAACTGACAGACAAACTCAGAGAAGCACCTCTAGAAGGAAGGGTCTCTCTCTCTCTCATTCTATCCTCTTTCTGGTTTTCTTTCTCTTTTCTATCCCTTTATTTCCCTTACATATCAACATCTATTTCCAAAGAGCCACAGCCATAGCATTAGACTATAAATGTCAATTAAAATCAATTGTTGAAAAGTAGTGCTGGTGCTGTTTCACCTTAATTCAAATCAATTGGAATTTATGGTCCTTCTAGGACTTTTTAAAGGGACCTAACAGAAGCTAGTCCCTAAAATTAGAATTATTAGTAACTCTAAGTCTCTTACAATAGGCACATGCTTATTTGGGGAGTGGAACTAGGCAAACTTCTTGGTGGTATAAGAAGACATTATTTTGGTATGGGAAGAAAAGCTTTTACAGTTTACCTCAAGTTACTTTAAAGCTAAGAAAGGGCAGAGTAGCCAGTATTTATAGTGAATAAAAGAATGTTGGAAAACTTCTAGAACAGCTGCACTTACGTTAAGTGTATAGTTAAGCGTGCTGCTTGGAGCCTGCTGAGACCCTCTCACTGAAGACTGGGAAATTAGAGGCTTTCAAGCTGTGTTTTGAGAGAGGCATTTCACCTAGCCAGATTCTCTGTCTCCTTGAGGTCTGGATACACACCTGTTTGACCCAACACTAGCACAGTACAAGCTGTGAGTAGTAACAGAGTGCTGTGTTGCCCAGTAGAGGCACAAACTTCCTTGTGCTGGTGGAAGTCACTTTCAGCTGACTAGTGGTGACAAAATACGGGGGGGTGGAGAAGAAACCAATTCAAGTAGAATTTAGAAATAGACCAAGATTTTAGCTATACAGAGAGATATGGCACCTATTTTCATGATAAGCAGGAAAATAAGATCCTGCATCTGCTAGTCTGTGATTTGCTGAAACAACAAGAAGCAAAAACCCCTAGTTCTTATGTGTTTTCTTTTTCTTGATAAAGATTCAATAATTTTACATATTTTTTACTCTGCCTTTAAACATTGCTTTACTGTACAGTTAAATAAATAGGGAAGTTAAAAAAGAACTTTACCTTTCAATGAACTTGACTGTATCACTTGCCCTCCTTTGGACTCTTACCAATTAGTCAACATTTTCTTTGTACTTTGGGCACAGAACTTAACCTTTTTATAGATAACTTCATAAGCTCTGAACAGAGTGATTCATGCCTTTGTTGTTTCTGCCCTTTAAATAGTTAATGTTCACTACGGGTAGGATGAACTTGAGTTGATTTGGCTGTCAGATTGTCTCTTTCCCTAGAGTTGCTGGCTAGCTGTTTTATACTGATTCATAGGGATAGACTGTTTCTGGGCAGATGACTTTGCCTTTATTCATGAAGTTCCTGTTCACTCATTTTTCCACAGTGAGTTTTCTGTGAATTGTATCTTTGCCTTCCAGCATATCAGTTGCTCATCCCATTTTGTTGTCACTTGCAAACTTGATGAGGATGTAATGAGGTAATTCAACCTGTCATCTAGGTTGTAGATGGTGTTGATGATGGACACTTGTACCTTACTGGGGGAAGCACTTAAGATTTTTCTAGGTCTGAGAGCTTCTCCTGATCACTACAGTCCTTTCAAGCTGATGGAGCAGCCTCATAGTGACTTTAGCCAAATTACTCTGCAACACTTGGTTAGCTATTTTTGGACCTGTCCATGTTAACCTTGTTTGAGTAGTCCTTGACTGTTTTTTCTTCTGATCAAACCTTTCCTCTCCAAACTCTACTACCAAGCAGGCAAACTTAGGATACCTTCTACCAGAGCTTGAGACTGAAGACCTCTAGGCAGAGCAGGGACCAAGTTCATCAGTCTTTATTACTAGATTACACATCCCACTGGGCACTGAGCCAAAGATTTTCTTGGTTTTCCTTTTGCTGCAACGTACATTGGTACCTTTCCCTTGTCCCTCACTTATCCTTCCAGTTTTAACTCCAGTAAAGCATTGGCCTTTCAAGTCCTCCTAGAGCTTTTCTTTGTAATGAATATATCACTACTTCCACTTCACATAGCCTCTCTTCTTGCATTTGGGGTTCTTTATCCAGCATGGATACTTTCTGCTATGGCTGCTCATTTTCTTGCACTTTGGTCATTTGATCCAAAACATGACTCAATTTCTTTTCTCATCTTTTTGTTTCAAGGAGAGTACCCTTGAAGATCAACCAGACATCAGAAACTCCTCTGTCCTCTGGGCAATACTCTGTGATATCGTGCCAGCAGTTCACTGAATAGTCAAAAATCTGTTCCTCTGAAGTCTAGTCCTGCTGCCTGCTTCCCTGTCTTTTCTCAAGATCTTTAATTATTCTGTCCGCAGTTTACTACAGCATAGATTTTCAATGACTATCACACCCCTAACAAATTCCTTATTACTCGTAGGACACCTTCCTATGTTGGTATATCCTAAGATTTCTTCCCAAGACACTTTTGAAACTTTCTTAGTATCACAGAGTCACAGAATCACAGAATAACCAGGTTGGATAAGACCCACTGGATTGTCGAGTCCAACCATTCCCACCAATCCCTAAATAGTGCTCCTAATTACCTCATCCACTCTCACCTTAAACACCTCCAGGGACGGTGACTCAACCATCTCCCTGGGCAGACCGTTCCAATGCCTAACCACCCTCTCCGTGAAGATTTTTTTCCTTATCTCAAGCCTAAATCTCCCCTGGTGGAGCTTGAGGCCATTCCCTCTCGTCCTGTCCCCTGTCACTTGGGAGAAGAGGCCAGCACCCTCCTCTCCACAACCTCCCTTCAGGTAGTTGTAGAGAGTAATAAGGTCTCCCCTCAGGCTCCTCTTCTCCAGGCTAAACAACCCCAGCTCTCTCAGCCACTCCTCATAAGACTTGTTCTCCAGCCCCTTCACCAGCTTTGTTGCTCTTATCAGAGTGGTTCGAGTCCCCTGTGAACACCAAGACATGTGACTGGAACACCTTAGAACAATTTCATAGAATAACCAGGTTGGAAGAGACCCACTGGATCATCAAGTCCAACCATTCCTATCAAACACTAAACTGTGCCCCTTAGCACACCATCCACCCGTGCCTTAAACACCTCCAGGGAAGATAAATCAACCACCTTCATGGGCAGCCTCTGCCAGAGCCCAATGACCCTTTCTGTGAAAAAAATTTTCCTAATGTCCAGCCTAAATCTCCCCTGGTGGAGCTTGTGGCCATTCCCTCTCATCCTGTCCCCTGTCACTTGGGACAATAGGCCATTACCCTCCTCTCTACAACCTCCTTTCAGGTAGTTATAGAGAGCAATGAGGTCTCCTCTCAGCCTCCTGTTCTCCAGGATAAACAACCCTGTTCTCCAGGCCTGTCCTCCAGTCCCTTCACCAGCTCTGTTGCTCTTCTCTGGACTCGCTCCAGAGCCTCAACATCCTTCTTGTGGTGAGGGGCCCAGAAATGAACACAGTATTCAAGGAGCAGTCTCACCAGTGCGAAGTACAGAGGGAGAATAACGTCCCTGGACCTGCTGGTCACGCTGTTTCTGATACAAGCCAAGATGCCATTGGCCTTCTTGGCCACCTGGGCACACTGCTGGCTCATGTTCAGCCGGCTGTCAACAACCCTCAGTCCTTCTCCTCCAGGCAGCTTTCTAGACAGACTTCTCCAAATCTGCAGCTGCACAGGGTTGTTGTGCCCCAAGTGCAGGACCCGGCATTTGGCCGTGTTAAACCTCATGCTGTTGGTCTCAGCCCAGCAGTCCAGCCTGTTCAGATCCCTTTGCAGAGCCTCCCTACCCTCCAGCAGATCCACACTTCCACTCAGCTTAGTGTCATCTGCAAACTTGCTAAGGGTGCACTCAATGCCTTCGTCCAGGTAATTGATAAGGACATTGAACCGGGCTGGACCCAGCACTGAGCCCTGGGGAACCCCACTCGTCACTGGCCTCCAGCTGGATTTAACACCAGTTACCACCACTCTCTGGGCCCAGCCATCCAACCAGTTTTCCACCTAGGAGAGTGTGCACCTGTCCAGGCCAGAGGCTGACAGTTTCTGAAGCAGAATGCTGTCCAAGAAGACCACATCCACAGCCTTTCCCTCGTCCAGCAGCTGAGTCACTTGGTCATAGAAGGCCATCAGGTTAGTTTGGAAAGGCCTGCCTTTTGTGAACCCGTGTTGACTGGGCCTGATCACCCGGTTCTCTTGCATGTGCTTCATGATCGCACTCAAGATCACCTGTTCCATGACTTTCCCTGGCACTGAGGTCAGACTGACAGGCTTGTAGTTCCCTGGATCCTCTCTGTGACCCTTCTTGTACAACATCAGCCAGCCTCCAGTCCAGTGAAACTTCCCCAGTCTTCCAGGATTGTTGGAAGATGATGGAAAGGGATTTGGCCAGCACATCCACCAGCTCCTTCAATACCCTTGGGTGAATCCCATTCGGCCCCATAGACTTGTGGGTGTCTAGTTGGGCTAGCAAGTCTCTGACCACCTCCTCTTGCACCATGGGAGCCTCATTTTGCTTCTCTAGCTCCTGGGTTTGTACAGAAAGGGAACAACTTTCTTTACAATTAAAGACTGAGGCAAAGAAGGCATTAAGTACCTCAGCCTTTTCCTCATCTGCTGTCACTGTTGCTCCTTCTGCATCCAACAGGGACTGTATGGTCTCCCTTGTCCTCCTTTTATTATTTATATACTTATAGAAAGATTTATTGTTATCTTTCATCGACTTTGCCAATCTGATTTCTAGTTGAGCCTTAGCTCTTCTAATTTTTTCTCTACACAATCTTACTTCCCTCCTGTAGTCAACCCAAGAGGCCTGTCCCCTCTTCCAGAGCCCATAAACATTCCTCTTCTTCTTGATATCACTCAAGATCTCCCTGTTCAAACAAGCTGGTTTTTTTCCCTGCCCACTTTCTTTCCGGAACATGGGGATGGCTTTCTCCTGAGCTGCTAAGATCAGCTTTTTGAAGAGCTCCCAGCCCTCATGGGCTCCCTTGCCCTTAAGCACTCTCTCCCATGAGACTTTGCCAAACAGCCTTCTGAAGAGTTCAAAGTCTGCCTTCTGGAAATTTAATGCTACTGTCCTGCTAACCACCCTCTTCACTTCACCTAGAACCGAAAACCCTATCATCTCATGATCACTTAGTCCTAGGCGTCTTCCTACTGCCACATCCCCCACAAGGCCTTCTCTGTTCACAAACAGCAGGTCCAGGAGGGCACCTTCCCTTGTCGGTTCATTCACCAGCTGTGCAACGAGGTTGTCTTCCACACACTCCAGGAACCTCCTAGACTGCTTCCTTTCTGCTCTATTGTACTTCCAGCAGATACCAGGAAGATTGAAGTCTCCCACACCAACAAGAGGCATCAATCTAGAGACTAACCCCAGCTGTTTATAGAAGAGCTCGTCAGCTGCTTCTCCTTGGCTGGGTGGCCGGTAACAGACTCCCATCACAAAATCTACCTTCTTATGGGTTCCTCTGAATTTAACCCAGAGGCACTCGATCTCCTCCTCGTTGCCACAATCCATTTCAACAGAGTCCAAGTCCTCCCTTACAAAGAGGGCTACCCCACCTCCTTTCCTTCCCTTCTTATCCCATCTGAAGGGTTTGTACCACAACATGTCTACACTCCAGTTATATGCATCATCCCACCACGTTTCCTTGATGGCAACAACATCATAGGCTCCTTGCCCTGCAACAGCTTCCAGCTCTTCCTTCTTATTACCCATGCTGCTTGTATTGGTGTAAATGCACTTCAGCTGAGCTGCCGAGCCTTCAGCCCTCTTAGATGGAACAGAGTTCCTTCCCAATTGCCTGGTAACTGGAGTAGTTAGCCCCAGAGCACCTGTATCTCCCTTACTACCCCCATGTGTGTTCACCCCCACTTTCTGTGTGGTGCTGTACTGGTGGTCCTCTCCAGCACATCCTCTCTGAATCACTAGATTTGATTGAAATTCTGCCATAGGCTCTTGTCTTCTTCACCTGAGTCCTCAGAGTCAGGTAATCGCTTTTAATCTCAGTCTCCCAGAGTAGTATTCTTCATGCCTCTGTGGCTGTGACAATAAGGAACAAGGAGCAAGAATTTGAGAGCTAGAAGAGTTCCAGCAGTCTCTGCAAGTATGAGAATCCAGGCCTTCAGCAAGCATTAAACCTCTTTATAACAACAAGTTTGACTGGAAGATGAGCTTGTCTGTAAGGCTGAGCATCTTTCTGTATACTGACAAATACTTACAGCCTTTTTTTAAAAAATGTGTACACATTCTAATCAAGCTAAATGAATTATTTCACTCATCCTAGTGAAAATAAACCCACTTACAAAACCTAATTTCTTCTCACCACTCCTTGAACATGACTGGAGACTTCTCTGATCGGAAATAATTTTCTGAAAGTTACTTTTGAGGAAAATTATTTGCTTCTTAATGTACACTGTTTATATGCCAGTCTTGCAGACAAAATGGCATCTTTGTTATTTCAGAGATTGTTGCTTCAATTCAAGGCTCCTAAAATGTAATGGCTATTCTTCCTTGAAATCTTTTACCTTACTGCAGGTTGTATAACTGTATAAAATGCATAGCTTATTTCCTGACACTTCAGTAACTGTACAGCTTAGCCTAGAATTTTGGATTAAAAGGTAACTGAGTTTCAGACCTTATGAATATGAAGGTCCAGTTTTTATTATTCATCTTGGCCCAGACTTCTGTTTGATGTTGGTGGAATGTTAGGGAGATAAAGGATTGAAATTCTAGATCTTGTCATGCTTAGCCATCTGCATTTGAATCTATTCCTTTAAATAAGAGGACTTTCAATATGTTTAGGTAGCAGAATAACTAGACTGAACTTCTCTGCCTATGGAGCTTAGATTTTTTTATACTTAGGAAAATGTCTGATTCTTTAGCAGCTGAAGTAAAGACTTGGTCTCCTCTAATTAGGAATCAGCTTTAGCTCTTGATCCTAAGTGGATAGCTTAAAAGGTAATAAAAGGAGAGAAACTAGGAAGTCTTTAGAACTAAATTTTTAATGGGAAAGAGTGGAATATTCAAGCACTCTGTCCTCATTCTGCAGTCAGTGAATCTTGCTCAGGCTTTTGTGAGTTGACTTTAAAAAGGGAAGACTTCTGGAAATTGATTAAAATTTGGAAAATAAGATATCAAAATAATTATTTCAAGAATTCAGTTTATTATTAGCCTATTTCTTTCATTAGGGAAAACGAGAAATGACTATGCTCTTCTCTGAAATTATGCTTCTGTGTCCGAGACTGGTATTTGTCTCACTACAGTTAAGCAGAAAATTTTCACTTCTTTTAACAGTACAGAAGAATCTGGTGGTCTCCAAAGAGTAATTTGTATTTCATGTACACAACATTCCCATAACAAGTTTTGCAAGAAGATATTCTTACATTTAACTACCTCCATGACCTGAATTGGATACCCTGTAGAAAAGCCACATAATTTCTACGATCATGCTACAAGAACCATCCAGATTCACTCATTGTTCACTTGTAAATATCATGAGTAAGAGTTATCTGCAAAAAGAAACATGAAATCCACAGGTATACTAATGGAAAATGAGTGTCAGGACTGATGTCGGTGGAAAAGGTAACTGTCATGTGAGTCCTGTTAGCTGTAGGAGTTGCGAGATGAGGCTATTGTTCAAGATTTTGCCAGAATTTTTTTCTATCAACCAAAATAATCACTATTTTCTTATAGTATGCAATTGGCTGTTTTCTTTTTAATTCTATGTGAGTAAGGACTTCAGGCTAGTAAGTTGCTCTACTTCATGTCTGTAATGTTTTTCCTTCTTGTTAACTCCCCAGAAATGCAGCAAAGTTGATCCTTGGTCTTACAGTACTGTTATCTCTTATAAACTCTGTCCTATGAGCTGTAAATCATCCTCGCAGTCACTTACAAACCCAATATCTAAAAGATCTATGCTCGTTACTATGAAGACAGTAATTGACCTTTAGTGAATAGCTATTAAACTAACTAATGATGAAAAAGTTTGGTTTTATTATCTCTGTAGTTTGTAAAGCCTATTCTTTGCTATGAGAAACTACAGATTACATCATATGTCATTCTACTGTTTATTTTGGGGGAGTAATATCTGAATTTTGCTTGTTCATGAAAGTTTCATATTATGTATGCAAAGTTAAAACATTGGCTGAATATTGGGGTTTACATAGACCTCACTATCAAGAAGTCATATACAGCATAGCTAGTGGGACTGAATGTTTCACAAGATGGTATTATGATACTATATGTCAGTTCTCTAAAGCAAAATATTAAAAAAAAAAAATTACCCTATTATGGTGAAAGTTGGAAGGAAGTAGGATTCTGTGTTCTGTGTATTGTTGGAAGCAATTTTCAGGTATCCAGGAATTGGGGAAAAAATGTGCCCTTAGATGTGGAAAATGCCTGGATATACTGCTATGTTTTCTTTTTAATGGAGTGTTTCCAGAATGGTATCTTGCTTAAATATAATGAGAAATTTTTGATACCTCATTCAAGGTATTGTGGTATTTTTATATGAAGTTACTGTTAACCTATGGAATTTCAATAAAATATGTCTAAAATTATGTGACCATAATGGTACAACAGTAATTATTTGGGTATGAGTGAACTGATTATTCAGTGGCGAAAGACACTTGGTGTGTTGTAAAGCATATGAATATATAAGTTAGATAAAACAGCTTATAAGAGGTATGTTTAAGAAATGAGCTCTTGACTTTTCTTTCCCCTGAATGATAACCTTCTATCTTTTTCTGCTATTCCAAGGAGTTTTGAGCAAGTTTTGTTACAGAGAATGCTGTCTTGATTTCGAACATTTTCATTATATGTCTCTTAGCCTGTGACTGGAAGTAACAGTAATTAAGTATTTAGCTTTATCTAATGGAACATCTCTAATGCAGGGGAAGAACAGCAGTTGAAACATAGAAATTCTATTTGCTAATCTAATACAAATACAAACTGGGTGCTTTTACCACTTTGGTTTAATAGGTTACCAGATCTGAGAATTGAGTCTTTTCAACTTGAATGTTAGGGGAAAAAAAAAATCAAACCTTACGAATTTTCAATTTGTACTGAATGCAGACATGTCTTGTCATGCTCTGATCATGCTGATGAGTCAATTGTCATGGAACTTACACAAACATTACTATAATAATATATTGATTTATCAGTGAATTGACTGAATTATCAAAGTGAATCAAAGTGAATTGACATATCAAAGTTATTAAAAGAGATTTAGGGCCTTGGGATGGCTAGTGAGGGAATCTGGGGCCCAGGTGATATTTTTTTCTTCACTCCTTCCAGTTATGGATGGTGACAGTGTAAGGATCTAGACGGTCCAGTATATTAATGCATGTCTCTGTGATCGGTGTCACCATGATATATTTGGGGGTTTTGACAATGGGATGGCCTACACAGCACCAGGTTTGCAGGTATCACATGTGAGCCACCTTTCTCAAGGGAGGAGGAGGGCTTTGGCTCATGAGCTTGCAGGGCTTATTGTCAGGACTTTAAGATAGGTGTGAAGAGGGAGGAGGATAATACCAGGCTTGTCTATGACAAGCTGTGAAGGACAGACGATGCTTGGAGGGATGAGGTGCTGGTATGGGCCCTGTACCTGCTGTCCCAAGGAATGCTGGGGATGCTGCTGGACAGTTAAAGAGATTACCCTGAGAACTATTGACCTTTCAGCCTGTCAGACCTCTGTGCCCAAGAATATCATGGAACAGATCCTCCTAGAAGCTGTGTTAAAACACTTGGAGGATGGGGAGGTGTCGGCGAAGGGAGAATGCAGACACCAGGTGGTCATCAGCAAGTCTCAATTTTATTAGAGATCACAGCTAGTTAAATACAGTTGTTAATTAGCCTCATACATATTGCAAAAGCTGAGCTCACTATAGGTTACAGATTACAAGTCAGCTCCTGGGTATGCCTTATTCCTCTCTTCTATCTCCAACTTTCCCACAGTTGTTTATCTAACTGTCCAAGGTTGGTATGCCCCTGTGCTTCTCCCTTTATCAGCATGATTTACAGTTTATGCTAAGGCACAGCTCTTGCACAGAGCCGTGCCTCTGCTCTGCAAGCCATTCTCCAACAGGGAGGTGATTAACGGCAGCCAGCATGGCTTCAGCAAGGGCAAATTCTGTATGACCATGTTAGTAGCTTTCCATGTCATCTATCTTGACTTTTGTAAAGCTGTTGACATGGTCTCCCACAACATCCTTCTCTTGAAATTGGAGAAATATAGATTCAATGGGTGGACTGTTAGATGGATGATAAACTAGTTGGATAGTCATATTCAGAGAGTTGTGGTCAATGGCTCAATGTTCAGCTGGAGATCTGTGACAAGTGGTGTCCCTTGGAGGTCCATACTGGGACCAGTGCTGTATAATACCTTCATCGATGATATAGACTGAAATTGAGTGCACTGCCAGACGAATCTGACACCAAGCTGAGTGGGGTAGTTGCCACACCGGAAGAATGGGATGTCATCCAAAGGGACCTGGACGAGTTGGAGAAGTGGAACTGTGTGAATCCCATGAGGTTCATCAAAGCCAAATGCAAAGTCCTACACCCACATCAGGGCAATCCATGGTTGCAGTAGAGGATGGGGGATGCTGTGATTGAGAGCAGCAGCCTGAGGAGAAGGACTTGGGGATGCTGATTGATGAGAAGCTCAACACGAGCCAGCAATATGCATTCACAGCCCAGAAGGCAAGACATATCCTGGGCTGCATCAAAAGAAGCATAGCCAGCAGACTGAGGGAAGTTATTTTGCCCCTCTATTCCTCTAGTGAGACCTCACCTAGAGTACTGTGTCCAGTTCTGGAATCCTCAACCTAAGAAAGATGTGGAGCTGTTAAAATGCATCCAGAGGAGGGTGACGAAGATAATCAGAGCAATGGAGTACCTCCCGTACAAGGACAAGCTGAGACAGTTGGGGTTGTTCAGTCTGGAGAAGAGAAGACTCTGAGGAGACCTTATAGAGACCTTCTGGTGCCTGAAGTGCGCATACAAGAAAGCTAGGGAGGGACTTTTTACAAAAGTATGTAGTGATAGGACTAGAGGGAATGACTATGAATTGGAGAGGGGAAGATTTAGACTGGGCATAAGGGGGAAATTCTTCACAATGAGGGTGGTGAGGCACTGGAAGAGGTTGCCCTGGAAATTGTGGATGCCCTCTCCCTGGAAGTGTTCAAGGCCAGTCTGGTTGTGGTCTTGTGCAATCTGATCTAGTGGGAGGTGTCTCTGCCCATGGCAGGGGGATTGGAATTAAATGATCTTTAAGGTCCCTTCTAACTAAAACCATTCTATGATTCTATGATATTGTGTTTCTATGAATTCTGAAATATATCTCCAAATGGAAGCTAGTCTTTGTCTGTATTAAAGTAGATATGTTAGATAATCTTCACTCTTTCTGAAGGAGAAAAAGAAACTAAGAATGTTTCTAAAAATGCATCTAAGATTTTGTCTTCTTTGACCTGCTCCCTCATTTTTCTTGTTTAGCTTTAGACAAAGGAGGCAGTGGGCTTGAATTCTCATGTTATGGCACTTGTGAATGTGTGCACTTCAGGTTTTGTTTGCTCATTTTTAAATAACTGAAGAACTGAGGAATCACTGAGAAAACCTTTTTTAAATTGAAATTGCTAATGAGAAATGACCATCTTGGGGACATGAGCAGGAGGAACTGAGAGGCTAAATGAGTACAAAAGCTTGGATGCACAGAGAATAAAAAACCCCCTCATTCTTACAGTATAATGGAGTAAAATATATTAGGTCAAAATGAAGCCTAGTTGTATTTTAATCTTGGCTTGATATGCAGATAATAAAAGGGCTCCTTAGTATAATTTGGAAGCTACTCAAGGCCAGAGAAGTAATTGAAGTATGTGCATGAAAATATGGAGCTGGGCTATGAAACAAAAATAGACATACTACTGTTGGATATAAAATCTCATATGAAAAGGTTTATGTATTACTAAGGCAATAGACAAACAGTAATAATATTTGTAGGGCAGAATCGTATGAAATTGAAATAGTGGTTTTTTTTTTTTTAAAAAAAAATCCTTCTTGAAGCAATATTTGTGATTTTTTTGTGTGTTAGATTCCCAAAAGCAACGTTAGTTACAAATTTCTCTGTAGCATGACACAGCCTCTTGTAATTGTAATTCCTGTTTCTTAAATCTTCATAAGACTTTCTATTACATCTGACAGAATCTACTGCCATCCTATAGTATCCAGATGCCTTCCAAGTTGCAGGAGAAACAAACACGCAAAAGGAACCTCAGGGTTTCATTTTATGAGAAAACAGTCTATTTAATAAAATTCTTAAGCTATCTTTCATATGTATGTTTTATACAAGTACCACAGCTGCATCCAGTGATGGGACGGTGAGTTCTGTGGTGGGGTGGCCATTAAAGGCAGTGGGGCGCTTCCCTGAGTGGGGAACAGCCTAAAAATCTCGCTCGGGGGTCGGCGCTCGGCTCCTGGCTCAACGGCCGCTCCCGCGCGGTGCCTGACGGGAGGGGGTGATCCGGGAAGCTACCGCGGGGGATTTAAACCGTCCTTGGGGAGCACAGAGAAGAGAAGCGGGGCGAAGAGGTGTGGGGCATGTTAAAACAGGGCAGTTGGAGAGGAGTAGGGCAAAGAGGTGCAGGGCACGTTGAACGTGGCACGTTAAAATATGGCAGTTTGAGCGGGCAGGACGAGCAGGGAGGGTGCAGAGAGGGGCTGGAGTACGGCCTGAAGGGACTGAGAACCATGGTGGCTACCTGTCAGAAGATTAAGGCTGCAGCAAGCATGATGGAAGCTGCCATGCAGACGGAGCCCCCATGGGCACATGCAGCTACCCAGACCCTGAGCTGCAGGCAGTGCCCCCCTCCCACACCAGCTCGTGCCTCTGTTACCAGCTCCACTTGTGAAAGCTGCACTCGAGTGGGGGAACTCCATCATATGGTGGAGGAGTTAAGGGAGGAGGTGAAGAGGCTGAGGACCATCAGGGAGTGTGAGAGGGAGATAGACCAGTGGAGCAGTGCCCTCTCACTCACTCAGCAGCCTGCTGGAGCTGGTACTTCCAAACACCACCCACCTACAAACTGCAGGGTTGGGGGAACAAGAGATGGGGAATGGCAGCAAGTTCCTGCCAGATGAAGGAAACCTGCTCCCCTCAACCAGACAGCAAAACCCCAGATCCCCCTGGTGAACAAGTACCATGTGCTGCAGGTGGAATCCAATCATGAAGATAAGGGTGATGGCTCGCACAGCCTAGAATCTCTCCCTAGGCTGCACCATCCTCAGAAAAAGATAAAAACACCCTCCATTAAGAAGAAGAGGAGGGTGATTATTGTAGGGGACTCCCTCCTAAAAGGAACAGAGGGACCCATTTGCAGACTGGACCTACTCCACAGAGAGATTTGCTGCTTACCGGGGGCATCAGTGAAGGAGGTAGCTAGAAAGCTTCCTTCCCTGGTCCACGAGACAGACTACTATCCTCTGATAGTAGTCCAAATCGGTAACGATGATTTAGTAAGCAGAAAGACCAAAGCCATCAAGAAATACTTCAGGGCCATTGGGAAAATGATGGAGGGCTCTGGGGCTCAGATAGTATTCTGCTCTATCCCAAGGCTAAACAGAGAGGAGCAGGAAGTCAGGAAAAAGAATTTGATTAATGCCTGGCTCTGAGCCATATGTGAGGAAAGGGGCTTTGGCTTCATTGATCATGGGGTGGCTCACGCACTACCAAACTCTGCTGCTAAGGATGGGACACGTGGGTCTCCTAGAGGGGCTTAAGCCCTTGCTAAGAACTTAGCTAAGATCATAAATTGAGCTTTAAACTAGATGTGAAGGGGGAGGGGATTGAGACCAGGCTAGACAGGAGCGAGCCTGGACGTGGAGCATTGATGATTCAGAGAGGGTGTGCTGGAGAGAACCACCAGTACAGCACCACACAGAAAGTGAGGGTGAACACACATGGGGGTGGTAAGGGAGATACAGGCGCTCTGGGGCTAACTACTCCAGTTACCAGGCAATTGGGAAGGAACTCTGTTCCATCTAAGAGGGCTGAAGGCTCGGCAGCTCAGCTGAAGTGCATTTACACCAATACAAGCAGCATGGGTAATAAGAAGGAAGAGCTGGAAGCTGTTGCAGGGCAAGGAGCCTATGATGTTGTTGCCATCAAGGAAACGTGGTGAGATGACGCATATAACTGGAGTGTAGACATGTTGTGGTACAAACCCTTCAGATGGGATAAGAAGGGAAGGAAAGGAGGTGGGGTAGCCCTCTTTGTAAGGGAGGACTTGGACTCTGTTGAAATGGATTGTGGCAACGAGGAGGAGATCGAGTGCCTCTGGGTTAAATTCAGAGGAACCCATAAGAAGGTAGATTTTGTGATGGGAGTCTGTTACCGGCCACCCAGCCAAGGAGAAGCAGCTGACGAGCTCTTCTATAAACAGCTGGGGTTAATCTCTAGATCAGTGCCTCTCGTTCTTCTGGGAGACTTCAGTCTTCCTGGTATCTGCTGGAAGCACAATAGAGCAGAAAGGAAGCAGTCTAGGAGGTTCCTGGAGTGCGTGGAAGACAACTTCCTTGTTCAGCTGGTGAATGAACCGACAAGGGAAGGTGCCCTCCTGGACCTGCTGTTTGTGAACAGAGAAGGCCTTGTGGGGGATGTGGCAGTAGGAGGATGCCTAGGACTACGCGATCATGAGATGATAGGGTTTTCGGTTCTAGGTGAAGTGAAGAGGGTGGTTAGCAGGACAGTAGCATTAAATTTCCAGGAGGCAGACTTTGAACTCTTCAGAAGGCTGTTTGGCAAAATCTCATGGGAGAGAGTGCTTAAGGGCAAGGGAGCCTGTGAGGGCTGGGAGCTCTTCAAAAAGCTGATCTTAGCAGCTCAGGAGAAAGCCATCCCCATGTTCCGGAAAGAAAGCGGGCAGGGAAAAAAAACCAGCTTGTTTGAATAGTGAGATCTTGAGTGATATCAAGAAGAAGAGGAATGTTTATGGGTTCTGGAAGAGGGGACAGGCCTCTTGGGTGGACTACAGGAGGGAAGTGAGATTGTGTAGAGAAAAAATTAGAAGAGCTAAGGCTCAACTAGAAATCAGATTGGCAAAGTCAGTGAAAGATGACTATAAATCTTTCTATAAATACATAAATAATAAAAGAAGAACTAGGGAGACCATACAGTCCCTGTTGGATGCAGAAGGAGCAACAGTGACAGCAGATGAGGAAAAGGCTGAGGTACTTAATGCCTTCTTTGCCTCAGTCTTTAATTGTAAAGAAAGTTGTTCCCTTTCTGTACAAACCCAGGAGCTAGAGAAGCAAAATGAGGCTCCCATGGTGCAAGAGGAGGTGGTCAGAGACTTGCTAGCCCAACTAGACACCCACAAGTCTATGGGGCCGAATGGGATTCACCCAAGGGTATTGAAGGAGCTGGTGGATGTGCTGGCCAAATCCCTTTCCATCATCTTCCAACAATCCTGGAAGACTGGGGAAGTTCCGCTGGACTGGAGGCTGGCTGATGTTGTGCCCATCTACAGGAAGGGTCACAGAGAGGATCCAGGGAACTACAGGCCTGTCAGTCTGATCTCAGTGCCAGGGAAAGTCATGGAACAGGTAATCTTGAGTGCGATCATGGAGCACATGCAAGAGAACCGGGTGATCAGGCCCAGTCAACACGGGTTCACAAAAGGCAGGCCTTTCCAAACTAACCTGATGGCCTTCTATGACCAAGTGACTCAGCTGCTGGACGAGGGAAAGGCTGTGGATGCGGTCTTCTTGGACCTCAATAAAGCCTTTGACACAGTTTCTCACAGCATTCTGCTTCAGAAACTGTCAGCCTCTGGCCTGGACAGGTGCACACTCTCCTGGGTGGAAAATTGGTTGGATGGCTGGGCCCAGAGAGTGGTGGTAAATGGTGCTAAATCCAGCTGGAGGCCAGTGACGAGTGGGGTTCCCCAGGGCTCAGTGCTGGGTCCAGCCCGGTTCAATGTCTTTATCAATGACCTGGACGAAGGCATTGAGTGCACCCTTAGCCAGTTTGCAGACAACACTAAGCTGAGTGGAAGTGTCGATCTGCTGGAGGGTAGGGAGGCTGTGCTAAGGGATCTGAACAGGCTGGACCACTGGACAGAGTCCAATGGGATGAGGTTTAACATGGCCAAATGCAACAACCCTGTGCAGTGCTGCAGACTAGGAGAAGTCTGTCTAGAAAGCTGCCTGGAGGAGAAGGACCTGCAGGTGTTGGTTGGCAGCCGATTGAACATGAGCCAGCAGTGTGCCCAGGTGGCCAAGAAGGCCAATGGCATCTCGGCTTTATCAGAAACAGCTTGACCAGCAGGTCCAGGGATGTTATTCTCCCCCTGTACTCGGCACTGGTGAGACTGCTCCTTGAATACTGTGTTCATTTCTAGGTCCTTCACCCCAAGAATTTCTTGGCCCCTCACCACAAGAAGGATGTTGAGGCTCTGGAGCGAATCCAGAGAAGAGCAACAGAGCTGGTGAAGGGACTGGAGAACAGGCCTTATGAGGAGCAACTGAGAGAGCTGTGTTTGTTTAGCGTGGAGAAGAGGAGGCTGAGAGGAGACCTCATTGCTCTCTATAACTACCTGAAAGGAGGTTGTAGAGAGGAGGGTAATGGCCTGTTCTCCCAAGTGACAGGGGACAGGATGAGAGGGAATGGCCACAAGCTCCACCAGGGGAGATTTAGGCTGGACATTAGGAAAAATCTTTTCACAGAAAGTGTCACTGGGCACTGGCAGAGTGGTTGATTCACCTTCCCTGGAGGTGTTTAAGGCACGGGTGGACAGTGTGCTAAGGGGCACGGTTTAGTTTTTGATAGGAATTTTTGGACTCGATGATCCAGTGGGTCTCTTCCAACCTGGTGATTCTATGATTCTATGTTTGTCCAGTCTGATAGCTTTCAATAATGTCATGACTGGCTGGGTAGATGAGGAGAAAGTTGTGGATATTTTCTACCTTGTCTTTAGTAAGGTTTTTGACGTTGTCTCCCATGACATTCTCATAGATAAGCTAAGGTAGTGGGGGTTATATAAGTGGAGAATGGAGTGGATTGAGAACTGACTGGATGGCAAAGCTCAGGGTGTTGTGATCAGCAGTGCAGTGTCTAGTTGGAATTCCGCAGCCAGTGGTGGTACCTAGCAGCTGATACTTGGTTCAGTCTTGTTCAACATACTCATCAGTTATCTGGATGGGGAGACAGAGTCTTTTCTCATAAAGTTTGCTGATGATACAAAATAGGGAAGTGTGGCTGATACACCAGAAAGGTTGTGTCTATGTTTCCAATGAGATTTGGACAGGCTGGAAGGTTGGATGGATAAGAAACTAATGAAGTTCAAGTGTAGTAATAAAGGAAAGTGTAGGGTTCTGCACCTTGAGAGAGATAACTCCATGCTTCAATACAGATCAGGGACTGACCTCCTGGAAAGTAGCTCATTGGAGAAGGACCTGGGAATCCTGGTAGGCAACAGGTTAAGCAAGAGCCAGAAATGTGCCCTTGTGTCCTAAAAGGCCAATGTTATCCTAGAGTGCATCAAGAAGAGGTTAGCTGGCAGGTGGAAGGAGATTATCCTCCCCCTCTACTCTGCCCTGGTAGGGCTGCATCTGAAGTACAGTGCCTGGTTCTGGGCTCCTAAGCTCACGAATGTCAAGGAACTTCTGGAAAGAGTCCAATGAAGGGCCACAAAGATGATTAGGGGACTGGAGCATCTCTCTTGTGAGGAAAGGCTGAGAGAACTGAGTATGTTTAGCCTGGAGAAGAGAAGGCTGAGAAGACACCTTATCAATGCTTATCAATATCTAAAAGTGTCAAGAAGATGGGGCCAAACTCATTTCTGTGATATCCAGTGTCTGGATAAGGGGCAACAGACACAAACTGGAACACAGGAAGTTTCACCTTAATCTGAAGGAAAACCTCTTTACTGTGAAACAGAACTGGAACAGACTGCCTAGAGAGTTTGTGGAATCTCCTTCTCTGGAGATGCTGGAAACCCACTTTGTTATTTTTACTGTGCAACGTCCTGTGTAATGTACTGTGTTACTGTGTAATGTTCTCTAGGTGAACCTGCTTTAGCAAGGGGGTTGACCTAGATGGTTTCTAGAGTTCCCTTCCAACCCCTACCTTTCTGTGATTCATTGATTTACATTGCTTTCAAAGAATGAACTTATGTCTTTTAAACTGCAAATTGGAAAGTCTGCTTCTGTTCAGTCTAGTGTTCTTGAGAGTTCTCTGAATTGCTATGAAATTATTCATTTTGTGGCTTCTAAAGAATTCAAAACTCAAGGAAGTTAGATTAGTATGGAAGTTCATTCTAAGTTTATCATTAAATTATTGTCAAGCTCTAGGAGTCGATACAGCTGATGTTTTGCCTTCAAACTCTAACTTAGAAGGGTCAGGATATATAAAAAGAACTTATGGACTTTGAACTGCAGAATAAAAATCACTTAGGTTTAGAAGAGCTTTAATACTGAACAGCATTGTGTAATTATAAATCAAATGGTACCATCAGTGCTAAGAATCAATGAGATATGAATATGGAGAAAAGGGAAAGGAAAGGAAATGTAAAATTATTAATTTCCTGTCAGTCTTAGAAAGAAGACCTTGGTTTAATAAACTTGATTTCTAGATGGACAAAAGCTAGTAAGTAATAGGTAATAAAGTTAAAGGCTTATCACAAAATATGCAAATAAACAGTAAGTGGAGGAATGCCATATTTTTATGAGCGTAAGTGGAACACCTTTACTCTTCTACTTGTAGAGTGCTCTGAGGAGAATTAGCCTATGGTTCTGGATACGAAACCCACTAAACTGGCTCACAGGGTAAGGGAGGGGAATTGTTCCTAGAATGCCATGAAGATCAAAGGGTATTTAGCTGCCAAGAGGGGCATGGGACTCATGATGGGATGCAGAAGGCAGGTGATATGGGGATTTTGCAATAAATATTTAAGGGGATTATGGAACTGTGAGAGACAAAATGTAAGATTTGTAGAGAAGGACAGGAGCTGGAGAAAGAGAGGAATCAGGAAGAATTGGAGAAATAGGCATGGGAGAATGGAGAAATAAGAGAAGGCAGGGCAAGAGGGAGAAAGGAGTTCATTGTAAACAGACACTGAACTCAACAGGTTGGCTTGTCTAAGCACTGCGTCTGATCACTAGTCTGTCATATCTGAGTGTTAAATGCTGTTCCTGTTTTTTC
Source organism: Clamator glandarius (assembly GCA_033459285.1). Taxonomy (NCBI): domain Eukaryota; kingdom Metazoa; phylum Chordata; class Aves; order Cuculiformes; family Cuculidae; genus Clamator; species Clamator glandarius. The sequence continues at coordinate 459,231 of JAUNZM010000195.1, forward strand.
TCTCAGTGAGACTGCTATCTGTTGTTTGTGTTTGTGTGTTGAGGTCTAAATGCCAGTAACTGGAAAGAGTGTGAATGTTTCCCAAGGGAACTTCAGTGCTGCATGCATGTGTACTTCACCAGCTAATTTCAAGTGAATTAGTTACTGAGTAGGATAAGAGGTCTGGCAGCAAGGCACTAGAAAGATGATGGATTTAGGGGCCAGACAGCTGAGAGACCAATGGTCTGACTATTTGATTAGCCAGGTAGTCCTTTCACCTTCTGGGGCAGATTGTCTGACAGTCATCTTCTGCAAAGACCACAGGTTTGGGCTAACTATTGCGGAGTGAGAGAGGTGTGTATGTAACAAGAAGTCTGAGTAACAACAGCAAGTAGGCTTCTACAGCCAAGTACTAGCAATTAGGATGGCAGAAGATCTGAGCCTAGCTGCAATATAAATTTACTTTCTAAGGTCATCCATATATATATAGAGAGAGATATACACTTATATATAAATGTATGTCTAGCAGCATCCGTCTTGATCTGTACAGGTCAAGCTTTTGTGCCATTAATTTTGAATGTTGTATGTTTTCAATTCATGTTTATCTGTACTTGGTTGTATGCATACACATACCTGCTGGAGGGGAGATAGGTTCAGATGCACAAATTTACATTATTATTACAACATTTTCACTCATAAAACAGATAGTAACAGCAATGAGTATTAGTAATGGGTAACTGGAAATAAGGGAAGTATGGATTACAACAGTTATTAAATGTAAATGAATTAAATAGGTAACGAATAAATGTGTATTGAATGACAGTTAAGGTCCTGATTCTGTCGTTAGAGACAGTAATATAATACTGTGAGCTATAGAACGGCTTCAGTTATAATGTTCATAACAAAAAAGACAGGAAACTTGCTTCAGTGCTCTTTTTCTACCTAATGCCTTCTTATTTCTTATGCTTCTAAAAATTCTCATATATTTCAGTCAGTTTAGAAAACTGAATTTCAAAGTATAAAACTTTTATCTTCCAGACTATTTTGGCCAGATAAGGCCAAATGTGTGTATTCAGTGATTCTGAGATTTTTTATTTCCTTGCTTACTTGCAACTTTTGCTTCAGGAAAGGTTACGTGCTTGCTCTAACTTCTGCAACAACAGAATCAGTCATATGTTCTAACTCCTTTAAAGTGAGAGTACTTCTGGATGTGTAGTAGTTTTGTGCCATGGCAAGAATGCAAGTGTAATAATAAATGTTTTGAAGTAATTACTACACCTCAAACTTGTGTTCATGATCAGTGAAAGAAATTCCTGGATCATGAAACTGATCAAGTAGATCAGTGTTATCTTCAGATATGTTAATATAACATTAACCTATTTTTATTTGCAATTTTTGTGTTTTATAGGTTTAGTTATATCCTCCCTCAAATTCTCTCTTCAAGTAAACTCCAGTCCAGGTAAGGTACCCATACTGTGAACTTAAATTTTGGTTTTAGTTGATATTCATACTAAGAGTTGACAACAGAAGTTAATAGCTGAAGAAACTATTCAGTATGGCTGATGGAAGTTAAACCAATGCCTCTCTTGAGCTTAGTTTTCTTTCGTGTGAATGAAGCTTACGTGAAAGACAATTGGGTTATATCAAAGCTGCAAAGATTAGAAAGAAAAATAAGTTTTTATTTCCCTATTCTTTAAACTTTAAAGTTTCTGACTTACTGTGAGGTAGTGTCCTGTTGGGCAGGAACTCTGAAGGGGTTGACGCCCTGGAACTTAATGGCCTCTGTTTCTCCTGCAATGAATAGCAAATATTTTTTTTAAGTTTTCTGAACTGTACCCACAGTCTTGCACAAAAAGGAATGCAGAAATGCTTTCTGACTTGCTACAGATAACAGATGGTGTGAAATAAGTCTGTCATACATAGTATTCATCTGCCAAATCTCTTCTTATAAAAGGATTGAATAAATATCTAGTGCAGATGATATTTTATGAAACAGATAATTTCCCACAAATAGATTTTTTTAGAATTTTCCCTTTTCTGTAAGTCTATAAATGTAAAGAAAGTAAGAAAAAAAATTACTCCTTTTATGGAGAGTGAGAGTATGATCTCTTCTTTTAAGTATTTAATATTTTTTCTTTAAATTGAGTGGAAAACACGTCATGGACTTAGATGTAACATTGGAATTTTTGAGTTCTTTATAGTGCCTTCCATTACTGATCATTTATTTTTTGATCATATCTTAGAGAATATTCTTTAGTCTTTTTTCTTACTAAAGTCTTATTGGATTCAATATATTTAATGGGAGTTAAGAAGCTTATCAAGACAGCCACATTTGTCCAACTGGAGAACCATGGTGTTACCACAGTTCATGGCATGTAGTGTTTGTTCAGTTTTAAGTTGGTTTTGATTTGGTTTTGGTTTTTTGTTTATTTTTTTAGTGTTTGGGTTCTTTTCGAATAGAAGGAGAATAAATTTGGCACAGATTGTTGATCAGAATTAGTCACGTAATCTCTTCTGTCTCACTGATTCAGAATATGCTTGCTGTAACCAAGGTATCTACTGTGGTGAAATGGAGAGGTATATACATTCCCAGCAAAACTCTTTGGAAAAAAGCCTGAACTCTCAGCAGTGTCTAATGAGTGTGTTACCCTCCGTTGTTTCTACCATATCTGTCTCTTGAATAATAATTAGGGTTTTTTGGGTTTTTTTTTTTAATTCAGGGAAAAAAAACTCAGACCTTGAAATGTTTCCTAACTCAAGTCAGTGGTCAGAGAGTGTTGAATGCAGCCATAATGTGCTTGACAAATCTTTAATGTTTGATGATTAAAATGTCCTTTTCCAACTGCTTTTAGTAAAATGAGAATAGTTTCCTGTTGAGCAAACTATGGTTTTATGGCAAAAAGACAATTTTTAGTACTGTTAATGCATTCAATCAGCTCCAAGATCAAGCAGTCTTATTTTTTCTTTCCCCACCTCTGACAAGTTTGCTGTTATGGATTTATCTGAAGGCAAACGATTGTTCTCTCAATGCTGTCTTAATAATATTACTCATCTCTGAAGTGAAGACTACAAGTGTTTGAGATGGAATGTAATACTATATTATCTGTTTACAGAGATTTGTCTGACTTACTTGTTCTTACTCCTATCCAGATCACCAGACTTATTCCACTCTATTATGGAACGGTGGACTTCTGTTTCTTGGTTAAATTCAGCTATAGGTCCAACTATCTATATGGCTAAACTTTGAGAAGGCAAAACTAATGTTGCAGTTAGCACTTTGGTCTCATGAGTACAAAGGGAAGAAGTATTTTTATGTCATGTTCTGAGTCAGTATGCTGAAATACTTAACCTCACTGGACAAGAGGTAGGAATAGTCCTTTTATTTTAAATGTACAATTGCTTGGTGGAATCTGGAGACTGCTCTTTAATAATTATTCCACATCCACAGCTAATCTGAAAGTCAGTTGGAGGCTCATATGTCTAAAAGCTAATATTCCTCTTCTCCTGAAATTAACTCTAACATTTTGAAAAATAAGTAAATGCACTTTCTTACATCTTGACTGAATATTTGTCACTGACATAAGCTTGTCTATTAAATCTACCTCATAAATCACTTTGTGTCATTGGCAGTCCCAGCAGGGCATAACTGGCATTAAGGAAATAAACAAATACTTACATCTAATAATAGCACTGCCAAAATCTGATCCTGCTTAACTGAGGATATCTAATGTGAGCACAGCTGGTTGCTGTAGATAGTACAGTGTACATTCCAAAAAGCTACAGAAGCAAAAGGTGTGAAAAGCTTTTTACAGTTCTGGTTTGCATATTGTACAGAGAATAACTGCAGGATATGATTAGTGAAAAGGAACTACCTATTCTCAAAAGACCAATCATGTTTCCAAAAGAGTCAGAAAGCTGTATCACGGCATGAGATGTATTATTGGTTTTTCAAAACTCTTGCAGTGAAATTATCCTAATGCTCTCATTCTGTGCATTTTTTTAATACTTCCTGCTATGATTTGAACATTCGACTGTACTTTCTTGTAAGCTGGATGACAAAACACATCTTTCTAATTCTGGACTAAATTATAATGCTCTTAGAATTTAAAATCACATCTTTCTGCTTAGAGATGCCTATATTAGACTGCCTCCTTTTTCGCTGAGTTTTTCACTGAATGTTTCTGCTTTAGCTAGATTCAAACAGTGGACAGGTAAGCTGTATTGCTCTATGTTCCTTGAGTTTTCTCCCTCACAATTTCACAGAGTTCTATACACTTTCCTTATCCAGATTTAAGACTTTTGTATTTTCTGTGAGCTCCCTTAGTACTTCCACTGAGCCAATGGAGCCCCTCATAAAGTAAAATACCTCTTCTTCAATGAAGGACATGACAATTTGACTCTGGGAGCAAGACTAACGAGCAACACCTTCAAATTTGCTAAGTTTGTGTCTGTGTGTGTTTGGTGCTTTTATAGAGTATGACAATGAGGGGAATTGAAACCACTGATTTTTAAGTTAGAAAAAAATAGTCCTAATATAGAATCATAGAATAGCCAGGTTGGAAGATATCCACCGGATCATTGAGTCCAGCCATTCCTATCAAACACTACACCATGCCCCTTAGCAGCCTGTTCACCCGTGCCTTAAACACCTCCAGGGAAGGTGAATCAACCACCTCCCTGGGCAGCTTCTGCCAGTGCCCAGTGACCCTTTCTGTGAAAAAATTTTTCATAATGTCCAGCCTAAATCTTCCCTGGCTGAGCTTGAGGCCATTCCCTCTCGTCCTGTCCCCTGTCACTTGGGAAAAGAGGCCAGTACCCTCCTCTCTACAACCTCCCTTCAGGTATTTGTAGAGAGCAACAAGGTCTCCTCTCAGCCTTCTCTTCTCCAGGCTAAACAATCCCAGCTCTCTCAGCCGCTCCTCGTAAGGCCTGTTCTCCAGTCCCTTCACCAGCTCTGTTGCTCTTCTCCGGACTCGCTCTAGAGCCTCAACATCCTTCTTGTTGTAAGGGGCCCAGAACTGAACACAGTATGCGAGGTTTTTATTGACTAAGTCTACTTTGAGTAAGAGAGGGCTAAGAAGTAGATATTTGCAGACTTCTTTTGAAGGATGGAGTAGGGAGAATGTACAGATCTATTTCATATATTCAGACTTCTAAATAAGATGCCAGCAATAATTTACATAGAGTCACAGAATCACTAGGTTGGAAAAGACCTCTAAGATCACTGAGTCAAACCATTCCTATAAATCACTAAACCACGCCTCTCAGCATCTCATCCACCCGTCTTTTAAAGACCTCAGCAGCGTGGTTCAGTGCCCAATGACCGTTTCCATGATTTTTTTTCTGATGTCCAGCCTGAACTTGCCCTGGTGGAGCTTGAGGCCATTCCTTCTTGCCCTGTCCCCTGTCACCTGGGAGAATAAAGAGGTGACCTCCCTCCTCTCTATTTCCTTTCAGGTGTTTGTGGAGAGCAGTAAGGTCTCCTCTCAGCCTTCTTTTCTCTAGGCTAAACAACTCCAGTTCCCTCAGCCACTCCTGGTAAGACCTGTTCTCCAGCCCCTTCACCAGCTTTGTTGCTCTTCTCTGGACTTGCCCCAGAGTCTCAACATCCTTCTTGTGCTGAGGGGCCCAGAAATGAACATAGTATTTGAGGTGTGGTCTCACCAGTGCCAAGTACAGAGGAAGAATAAGCTCCATGGCCCTGATGGCCACGCCATTTCTGATACAAGCCAACATACCATTGGCCTTCTTGGGCACACTGCTGGCTCATGTTCACTCGGCTGTCAATCAACAACCCCAGGTCCTTTTCCTCCACACAGCTTACTAGACAGTCTTCTAGTCTATAGCACTGCATAGGGTTGTTGTGCCCCAAGTGCAGCACCTGGCATTTGGTGGTGTTAAACCTCATCCCATTGGTCTCAGCCCAGCAGTCCAGCCTGTTCAGGTCCCTTTGCAGAGCCTCCTCACCCTCCAGGAGATCAACACTTCCACCCAGCTTAGTGTCATCCTCAGACTTGCTAAGGGTGCACTCAATGCCTTCATCCAGGTCATTAATAAAGACATTGAACAGGGCTGGACCCAGCACTGAGCCCTGGGGAACCCCACTCATCACTGGCCTCCAGCTGGAGTTAAATCCATTTACCACCACTCTCTGGGCCCAGCCATCCAACCAGTTTTCCACCCAGGAGAGTGTGCGCCTGTCCAGGCCAGAGACTGACAGTTTCTGAAGCAGAATGCTGTGAGAAACTGTGTCAAAGGCTTTACTGAGGTCCAAGAAGATACATCCACAGCCTTTCCCTTGTCCAGAAACCAAGTCACTTTGTCACAGAAGGTGATAAGGTTGTTTTGGCAAGACCTGCCTTTTGTAAACCCATGTTGACTGGGCCTGATCACCCAGTTCTCTTGCATGTGCTTCATGATCGCACTCAAGATTACCTGTTCCATGACTTTCCCTGGCACTGAGGTAAGATTGACAGGCTTGTAGTTCCCTGGATCCTCCCTGTGACCCTTCTTGTAGATGGGCACAACATCAGCCAGCCTCCAGTCTAGTCTTCCAGGACTGCTGGATGATGATGGAAAGGGGTTTGGCAAGCACATATACTCTCCCTCAATACTCTTGGGTGAATCCCATCCAGCCCCATAGACTTGTGGGTGACTAGCAGGACAAGTAAATCTCTAACCACCTCCTCTTGAATCATGGGAGCTTTTTTCTACTCCTTTAACTCCTGTGTGTGTACACGCAGTCATAACTTCTTGATCAATAACTCTAAGCGAAGGAGTCTCTGTCTTTCATTTAATAGTTTACATTTCATCTGCATAGATATTGGTAAAATAAAATGGAAATAATAGAAACATAGAAACCTTCATCTAATCAAAGTATGTTGCTGTCATTTTTTATTAAGATCACAATTTCCAAAGTGCTAGTGAAATATGTAACTGATAGAACAACTCCTAAGCCTTAGTCATTTAGTGGAGTTTTTTTAGCATTAAGAAAATGTTTTTAGGTGGTTTTATGGAAAGTGTGAATAAAATCACATCATTTATGTGGAAACATATGAGACAGCAAAGAAATGTGCAGTATCTCATTACTTGTTCAGTCAACATACAGAAAAAGAATAACTTCTGGAGCCTTTACTCAGAATTGTGGCAAAGCTATACTTTTTGAAAGGCTTTGGTATGGCAAAATTGGGCTATGCAAGAACCTGTGAGATTTTAACTGGTTAGAATAACACGAACTTCACTCATACTCATCAAGGCCTTACTTGAAATTTTCCATTTAGGCTGCCATCATTTACACTTTTTCTTTGCTTTTAATGTTTTCTACAGAAATTGAAACCTGCTTGTGCTCTAGCTCTCCAGAAATACAATGTTGCTTGAGGATTTTTTAAGCTGAGTGGGGCTGCTGTAGATTTGAATGAGTGAACTGTTCTTTCAAAGAGAGAAAATAGATGACTGTAATTTGAAGTCTTGGGTCTCACCAATAGTTATTACATGTGATGTGAGATTTGTCTCACTGTGATCTTAATTTAGATATCTCTCTGGAGAGGATCCTCCAGAGAATGATTTGCTTGGCTTGTGGAGAGTTGACTCTGCTCAGCAGATAAGACCCCACCCAGTTGCTTGCTTTCTCTTTGTCAGTGGAATGGGGGAAAGAATTGGAAGGGCAAAACCAAAAATCATCAGAAGTTGAGGAGATGGCAGTTTAATAGCTGAAGTAAAGCTGTGTGTACAGGCAAAGCAAATTAAGGAGCTTATTCACTACATCCCATCATCAGGCAGATGCCACTTCTTGACAGGGCCTCAGCACGCATAGTGGTTATTTGGGAAGGAAACTGCCATAAACATATATGTTCCCAAGTCTTCCTCCTTTTCCTGAGCTTTTATTGCTGAGAACTATGTCATATGGTATGGAAGTCATATGGTACTAGTCAGTTTGGGTCAACTGTCCTGGTTCAGTTCCTTGTTAAATCTAGCACTTCCAGTCTGCCTGTTGGGGAGGCATAGTGGGCAGAGGGAGGAGAAGATAACTCGTGCCACTGTGCGTATATTTAGCAGTATACAAAACACCGATGTTTTGTCAATGCTGATCTTGACACAAATCCAAACACACACAGGCTGCTGTGAAGAAAACTAACTCCATTCGAGTCAGACCCAGTGCACTGGCCTGAGATCAGAATTCTCTGTCACTGCTAAATAATTTCTTATTTCTTGATCAGCTAGTGCAGAGAGTGATTTAGAGAGACATTTCCTAACAGTGATTTGAGCATTGCCTGTTTTTTTCCAGTACTTCTAGAAGGATATTGCAGAGTGAGATATTTTGCATGTAGGGAGGAAGGTGAACCTCAAAACAAACTATACACATAAGCACTTAACTACCATCTCATTACAGTAGAGAAGCTGATTTCTCAACACAGTGCCAAAGTGAAACATCAAAAAGTATCCACATCCCCTTCTCTGCTCTTCTGTTGAGACTGAGGACTGAGAGAAATTTGTCTAGTGCTTTATTCAAATCACTTAAATCCTGACCTACATCATCTAATGTGTTATAATAAATAGGAGTTCAAAAGCTGGTTCGTTGCCACAGGGCTTGATGTCAAACTTGCAGCACAGACAGCTCTGCAGGCTCAGTAGCTGTCTTACATGAACAGATCCTCTGAGCATGTTTGAGCCAGTGCTGTAGTTCGTGCCTAATTGGAGTGCCTCAACAACATAATTGTTGCTGCTTGTGACCTTGTCATTTCCTCTTGCCCCCTTCTACTTCATTTGTCTCCATTATATAATAATGCATGGGATTAAGCTGATCCCAGGTGCAGGTCTTTGCTTGTGAACCTCATGAGGTGGTTCTTGATCTATTTCTCCAGCTTGAATCCCTTCTCAAGAACAGCTCTGCTGTTCAAACTGTCAACTGCCCTCCCTGATTTGATATAATCTCTGAACCTAATGAAGGCTTATATCATACCTTTGGCCAAGTCACCAACACAGGAATTTGACTGTAGCTGCCCCATTATTGACCCTAAGGAACTGTTATTTTCACTGAAGCACTGGCTGTTGCTCCAGCAAGCTTTTTGTCTGGTTTGTAGCCCAACAACCTGTATTTCTATGATGTGGCTATGAAGCTTCTGTGAAACACTGCTTTGAAAGCCTTGCTGAAAATCAGAGTAATTCTGGTGAAGAATTGGCAGAACACCACTCTGAAGGAATTTAGAGTCTGAGTTGAATCTGCCTTCTTGGGTTTTTTCAAAGTGCTAGCAAGACAAATTGGAAGGATGTGCTTTCAAAACAAAACTACTTTTTAAATAATGTCTACCACAATGACTTAAGTACTGATGCTAACCTTCTCTGATTTCCTACCTTCTGTTTTAATTCTGGGAATTAAAAAAAAAAAAGAAAATAAAGTCCAACTCACCTCAATTCTCTAACTGATTGGTATTCTTAGTATTTGAAAGAGCAGTACTCGCTTTCTTGACCTCAAGAAATATTACTGATTTTAAGCAGAGCTTAAGACAATATAAAAAACTTTCACTGAGAAAGTGAAAACTTTCTCAGTTCACAAAAAGGCAGTTAGAGTGAAAAAGAGTTAAAGTGATAAAATTATTCTATTTAATTGGTTGTAACCTCCTATGTTGTCTCTAGTAAGTAAGCTTTAAGTAGTCAAAGCAGAATGGAATTAAGAAAAATAAATTAGACTCCTTTCTGAATCACAGGAAACACTGGATTATAGCGGTGTTTGCTGCTGCTGTAGTACAGATCACTTGGCATTTTCGTTATAACTCTGGTTGTACTAAAACATCTTTCACTTAAAGTTTTACATAAAAGGTCAGATTAAAAGTTCAAAAGAATTTTGTGATGTACTAATTTTTGTTCCTTATTCATGTTCCAAATGGGTATATCAGTTTCTTCTGTATCCATATCTCATCCCTATTTCACACTTAATAGCTTTTAGAACCGCTTTTACAAGAGAAGAGCTCTAAGAACATCTGTATGGAGACTTTTGTTTGTATTTTCTTGCATTCCTGGCAGGAAATCTCTGTATCTGTAAAGTCACAGCTGATAAACAGGAAGCTGTTTCTCCTGATGAGGATGTCCACAATATTTTTGATACTCTGAAACTCTTCTGAGTTGCTAATAACCTGGTTTTATTACAGCCTTACACAGGAATCCATTGGTTCTGTCTGTCATTAGATTTTAGAGAACTAATTCATAGAGCTTTATCCATCTGAGAATGGATTAAGAATTGCAAATGCTTTTGGCAGATATTAGAATAATGCACCTATCTGCAACTAGGTATGATTTACTGTAATTTATGCTTCTTACTGGCTGATTAGTTCCTCAAGAGTTTGCTGTTTAAGTGAGTAAACTATGAATTCATTTGGATGGATTGAAATTAAATTCCTGTTGTTTGTTTCAGTTTCATGTAAAGATTCCAGGAGCACAGTTAACAGATACTCCGTCTTTTGGCTGTCCTGCACTTGACTTATCTGGACTCCAGCCCAAACTAATAAATTCCATATACTGCATAAGGTGACCTCACTGAGCTTTAATGGAGACAGACTTTACTAATCTACTAATGGATCTTTACTTTTGGAGAAGACAACAGATGTAATATTTTATAGAACATAATGTGGGTCATGCTTGGCAACAGTAGCTCTTTGCAAGCCCTGACACAGTAGACTTTGCTATCTTTTTGGGTCTTGAGTTTCATGCTGCTTTTCCTAATTAAGGCTCTTGTACTTGTATTTTTTCCTGTCTAATAAACTTAATTTAGTTTTAGGACACAAATGCACGGATTGCTGTATTTCTATGCCAGACCAGAGACTTGGGGTTTTGGCAGCAATATTAATCAGAAAATAATGCAACTTTCACTTGCATTAAAATCTCCATATGCTGTTTTGGCAGTATAAAAGAATCTTCAAACATATTCATTGTCTTGAGGTTAGCATACTGCAGCATGACCTTTACAAAAACACAAAGCTTTTCCACTGTGGCTTGTTACTGGGATCAGACGGCTAATTCTGTAACAGAGTAGTAATTTGCAGAGAACTCCCAAGGCCAAAACAGCAGTATCCTATCAACTGCTTCTCTTTGCAATACCATGTTTCCAAATTTTATGCTTCTCTGTACTCAAGTAATAAAGCTTTACCATCCTCTCAGCTGTCACTGCAGCAATCCACTGTAATTTACATCCATCAAGAGTATGAGTAACTTTTCTTAGGAGACTCCTAGATCTTCAGCAGAGGTGAAGGAACTTGCAGGAGTGGAAGAAGGCTGCCTTGCTAATTCATAGGGTGTCTGTGTTATCTTTTGCATTTTTTCTGATTTCAGCCAAGTTTCTAGACACCTTCAAAATCAACCTCTTGGGGTTTCTGTCCCTTCTTGTGTTGTCATGCTTTGAGGGCTTATATTAATGTGGATATTTTATAGCAAAAGAAGAAATGTGTTCTCAGAAGTGAGTTAATTAAAGTTAGCAACCAATGTTTGACTCAGATTTCAAGAATTCTTCTCTCTTGCTGTTGTGACTTTCTGCCCTTTTGTGATACCATGTAATATTTCTACGGTGGGTTCTGGACTAACTAATGCTATTTTCTCATCTTTTTGGCATACATCTGCAGTAGGTCGAAGCACCACTGCCTCTGGAAAATGGGACACGACATTTGAGAAGGTGGATTAAGTAGATAAATGTTAAATTAATTAGAATTATTATGTTAGCAATGTAATCCAATAGATCTGAGTGTATGAAGTGGACTTCAGGTTTTAACAAGAATGAATCTTTCATTTCTGTATTCAAGATAGATTTGAAATAACTATCATTAATTAAAATGTCATCATAATAGACAGTGATGGTAATAACTATAATCACTTTTTTGCTGCCCTTAGCTTCTTCAAAAATCTGTTTAAATATTTATGTAATAATTTATTTGTGCTGCTAATGATTTTTTTCACTCTGATGTTCTTTATATCACATTGGCTAAATTACATTAACTTATGTAGAGCTAATTTAATCCTCAAGTTTTAGGAAACTAGAAGTCATACCCTTCATGCATCATGTACTTAGTAACTGTTTTATAATGAATTTCTTTCTATGGCAAGGTTACCCATCTAGCTGAACAAGGGAAACCACTTGATGTAATATTTCTGTATTTCAGTAAGGCCTTTGATACTGACTCTCACAGTACTCTCCTAAAAAAAAATTCCACCATACAGCTGGATGCAATGGGTGAACAATTGGCTAGTGGGTCAGGCTTGAAGAGTTATAATAAATAGGATTACATCAGGCTGGTGATCAGTCACTAGTGGGGTCAGCAGGGATTCAACTTAGAGCCAGGATTCTTTAATATCTTCATAAATGACCTGGATGCAGGGCTTGAAGTTTTACTATGTTTGCTGATTATACAAAATTAGGGGGAACTATTGACACCCTTGAGGGCCAAAAGGCCCTGCAGAGGCATATAGACAAATTGGAGATCTGGGCAATCACCAGTTGCATGAAATTTAATAAGGACAAGTGCTGGATTTTGCACCTGGAACACAGCAACCCTGGATATACATATAGACTGGGGAACAAGATACTGGACAGCAGCCATGTGGAAATAGATCTGGAGGTTCTAGTCAACGGCAAGTTGGACAAGAGCCAACAGTGTGCTCTGACAACCAAGAGGGCCAACTGTGTCCTGGGATGCATCAAGAACAGCATTGCTAACTGGTTGAGGGAGGTGATTGTCCCGCCCTATTCTGCATTGGTGCAGCCCCACTTCAAGTACTATGTGTAGTTTTGGATGCCACAGTATAAAAAGAATATCACACTACTGAAGAGTGCCCAGAGGAGGGCCACAAAGTTGGTGAAGGGTTTAAAGGGGAAATCATGTGAGGAACTGCTAAAGTTACTTGGTCTGTTCAGAGGAGAATGAGGGGAGACCTCATAGCATTTTATTGCTTCCTCACAGTGGAAGGAGGAGGAGCAGGCACTGATCTCTTCTCTCTGGTGACCAATGATAGGACCCGAGGGAATGGCAGGAAGATGTGTCAGGGAAGGTTCAGATTGAATATTAGGAAAAGGTTCATCACACAGAGAGTAATGGAGCACTAGAGCAGACTCCCCAGGGAAGCAGTCATGGTGCCAAGCCTGTCAATATTCAAGAAACATTTGGACAATGCCCTCAGACACATGGTATGAATTTTGGGGTTGTCCTGTGCAGGACATATGTCCTATGTCTTATGTTGGACCAGGTGACCTTCACAGGGCCCTTCCAACTCAGGTCATTCTATGATTCTATGATACTCTGAAAACCAGACTTATATTGTTCTTGGCTCTTATGGGTCAGACATTTTTTTGGTGAAGTCTATTTCATGTTATACAGTAGCTTCATTAATCTGTACTGAATAGGTATGTAACAGCCATAAAAACAGTATTTGAAAGTGTGGAAATAAGCAAAATGATTGCTTGTTCTGTAATCTTGTAACAGCAACAACAAAATTTACCAAAAATGTACTTTTGATATCTATATAAAATCATACGCTTAGTCCATGTCCGAATAGTAGAGACATAACGATTTCCTCATGGTTCACACTTATTACATTCAAAAATCCACCTCTGTGATTTTCTGATATAGCACTGACATTGATTTTTACTTGAAAATATTTTTATAGTATTATTTCAAGAGCTTAATTCCAAAATTTGTTTTGGAAATATAGCTGGAGCTATATAGGAGGTCCAGAAGTAAAAGGAACTAAGGCTTGGCCAAAACCAATGACAGATAAGAAGTACAAATGAGTGAAGAGATTACCAGGCATCAATATTCCCTACCTCCAGCCACGTTCCTGTAGTTTGAGTTCATAGGTTTGAATGTAAGCATGAGCATCTCAGACATCATAGTTCTGAGAATGTTTTTTTAATTAGTGACCTGTGAAGGACTTGTTATCTTTTGTCATGTTTGTGCTTATTTTAGCCCTTAAATGGTTATGCTAGATCTGTATAGTTACAGCAAGATAGCTGGTCTCATTGAGTTAATTAACATAAGAAAGACCTCATGCAGGAGGAGAATTGCAGTGGAGGTAGAAAACAGGAAATGAGAAAGAAAAGGGAAACAAAGTGGGTGAGATGAAAAAATGCTTGGAAAGGGAGAAGCAGAAAAAGAAACAGAGGAAAAGAATGAAGAAATGATAGAGAATTGCTTTTAGGAAATCAGCTCTGTTAAACTGTGAGCTTTTCTTAGTTGAAGTGTATTAATATAAAATGTGCTTCACTTTGCTCCACCACTGGTTTGAAAATTTTCTAGGTCAGAGAAATTTCTGGAGCTTCTTTTTCTTATTTAATTAGTGCAGCTTTCTACCAAAAGCCTCCTGGTTTGATTTATCTAGCTACAACTGTGAATATGACTCTACTGAGCTTTCAGATTGAATTTATTCAAGCTAAGATTTCTTCTTAATGTACTTCAGTAGAAATTTAAAGCAAAGTTATAGGTAAATTAACTTCCATTGGAGGACTTAGTTCACCTAACTTCCTACTTCAAAGCATTATTGTCAAGACTGTCTTAGCAGAACCCCAAATTTCTTCTCTAGGGCTCCATCGGAGGTGATTCCCTGTTAGGAACTGGACCGTAAACTCTTCCCTGTAACAGTACAGAAGGCTGAGAGGCTCTTAATGGCAAAACCAGTTATCTGTTTTAATGGTGATATAGAAAGACCCTAATTACTATAGGCCTTTAGGGAACTAATATTATTATTGGACAGAGAGATGAATATTGATGCAGACCAAGTGAACAGTGGGGAGGGACTCGTGGGAGAACGAGTGTCTGGATCACAAAAATATAAAAAAATAACTGCTTAAAAAACCCCTGAAACACTGAAACAGCTCTTCATCAGAAATTGCCATGTTCCCTAAAATAAAGTATTTTTCTAGAGGTATGTGGATAAATGTGGAGATATATTTATGAACGTATATGCCCATGTATCATGCATAAAAATATCCAGAAAAATTAAAGCCACTGTTGCTGTCCTAAAGTTTTGTAGCCTGTGCTTTCTGGAGATATACTGATATTATTCTCTAGAATAAAGCAGCCTGGAGGTTTAGAGAGTTCAGAAGATTTAAAACACTTTCTAGGTACATAAGAATGTGACTTTTCTGGACTGAAACAGGAAGGAATTTTGCTGATCCTCAGATATTAGCTGGGAACAACAAAAGTAGAAGGAATTGGCTCCATAAAAGAATAGGCATTTATCAAATCAGTTGAGAAGAGTCTGTTAATCTAATCACTCAGTACAGTGAATAGAAGATGAGATACAAAAATGATATAACAAATTAGTGTGGAAATTGTGTGAAATGTGTGCAATTGATTATGTGACTGCTGAATGAAAAAATAAAGGTAAGTGGAAAAAAATAGACACTCTAAGTGGGAAAAAAACCCTACCGGGTTAGTGGAGAATTAACATGCTAGTACAGATAACTGAATTTATCTGATCTCTAAATCTATTTTCATGAGAAGTTGGGGGGTTCCTTTAATACATACATCTCTGAAAGAGGACAGGTAAACTCACTAATTGTTAACAAAATGTCTTAATATAATTGGATATGACTGTATCATATGATAGGTATGGTGTTTATTGCCTACTTTGAGTCAGACTATTACTTCTGACCTTTCACCTGTGGAAAATCCTAGTATTTTTTCTCATGTCTCAGATTTATATAAGATAATCAGGAGTTAGGTGGCTAGGAACGATAAGCTTAGCTATGCTGAAATATTAACATTAATAATAGGTCAACAGTATCTTTTCTATCAAAGCTTCATTTTTGGTCCATATCTAGGACAAAATAGGTATTGGGCTGCCTGGTAAGGTTTTGTTTACAGGAGTGGATTCTGTGACAAGCTGCTAGAGGTTTCCCTTAAATGACATAGAGTCAGTATCAGCCAGATCCAGGATAGTTAGATGAACTCACCGCTGGTCAAGGTCAAGCTAATCAGCAACAGTGATAACAGCTCTATGATAACATATTTAAGAAGCAGGGGGGCAGAAATGTGGAAGAACAACAGCAGAGATACGTGAAAGAAGCAAGTCTGCAGACAACAAGGTCAGTAAAGGACAGGAAGGAGGTTCTCCAGCTTCTGGAGCAGAGATTTCCATGCAGGTCACGGTGATGACCATGATGAGGAAGGCTGCCTCTCTGCAGCTTACGGTAGTCCATAATGGAGTAGATATGCACCAACAATCCACTGAGGACCCCATATCAGAGCAAGAAGGAAGCTGTGACCCTGTGGAGCAGTCTTCTGTTAGGACCTGTGAACCTGTGGAGGGAAGAGACCACACTGGAACGGGCTTGCTGGCAAAACATGTGACTCCATGGGAGACCTATGCTGGAGCAGTCTGTTCCCAAAGGATTGCACCCCACGGAAAGAACTCATGCTGGACCAGTTAAAAAAGAACATCAGCCCGTGGGAAGGACTCGGGTTGGAGAATTTTGTGGAGGACAGTCTGCAGTGGGTAGGACCCCACGTTGAAACAGGGGAAGAGTGTGAGGAGTTCCTCCTGAGGCAGAAGGAGTGGGGGAGACAATGTGTGATGACCTGACCGCAACCTCCATTCTCTGTCTCCCTGTGTTGCTGGAGGGGAGGAGATAGAGAAAAATTAGGAGTAAAGATAAACCTGGAAAGAAGGAAAGGTGGAAGGAAAACTGTTTTAAGATTTGTTTTTATTTTCTCATTATCCTACTCGGATTTGGTTGGTAGTAAATAAATTTTCCCCAATCGAATCTCTTTTGCCTGTGATGGTAATTGCTAAATGATCTCTCCCTCCACATGTCCTTGTCTCAGCCAACAAGTCTCATATTACTTTTTTCTCCCCTGTCCAGATGAAGAGGTGGACAGATAGCTTTGGTAGGCACCTGGAATCCAGTCCACCCGTGTTATTTTGATTTTATTCTTTCAAACTCACTTTGTAATCTAGAGCAGGCATAGTTTTATAGCAGATTAATGTTTTATTGATATTATCTTTGCCTTTGAGAAAACTATGTAAGTAAGAGTAGATTGCACAGATACTTCAATTCCCAGCCTGCAAGACTTAGTCATAAAATTATGTTCTCTATCTGAAAGGCAACTAGGACAGTACCAAAGAAGCAGGCTTCTGTGAATTGAATCAGTGTCATCCTCCAACCATCACATACCCCACAAGGCCTTCTCAGTTCACAAACAGCACATCCAGGAGGGCACCTTCCCTTGCTGGCTCTTTCACCAGTTGTGTGAGGAAGTTGTCTTCCACACACTCCTGGACTATTTTCTCTCTGCTGTATTGTACTTCCAGCAGACACCTGGTAGATTAAAGTTTCCCACAAAAACAAGAGCTAGCGATCTTGAGACTTCTCCCAGATGGCTGTAGAAGAGCTCGTCAGCTGCTTCTTTTTGGCTAGGTGGTCTATGACAGACTCTCAATGTAACAACTGCCTTCTTGTGGGTATCTCTGTCTTTTACCCACAGACACTCAATTCTGTCATCACTAAATTGAGCTCGATAGGATCAAAGCACTCTCTAATGCAGAGGGCTACCCCACTACCTCTCCTACCTTTCCTGCCCCACCTGAGGAGTTTATACCCCACCATAGCAGCACTCCAGTTATACAAGTCATCTCACCACATTTCCGTGATGGCAACTATATCAAAGTCTCCTTGCCCTACAATAGTTTCCAGTTCCTCCTTTTTATTGCCCATGCTACATACATTGGTGTAGATGCACTTCAGTTGGACTGTTAATCCCTTAGCTCTCATGAAGCGAATAGACAAGTCCTTGGATTATCTAACCCCTCAGTGCCAATTATATCTTTTCCATCATGAGATGTACTCACCCCAACTTGCTCTGGGCTGATATACTGGAGGTCCTCACCAATACACTGTCTCTCAAGCACTGGAGTGTCATTTCCAGAGTCATTCCTGTCTAGCCTGGCTTCATCTCCCTCCCTCTTCACATTTAGTTTAAAGCTCTAATAATGAGACCTTCCAGCTATTTGCTCAGGAATTTTGTACCCCTGGAAGACAAGTGTGCCCCATCCCTGGTAAGGAAGCCTGGAGGTATATAGGCAAGTCCATGATCAAAGAACCCAAAGTTTTTCTCCTTACACCAAGTTTGGAGGCAGGTATTAAGATCGTACCTGGAATCCTGTGTTCAGTTCTGGGCCCCTCACCACAAGAAGGATGTTGAGGCTCTGGAGCAAGTCCAGAGAAAAGCAAGGAAGCTGGTGATGGGGCTGGAGAACAAGAGGAGCGGCTGAGAGAGCTGAGGGTGTTTAGCGTGGAGAAGAGGAGGCTGAGGGGAGACCTCATTGCTCTCTACAACTCCCTGAAAG
Source organism: Clamator glandarius (assembly GCA_033459285.1). Classification (NCBI taxonomy): domain Eukaryota; kingdom Metazoa; phylum Chordata; class Aves; order Cuculiformes; family Cuculidae; genus Clamator; species Clamator glandarius. Next base: position 477,534 of record JAUNZM010000195.1, read on the forward strand.
GAGGTTGTGGAGAGGAGGAAGCTGGGCTCTTCTCTCAGGTTACAGGGGACAGAATGAGAGGGAATGGCCTCAAGCTCCACCAGGGGAAGTTCAGGCTGGACATCCGGAAAAAAATTTCACATAAAGTGGCATTGGTCACTGGCAGAGTCTGCCCAGGGAGGAGGTTGAGTCACCTTCCCTGGAGGTGCTTAAAGGACGGGTGGATGAGGTGCTGAGGGACATAGTTTAGTCATTGATAGGAATGGTTGGACTCGATGATCTGGTGGGTCTTTTCCAACCTGGTTATTCTATGATTCTATGACTGATTTTTCTTGCTGTCTTCCTCTGCATTTCTTGTTGTCGGAATGGTAGAGGTAAACACTACTTATGCCCCAGAGCCCTTCACCATTTCCCCTGAGACCTGAAGTCCCTCTTTATTGCCCTCAACTTCCTCTTCTGTTTATCATTTTTGCCTACTTGGAACGCTAACAGAGGGTAATAATCTGTAGGCTTTACCAGGGAGGGAAGCTTTCTTATGAAGTCTTTTATAGAAGCCCTGGGGAAGGCAGCAGACCTCTCTGTGCAGTGGGTCAGGTCTGCAGATCGGGCCCTCTGTCCCTTCAGAAGGGAATCCCCCAAGACCATCACTCTTCTTTTTCTCAGAGGTTGTTTTGATGGTCATTTGAGCATGCCATAGTCTAGGGAATGTTTCTAGGCTGCAGGAGCCATCTTCCTCCTCTATGGAGTTTGATTCCACATGCAGTGCTTCGTATCTATTCCACAAGGGAACCTGGGAGTTTGTCATCTGAATGAAGACAGCACGCTTTCTGTGCCAGGCAGGAACTTGCTGCCATTCCCACCTCTTTTTTCTCTTCAGCTTTATGTTTAGTGGATGGGCAGTTCTCAACTTTGCTCACTCTGGCTGCCTGCTTGGTTTGTGAGAGGGAGCACAGGGTGTTGCTCCAATGGTCTGTCTCCCTCTCACACTCCCTAATGGTCCTTAGCCTGGTTACCTTCCTCCCTTAGCTCTGACACAAAGTGAAGGAGTTTTGCCACCCTAGCACAGTTTCCACAAGTGGAGTCAGTCCTGCTCTGAGTCAGTGTGGGAGGGGGATGCTCCCTGCAGCCCAGTGTCTGCGTGGCTGCATGTGCCCACTGAGGCTCCCTCTGGGTGGCTGCATCAGTCCTGACATGGAGCAGCACCTGAAGCAGCCTTAATTTTCTGCCAGGTGGCCACCATGGTCCTCAGTCCTTTCTGGCTGACCTCCAGCCCCTTTCTTTGCTCTCCCTGCTCGCCCCGCCTGCTCAGACTGCTCTGTTTTTCTAACACATCCTGCTCGTGTTTGCGATAATCCCCAGGTCACTCCCTGCAGCTTGAAGTACTAGCTCATCCCCTTTTCCTCCTCGTGGTAGAAGATGCTTAGGTTAAATCGAGAAAAGCGTGTTCCCTCCCTAAGTCATATCCTAAGCACGCAAACCTCATATGTATCAGTTCTGAAGAAGAGCCTTCTGAATTAAAATCTCCTTGTAAGTGTGAGAATTGCTGTGACAATATGGTGCCAGTTTGCTAGCTTCAAGGCTTTCTATGTGAGTGTGCAGAGCAACTTTGAAAGCAAAACAGTAGTAGCGACTGTTAGCTAGCAATGTTATATCAGTTGTCCATTTTTATTTCAATGGCTAGTTATAATTTTTTTGTATAAAAATTAAGGAACAACAGAAGTAAAACTCCATATGCAAAACTCATTAAAAATAAAACAAAAGCAAGCCAAATCTCTGTAATAATATACCCAGGCTAATTTCTTTATATCAGCAGAAAGACTTAGCACAGAATAAGATGCAGCAGTTTATCAAGTATTTTACTGCTGTTGAGAAGTTGTTTATTTTTCCAAGTTTTACTTTCCTGTCCAACTGCAAAAAACCTGCAGGATCCACAAACAAATACCAACAACAAAAGGAACCCAGATGGCTTGCATATCTGGGAGTTATCAGATGAACTTACTTTAAACTATATTTGTAACTGTTTCATTCTAGACAGTAGATTTGTTTTTCTAGAAGAAATTTCTGTTATCTAGGAAAGGTAATTGGAATCCATATTGCATTGTAACCATTTGTTTGTTGGAGAGGGTAGCCTCTGATCTCACTGTGGGTTTGGCAATTGAGCATCACTTTCCTGACCCTATCTCTTTGTCAACATTTAATCTCAGATCTCCAAAATATGATGTCAACTGTGCAGTAGAGCGGTCTGGAGAGAAAATAAGATGTTGCACTTGAGACTGCCTGAGAAAGTGAAGCATATAGGTTCAGTTTCTTACTCTGATGAAAATTCTCTGTGTGAAGTTGGGAATAGATGTTCTTTCTGTCCTCTCTTTCTATCAAAAAAGGGAAGAAGATCTGTGACTGTTGAGTAATCTGTAAATTAATATTTATGAAGTGCCTAAAGGGATATGCTAGGAAAAGTAGGTATGTGAAGTAGTTTTAACAAATGACTGCGGCAAGTATATGTAGGGTTTGTTGCTGTTTTCTGTTTCTCTTAGGATGGAATTCAATGTTTAAACCAAAAATCGTACCCTTGAGAATGTGTGCATTATCATGTAGCTTCAGAGTTTCCTGCACTTTGGAAAAGCAGCAGTGCTGATCCGTGCTGAAGTGCTTGTAAACTCTTATTTCAGAGCAGTTGAATATTTAATTTAGGCAAATTCCTCTTCAGAAATCTAGCACTTCTTTGTCTATCTGTCCTGAAGGGCTTTAGCAGATATTTTCAAGGTATGCTTGCTGGGTCAGGGACACTACAAAACCCAGTGGTGGTCTCTATGAAGACTTATGGGGCAGAAAAGGTGGGAGACCATTTTTTGCCTCTTCCGTAAGCTGAAAATGTCAGTTTCTGTCTATATTTCAAGACTTTACTATATTTTATAGAGTAACTGATTCTGTACATTAATTTAATGTAAAAAATGTCCAATTACAAGCTTTTTGCAGTGTGGCATGGCAGGAAAAAAATACAGTGGGCACAAGATGATATAGGACATTCAGATTGTCTATAAAGACATTTTTACGCTGAGCACAGCCAAGGAGTGGGAAAGGCTTTGCCATCTCCAGCCTTTAAGGTTAACAAGGCTAGACTGGATAAAGCCCTCAGAGCTCACCCTGCTTTGAGTAGGAGGTTGGAGTAGGGACCTCTTGAGGCCCTCCAACCTGAAGCTGTGATCCATTAACCTCTATAGTACTAAATTCTTGTTTTTTCTTTTTTTTTCTTCTTCTTTCTTTTTTTTGGGATTAAGTGGAATGTGAAGAATTTGAAGGTAGGGGGATATTTTTTTTTAATTTGTTCAGTTTTTGGTTTTTGGGATTTTTGTACTGTCTTGCCAGAAGGAAGGTGGTGGAACAGTGAGGCACAATTGACATTACACTGACCTCTCTATCCCATATCCTATGATATATCCAAAAGGTAATAGCACAGCCTCCTTTGTACTGCTTTATGATTAGATTTTCACAAAAATCATTCCTTGTGATGAAAGTAAATAGTGAGACTTCTGGGCCTTGCTTTATCAGATGAATATAGACAGGGTGCTCAGTGGGTCAGAAACTTTCCACAGGGGTGCAGATAAATCCCAAGAGAACGATCAGTACAAAAGCCTATTTATAACAAGCATGTGTGAGGAATAGTATCTGTATTCTTATATACATCCACTTTCCCTCTTCTTCCAGTTCTCCTGCCCAATGCAGAGAAAGCCTGATGCTTGCAAAGGACTTTATAGGAGCTAGTAATACAGGCTTTATTTAGACTGACCTTGCTGCCAGAGATAAGAAATAGAGCAGTACAATGACCTTTAGGCTTTCTTCTTATGTTATAGCAGGCCAGATGCCCCTGTATGGTTGATTATAACTCCCATACTATTCTGCAAAATATAACACCAAGCCATTCCAGAAGGAGCATAACTGATGTGTTTTCTTATATTTGCTGACTGATGTTAAAACAAGCATCTTGTGATGGAACATGTGGTCAGTGGTGCACATCAGTCATGCACACTGCTATAGGTGAGCCCTTGTTTTCATGTGAAGGGGTACCACAGATCCAAGATTTCCTCTCTGCAGTGCCTGGAAGCTTGTATTAAGCATGTGTAGCTCAGGATAGATTTAATATCCATCTTCATGACTGTGAAGCAAGTTTAAAAGAGAAGGCATTCCTAAGGGGACAGAGATCATCTTCAAAATATGATGTGGTCACAGCTACATTTTCTCCCTTTCTCCCTTCTTAAGACTAATTTTGCATAGCTGTTGAACAATTGGTATGTATTTTTCATCCAAATTGTCAGACGAAGATAAAGCCTAGGTTCCACTAAAGTTCATCGTCCTGCCTGGTGAAGTTGGACTTTACCTGTTGGCTGAAGTAAAGCACAAATACAGCTCTAATAATTCCTAACAGGGATGTTCGTTTCCAAATCACAGATAGTCCTGAATCTAGGAATGAAGCCAGGATCAGTTCAAGCTGCTGCTCTCTGCCTATACGATTTTTAAAGTTGGTGTAAATCAATTTTAGTTCCCTGGGTCCTACTGCAGCTATGGTACACAGATCATGCTGATCTGATTGTTATGCTAGTTGTATGTGACTTTGGCACTACTGACAGAGTTGCTGTGATTTTTAGAGTACTTTAGAAAGCTCTGCTTCTTATAGCTTCAAGTTATTGCTGTACTGGCTTTTGTTGAACTGTGTGTTAGAGGTAGCTCAGGCAAGCAAGCCTTTCTTTATTGTACATTAAGGAAGGTTATTCACTCTGCTCCTTGAGAGGAGAAATTACTTTGGTTTTCAGCTACCTTTCTTTCAGCATTTTTGGGGTTTTTTTATGTGAGTAATTGACTTTTATTCTCAAGTAATAATGCTGAGTTTCCTATCAAAAGTGTTGGAGATTGAGAACTGGAGTGTATAAATAGCTCTTGTTCCACAAGTTTCAAACATCTGGTTGGTTTATAGAAAACAGGAAAAGAAAGCTCCTTAGGGGGTTAGAAATTAAATCAAATGTATATTAGAATTAAAATGATAAATTAAAAATTTTAAAAACTTTAAAATTCAACCTGTTGGGTTTTTTTTCTGTGTTAAGACAGCTGGACTTCGAAGGCCTTTATTTTATGCCTGCATCTGAACTGAACATTGTCTGTTTGTGTAGTCTGCAATAAATAGCATAGTGCAGCACAGTTGAAAATTCACAGCAATGACTTTACTCTCTGTGCTGTCGGCAGGTTTTATTCCTTTTCTCTCTCTTTCACAGTTTGCTGCAGTGATTATGTAAAGTACTTACAGTCATAACATAAAACAAGGAAAAACATCTTTTTATCACTATACATTGGGTACTAATTTCATCTCACTGCAACACTAAAACCTATACTGACAGCAAAGGAATTCATTCTTGATTTAACAAAATGCTGAAAGTAGATTTGTATTTGATGTCTGCATCACACACTGGTTTTATCATGAAGTTTATCCCTCTGAAAAGAATACAAGACAAATAACAAATAAATAAGTCTTGAGATTTACATAGGATTAAAAAACAAATGCATATGAGTAACACTTATTAGAGTATGAGGTCCAACACACAAAAAAAAATGAGACTAAACCTATAGCTCAGGAACCAACAGTGGGAGGGGAGAGAAAAATAGGTGTTTATAGAACATGTTCTAAACTGTCACAGTGAGACAAGGCTCAACTCAATTGCTTCACTCAGTACAACTGGATATGTGTACAAATATTGATGTTTTCTTAGGCTCAGTCGGAAAATGTTGGTGTGCAGGAATGAAGAGTGAGTTAACATTAAATTTCTTGGGAACTGAAGAAATCCATGGGAGAAATTTTTCAATTATTGACTGGGGATTATAGTGAAGAGATACGAAAGATCGAGACGGTGCTCAAAGGAACCTATTTTTTTGTCTGTAGAAGATGTGAAAGCTAAAACAATGGAGATCCTCAACAATCTTTCAGGAAAAGATCTGCGGAATTGCTTTGAATGTTGGCAGCATCATGTCCAGCTGTGTGTCAACTCAGAAGGAAATAATTTTGAAGCTGTTTTTTCAATTTGTTAAATAACAAGAGTTAATGCACAGTATTGTGGGGTTTATTTGTGTTGGAATTCTTGCTGGCTTTTGGCAAACTTAGTGCTGAAAAAGGTCAGTCTGAAACACTTAGTGCACATAAAAATCAGCCGGTATCCTAATGTATTGTAAATGATTTCGTGAGCTATATGGATTTGCAGCAACTGAAGCTTTCATATTTAGAAAAGTATTTTCTGTGTGTAGGATAATATATCTTTGTCAAATTCCTAGGCATTCTGAGAAAACTAAAACCAAAATGTCCTTCTGTTGTGGTGTTAATCATCAGTTTGAAACATCTTTATTTCCTATCAGTCTTTTAGCATATTTCATATTGGTACAACTTTTTCTTTCAAGTTCTAGTGAAATATGTTGTTTGCATTATTTTCTGCATATTAATTTTGTATTTAATCATGTACTAGACAAGCTGCCTGACATATCCTAAATATTTGCCAATTAAATAATTTTCTGTATAGTTATGCACATCTAGAATATCCTAAATGCAGGAAATTATTCATTTTAAACAGAAGCAATATGTATAAATTTCATTTAAAAAGACCCCTATATAAACTTATGATTAAGTAATACATAAAGTGATTGGTCATAAGCAGATATTTTATATTCTAAATAAAAGATGCCTCTAGTGTTTTCTTCTATTAATACATTTATCTTTCTTACAATGAAGGAAAAAAAAATGACCAAGATACAAAGAACAGTGCATCATTCAAGGTGTTACATAGAGTAAAGCAGTTTTCTTCAGTGGTAATAAATACCTGTCTGAAAGTAAACTAGAATGGCAGATAAAGAATCTGTTATTCCCTGGGTATACATATTTCCTCCATCTGGTATATTATTTTCCACATTTTCTTCATTTGGTTTTCAAATGCTAGTTAACAGCTGGTCTAAAGGTTTTCATATTTGCTTTCCGCATGTTCATAATTCATATGTTTTTTAATATTCTCTGTAACATTTAGCTTGTGATTTTATTTCAGTTTGCTCATTCTGATTTTCCAAAACTATGAATAAAATTTAGGTTTTAAATATTTTTTCAACGTAAACACGTGCTAGAACAGAACTTAAGTCAGGAACTAGTCAAAAATCACCCAGCTCTATACAGACTGAGGTTGGAATAAAAGTTGAACTAATAGATAAGTCACAGGAAGTGATCCATCACTGGTACTTTGTACAGCGTAGAGATAAACTATGCAAACTAGAAAATAATCATAGGATTCAAGATTAAGTTAGTTTTGAAGGGATCTCTGGTGGTCCAGCCACTTCCAAACAGGACCAACTGTGAACTTGGAACCAACTTAAACAGTGGCAATGTCCAGTCAGATTTTTGAGTATCATGAGGAATGGAAATTCCACAATAACTCTGCACTCCTGACCAAATGTTCAATCATTCTTCTAGGGGAGCTGCTGTTTTGTGGGGTTTTTGAGCTTTTTTTCCCTCTATGTATGTAATTGGAATTTAATTTGCTTCAATTTATGATGGTTGTCTTTTCTTATTTTTGACTTATTTTTGTCTTTTTTTTTCTTCCATCTTTCCTCTTTCTTCTCTCCTCTTTTCTTTCTTCTGCTCGTTTTCTTCTTTTTTTTTTTTTAATTTTCTTTTTTTTTGTTTTCTTTTTTACTTTTTCCTTCTGCTGTTTTCACATTTGGAAGACCCAAGCTCTGTGTAAACCTCTTTTGCACTCCCAACACTATACTCATCTGAATGTAGAGGTCTGCAACTGGTTTTCCTCTTTAGCTTCTGTACTGAAGCTAAACAAACAAAAGAGCCTTAGCCTGTCCTTGTGTCTGATACTCCAGGCACCTTGATATGTCTTCTGAACTCTAAGCCTTTAGCTGGCATGTCTCTTCAAAGGGGAGAAAGAGGCATTCATTCCTGAAAGGCAAAATAAATAAGAAGTAACACATACTATCATACTATGACTACTATGACTGGATGGTTATAGTTTGGAAAGTGAAGCTCATTGTATAGTACCCTTTCATCACTAGAAAGGCACACTTTTCAGCTTCTTTACCACAATCCCCAAGTCACTGTTTTTGGGGGTTTTTTTGGGGGGGTTATGTCTCAGGTGTTGCAAAGTGTTACTCTCTTCCACACTTCCACGCACAGTATTCTGTATCTGTGTCTGGAAGCTGGTGACATTTATCTTGGTTCATTCTCCTGGTGTATCCACATTCCTTCTGAAGAACCGTTCTGCCCTGCAGTCTGCTGACTGCTCCCCTGATTTGATGCTGCCTGCAAAGCAAGTGAGAGCTTATATCATCGTTTTGGCTGGGGTACTAATGCAGGAATTAAACCATATATGTCCCAGTGTTGACCCTGAGGAAAACCTGATTGTCATTTTGACTAAGTCACTGACTGTTGGTCCAGCAAATTTTTCCTCTGCTTTGTATCCCATCCATCCAGTCTTTATTTCTATGTTGTGGCTATGAAGCAGCTGTGGAGCACTGCTTTGAAAGACTTGCTAAAGTTTAGGCAAGCAACATTCACTGCTTTCTTCTACTCTACTAGTTTTATTAAGGAAAAAAGCATCTTTGTATCTCTTGTGAATTATCTGTTTTGCATAACTATTAATTTTATGATCTTCATTCAAATTATTCACAGTTATACTTAGGCAAAAAAAGTTGTGCTTGTTCCCTAATTAATCAAGTGGAAATGTCAAAAGTGTGAAATTGCTACCTGACATAAGTTGATACAGTCCACAATATCATTGGATAAAAAGTGTGAATGGATTATCATACAGAAAATATATACACTTTTTTAATATAATAGTTAAATGAAATTTATGTAATTGTCTGAATGGACTGAAATGGAATCAAGGTCCTAAATACTGCACTCAATGTCAAACACAGATGTATCTTAAAATCCCTTCAGTGATATGCAAGATTGATTTTTTTGTATTTCAATTCTTAAAAATTATCTGTTTAAAGACAACCATTCTACATGATATTTGCCATTTCACATGGTCAGGTCACATAGCAATCAAAGATTTTAAGCTTCTGAGAAATGTTTCAAAACTTGTAGAAATAACTACCCAATTCATAATAATTACACTGTATGAATGGTGTCAATGCAGTATTTAAGAACCAAATCTTTATAATAAATGAATATGTATATACCACATTAATGTGATCTTTAACACTGTGTGGGTGAATGGATTCATATGGATGGGTGTTGAGTTCATTATTTTCTCTAAAATGCTTTTATTTTTCTCGTGGCTGAGTTAAACCAGCAGATTTTTATTTGCATATTTTTTCAAAGCCCTTTCTGTTTATTTACAATTTCTGTATTGATACTTTCTATTTTTGGCATTTTATTCTGCTCACCAGCCCATCTCACTTAGGAGCTGCATACTCCCTCACTGATGCAGCCCTGAAGTACCTTAATGTGCAGCATGGTTCCATTCTCTAAAGCAGTATTTCGTGTATTAACTAAATTATGTATATTACATTCCTTATCTGAAAACCAATAAATGAACTCTAGTTTTAGTAGGCAAGTCAGTCATTTAGATGTTTGAGAACTTCAGATATGGGAGCTCCTCTAAAAGATAAAAGAAATATTGAATGTGTAAGTGATCAAGAGTCTGCATCTTTGCTCCACCCCTAATACTTCCAAAATTTCTGGAAGTTTTATATTGAGGTTGTGAGGAGTAAGTATTCTTGCTTCCCTGTGGTATTTATTCCACTTTTTCGGAAATCTCCAACTTTTTGTTAATATCATGTGCATGCATAACACTTTTGTTTTTAGAGAGCTTTCTGTACTGTGCTCTCTGAATGTCTCAACTGCAAGGAAGTGCTGAGAAAACACTTTGTGTTTATATTAGGGTTGTTTTACAGAAACAAAGACTGTGTTGTCACTGGCGACCACTGATTTCTGCAGTACTTTATTTCTGCATTATGATAATGCTTTCTGGCAATCATCAATACTAATGGGAATGAGCTACCAGTAGGCAGTTGCGATCACACTCAAGAGATAGTATGTACATGCTTTTGCCTCACACAGGGAATCTTTGGACTTGCCTCTTAGTGTTCATTGCTTCTCCTTCCCCCTTTGAAGATAAACTGCCTTTTGTAGCAGCAGTAGTAGTAAGTCCAAAAAGCCAGAGATGATACAAGTCTCAGAACAATGTTGCTTCTCAATGCAATTGAGTCCCATGCAGTTCTGTGAGCTTGGTATTTGCAGTCTAATCAAGAGATTGTCTTTATTTACTACTTGACTTTTTCTGGTGAGTAATACTTCACTCCTCCTGACTCTGAGACTGCTTTTAAGTAGAGTAACAAGAATATTGAGAGGAGACTTCATCTTTAAAGGCTAAACCAAGTGGAAATTCAGTACTAAAGCCTGTTTGGTTTGTTCTTTCATTACTAGATCTGCTATCTTCATTGGCAGCAAACAGATTTTCCTTGGTCTTGCTTTGTTGTCAATCTCCTCATAGGAGTCTCTCTTGTTTCCCCACTACATTATACACCTATTTTTCTTCCACTGAGCTTTGCTTTCCTGAATACTTTCCTGATATCAGTTAGGGTTTTCTTTAGTAATTGTAGACTGTTTTCATGATGCAAGAATTAATTTCTTTACAATCTTTCTTTTTATTCTTTTTATTCTTTCATTTCCCACATCAGAGATGAGTGCTTATACCTGGGAAAAGGATAGTTTATTATATGTTGTAACTTCTTACAATGAGAGGTTAGACTTTCTTCTGTTCCGGGGTTTGCACTGTAATTTTATTTCATAAAAGGTCTTCCACACTTCTCTGCTACGAGAGTTGAAGAGAAAATGATGTGATAAGAATCAAAATTAGAAATATAAGAGCAAGTGGAAAAATGTACCAGTTTAATTCAGTACTAGAGATCAGGAGTGAAGACAGGAAAATCTCTCTCATGTTGGAATAATCATTGTAATGCTGAATGACAAAATCTGTTTAAGACCCCTTCCAATATGTTGCAGTCTGTAGTTCCCAGACCTATAGAGTCATTCACTGACAGAAATCCAGCATGTAACCTGCCTCCATCTGGTAATTTTTTTTTTTTTTTTTCAATCAATGCAGTTGATGTGGAAGTACATGCAGCTTCATGCACACTTGAGAATTTAAACAGTTCAGAAGCTTGTAATCTCAAAACATTCAGGTGCTTTTCTGGCAAGTACGGCGAGAAGATAAAACTGTAGGCAACTGCAAGGTTCAAGCATGCTGAGAAGAAAAATAGCCATCATGAATTCCCTCCTGATTTAAGTTCTGAACATTTAATCTCAACTCTTCTTCTTCTTGTGCTGTTAGTTTTGTTCAGTGTAAACACTTCACACCAGTTACTTCCATAAATGAGAGGCTCTGACTAGGTTTTTTTTTCAAAATATCCCTTTGGCTACTTGGAGATAGTAATTTGTTGGCTTTTTATTAATATCCTTGTCACTCCTATCAAATGGTTTTCATTTTGATTTTATTTGAACTAGATTAAATTGGTAATAAGTGACATTTTTACTGTTCATGAGGGTTTTTTTGTTAAATATACTGAAGGCATGATAATTTCATAGAATTCAAAATGCATCTTTTCTCTTTTTGTCTTTTTACTACTTTTTTTCTCTCATATCATAGTTCTTCTACTTTCCACAGTCTTGTTTCTGACATATCCTTTACTTTTACAAATACAGCTTGTGGATCTATGTCAGCAAGTTTAACAGTCTGAAACTTCATTAACTGCATCTAACATTCAAAATTTGAAAGCAAGTGATAAAATTTCAGCAGATTACTTAGGCCTTAATAATATACTGGTATAGATGCCAGATAGTAATGTCTTATCTTTGTTCCTTAGGTAGAATTCAGAAAGATTGTCACTGCAAGTTGTGATGCAACTAGTGTGTCCCAATGGAGATAGTGTCAGCGATTTATGATTGCTCTTCCTATTTCTGCTAATGAAATTGACCTGCTATTAAAGTCAGGCTGAATGGGGTATAAACTTAGTTATATCAACAGCAAGGTTAAATCTCACAAAGTTAATAGAATTTCTTTCTGCAGATTTTACAGAATGAATCATCCAAGATTCATTCAGCATGGTGGCTTGGGGAAAAGCATTAGGGCAAAATACTATGTAGTTTCATTAAAGTTTCTAGAAAACCTGCTCTTCCCAATGTTATTTAGAGAACTGAAAATTAACTTGCTTTAGCCCATCATAATATACAAGGACATTTGTCAGGCTGTACAAAGAACATTCTTGTGCTCTTATAGAGCAAATTATGGTTCTACTCTGTAACAAATTTGAATTTCATGTGGTTTTTTTCAGTGAAGTGCTGTTCAAGGTGATTAAGGATGCATAATCTTTCTCAGTATGATGTATAAACTCATTTTACTTTCACTTCATGACTCCCCTTTATGCTTACACACCAGCAGCGGAACATTAACCTCCATTTTAATTCCACAATGTTAACACGTAACTCTGTATAGAGAAGATGGTAAAGAAAATCAAATCATATGCCTCAGGGATTCAGATACTGGTCTGCATGGGGGTCAGAAAGACTTCCCAGACACTAACAAGGACATACGCTGGATGAATGTTGAAGATACCCTGTCTTTAATTCAGAAGAACCATTCCCTGCTGTAGCTGGAAATAGTATACCAGAACAATTGGTAGCAATCAGATGCATTCAGAAGGTTTCATACTGAAATTTAATCACTGCCTGATCACATCAGTAAAATACAATTGCCACCTTCCCCTCTCAATCCCTTGCAATGAGAGGCTGATTTACTAATCGTTTAATCAAGTGTAGGGCACAGTGTTTGAAATGCCAATGAGATGTTTGTATTTCTGAGAACATGGTGAGAGTTAATAATATAATATAGGAAGTGTTAAAACTGACTTACACATTAAGAGAAAAAGTGGATATCTTTAGGGAGTTAGGAGTTTGAATGGGATTTCTAAGACCTAAAAGACATAAAATGTAACAAATAAAAACATCTTATGGGTAGGAGAGGAAATGCAATACAAAACCTAAATACATACACAGGGACTAAATCCATGGCCTTGTGGATCCATTATGTGTCTATGGAAGTGATAAAGGCAGTGGAAAGGGACATTGATCTTAGTAAAAGTATAGTAAATGTGATTTTTCAATTATTTTTCTTCCTCTTCAAACCTTAACTATACTCTGTTTTAGGTTTTCTTCAAATATATTTACATTTTGCTACTACTTTAACTGGTTAGAGGTAAAGGTTTTCTAAAGGTACTTGGCAGTTCTTAAATCTGCATTATTGAAGCACTATGTACAGGATTCCATGTACTCTTCCTAATGTATCCAAGCATCAAGATTTAGCTTCACAAGCTGATTTGACAATTCAGTCATCTTAAGGATTTGTGTCAAAATTTTTTCACCATCCTCTGTGATATTTGGTGTACAGAAGATGCTGTGTTTTGAAAAAATACTCAGAAATCATTATTTCCTAAAATGTTGGAGGTTTATATACAGTTTCAAAGGGAACTCACATAAATATTCAATAAGATTAACTTCTATATCCTTAACTTTTAAAAAAATACTAGAAGTTTTTAACTGCATATTCACATAATGGTTTTGGAATGGAGTATCTTCTTTATTTGGTATGCAGACTGGGCAGTATTTAATCAGTGAATGTGGAATATTCTTATTGCTCAAGGAATGGCTGCAGGTGATCTTCACACAACTTGGTTCAGGTATAGAAGCAGCTATTAATACCCTTTCCTGCATAATTTTTCCTCCTTTTATCTTGTTAATCTGAGATTAGAGGTTTAATTTGATTTTGCAACAGTCCTGCGAAATCAGGTAGTTTTGTTTCTCTGTTTATCATTTTTAGAAAAAGAATAACAAATATCCTTTAAATTTAAGCATCAGGTTGGAGACAAAACATTTTTTTTCACTCTGAGTGCTTAGCATTGGATAGAGCTTAATATTTTTGAAGCATATCTCTAAAAAATTTTGATTTTAAACTTTGAAAACTTGCACACTGAATTACTCAAGGGACATAGATAATTAAGAATGCTAATGGTTGTAAGAGTTCAATGTAAGATCCATTTTCAATGAAGTAAATAAAAGTGTTATGCTTCAGGAAGTTAGCTATTCTGAAGGCATTGCCATCCTACAATAAACATTTTATATAATGAAATTTCAGGAATTCTTTTGTGAAATAGTGAGAACACTGTCAGGGGTATGTTGTTTCCAGAAGTAAAAAGCTGTTTGGGTCAGATTTATAGAAAACATACATAGAAAAATATTAAATGTAAATTACCATATCTGCTTAATCTTTTTATATTTAGTATTCCTGTTCTTTTTTAAATATCAATACCTAAAATGTAAAAAATATCATTATTTGAACTTAGTAACCTTGTGCTAAACTAAGAGAGAGTGCTTGGATTTTTTATAGGTGAAAATGTTGGAATTAATGGGAGAAAGAAACTCTCCAAAGAGTTTCACAAACTTCAGTCTTTCTAACTTTTTACTTGAAATTAGAGATACTTTGGGCTGTGCAGTTTTTAGAGGTTTGCTTTTGGGGTTTTTTTGTGAGCTTTTTTTTTTTTCCAAGTAGTAACATTTTGATGGTGTGAACACATGCTAATGAACGGAAAACTGTGGTGTGAATTATTGATCCCTTGGGAATATAATAGCTCATTTTCTTACTTAATAAAATTAAAGAGTTGTTCTGAAAGATGTAGACTGGTCCAGATTGTGTCAAGAAAGATGATAAATACACCCTGTACTGAAGTTTCTGGGGAGATGAAAGAATTAAAAGAATATAAGATGGTCTTTGTATTTTTAGACTGTGAGTTCTATTAGTGAGTAATAATACTAATGATAATGGCTACTTACTGCCTGGATGACTACCTCATTTATGTCAATATCATTTTGCTGGGTGCAGCGTCCTATTTACAAGGAAGTGTAAATGGAAGCTATTAAAAATAACAGTATAACTGGCAGGCCTGATATAGATAAGTTATTAGCATTTTCCTCCTCTTATCTTAGATTGGTATAAAATGTCATTGAAAATTGTTTTTGCTGTTACAGTGAGGCCGTAAAAAAATCAGTATTGTGATCAGCTGCAGAGGGTAATGCAATGGTAATGACATCCCTTCTTGAAAATAACATTCTATTTGCCATCTAGCTCTTGCTGTGCCAGCTAGCTCCTGTCTACACTACTAAGAATGTGCTAGGAGCCAATTTAACACAATTTTGTATACTGTTCTGTTGGTGTTGACATATGGGTAATAGGTTTATTGAAATTTATGAAGATTTTTATACAGAAAACCATTTTTAGACTAGCAGAAATTGCTGCTTAGTAGCATCCTTGGAGTGAGGTCACAGTGACTCCCCCTTAATGGCTTAAATAGCCATTAGCTATTTAAGGAGGCAAGAGTGCTGCAAGGGACACTCGGACTATTCATGGGATGGATTACCATGCAGCCCATATGGAATTTAATCTTATCTTCCCTGCAAATCAACTGGTACCTAGAGAAAGAAGGCTTCACATTACTCCCCACACTTAATTCACCTGGCAATATAGCAAAAACTCCTGGGAAAATTAACTAGATTTAACAGCTGTTTGATCAGGGAACCAAGCTGTCACACTGAAAGAGATAGCTACCTGCAGTCAACAGCAAGGGATTTACAGGAAAAGTACAGGCTGCATACAGACTCCGCTGAGGTAATGGTATTTCAGCCAGTAGGCTGGATTTTCCAGGTCATGTGCAAGACTGAAAAAGATGGAAGTTCATTATAATGATTTCTATTTATTAAACTGAAAATCTAAATAAAAACTTTGTTTATTGAACTGAGAAAATCACCGTGGGCAATTTTGCCTGTTTATCTACCTGCCCAGTATACAGGAGGATATGGAATAATTCTGGGAGGACTATTTAATCCTGGAATGTGACCCAAGCTGCTTTTGATTATGATGAAAACCTGAGAAGTTACTTACTAGTTCCTTTACTTACCTTTTCTGTCTAGAGCTTAGATTTTAACTTGGATCTTCATATACATTAGATTTGTATTGCAAAATTTTTTCTTAGGATTGGATGTAGCATTCTATATCTTGTGGAAATTGACTATTATAAACAGATAGAATAAACAGTAATTTTTAGACCATTGAGAATTTTTGTGGTGTTATTTCAGATTAATGATGTAGATACAAGTTCAGCATTTTTTCCAGTAGTCATATGAAAGCTTCCTTCTTTCCAAGCAAATGTAAAAATGGACATTACAAATAAATCCAATGCTATCAGTCACCATTTTTCTTAAATGAAAAAGAATCAAACCCTCTTCTAAAGCCAACATGCATTCATATCTTCAAAGCAGTATTTGCTACTTATATAAATTCTTTAATATACAGTACATATGAATACTTTTTTTTTTTTTAAATAAATTTTCTGTTATGATGTAACCTTGCACAACATATGGGGCAAGCAAGGACTATAGTGAGAACCCTCAATTTCAGGAAAGTAGACTGCCAGCTCGTGAAAGACTCAGTCAGTAGGACCCTGTGGGAGATGGTTCTCAGGGATAAGGGAGCAGAACAGAGCTGGCAGATATTTAAGAATGCTTTCTGTGAAGCAGAAGAGCACTCAGTCCCCAGATGTAGGAAATCAGGAAGGGAAGGGCCATCCTGTTTGAGTTCAGACCTGCTGGTCAAAAAGAAAATCAAGAGGGAGCTACACAGGTGGTGCAAGCAGGGACAGGTAACCTGGGATATGTGTAGGGACACTGCCCAGTTTTTTAGGGCTGGGATCAGGAAGGCCAAGGCGCAGCTGGAGCTGGATTTGGCAAGGGAAGTGAAGACTAACAAGAAGGGCATCTACAGATACATCAATCAGAAAAGGAAGGTTAAAGAAAGCATGTCCCTAATGATGGTTGGGAATGGTGACCTCGTATCAACAGATGAGGAGAAGGCTGAGGTACTCAACAACGTTTTTGCCTCAGTCTTCACTGACGACCACTCTCCTCACTCCACCTGGCTCAATGGACACAAGGTGGTGACAAGGGGGTTAAAGTCCCTCCCACTGTAGAGAAGGATCAGGTTTGTGACCAGCTGAGGAACCTTTAGAGATCTTTAAGGTCCCTTCCAACCAAAAATATTCTATGAATCTATGATTCTATGGTTCTATAACACATATTTTATATTATACTCTGTTTTTTTACAAATCCAAAAAAAACTGTCAAGGTACAATAGTTCCTGAGGTAGTTATGTTGTCTCTAATGTTCACATATAATCTTAGCTGCAACCTTCCTTTTAAAAATTTGGAATAAAGGGAATCATTTCTGCTGTAAAAATTTCAGAGAACAAGAATTTGATCCATGTGACACTGAAAACTGACATTGATACAGCAAATGGTTAGCATTCTGCTTTCATTATAAATGGAATTGGGGTAAAAAGATTCTGGAGAATAGGACTCAGCAGATGTGATACTAGCAGGCCTATATAAATTTCATCTGGCATTTCTGTTGTCAGTGTGAAGTCTGCTTAAGTGCACAATTTCATGGTTGGCCAATTACCCTCCTTGGCTGAATTTATTTTCTGTGCTGGTGAAGATTATTGGTTTGTCAGCTGCTGCTCAGAGGTTATAACTCTTGACTGAAAGTACCTATTCCATTAGAATATCAAATTTTTAATCCAGTGTCTCTGCTTATTGACGGAATTTAAATGATGTTACTAGATCAACAGGCAGCTAACTGTACTTCTATGAAATAATTAATTACATGACAGTATATTGCAAAGTTTCTCTTACTTTGTTTTTCCTTAAGTAAACAGCAAAGAATGAGTTATTTAAAACTATTAGTTAAATCTCAGATGTCCATTGACCTTATATGATATTAGTGTCAGCTAATAGCCTTGCTGGCTCCACAAGAAGTTCCACTGGCTAACATCTGTGATTTTGCTATCCTTTAATCTAAGCTTTTAATTTTGTGAATGTAAGAAAGGATCAGAAGTCCTCTTGTTAAATGTTTGATTTAGAAATTTTTTGCTTGCCATGGAAAGTAGTTTATGGAAAATATGATTCCTTAGCTTTGAGATAAAGAGATTTTTTTTTTCCCTTTTATTGTGAAAATGTCATCAACACAATCTTCAGGGAACTAATCAGTGACAGTACTGATCTAAGAAGTTATTTGTCAACTGTCCTGAGGACAGGTTTCTATTCTAGTGTTTCACCTGTCAAACTTGGAGTTTAGGTAAAGAAAAGGAGAGGAAAAAATATAGGGAACAGAGGAAATAAAAAGAGAAACCTTGTCTGATATAGAAGATTTCTCTCTCCTTCCTTCTGATTAGGTTCATGACCACCTGAGTAACCTGAACCTATGTAAGTCTATGGGACCTGATGAGATGCATCCCAGAGTCCAGAACCGGCTGATGTGGTTGCCAAGCCACTCTCCATGATATTTGAAAAGTCATGGCAATCAGGAGAAGTTCCTAATGACTGGAAGAAGGGTAATGTTGTGCTCATTTTTAAAAAGGGTAGAAAAGACAACCCTGAGAAGTACCCATTGTCAGCCTCACCTCTGTGCCTCAGAAGATCATGAAACAGATCATCCTAGAAGCTATGCTTAAGTACATGGAAGACAAGGAGGTGATTAGTGGCAACAAGCAGGACTTCATGAAGGACAAGTTCTGTCTAACCAACCAAGTGGCTTTCTATGATGGGGTAACCACAGCAGTGGACATGGGAAAATCAATAGATGTGATCTATCTAGACTTCTGTAAAGTATTTGACATGGTACCCCACAACATCTTTCTCTCAAAATTGGAGAGATATGAATTTGATAGGTGGACTGTTTGGTGGATAAGAAACTGTTTGGCTAGTGTTATTCAGAGAGTACTGGTCAATGGCTCAAAGTCCAGGTGAAGATCTGCTCAGGGGTCTGTACCGGGACTGGTGCTGTTTAATATCTTCATCAATGATATTGACAGTGAGATTGAGTGCACTCTCAGCAAGTCTGCAGATGGCACCAAACTGAATGGTGCAGTTGTCACACCAGAAGGACAGGATGTCATCCAGAGGGAGTTGATGTGATTGAGAGCAGCCCTGCAGAGAAGGACTTGGAGGTGCTGATTGATGAGAAGCTTGACGTGAGCTGGCAAGGCACAATTGCAGCCCAGAAGGCCAACCATATCCTGGGCTACATCAAAAGAAACATGGCCAGCAGGTTGAGAGAGGTGATCTTCCCCCTCTGCTTTGTTCTCATAAGACCCTATGTGGAGTATTATGTCCAGTTCTGGAATCCCCAATGTACGTAGAAT
Organism: Clamator glandarius; assembly: GCA_033459285.1. Lineage (NCBI taxonomy): Eukaryota > Metazoa > Chordata > Aves > Cuculiformes > Cuculidae > Clamator > Clamator glandarius. The sequence goes on from JAUNZM010000195.1 coordinate 496,847, forward strand.
ATGGAACTGTTAGAACGGGTCCAGAGGAGGGCTACAAAGATGATCAGCAAAATTGAGCACTTCTGATATGAAGACAGGCAAGGACAGTTAGGGGTTTTCATCCTGGAGAAGGATATGGGGAGACATAGTGGCCTTCCAGTACCCGAAGAGGATGTACACGAAAGATGGGGAAAAAGAATTTTCAAGGGCATATAGAGATAGGATGAAGGGGAATGGCTTTAAATTGGAAAGGGGAATATTTACATTAACTATTAGGAAGAAATTCTCCACAATGAGGATGATGGGGCACTGGAACAGGTCGCCCAGGGAAGTTGTGGATGCCCCCTCCCTGAAAGTGTACAAGGCAAGGTTGGATGGGGCCTTCAGCAACCTGGTCTAGTGGGAGGTGTTCTTTCCCATGACAAGAGGGTTGGAACTGGAAGTTCTTTAAAGTCCCTTCCAACCCAAATCATTGAGTCTATGATTCTATGTCTCCTCTATCAGTCTCCTTCTCCCCAGTCCCTAGCCAACAGCTCAGGACATTGATCAAAGGGGAAAAGATCTCTCAAAGAATTAGTATGGGGGAAAAGTGCCACAGGCCTTAAAGCCTCACAATATGTTTGGCTCAGATGCTAACAAAATTGCAGATGTAACATGTGAATAATGATACAAAACCTGAGGAAAGATTCACTATCTTAGGCTTTTTTAATCTTATCCTGAAGAGCTGCAGTTTGATTTAGATCTAACCTGCTCCAGATCATCACAGAACTTCATTTGTATACAATTGTTAATACGTTCTGATTTTTACTGTTTGCATCACCCTTGGGGAAGAATATTCTGTTTTCTTGTCATAGTTACATTTCAGACCCTTTATGGAAGGATATCAGTGTGACTGACAGCATGTGTGTTTCACATATTAAGATTGGAAACATTGGTAAGCGCTTGTCTAGGAAAACACTCATACAAGTTCCAGTCAAGAGGAGTTGTGGTTAAGTATAGTAGCTTGCATTAAGGTAGAGCTTAATTGAACTTGAAGGAATCTGAAAACATCATGTAGTTTCAGCTCCTAAGCTATTTATATTAAAGTTCATAATACTTCTGATGGTTAGCCAAAGGATTATCTGGATACAAATGCAAAATGTCACTTTTCAGAACTCTCTGTACTGTAATATTGCCAGACCAGTCTCTCCCTAAATATTTTAGTTACCTATTTTAAGTATTTACAGAATGTAAAACATTTATATCTAGTTGTTTTGTTGGAACAATCACCATGTTCTGATTTACTTGGAATCTGGCTAGAAACATTTTTATTTTAAAAGGCATACAGCCACCACAACTTACACATTATATAATGAAATTCATTGACTGTTTTGATTGTGTTATGTTTTACATTGTTTAATATTAGAGCTGCTCAGGATTTTCCATCAAGTGTGAAGTATTATCTTTACTCACTTTTACAGTTGGTTTAGACTGAGTCATTGCTTAAACTCATGAAGTTGCAGAGAAAATAACCAGGTAGAATAGTCTGAGATGAAGCTTCAGTAGTTATTTTATGTTTGATCTACTTTGAATTCCACTGATCTCCTTTACACTAATGGAAAAATTCTTGAAGCTTCTAAAATGTAAGACAATTTCAGTGATTGACGCTTGCACCTTACACATTTGTGTAACTCCTGATTCTACCAGTTGCTCAGACTGTGTGAAGTGCAGGTACAGTTTTGTGGTCCAGGATGCATCTCTGGCTGTTTGTGATGAGGAAGAAGTAGAGAAATGGCATGTAGAGGCTTCAAATGACATGAAGAGGAAAAAGACACTTCCATATTTTTGTGCTGGTGGGATTCTAGTCTGCAGATCTCTCCCTCCTCTTTGTTATATTACCAGTCTGAGAAATATACTTCTACTTGATGTATCCTCTGACCAGACATTCTTCTAATAATTATTATCACCTTTTGACATGTTTTCAGTTGCTGACTGTCATCCAATGTTAATGCTCCAACTGCAGTAAGCAAAGACCTGGACACTCATCTGTTTGATCACTGTTCTAAATTTTTATTCACTTCCTTGAGAAATGTTTATTGTAATGGGCGTATCCTTTATGCTTAACATGTATAGCATGAAAGGCAGACAGCATAGGTGGGATGCAGCTATTATACTTAGTTGCCCTTGGAATACATTGAGTTTCCTTCCTCTCCTACTACCAAGGGAAATTAGAATATGCTGAGATCTGAGATTTCTGTTATAGCTGCCAAAATGAGGAAAACAGGTTGCCAGCCCACAAGGTGGACTGACATAGTTCTACAGACCCATATCTTGTGCATTCTACAGCAAAGTGTGAAAAGTAGGAATAGTCAAGAAGTATGAGCCACTGGACCTTCAAAAGTTCAGGTAAATCTTTGAAGCTTAAGGTAATCCAGAGGAAGCCTTACCAAATCTCTGCTACCTTTGAAGACAGTCTATCATTTATCCAGAAGGATTTAATATAAAATAGAAGCTTTATTTTCTGGATGTTTTTTTTGAGTTATTCATCAAAGTCTGAGTTCAGATAAGCAACAGCATTTTTTTTTTTTTGAGTTTGAAGTTAAGCCTGTTATACTTTTTGTTTTGCCATAATTCCATTTGTATGCCAGGGACAGCAAGAAGAAAAACTTGTAAAGAATGGTAGCTTTAATCTGATGTGAATATCTACTTCTTCTGTTAAAACTTTAATGGGATAAAATTAATTTACTTTTTCCTCCACATTTTGGTAGTCAGTTTGGATGATAAGTGACTTTTATAGCTTGCACTTGAATTAACTGAACATTTGAAACAGAAATTTGAAATCAAACCTGTATATTGTTTAGGAAATATAAATTCTATTTTGAAAGTAAGAATATTTTTTTAAGAAGATTAGAATACCACAGTGGTTATGGGAATGGGGGAAACAGCAATGTATCAAAATATATGCCAGGGAAAATAAGCATTCTAACTATACTAGAAATGAGTTGTTATCATTTTTCGTCGATAAATGTTCTATACAGGAAGGTTCACTGCATTGTTCAATTCATGCAGCTATATTTAGATTGCTTATTATGATCTGTAATTGTGTTTTTGAGGGCTTTTTCTACAGGGAATATAAAAAAGTAAACTTTTATGTCTTAAAGTTCCCAAACAAATATTTATGCTAAGAAATACCAGTGTAACAATACCTGCACAATCTTATATATGTTTATTTATAGGAGTATTTGAGAGAAAGATTTAATAGGTATTTGTTTGCCTTACAGCAGACTTCTCACAGTACCTTGTTTCAAGATTCTGAGTATTCTTGATTCTGGAGAGGATGACTCTAATGTTAATAGTGCTTTAATATAATTACTTGGATGTAATTCCTTCTAGTAGTAGATCTGTAAGCTAAATCAATAGGTTTCTGCTGTGGACACTTCAGGCTCCGGTAACTTAAAAAGAGAAATAAAGTCAAAACAGGATTAAGGTTCGTTTTCTTTGGGCCATTGGAATTACTTCATTGGTGCTCAGATTTTCTGTTTTCTCTAAAGTTTAAACCTGTTTTCTGGCCTTTTGTTCACTGTGTGACAGCCTTTTGTCACTGTGTCACATGTCTGTGTGACAGCATCTGTCAATTTGTAGTCATTCTAACCAATTTGGTCATCTGTTTCAGAAACTAAACATGCTACTTATTCTTTTCCTGACCGTCATGCAACTGCAGCGTGTGCACACATGCAAAACTAGGATAAATAAACATTGAAAGAAACAAAATGATATCTGTAAGATCAGCTTTGGAACTTCTAGATCCCAAACACAGATCTCTGCCCCTTGTTTAGCTAGCCCCTGTTTCCATGCCATGGGGTGAGCATACCCTGCAGCTTGCTCATCAGTCTTGTAGCCTGGATGGATGAACGTGTACATATGCATGCACACTCTTCCTTGTCATTTCCTAGCTACAGGCAGGAACTGTAAATGATGTAGTCCTTGGTGCTCATTTTCCTATCTATCCAAACTGAATAACCTATTGAAGCACCATCATTGCTCCGTCATTGACAACAACTCTAACTTTCCTTCCCAAAGCTGACTAAGCTCATAGGCATCAGATACTCCTCTTACAGTGGAAAGCAGCCATCTTCAAGTACCTATCCTGATTGCACCATGAATTTTATTTTTTTTTTAATAGAGGTGAGACCTAGTTGTTCACTAGCCCCAGTCATTTTCTCCTGAAAATGTTCTGGGCACAGCAGAAAGGATTGTTCATGAAGGACCAGTACCTCATGTGTTCCAGTAGAGCACTGACAGCTGAGTAACACTGTCATTTATTCTTCCTCTGTCTTTGGCCTTTGTTCTTCTCTTCACTGCCAGTTTGGATCTTGTCCCTTTTGCTTTTCAGCTCAGTTGTCTTTTTCTTCCATGAATCTTGTGTGCTACTGCTGCAATCAGAAGACTTAGAAAAGAAAGTGAAAAAGAAAATCTTTGGAGGTAAATGTGATACAGCATAGTACAGGGCTTTTTTTTTTTTTTTCCCCAGGTTAAAATAAGGTAGACCTCTTTTATTCAGCTTTCAATAGATCATTATTCATGTTTGTGTCTTAAATCAGAAGTTTCAGGAAACAATGGAAATTATTAAGAAGAAGGATAGAGAAATGGCTAATACAACTATTCACACTGAAAGAAGAAATATCAAGTAAAGAGAAATCATTAGTGTTTCTCAACAGTTAGTACTGGGAGTAATTTTCTTAAATGTTTCCATTAATGACCTTTACATTAATAGTAGGGAAATGTTTTCAGGATAATCTGCTGACAAAATGAAGTTGGAGGACACAAAGGCAGTGTGATATATTACAGAGAGAATGTTTTGTTATTAGATTCTGGATGTGTGTAATTAGGCTTTTGTTTTATTTCACTGCTCTTATTCCTCTTGCCATTCATTTTTTTCCACTGAGACTTCTTAATCTGGAAATGAGTGACTTCGGAAAGCTTAGTAGGCTTATGCAACAATAAACTGCTGTTGTGATGTATCTGCAAAACAACAAAATGCAGTCCCTTTGATGTATTAGAAGAACTATTTTACATCTTTTTTAAAAGGAATAACTTGATGAAACAAAACCTGAAACATTATTTTTAAGAGGAGAGAGAAGAGGAAAGACAAACTAGAGCTGGAGCAGCTGCAAGTACAGAAGAAACTGTCAGAAGAATGATGAGCCAGCAAATTACCTTGGACTGAAAATACATGACTTGTTTACCCAAACAAACTAAAGGCTAGAAAAGATGTGAGTGAAATTTTCAAATACAGCAGACATAACTACTGGAAAGAAAAGAACTATTGACCTAAAGGGAAATGCTGACCACAAATAAGTGGGCATTAGTTTACCCTGAATTCAGTAATGGGAAGATTCCTAGTTGTTTGAGCAAATCTATTCTGGAATAACCCTCCACCAAATACAAATGTTAAGAGGGAATTGAAATTTTTTATCCCAAGGTTATGGACTGACAATTTCAGAAACACACAAGCCAGTTCTGCAAAGAGGATATATCACCTGCAGTAACTTACAATGCTTTTGAAAATATTTACATTGTGATATTCTTGGTCTGTATAGCAGCAGCAATTCATGAAGGCCTACAGTAACCTTTAAGTTATAAAATGCAAAAGGGTTAAAAGTTTCCAATCTGAAGCCTCATTGCTAAAAATTGTATGTGTGTTTTCTAATTGTGCATATACTTATTCTTGGCATGCAGTACTGTGCTTTCAGAATAACAGATCCTGTTGCTGTTCACCAGACACTGGGCATACCAGGCTTTGTGTCATTATGAATTGGATTATCTCTGGCTTGCAGAGTCTTTGACGGACAGTGTAGTTACTAGGATTCAAGAATGCTATGCAGCATGGAGAAAATAATTCCAGGGAATGGTATATCTGGAATTCATCGGTTATTCAGTAGTGGTATTTTGAATCTAAGTAAGTATTTGATCACATATTTGATCACATATTTGGTTTTTCATCAGAGGGGAAGATTTTGATGCTGTTAGTTGAAAGGAGAAACAACAGAGAATGTCAGACACAACTTTGAAGTCAGTCCCAAAGTTTGTTTGAAGTCATAGGACAGAAGTTGCATGTGCCTGTATATTTAAAGGGATGAAAATAAGTATTGCTTGTGTATTTTGTTGGCATTTTCCTCCTGAGGGACTCAAAGAAACATCTAAACATAGAAATGAGGCTTTCAGAGACACTTGTGAGATTCCTTTCAGTGACTCTAATGACTCTTTCCTTCCATTATCATTTTTAGTCTTTTTGTTTCTCACTGGGCAGGCTTTCTTCCTTCCATCTCACATCACTGTACTCCTCATTATTTGCTCTGTCTGTCACAGACTGAACAGGATGGGCTGAAGCAGAAAACATAAGCAGGGGCTTTCTGCCATAGACAGCATATTCACAGATATGTAGACACTGATAGGTGGGGAGTACCAGCAGAGACCAACTTCACTGGCCTAAGATAATCTTAATAACAAGTCAGCTTAGTGAGAAATCCATTTATTAACATTTTTTGAGCATCTATAAAATCTTGGGTTACTACCGTAGTAGCACTGGAACACTTCCCTAATGAAACTGGATTCTTCAGCATTCAGAGCTAATATTTTGATCAGACTTGAGTTTCAGAATATGGGGGTTTTTTTCAGTGATATTGTAGGTAATTTATTATGCAGATGCAGCAAGAAAGGGGGAATGCCTGGAGCCTTAACAATGGCTTGCCAAAGGGAAAGGTTCTTCAGGAGACACTTTCCCTCCCCCCCCTCTATTTCCCTCTGTTTTTTCTGTTATACCCTATTCTCGAATCAAGTGAAATTTTACTGCTGCGGTACAGAAAGGAAAATATACCCCCGTTCTGTGCTTATGTTTTCAATTTTAAATATCATAGCGATTTCCAAACCCAGAAATACAGCAAGACAGAGTAAGCATGAAAAAAGGAAGTACTGGAAAAGCTGTAGTTTTCAGTTCTGAAATAACTAGACTGAATAAAGAGGCAGATGGTGCACCAGCAGTTAAAGTAGGTGTATTTTATCTCTCAAATGCCAGTTGCTAGAAAGGTCTTACCATATCCTAGTACTCCTCCAGCTTTGAATTTGCATATTTCTCCTGGTCTTTAGGAGTTTGCAAAAGTCATTCAAAGAGTCAAATTTGTTAATTTTTAATTTTATTAGATCTTTTATTTAAGGACATTATAACTTCTTTGCGCTGCCCAAGAGTAGGGAAAGCTAGTCAATGTAAAGTCCACATTCTAGTGCATACATTCTGAATCATTACTATCTAGTTGTAACAGTTTATGCTTAAGTGCTTAATCTTTTTGATTAAAATCGATATAATTTGTGATTATGTGTTGTGAAATTCCAGTGTGTTAACTGTCATCCATTAACCATGATTTCCCTTATTTCATACCTGGAGGAAGAATGGGAGTAAATTCACAAACATCCCTATCAGTAGCTTTGTCATAATTTCTTAGAGTGCAGGATGTTAAACAAGGAGACTAAGAATGAAGAGCATTTTGTCCATATGCTCATTTCATCTTGGTCCAGTCAAACATCTTGCTGTGGCTATGTTGGATGCACAAGAATGTCTACGAAAGCTCTTCCATGTACAGGTATAGGCACTGCATATGAAGGCTTCCAGTATGTCTCAGGGAAGAAGGGACCTTCTTCACTTTTTCCTTCCTCTCCCTCTCCTACTGGAACTGTCTATCACCCTGGTGGCAGTAAGATTAAAAAAAAAAAAAAATCATAAATATGACTGTTCCTTTAATGCAATGGTTGTTAAAGCTCCGTATTTAGGTGTAAGGTCTCTAAAGTTTCTTTGAATTTACCCACTTTATTACAAAGTTCAGAAGGAATAATGGAGACAAGCCATAAGATATTTCATTGGAAATGTCTGCAGATGGCCTGTCATTAACCTCATTCCTCCTGCACTCATTCATTCTCCTCTGAAGGATAAACAAGTTCTGTTGATCTGTTCCTCCAAAGCAATGCATTTCTAGACCTTACACAAATAGAATTTAATGGTACAACATTTCTCTAACATTTTATTTAAAAATTTTGTGTGTATATGTATATGAACAGAAATTTGCACATTGCTCAGTCAGCATTATAATCACGTCTTTCAGACTTGGTGGCATTCAGCTGCAGCTGCCAAATAGCAGAATCCTAAAAAAACCACCATGATTAAGTGGCCAAACTAGTAGTTGATGTAACTGAATCTATACCCAGCTACTGCATACTTGAGTTTGAAACAAATTTATTATCAAATTTTCTCACTTGCTCTCCCCACTTCCTTCAGAGTTCTCAGATCAAATCAAAATTTAAGACATCTATTATTTGCTGTGTTAACATGCTCTTTACTTCTGTTAGATGTTGCATTGTGCAAAGTTTCCTTCATTAAGTAGATATTGGCAATGTAAAGATGTAAAATGTTTTTGCAATGTTGAAGATGCTAGTTAGCTAGTAAAATAACTATTTCAATTACAAATTCAAATAAAAAAAATTGTGTCTCAATGTATTTTTTTAACACTTTGGTATAATGGTATAATTGATTAGAAATGGTTGTATCATATTTTTTACCTGAAAACATATCTTTGCTGCAAGGATCTCATAGCCATGCATTTAGTCATTGTTTAAGAATAAAGATTCCTTTTCACAGTCTATTCAATATCCTATTTGAGACTCAAACAAAATATTTCAATTAATTTGTCAAAATCCAGGTGGATTGAACCTTCAAGATAAATCTGACCAAAATTAGTGATAAGGAAGTAAATGGTCACAGAAAATATTTTGTCATGGTTTACCCCCATTCCTGGTTTGGTTGGCAGGTAAATGCTGGTAGTTCTTGACCTAGTATTCCCACTCACCCCCAAGAAAAGTGGAAAGGAAAATGAGGGAAAGAGACCTGTGGGTTGCAAACTAGAACTGAAATAGATATAATGAAACAAAAAAGTAAAATAATATTGATAAGAAAGTAATAAAATTAAAAAATATATACAAAACTGAAATCCCTGCCAGTGACTGTACATCACCATTGACATCACAGGACAGTCATGGAAAAATAATCCTTGCCTGGACTCAATGGCATATGGGATCTGGTTTCAGGAACTGGATTCAAGAATGTACAGATTGGGATCAGGGAACAGAAAGATGGATGAGATCCTTAATAGATGCTGGCCACTGAAGAAGAGGGCTTGGCCTTTGTTATTTCTCCTTTTTTACTGAGGATAACATATATGGAATGAAATACTCTACTGATCAGTTTTCAGTCAACTTTCTCATCCTTTCACTATTTAAATAATGTTTTTAAAATAAAGTTTTTTTATTTTTTGTTTATCTACAGGATAAATAATATTTTTCCCACTACACCTAGTTCTGCCCTCCATTTATAAAATAAAACTTGTTTAGACTTACAGAGCATAGTAAATATTCTTAGGTAAGACATGTTTAAAATGGACTATAGTGAAGCATAAACAAAAGTCAGAACACCTTAGAAGGAAGATCTAATATTTATTTTGTTCATCCTTTCTGTTTTATGCATAATAATCAGCTATAAAATATGAAAAAATCAAGAAATAAGATACCTTTTTTCTTTGCGTAATATGGTTGCTTTGTACTGTTTTATGTATGAGCTAGTCTCTTTTATCTGTTTCTGATATGAATAAATATTTTACTCAAAGATTTAGTATTTCATTTTATTCAAATTCAAAAAAGATAAAAATTCAGTGTCCATGTAGGAATATATATTTTAAAATTTTACATTCCTGTCATTTAAAACTGTTAAATCAAGTCATTGAAAACTTGGCATTGTGCAAAAGACATGAAAGTTTCAAGTCAGTGGCAAACTACTGAAAAAAATTGTCTGTGACATAATAAATTTGGAGTGTTTTTAAATATGAATAACTAATGTTTATGCTTTCAGTGTTTTTTAGTATAATGATTCTCAGGTAAATGAATTACTATGGGTTTGCTTTTCAGTAAGGTCTAAAAATGTTGCAAGGTACTTTTCATTTAAACTTTTTATCAGTCTTTTTCTTGTAGCAACTGCTGATAAAGAGTAAAAAAATACTTTGCTCTTATCTTCATTTTTAAGATCATATTGTACACACATGAGACTCTCAGGAATGTGACAAATTTTGTAAAGTCAGTTGAATCTCTGTGTGGATTTTATGATCTTTACAGTGACTTACTGCAGTTTTGAATGACTTAGGGATTCTGCCATTAGTGGCATTTTACAAGTATTTTTTTTTTAGTGTCTTGCAGTCCTGTAAAAGGTCGTGTTGCAGTGTAGAAAGGCTCCGAGTGACAATGCACAATGAACTCCCAGGTTATGCTATGTACTTGCTTTCTTGTCCTTGCTTCCTCAGAATACCTTTGTTTTATACTATAGTTTATGCTGCAAAGATAGTCCTAGATTATGTTTCCATTTCTCTAAAAATCCAGTATCTAAGCAGTTTCACGTTATCCCTTTTAAAAATTTCCTACAAATTCTCCAAAACACTTTATATTCCCCAGAAAGTATAACATTGTATGTAACATGGTTATCATGGTTGATCTTACAAATATCTGTTACTAATTTCTGGGTTAAAAAAACACCAGCAAACTCAAACTCCACATTTCTGGGTAAGCATTACGTATTTACAACTACCTTGCTGCTTCCTGTGCCCTCTTTTCTCTTCTCAGTGCTTTCTATCCTAGGATTGTAGGTGGTTTCTCACATCCCAAATCAGTGAAGTGCACCAGTAAAAACACTTGTCCCCATGTACTTTGAACAGAATAATGTGAGCATTGTTTGGCCACTCCCCTTCCCCCCTGCCCCCATATTCATGCTAATTACATACTTGACATTAAATACATGTCTAATTCCATTCCATTCAGCTCAGATAAACTCAATGTTCTTAGTTAAACACATAATTGTGTGTATTTCTGGTCTAAGGTACAAGGTGGTATTCAAAGTGTTAATAAATAATGCTACTTCCAACTGCACGATCTGTCATTTAAATGCTAAAATACAGTGCAAGACCTGCAGAAGTGCATATGGGAGCATCATGAATAACAAATGAATCTATTTTTTGATCCTTGATGGATGTTTCAATGAATAACAAATGAGTTCACAGTGATTGGACACAGAAAGTGTTAGTGATCGGGTTTTTTTGCACCTTGGCATAATAAAGCAGTTATCTTAAAAGTGAGAGTACATGTCAGGTAGTGTTTAGTTGCCTCAATGCTGACTGTTATACTGTTGCCTTTTCTTTAACTGTGCTTCATACTATTTTGTAAAGAAACAGCTATCCATGTTCTTTAAAGCTTCCCTCTCATTAATGGTTTTTTCTCAGATACGAAGGAATTGAGCTATGTTTGCAACATATATTTTCAATATACATATTGAAATATGTATGCATTAAATTACTTTCTAAAAGACAATAATTCAATCAAACCTTATTAGATCTTAAAATATACATTCAGATCTTTTGTTCTGAAATACTAGCAAGCAGTTCTCTTACTATCAATATGTTAGGCACTTGAATAAAACAAAACTAAGACTGCTTGTTTTGGTTTGCAGAAGAGAGAGAGAGGGAGGGTAAGGAGCCAATTTTGATCTTGGATCTCAAAGTATCTTGTAACATGGCAGAAACTATAGCTTGGAGTAGCGTCTGAATATCTTATAGTCCAGCAGTCAGTACAGCACAGAACTCTGTGAATTATATATAGTGATTTTATCAGAAATTATGGTGTTAACTTTTTTATTCTTTCCTTATTGCCATATAGAATGTCTTGGCTAAGTAGTGCATGTGATTGCTGACAGATTTTTACATAGAAATCCTTGCTAGTTGTATATGTAAGCTGATTAGCACAACAGTTTGAAATATTGCTGCTTTTTTAATTCTTTTGCAAACAGTTAATCTTATTTTTTGTTTGTTTAACTTTCTAAGGCTTTTTACTCACAAGTAGTTTTCTGTTGTATTTTCATAATTACTATGAATCAAGAGTTATTGGTCTTGCTTGCTATTTTTTGAAGGCACGTATCAAGAAATAGCTTTCAGATAACAAGCTGTATGCTATTTTTTTCCCACAATGGATGCAAGCTTATTTAGCTATTACAGTGTTGAAGAGAAAAAGATAATAATACACCTGAAACTGAACATAAGACCAAATTTACCAAAATTAGCTGCAGCAGTGAAGAATGTTATCTTCTTTTCTTCTTGCTGTATCTTCTATATACTCCCATAGTAGCTGGAAATTAAATGGTATCCAGTTGCATTAACCAGTAATTCTAGATTAATTCGCTATCTTTGACATACAGATCTAGTGTTAGTTTCAAAATGATCACTTGCAGTAAGGGACAATTTTTGTCAGTCAAAATTTTTCAAAATTGGATTGGTCATTTTGTTGTCCAGGTGCAAAATTCAGCTGTATCACCATCCTTTAATTGCCAAGCAACCAAGAGGAAAACATCTACAAGCTATGAATACTTTCTGAATTGGTAATCATAACAAAATAGTGCCATGCCTGTTCAGCTGTGGAGTAAGTCAGAAGGGTAAATGTTGTTGTATGTCACTCAGATTCACTGTTGACATATGACTGCCTGTAAATTCAGGTTACCCATTCTGTCTCAATAAGGCACTACATATAAAATTATTAGAAAGCTATAAATTTAAATGTTGAGTGCAACATAATTTATGCACTCTTTTCACAAGAACATGAATTGTCATAGGCAAAATGACCTTTTTCTACAACTAGATAACAAATGTAATACGATATGCATTGGATATACATAGAACACTTATGACCTCTGCAGATCAGTTAGTTCTACCAAATGTACCAGATCTACAAAATGCTTTTGCAAATATAGGGATTGATTATCCTTTATTACCTTTATGGTAGTTACTATATTTACACTGAAGTCAATGTAACTACACCAGTTTAAAATTTGTTTGAAAGCAGAATCAGTCCCAGTGTAGAACATATAGTGCCAAGATTCATATAGTGAACTTTTAGACCTTTCTTCTGTCATGAGAAAACAGATAATGTAACTCCAGCAACCTGAGGCCCTCTCACTCTCCAACATGTTTTGCACCTGTATTTTATCATGCTATGATGTACGAGTAGCATATGCTGTGTAGCTGCAGTTTTGTTCATTTTTTTATACAGCAGTTATGCATAGACTCAGTGTAGCTTTGATCATTGTGGTAGTAAAATTTATGTCCGTGTATTCTATACAAGAGTAAGTCTAATTAGAAGTTAGTCTTTATTATCTTTCCTGCTTTGGACCCTGAATTGTCTTCAGCAGGAAAAAGGATGTGAGAGAAAAATGACCAAAGCAGCTGAGAGAAATGCCTGTGTATAATACCTTAAAATATGGTAACTTTTGGCCACTTGTTCTGCCTTAGCAGCATAGCTGTGAAAACGATCATTTGATACACACAAGGAACTCATTCATCTTCCTTTGACCATTCTCCACTTTTATTGTCATTAATTAATCCAAATACAAGCTCACAAGAGATTTGTTTGCTGTTTTCCACTCAAAAAGAATTAACTTTTGTTAACATTTAGCGGCATGTGACACATTAAGTGCTTCTACTTTCTTCTCCAATTAACCATCTGCATTTGCTATGTCCCTGCTTCTATGCTAACACAAAGGTTTCATATATTGCTGCTTGTAGTCCAGAATTTATACAGGAGAGCTGCTGTAGTTCAGCATAGAAGAAAGTTAACAGACTTGACTGTGGTACAGTCTGAAGGAATCTGAGTCTATCAAGAGCAGTATTCCTCTTCTTCCATGCTGGGACCACAAAAATCCTTCTGTTAATAGATATCAGTTTGCAAGGTTGACATTTCCAGCTTTCTTTTTCCTCTAACATACTTGAGTGTCAAATGAAATGAGAAGATTCCAGATATTCTAATTTAGTGTTCCTTTTACCTGAGTTCTTTTATTAACAGAATGGGTGTCTTGTATTGTTGATATAGCCAAAAGCAGTAAAGATAGCAGCTTGTACTAGCATTAACTGTCCGTCTACATAGCACTATAAACATTTAGTATATTTTCAGTATATGTGATGTGTGACATCATTTGCTTCACTAAAGCAATCCCATCAAGGACTTTTCTAGTGCTCAGAGGAGTAATAAGGAACAGAGAAATCTATAAGAAAAATGCAGAGATACAAATCTGGTTGGCATTTTCTCTATTATTCCTTTTCTAAGATAAAAAATCTCCAGTCACTAATTAATGTCATTAAGAAACTCAGAGAGTAGTTTTTAAGAGGACCTCCCTGGCCTTTGTAACTGGTAAATTATGTTGGCAGTGGATAAGAGCCTAGGATCGAGGCAGTTAGAATGGTAGAGGGCCCGTGTTGGTGTTTGAGGACATGTGAATGTGAGTATACTCATGAATACATAGAGCAAGGGTATGTGTTTTTTCTAGAGAGCTTCTAACTTGATAACCAGGAAGAGGAAAGAGGATTTGGCTGTCTGTAATTAGGTTTTATGTGAATTTTAGTGATGTTACTTATGGGTGCTGTTAAAGGCAGCGTCTTGTGCAGCCACTTGTGCTAGTGTCCTCTGTGTATGTATGCCTAGGATACACACATAGCCTTCCTCTTTTTTAAACTTTGCTGAGCAAGAAAGCATCAGCTGCATTGATTGGCCTGGAAAAGAGATGCCTCTGGGTTCATCTGGCCTGACTCTGGCAGCTGGGCAGGAGGGATCTGTAGTTTGCTGGAGGCAGCACCCATACCTCATCTGCAACAGCAAATTCTGCACCAGGTCACTCACTGATGTAGTTGTAATTCAAGTTCCTATTACCATTTACAGCTCAAACAAAATATTTACATTCCTGTAGGTAATGTCGTATTATAATGACAGGAAAGCTGAAATGCATTTGATGAGTGAAATGAAAAAAGTGAAAGTTAATGAGATACAGTGAAACAGAGCAGCATAGCTTTTCAATGCGTAGATGCATTGAAAGACAAAATTATCTAAGTTGGTGATTGACACATTTGATAAAATAAGCAGCAGCTCTACAACATCCTAATTCACGTAAGATAAGGAATGGCCGGATGCTCCTGAAATTCAAGATCTTTTAAATTTATTTCAGTGATTTAGTGTTTATAATTGAGGTTTTGCATATAGTGTTGAACAGAAGAACAGTACTCATGTAATTTAACTGACAGCAGAGTGATTGTTTATTTCAAAATTTTTGAACAGTTTCCAAGTTCTTATGGAAGGAATTCTGTATTTCTAAAAGATTATATAAATGTGAAAGATGTTGATATTGTTAATTACTACCTTGGTGATGTGGCCTTAATATCTGGTAAGTTAAATTCATGGCATCAGGTTCTGTAGTTTAAAAGGGGATGTACTGTATCACATCAGCCTCTGACAATGGATAATTATCAATAGTGCAGATATTTGATGTAGCTCTTTAACAAATGCAGCCTTTGTGCATGTTCAGGAGTTCTACATTTCTTGCATGAGTGCACATCTATCACTGTATATGCACATGTACATCTGGTTATAGCTAATAGTTCTTTGTATATAGCTACTGAAGTTTGATTTGGCTATTTGATAGATTTTATCGATTTTATTCCAGTTATCTGAGTCTGAGGAATTGATTTAACTGGCCGGTATGACATTTACTGTAATTTTTGAGTGAATATTAAACTCAAAATTAGGTTTAGATAAATATTGGGATGTTTTAGCTTAAATTCCACTGATCTGAGCATTCATTTCAGTGAGTTTCTAATTCTCAGATATTCACTAGAAGTGAATCTCTGCATCAGGAACTATGGTCAAGTGAAAAAAAAGGCTTTTCATATTAAATGAGTATTTATGATTGCTTTAGAATCTGAGGGATTTTTTTGTGCCACAGAATCTGAGGGATTTTTTCTGCTGTCCACTGCTTGTTGAGACATGCTGCTTTAACCCATTTTGCTCCTCTCATTATCACACAGCTACAGTGTTGCTTTCTCACATCAAGTGAATTATTTACATTTAATGGATTTCATGGGTTTTCCAAAAGAATACTGCCAGGCAAAAAAAGATTTTGCATCCCAGAGCAGTGAAGAGCTGCATCTGGTCTA
This sequence comes from Clamator glandarius, assembly GCA_033459285.1. Lineage (NCBI taxonomy): Eukaryota > Metazoa > Chordata > Aves > Cuculiformes > Cuculidae > Clamator > Clamator glandarius. The sequence continues at coordinate 512,911 of JAUNZM010000195.1, forward strand.
CTGCTGTTTCCTTCAGAAGTCCCTAGCATATATCACAGGGCTGGAAGTTTGATAAACACTGGTTTTAAGAGTCTGTGGGGGAATATCTCTGTAGCTCAGCAGTCCAGTGCTTCCAAATTGCTCCAAACTTCCTGTGGGGCCATAGGCATTTTGTGTAAAGCCCACAGGCTCTTGTAAGTTAGAGGAATTTTCTATTCAAAAAAGGCTTCTGGGATGAATTTACATGAGTGAATATCCAGATATCTCTGGATAAGATAATACACAACTTTGTAAGCTTGTGAAATGAGTTTTGTTTAAATGCACTTTCAAGGTTATTTTATTTGCCTTTTAGTGGGTTTACAACAGCTAGCAGCCAAATTCACCCAGCCTCTTGCTTCCTCCACTCTCCTGTGGGATAAGGAGAGAGTATAAGAATACCAAGAAGTTTCATGATTAGAGTTAAAGATTTTTTAATGGGTGAAGCAAAAGCTGTGCACATAAGCAAAGCAAAGGAGGAATTCACTCACTGCTTCCTATCAGCAGGCAGATATCCAGCCACCGCCTCTAGCATTTGTGAAGCTTGCTTGGGAAGATACAGTAATGACACTGTCCCCTCTTCCTCTTTTTCTTGATCTATGGGTCAGTTGTCCCATCTATGTCTCACCCCAAACTCTTGACCACCCACAGCCTAATCACTGAAGGGGCCAAGTGGGAAACAGAAAAACCCTTGATGCTGTGCAAGAACTTTTAAGCAACAACCGAAACACCGCTGTGTAAGCAAGGCTGATTTAGTCACAGGTTCAAAGCACAGAATCATATGGGTTGCTATGATGAAAATTAACTCTATACCAGCCACACGCAGGACAACTGAAATGATCAGATTGTTATCGTTAGTCTACTGTTCCTCTGTCATAAACAATTATATTTTATGCAAGGACTTGTAAATACAAATACTTCTGCAACATAGAAGCAGTAGATAAACTTCTGTGAGGTCCTTTTAAAAGGTCTTGAAGGGTTTGTAAATCCCAATTGGTTTGAGTTAAGGTGAAATGACACAAGTGATACTTTTCAACAATTGATTTTATTTAACATGTATATTATCCTAGATTATGGCTGTGGCTATTTGGAAATATATGTTAGTTGCAGGGGTGAAAAGGCAAAAGAGGGAAAGAAAAGAAAGAAGAAAAAAAAGTGAGAGAGAGAGAGGGATAAACATCGCCAACCTTGGATCCAGCAATGGCTCCCTGAGGTGTCTGTCTCTTGTCAAGGTCCTTAAGGTGATGGGTGCATGCAACCAGTCATACATAGAGACATCTTTTATGTAACATTGCCTCATGGCCTTCCCCCTCATTAGCATTAAATGTGAGAGGATACATGACTTCTACCTGCATGGAACAGATGATCCTGAGTGATATCATGAAGCATATGCAAGAGAACCAGGTGATCAGGCCCAGTCAACATGGGTTCACAAAAGGCAGGTCTTGCCAAAATAAACTGATCACCTTCTATGACAAAGTGACTCAGCTGCTGGATGAGGGAAAGGCTGTGGATGTATCTTCCTGGACCTCAGTAAAGCCTTTGACACAGTTCCTCACAGCATTCTGCTTCAGAAACTGGCGGCCTCTGGCCTGGACAGGCGCACACTCTCCTGGGTGGAAAACTGGTTGAATGACCGGGCCCAGAGAGTGGTGGGAAACGGAGTTAAATCCAGCTGGAGGCCAGTGACAAGTGGGGTTCCCCAGGGCTCAGTGCTGGGTCCAGCCCGGTTCAATGTCTTTATCAATGACCTGGATGAAGGCATCGAGTGCTCCCTTAGCAAGTTTGCAGATGACACCAAGCTGGGTGGAAGTGTGGATCTGCTGGAGGGTCGGGAGGCTCTGCAGAGGGACCTGAACAGGCTGGACTGCTGGGCTGAGTCCAATGGCATGAGGTTTAACACGGCCAAACGCCAGGTCCTGCACCTGGGGCACAACAACCCTGTGCAGTGCTACAGACTCGAAGTCTGTCTAGAAAGCTGCCTGGAGGAGAGGGACCTGGGGATGTTGGTTGACAACAGACTGAACATGAGCCAGCAGTGTGCCTAGGTGGCCAAGAAGGCCAATGGCATCTTGGCTTGGATCAGAAACGGCGTGACCAGCAGGTCGAGGGAGGTTATTCTCCCTCTGTACTAGGCACTGGTGAGACCGAACCTCGAGTACTGTGTTCAGTTCTGGGCTCCTCACCACAAGAAGGATGTTGAGGCTCTGGAGCGAGTCCAGAGAAGAGCAACGAAGCTGGTGAAGGGGCTGGAGAACAGGCCTTATGAGGAGCGACTGAGAGAGCTGGGGTTATTTAGCCTGGAGAAGAGGAGGCTGAGAGGAGTCCTCATTGTTCTCTATAACTACCTGAAAGGAGGTTGTAGAGAGGAGGGAGCTGGCCTCTTCTCCCAAGTGACAGGAGACAGGATGAGAAGGAATGGCCACAAGCTCCACCAGAGGAGATTTAGGCTGGACATTAGGAAGAAATTTTTCACAGAAAGGATCATTGGGCACTGGAACAGGCTGCCCAGGGATGTGGTTGATTCACCTTCCCTGGAGGTGTTTAAAGCACAGGTGGACAAGGTGTTGAGTTTAATGCTTGATAGGAATGGTTGGACTCGATGATCCGGTGGGTCTCTTCCAACCCGGCTATTCTATGAATCTATGATTCTATGTTTTGCAGGCGTCTTTTGTGTGCCCAAGATGTTAGGCATAGAGTTTACAAATCGGTCAAGTACAACTTCTCTACTCTGATCTGCTGATTTTCAGGAACTCAGTCCCAGGATTTTGTGCAGTTCCCATTGTCACAGAAACCAAACCACAGGACGTTCTGTGTGGAGAATATTTAGGACATTCTAAACAAGTCAAGCTGAAAATCTTTGATACATTCTAAGCAGAACATCATGTCACAACTGCTTGAGTGGAAAAAGTCATATTCCAGCCCATACACTGGGACTATTATCAGGTGTGTAGTATTTAGATAAAAAGGATACACTTTCCACAGGTCTAAGGTCAGAAGAGCATTGGATAATACTGATTTTTATTAGCCATCACACACAATTTAAAGAGCTTTTTAAAATAAGAATATGTATACAAAGTATTTTGTACTTTTGTCCACCTAGAAGCTTTGCAAATCATTCAGCAGGTCATATTTTGTAAAGCCCACAGTCATGTTATAGAAGATGTTTAACAATATTATGCACTTCATAAGATGTTTAACAATGTTCTGCACTTCTTTCACAGAATTATCACAGGTAAAATGCAATCAATAGTTAAAATACACTTTCTGTACAGAACAGGCACTGGCTCTAATATTTTATGAGACTGTTCTTTTGCATACAGAAGTTCAACCTAAACTCTGACTTTTTCTTTGGACAATATTTGGATGAAGTAAAGCCAGAAGCCTTTCATACAAATAAGATAAAACTTCCTATATCCAGTTTTGCAACTAATCATAAGAAAGCCACAAAATGAAAGTATTCTTGACCTATAGGGCGATGACAAGAATGAATGACTATGGTATGAATTTACTTTCTGTCACCAGGTTACTCATGTGAAACATTGCCATTTTGAAGCTTGTAGATTTTTTTCTTGACACTGAGGAAGACTTGAAAGTTTCATTTCATCTTGTTGGCTGGAAAGATTTTTAGTGGCTTGTTTCAACTGAGTAGTTCCAGTTTTATGTGGAGACTTCAGAGCAGACAGATACATTTTTGGCTTCTTAAAAAACAATATTTGAACTGTAATAGTATGCATAAATAAGGAAGTTTAGGAGATGAGTTATTTTTTTCTAAATTTCTTAGAAAGGGATTTTGGATGTAAAGGTGATACCTGGGCTCCAGCAGCACTTAGCAATGTGATCTCTATCATGTGATTACTGCGATTGTGTATAAATTGTAACTTGATGGAAATACAAAAAACAGATCCCCCATGCATGTCAAATTCTATTTTTGCATAAATCAGGTCTACTATTCAAATGCATGTTTGAAACAATAGCACCTACTGAGTTTAAATAATATTTGAGAACTCAAGAACTGTGTTAGATATTTCAGTATACACTTCATAGCTTTTTGAGAGTTTAAGAAAGAAGTCTGTTTTATGGTTAGTGCTACCTTCTTACATAATTCAGAGAAGTTCTGGAAAAGGAGAGAACCTTGAAGAGTTTGAATAAATAATGCAATACTCAAATTATATATGAGAAATTTGCTATGGTGATGGTCTAAAACTAGAATACGGCCCAACCAGGAAATATTATTTCACTGGCAGTGAATTTTCAGAGATAGTATAAAGGTGAGACACAGACACAACTTGTCTTATTTTTTCCTGTCCAAGACCAAAGTGGTTGCTACTTAAACATCAACAGTATAGGGAGATGAAGAAAAGTGGAGCTACAAAGAAGAGCTAACAATGAAACTAAGATATGGAAAAAAACACATACAACAGGGGAGATAATGTGTTCTACTCTAGTCACAACATACAAGAAGTTATATATGTCCAGCTGGAAACTGCTGCTGCAACAGAGCTTTTCATCTGAACTTCAGCAACAAATAAGTGTTCCTTTAAAAAGTATTGCATTAGATTTGCATTGAAAACAGGTGCTGGCCTTTGGCTAGTTTGCTGTTTGTGCATTTTACTTTGAAACTACATACCTAAATACTACATGGAAGACATTTCAGCTTTTTCTGTTTAGTTGTACAGTAGTTGTTTTTAGTCCAACACAGAGACGAATGCCTACTTTGTTGAGTTCTGATTATTTAAAAACTTGATTTTGAGGAATCATTTTCAAGATATTCCTGACCATTTTAACAGTTTAACTTTTAATCCCAAATTGGTGGGGTTTGATAGGTTTCTGGATTATTGTGAAAGCTTTTCATCTAGATAATCAATACTTAAGAGAAACTATTATTACTCACCAGGTGAGCTATGGTGCAAAAGATCTGTCCTTTTATCTACCCTGTTACGTGTAGCTGATGGTTTGTATTATAATACAGAGTAAGACATATTTTTCTCAGTAAGTGTTCGTTACACAAAGCATAAAGAGGTGGAGGGGGATTTTCCATTTTTATATTAATTTTGTGAACTGCAGGTGATGTGGAATTTCTGCTTAGAAGCGAAAGTCAATAAAATAATCCCCCCAAAATCTTGACTTTTACTGTAGTGTTTGAAATTCCTCTGCCAACATGCCATTCTATCTTTGCATGGGCAGATAGGCCCCATCTGTCTATATTCAATGCAAAACATGCTAGCCAAATGTTGTGAATAATTAACAGTTAACCTGCAAGTGTTATTCTAATTTTTAATCATGAGCAGCTCTGCTACCCTCTCATAAAGCTCATTTGCTGGATGCTGTGAGTGGAATTGGTATTGACCTAGTCTACCTGGATGCTGCTGAACTTTTAACCTTAAAAATTAATCTTGAGAGCTTCTTATCTTCTTATCTTATTTTTATTAACTTACTATTAAGAGAAGTTAGTGATAGTAATAATAATTTAAAAATAGATTCAGATGGGAATTAAAATCTACACAATATTCACTCAGTGACTCATTTCTTTAGGACTTTCCTCAGTGCAAAAAAATATTTCCAGGTATCAGCAATTTCTGTTGAGTTTGAAACAGAGTATGTTGCAAATGAGCAAGAGCTGCAACAAACAATGGAAATGGAATTTATGAGTAGACCTTGAAGTTAGTGCAAGAACAGCATGAAAACACCTATGGGTGTTACCAGAAGGAAATATGAAAGTTGTAAAAAGGACTTCAGTATCAGAACAGAAAGCAATTAATGCATGGATCTTTCATGCAATTAAAAAATACCAAAAAATACAATTTAATAATACAATAATGAGTTCTTTCAGGAATGTTTTCATAATCCAAGCATGAAATCTGTTTATACTTTGCTATCTTGTTCACCAACTTTGTGTGGCTACATAACTGAAAATGAAGATAAATCTTTTGAAGTCTCATACAACATTTGAGATGCCATTCTACTACAACCTACTACTCTGTTTACTAAGTTATATCAATTACATGCCTCTGGAGAACTATACTTTTTCACATAAAATGAGAAATAAAGTACTGCTTATAAAAAAATGGAGCAAAATATTAGAATTTTTATTATGACACAGATTATTGTCTTAGAAACTTTGCTTAAGAGTTATTTCACTGATTCCTCAGTCCCTTAAGGATATCTGGAATCTACCAATATCTAGAAGAGTTAAAATAAATTAGACAAAAAAATAAATACTCAGAGACAATTGTTTTGAGCTGAAAGATATTTCTGAACACAATTCCAATTTGATGATGAAGGAGACACAAAACTTGCAAATTCCCTTAATCTTATTCTTTTTAATCAGCATGGCATACAGGAGTCAAATTTAGAAAGTACTTCTACTGTTTCTCTTTCAGGCAGATTTTTATACAGTTTCTTGGTTTTCCAACCTTCACACAAACAGGATGTTTCTGGTTTTGTCTATTCCACATTTTCTTGATTATTTTTGGCCATATCTCCAGTTCACATATTCCCAGGTATTTTATCCCAGCCTGGCCTTATCATCCTGTATGTCGAGCTATGAATATCTGGTGGTTTTAATAATGTTCATTGTGATATGCTTGGTACCAGCTTCACGCCTTATCTTAGTCCCAATTAAACTTTCACATATTAGCGCTGATACATGCTAACTTACTTTTCTGGTTTTGGTCAGAAAACCTAATGCTGTTACGTGGTTTGCCCTGATGCAGAGCTAGGACTTCAGTAAAATTAGTAGATTGATCAAAAAAGAGAAAAAAGTGTGTATTTGGCTTTAAAAATGGAAAAGAAATCATCTTCAGCTCATGTACAAAGAATTCCTTTACCAACCTGCTCTCAAATGTTTAATCAAAAGTCATGTTAAAAAAAAAAAAAAAAAAAAAGACAAAACAGGCAAAGAGGCTGAGATTCCAAGTCCATTTTGGCCCAACTGACTCTGGGAAGAAAACCACCTTAAATTTAAGATTCTACATAAACAAAATATAAAATGTCTTTGAGGTGTTTTGTTAAGTTTTTTTTTTGTAAGTGTAAGTGTAAGATTATCCACCTCCTTCTTATCAGATGATATGACGTAAAAAGTGGCATCATTTGCTCATTCTTGACCCCGAGTTATTTGTAATTATCCTACAAATGCTGGACACTTCACTGACACTGCTGGGCAAGCAGAGTATGATGCTGAAGTAATTAATCTACTAAAGTTCACCTTAATTTAATGTATTTGTATGGATAATTAGAATACTGGCTCTGTTCATTAACATTTCAAATCTCATTTAAATGTAAATTGTAATATTCTTCTTTTGCGTAAGAGCGGGTACTTAGTGTCATTCATGAGTAATAAGTAATTTGTTCCTCATTAGCCATAAGAATAGATAGAAATATAGATCAAATATGGATAGCAGATGTAGTTAAATATGGTTACCTATCATGAAGGGGAATTTAAAACAAGCATTCATGGTTTTTCCTTAATTTCACATTTTTAATTTAGACTTAGTTCATAATCCAGAACATTTCCTATTAATTGGCTTTTTACATTATTCATAATGAGGGTGTGAAAGTAAAAAAAATATTTTCTCTGAGTAACAGAGAAGATATGAGATACAGTATGAAATCTTAAAATATTACATTCATATTTATTCAGATTAAGCCCATTTAAAATGCAGAGCTCTACTTCCAGATATTCCTCAAATTGTTGGAAGGAATATTCAGAAATAATGAAGACTGGCTATGTAATATGCTTATTTTTAAAAATAATCTAATTGTCCATGTTGACTGAAAGATGGCTTGAACTGATTTGTAAGAAGAGTTCTAATTTTTTTCTGAAACTACAGCAAAGTGAACTAGTAATAATAATAAAGAAAAAGAGATAAAAGATTCCAAGCTACCTTTGTGTTGGGTGGATTAGAAATCAGCAATGGGAACCTGCCAGTCAGGTAGCGGAAAAAAAAGTACCATGTCATCCTTCCCATTTTTGAAAAGTGGAGAAGGAATGGGAGTTAGTGAGCCATTGCTGTCACATTGCATTTCTGTAATCAGTTATTTTTCTCTAAATAATCTATGTTACTTCTTCACCATTTTCATTGAAGTTTTTAGCAGAACGATAGCAATTATGGTAAGACAATTGAATCAATAATGAATTTGAAGTGTGCTTGTGAGTGAAGGAGGAATTAGGCTGGAAATGGGTGAGACTTGTGATTACTAAATTAATGAGTAATTACACAATGTTAACACAGGTCCAACAAGCAAAGAAAGGGAAAGCTGGAAAGGAGATGTCTGCTTGGTTAACATCACTGCTTGGTAAACAAGATTGTGGCTAAAGTCACAGGAATCTAACGAGACTTGCCAATAGTCACGGTGAGTAAAACCAGGAAAGTGCGTGTGTCTACTTTATTATGAAGAAGGTCTGCTTTTTTTAAGTTTTTTTGTGCATGTACATCCTTGAGTAGATCTTTTATACAGGAAGTATGAATTAGCCATCGCTGTGTATGGCTGTAAAATATCTTGTGATTTTAGTAAAAAAATATGATTCTGAACCATTGTCTGCCAGAAGCACTTAAAATTGTATTGCATTGAAATGAGGGAGAATCTTTCAGAAAATTATTTTTCTGAGACAGTAAGTACTAAACAAATGTGATACCTAGACTTCTAAGTATACCAGACAAGTATATAATATGTCTAGAGAAGCTTAATTTCTTATTAGGAAAGAAACCATTGACATTCTCATTACATGAGTAACATAGTAAAAAGGATTCTAATGAGCCCTGTTTTCAGCAGGTACAAATGACAGTAGTTGCCTTGTCTTCAGTAGAGCTGTGTGAATAAACAGCAGCTGAGAATTAGGGCTAAGAATTGTAATTTCTCAGTTATGGATACCATTTTACAAAAAGAATAAAAGCAAGTCCAATCTTTCTTTCCACGTGTAATTCATCTGCATGCACTATAGTTGATACAGACTTTTGCTGTGACTGCATTAACTAGCAGAAACTATAGCATGGGTTTCATTTTGTGTTTTCTTTTTATTCAGTTTCCATTTAGTATGTTAGCAGGTAATAATATATAGTCAAGAAAGGGTGACAGGAGGTCTACATGGATGAAGAAATAAGCTTCTGACAAAAGTTAAATATCAGATTAAAATGTGAAAGAGTTGGAAGAAGAACCTGAGCACAAAGGAGGAGTAACACAGACACTATCTGAGTATGCAGTGATAAGCTTAGGAAAACCAAAATCCATCTGCAGTTAAATATGGCAAGGGGCATAAAGGACAGCAAGAAGAATTTTACAAGTACATCAGGGAAAAAGCAAAGACTAGGGAAAATTTTTGAACACTGCTAAATGAGGCAGGGGATTTGAAGACAAAGGAGTTCATAATGGCCAAGGTACTCCAAGCATATCAAGAAGGTGACTGGAAGCAGTCAGCTTGCATTTACAAAGGAGAAATCATGTCTGACCAATCTAATGGCCTTCTCCAACAGGGAGGTGATTAACGGCAGCCAGCATGGCTTCAGCAAGGGCAAATTCTGTATGACCATGTTAGTAGCTTTCCATGTCATCTATCTTGACTTTTGTAAAGCCGTTGACATGGTCTCCCACAACATCCTTCTCTTGAAATTGGAGAAATATAGATTCAATGGGTGGACTGTTAGATGGATGATAAACTAGTTGGATAGTCATATTCAGAGAGTTGTGGTCAATGGCTCAATGTTCAGCTGGAGATCTGTGACAAGTGGTGTCCCTTGGAGGTCCGTACTGGGACCAGTGCTGTATAATACCTTCATCAATGATATAGACTGAAATTGAGTGCACTGCCAGACGAATCTGACACCAAGCTGAGTGGGGTAGTTGCCACACCGGAAGAATGGGATGTCATCCAAAGGGACCTGGACGAGTTGGAGAAGTGGAACTGTGTGAATCCCATGAGGTTCATCAAGGCCAAATGCAAAGTCCTACACCCACATCAGGGCAATCCATGGTTGCAGTAGAGGATGGGGGATGCTGTGATTGAGAGCAGCAGCCTGAGGAGAAGGACTTGGGGATGCTGATTGATGAGAAGCTCAACACGAGCCAGCAATATGCATTCACAGCCCAGAAGGCAAGACATATCCTTCTCTGAAGAACAAAGAAGAACACTAACTGTGTTCCTAATCCCTTAACCAGTCATCCCAAGAACCTGAGGTCTCTCTTAACTGCCCTTGAATTTCTTGTCCCTACTTTGTTACTGCTAATCTGAAAAAACCCAAGAGTGTATAGCAATTCAAGGCCTGTACCAGGGTAGGAAGTTTTCACATCTTTAACCCAGGCCCCAGGGAGGCAGCAGACTTTCCTAAGAAATGTGTCCAGTTGAAATATTGGGCCTTCTTTTCCCAGAGAATGGAGTCTCCTATGACAATAACCCATCTTTTTTCTTTATGGAAGCAGTTTTGATTCAGGGTACAGTCTAACTTAACCTCAGTGACACCTTCAATGAGCCATCATCTTTGTCATTTTTTGTTTCCACTTGCAGAGCCTAGTACCAATTATGCAAGGAGATCTGGAAAGATCTCCTTGGGGAGACTTGCTTGCCGCACTGAACAGGAACTTGTTTCTATCCCACCCTGTCTCTTAAGTCACCACATTCTGCCAGGCAAAGAGGATAGGGAATTCTCTGTATCATGTATCCTGTCTGCCAATAACATCTGGTACTAGCTTAAGAGTAGGGCACATCCTCCAGCCTGACACTTGGGTGGCTGCATGTTCCTATCAAAGCTCAGTCTAGCAAGTTACATCAGTCGTGGTGTGCGCAGAGCTTAACGAGGTCATGGCTTTATGCTAGGTAGATATTATCGCTCCCTGGGCAGGCTTGCAGATCTCCAACATCCTTACTTTGTGGCCTTCCATGTAAATTGCCACACAAATTGGTGTGCCACATCCTGGACATCCCCTGTTTGCCCATCCTGTTTGTCCAGTTGTTACATGGACAGAAAAATAAAAAAAATCCTATAGAGATTTAGAGTAGTTAGGTGCAGTTACTGGGATGCTTAGAAAAAAAAAAAAACAAACAAACCAACAAAATCACACAAAATAACAAAATCCACAACATTGTGTCTACTCATGTATGCTTTTTTGTTTTTCATATTTCTGTTCATGTAGTAACAGAAGGAAAATTACAAACCAGTTATGTAGATCAGATGATTTATTACTGCATGAGAATGTTTGTGTAGTTTTGTATAAGAAATGATCATAGAAAAATGACAGATTGCTATCTCTAGTATACTCTTAATATATTAATTTGAATACTTCTTACACCTCCTTAATAAAAAAAAAGAACAGTGATTTAGTTATCTGTACACATTTGATTCTTCCTACATTTTCACTGTCATGAAGTGAGGGGTATGATGGTCAGTCTTTAACTTCAGTAACTTCCCAATCAGCTGACCCTGTTTACACCAACATTCTTTACCTTTCCATTTTTGTTTTTACCAGTGTGTCCTTTTTTTGTGTTCATGTGCAGCTGTAAAGTATCTTGAAGTAGATATATCAATTATTATTTGGTTGAAACTATGAAAATATTCTGTAGTCCCTCTTCTGAGAATGCTGTAATTATCCTGGATCCTCAAAGCAACCAGCAACAACTGTTGCCAAAGACCTGATTGTGCATTGCATGGAAAATACAAACTGCATACTCCCCTGCAGCATGTTAGGTTAAAGTAACAAAACAGTACTCTTCTTTTGCACTTCTGCAAATTGTCAGCTCTACCACTATCTGACATCAGTTTCCTCACATCTCAGACTTCCCAAGACTGGACCCAGATGCAGTTATTTTCTCACTTTTCCTTTTCTCCATCTACTGAACTTCCTGAAACTAAAACTAAAAAACCAAAAAACCCCAAACTTTTCCTTTATATATTACAGTATGTATAATAAAAAAAAAGTTTTATTTTTATAGAAGTAACAAGAAAAACTCCTTAAAAGGTGATTTCTTCTTACACAGCACTGCTCTGCTATACCTTTAGTAGGAGTTGTTTGCCTAAAACGTACCTTACAGTTTCAAATTATAAAGTAAGAAGAAAAAACATACAAAAAAGAGATTTTGAAATACAGAAATATTGCTAACATTGAGGTATGCTACTAATGAGTTACTGTCCTGTTACATGTAACTTTGGTTATTTCAATAGTGATCAACCATAGAGGGAAGGTTCCTTTTGAAATGCAGATTGCCTAAATAAGAGTCGTAAAACTACACTAAGAGACACAAACAGTAATTCAACCAAGGTCATAGTCTTCGTACTGAAAAAATAGGAAGAAAAGAGAGATTAAAAAGACGGAATTATTGTCTGAGACCCTAAACCAGCATGACTCTTGTAATTTCTTGTATGATTATCCATTCCAGTATTCTTACGCTTAATACAATTTGTTTAATATAAATACTGGATAATCTACAGAGTAAAGTGAAAGGAAAATGAAAAAAAATGTGAGTTCCGCAGTTTCCAGACAATTTATTCCTGGAATTGGCAAAATATCAAAGAAATCAAATTTCACTATAAAAATTATTCCCTTTTTCTTGCACCTCTGCTGTTTTATTTTAGAGTTCCTTTTCCTCATCCCTCTGCTTATATAAAAATTTATTTTTGTTAAAGATTATTTTTTATCTCCTTGTTTTTAAACCAAACATGTTTTAAGAAAGAGCAAGAGATATCATAGATTCTGCTCTAGTAGATTTTAAGTTTCTTTTGATGTTTTCCTCATATGACTTAGTGTGTAAGTTGTAACACATGACTATGAATCTTTTCAGGTCTAATTTGAATGGAAAAATAGAAAACAACTTCTAGCTTGAGGGTTAAATTATTGTAAGCAGAGTATCTTTGTTATGACTGTACTCGACATGATTTTGTACTATTCCAGCTTATCCAAAATCCAGTTACATTAGACAAGGCTAGGAATGTATTTGAAACAGAATGTTTTTTCTGTTAAAAATTTAGGAAAAAAACAATCACAATGTAATTAGTACCAAACAGTCTCTGCATTAATGTCATTTTTCTTCTACTCAGATGGCATAAACTAGATTCTAATTAACAGGATATTGTAAGTAAGTGTTTCCAACTTACTCCTCTGGTCTATTCTGTGGATAGGTAGACTTTTTGTGTATCTTTCGTTATTTCAGACATATTTTGGATGTGTTTAGCTGGAGGTTGCTCTCACTTTTTTTTACAGGCAGTGTGGGCAGAACTGTGTAGAACCTGTTTGCTCAGGTTTGGAAGTATAACAGGACTCATGCAGCCAGCATGTATCGGAAGTGTGTTTCCAGTTATACTTTGGAAAATATGCATCTTATAGTATTTGCAGGTAGGTTCCCAAGCTTGTGTTTCACCTATATAAGAAACTGTAGGGGACCAGTTGTCAGAATCCATCACTTTTAACAAAACAGTAGTTGCAACAATGATTGACCTGATTTCCAAAGAACACTGCAAGGCTGGAAAATGCTTTTAATCTGGTCTCAAGTACTCTACAGCTATTTCCACACAGCACTATATGGGGTGCCGGGGACTTTGACCAGCATGCTAGACTCATAGTCCCAGAGAATCAGAGGTCAAGGATTCAAGTTTTAAATATGAGTCTGAGGCTGAAGTAAATTATTTCCATAGATAAAGCTAGTTGGTTTGAAAATTATTAATATATTACACTTAAAGCAAGTTTATAACAATGTGACAAATGTTAAAGGACACTTAAAACTTGCAAAGTGTTAGCCAGCATAGTTCATATAAATGTCAGGGCTACAAAAAGGGTTGCCCTGTTTTTCTTTTTTACTGTTGTTTCCATTCTACATTGTGTTGGAAAAGGTCAGCAAGTATTCAGAAACAGGTAGGTTCTCTGTGTCAGCTGAATCTTCAGAGAAGATACTTATTGCCTGGGGATGAATGGAAACACAGCTTTTAGAGAGTATAGTCTGTTCTGGTGAATCAGTACAGCCAAAGATGTCTTTCTGAACAGTATCTTTAAACTTTATAATATGTGTTCTTCTGTAGAAAAGATCAATAGATCCATTTCAAAGCCAGGAGGCTCTTTTCCGTTTCCCCTTTGATGGGGATGAGAACTGAAAATTACGTTTTACCTATACCTAGCATTTAGTTCCCATTCTGTAGCAAATACTGAATTAGAAGTTGATTATAACTTGGAACAGAAATAAATGTTTCCAAAACATCCTGGAAATGAAAATACTGAAAACAAATTAAGATCAGTCAATATTTTTTCTGACTTCAGTCTTTCATTTCAGATTTTATTATCATTGTATGTAAAATCACATATATTATGAGTATATTGAAATTAAAAATAAAAAAGCTAAGAATTAATTTTTTTTCTTAGAAAGGTTCACTTTGGTGTTTGTTGCAGGACTACAGATTCTTAGGCCTAGATTATCCAGTTGCATAATTTTAAGTGCCCTGAGAATAGGCAATGGACACGAGCTGCAAGTATGTTTGGAAGATTATGTTTTTCCATGGGAAATTTGTATGTAATTGAAATACAGAATTTTGTTAGAACATAATTATGTACGACACAATTTTTAGCATTTTTATAAATTATATCTGTGTGTTTGATGGACTTAATTTTCATTAAGACAACGCTGGAAGCAAGGCATGACCTCTTATCACATTTACCAAGACTATAAATCAATGAATTGCCAATCAGATATTCAAGCTCAACAGCACTGCATGTGGAAAGAAAAAAGAAAAAAAAATCTCCTCTTCAAATTACAGCAATTATATTTGTTTATTCTGTGCTCAGTATAAATTTGACCCATGGATAAGGTTGGAGGTTGGGATTTTAAGAAGAGCCTAAGGGAATACAGTGCTCTAACCGCTCTAAGCCACTGTTGTTCAGTGAGAGTTAGAATATATTTAAAATTCCTGCCTTGGTGTAGAAATTGCAGTTGCTATTTTTGAGGTATCCAAATTAAATTTTACTCTGACATAGTTCTGTTATTATCTTGGAGATAAGTTATGGGCAGAAACACAAAAAAAATGCTGATATCTGCCCTGGGAAGAGAGAAGGATTTTTGTAAATATGCTGACCCCATGTGCTGAGTTTTATCCTATTTAGTTTCTGAACTAATAGAACTAAAAAAGGAGTGGAGCATGGAAATAGTTATGCACTCTATTTCACATAAAAGAAGTGACCCTTCCAGTTGCCATACTCTCATTTACAAAATATGTCATGTGCACTCTCTATCGGACCTGCCATTTGGCTTTACTGATTGCCACTTGCAGTATTCATTTATTTCTCTGCTTGACATCATCTTCTTCAAGCAACAGCTCTCTCTAGTATTGTTGCTTTTTCTAACGCTTATCATTGTGCTTTCAGTTTTACCATGATGACAAATAATACATCTATGTGCAGTGCCCTGATAGAGGGCTGCTACTGTGCCATGTGAATGACAGGATCTTCCCTTTTCTTTTTTCGGTTGCGAATCCATTGCAGTCATCAGTGTGGCAGCTTGTAAAAGCACCAGTGAGTAAACTAGAGAATCACTGATCTTCTGGAAATAATATTACATAGGATAATTTCAGATAGTATGCAGATACCTGCATGCACTTGCAGGGTATCTGATCTAATAAGGAGTTATGCACATGGATAATTTTACAGATGTGTCCAATTTGTTTTGGTATTATTGTGTATCTGAATAAATAAGTTTTGCGTGGAAGTATATTCAGGATTAAGCCCTTACTTCACACATGTAAGTCTAATTTCTGAAGTATTTGTTAAACTTAAATAAGGTTGATTCACTGAGTAGAAAATAGTATGTTTTTCCAAAGGTGGTGCACTGTAGAAGAGAGTCTATTGCTTATCCTGTTAATCAGACTCTTCTGTGTGGAAAAAGTGGAGCATTTTCCATGAAATTTTTACCAAAAGTGGTGCATTCTGATCTGTTCATTCAATTAATCATTGCCTAACAAGTGTAACAGTTGACTGTCCATAGGATAGTCCATTTAATCAGAATGGGCATGAATAAAATTGATTTTACAAATCAGATGGAAAGCACACAGACATTAATAAACTGAAGAGTTATTTGTAATGTTATTATTTCACTGTGTGTTGTACAGCAATTGTTACAACAAATTTTACATAAGACAATGTGAGGACACAATCATCTGTCAGCCCATATATTCACAGAATCTTTTAGATCAGAATTGACCCTTAAGATCATTGTGTCCAACTGAAGTATAATTGTAGCATTGATGAATGCATTTGAGACAAGATGAAGGTAAGATAAGGGAGAAATAGCAACTAATAGAAATTAATAAATTAAATAAATTTTGGTTTTTTTTTCATTCTGACACTTAAAGAATAGTTTGTGTGTCCATCTTACAGTTTTATTAGTGTGATTATTCCAATAAGATCTGACATGTTCTGAGTATCTATGGAAACTAACAACTATGGAAGTTTTTAGAAATGTGAATCTTTCAATGTGTTAAATATTTTTCAATGTTTAGCTGCTTACATATAGCACCAACATTGTATATAAGCTGTATATAACTATATAAGCTGTATATAAGTAATTGGTTGACAGCTGACTGAACATGAGCCAGCAGTGTGCCCAGGTGGCCAAGAAGGCCAATGACCTCTTGGCTTGTATCAGAAACGGCGTGACCAGCAGGACCAGGGAGGTTATTCTTCCTCTGTACTCGGCACTGGTGAGACTGCTTCTTGAATACTGTGTTCAGTTTTGGGCCCCTCATCACAAGAAGGATGTTGAGGCTCTGGAGTGATTCCAGAGAGCGACAAAGCTGGTGAAGGGGCTGGAGAACAGGCCTTATGGGGAGCGGCTGAGAGAGCTGGGGTTGTTTAGCCTGGAGAAGAGGAGGCTGAGGGGAGACCTTATTGCTCTCTACAACTACCTGAAGGGAGGTTTTGGAGAGGAGGGTGCTGGCCTCTTCTCCCAAGTGACAGGGGACAGGACGAGAGGGAATGGCCTCAAGCTCCGCCAGGGGAGATTTAGGCTGGACACTAGGAAAATAAAAATCATAGAAAGGAACCTTGGGCACTGGCAGAGGCTGCCCAGGGAGGTGATCGAGTCATCTTCCCTGGAGGTGTTTAAGGGATGGGTGGATGAGGTGCTCAGGGTCATGGTTTAGTATTTGATAGGAATGGTTGGACTCAATGATCCCATGGGTCTTTTCCAACCTGGTGATTCTATGATTCTGTGATTTCTGTTTGCATTACTAGTGGTTTATCATTTTTTTTCATTCTATGCATTTCTACCTTTTAGTAAACTTTGAAAAAGACAAAATCATCGCATTACATTTATCTCTGTAATACTACAGGACTATTCATTAGCTGTTTCAGTGTAATGGTTCAAAGATTTTAATGCACTCAGTAATTCTGTTGAAGAGGAAGCTTATTTTTTTGTGTGCATACAGGCGAAGTCTTAACTCAGGAAAACAACTCAGAAGTTGTACTACATTGTAGCATGGAATAAATACAATGTATTTATAGAATACTTGAAAAGGGAAAAACATGTGAGTACATAAAGGAAAAATATATTGCAAAAATATCTGCCCTCATTGTAATCAGCAACGAAACTACTAGGCAAAGAAGTTCTATGTTTATTGTCTTAAAACATATTTTAAATATTCTAGTGGGATTTGATTTTTATGTGGAGTTTTTATGCATCTGGGATTAGGTTTCTGTAGAGCTTATTCAGGTCAAATACCAGCTGTAGCTACCTTGTACCTCTGAACTATCTGAGCCCCAGATGTAGGACACAGCACTCGACAAAGACTTTATCTTAGAGATACAAGAAAAAGCATTCATGCATGAAGCAAGTTGCTGTGAGACTGAGTCCTTTATAATAAATCATTGTGGTTGGATCCCCTGTTTCTTCCTTGCAATACAGATGATTTTCAAAAGCCAGGGGTATGAACATACTGTATCCTGTACAGAACAGAGAATATTTTGAGTCTGAAACGCTGGCTACACAGGAAGTGCAAGCATTGTGGTCTAAACCCTATTCAAGTCACCCTAGCTAAACTTTTCAAAGCAAGATCCTCCAGTTCTTGAATGTTCTTAACAGGACTTATAAATAACCTAAGCTAGCTATTTATTTCCGTGGAAGAGAGAGGCACTGGATATGTCACAAAGTTCTTATTGGAGCATGAACTGTTTGTTTTACAGAATAAAGATCAAATGACAAATTCTGAATTCTATTTGCTATAGTTACTAAGTGCTACTTCTACTTCTTATTTTTAAAGTAATCGGTTCACCCCTTAAATTCCTTTCTCAATCATCCGGAAAGCTTCTTTTTTGTTTTTTTTTTTCTTTTGTTCTTTATTGGTCTGTGAAAACTCATTCATAATTTGTGCTTCTTCTGTTTGTTTTGGTCTCTCTGGCACTTGCACTGACATGATTTGCTCATGACTGATTTTGCTTTTAGCACCTAGTAATGGTTTGTGTCATTACTCATATTCATATGATACTCGTAAATACTGATTAATAGAGATCTTATGTTCTACAGGCAATGAGATAAGAAGTGTATATATGTATACTAACACAATATAAGCTAGTAGTATCAATTTCATATAATGAAAAAGTATTTCATAGTTGTTGCTTGCACCCCTTATGTCAGCCAGCCTTTCAGAAGTTTGAGTCTCCTCTGTGAAAACAAGCCATTCTATAACCTAATGTAGCTTGAATCTTAGAAAATGAGAGAATAAGAAACACTGGAAATGGTGTTCTTCTAAAGGGCTAGAGTAATAATCTGATGGCGTTAGCAGGTTGTGAAATTAGGTAGAGAGAGTTTGAAAACATTTGGAAACGTTCTAAGAACTAGATGTCTGTGAGGAGATGTCAGAAAAAGTTTTAGCTGTGGTCTTCGGCTAGGATTAATTTCACTTAGCCTGCAACAATGAGGTGAGGTTAAAAATTTTCCCCAGAATCCTTCACAGACATTTCACAGAGCTGGATCTCTTCATAAGTTTACTTGCCTTGTTTGGACTACAGATTGTTGGGGAGGGATTTTTTTTTCCCCCTCAGGTTACATGAGGAGCATAGATTGACTCACTGATTAACTTAGTTAACTCCATTCAAAGTCAGATAAGACTAATGAATTCCTCCTTCATGTGGCCTTTTCCAACTGTAATAAGGGTTAAAGCTTTCTTATGTCCCTTGGTCATTTTTACCCATAATGAATCACTGGAGCAGGAGAAACGATGTTGTATTTTTACATATGGAGAATTCAGGACATAATGGATAAAATCCAGGTAGCAACACAGGTGTCTGAATGTTTTTTTTTTCTGAAGTTACTTTGCTATCTTAGAAAATTAAAAAAATTAGATTTTTTTTTCTCAGAATATGATTTTCATTGATGTTATGCAGTAATGATTTCAGTGGCTTCAATCTACTTCTTAGTCAAATAACATTAAAATGATGAATAAATCTGAAGGGCATTTTCAGAAGCAACACACAAACCACAGTTGTATTGTTGGCATTACAGTCATTGCAGCTACAGATCCGGAATAAAGAAAAGTAAATCTGTGCAATAAATGAAGCCAATATTGTTGTCTCATAATATCCAGTGAAATCCATGTGTCTGGCAAAATATATTGTGAATCCTAAAGCAACCTCATTTAAATAAATCTGCTTTCAAATAGTTTTTCTTGCTTGTGGGAGTTGTGTATTTATATTTATTGATCTTTCACATCATCATTATAAAAATATATTTTTACAGATGTAATTTTTTTTTCTTATCTTGAAATTAAGATTATTTTCAAGGTCAGTTAAACTTTTAGGTCATTTAGGCCTAGATAGTTTACTGTGGTACAGAATATTCCTATACCTGCTGAGTTGCTATGGATTAGACTCCTAAATGTCTAGATCACTTTGAAAATGTCTATTCCTGTTATGTAAATGGCCCACACTTAAAGGCTAAAAAAGGCAGATTCCTTACCTGAGGATTTTCAGTTTTAACATACATGTATGCCTAGGAAACAAAGGTAGATGAAGAACAAGCACCATGTAGTCAATCAAAGATGAATCAGTAGACACTGAAGATAGTTCCTGTCACTTCCAGAAAGCCTTTTTGATCCCAAGATACCAAGAAACAGACATAGTTTTCAATCTCCTACTGTTGAAGAAATAGTATAATGTATCTTCATTCTGGGAATTCTTAGTATGTGAAGTTATGAGTAGTCTGGTGAAAATTATGAGAAGACCAGAGATGAATCTCTCTTTCTAATTTCGGGGGAATTTTGAGTATCCAATGCTTATAGCCTTTGGAATAGATTGGAAAATAGATGTTTGCCTGGGCAATGCTGCTGCATCTTGTATTTTTAGATTTTATTTTAAAACCTTAGCCATACCTCTTCCTTTACTTATTTTCAGGGACTGAATGATATCCATCTGAGGAGTTCTAAGCAGTAACAATTACAAACAAAAAAACACTAAATGGTAAAGTCATCTGAGTTTACAATGTAGGGAGTTTGTCAGTATATATGTATTCATAATGTCATCATTTTTGCAGTAGCTGGTATTTTCCTACGTGCATATTTTAGGGTGTCCCAACATGGATGAATATTGATAGTTGCACATCTAATTCAGTCAGTCAGAAAGAAGCTTCAATTTGTAAGCACTGTAACTCTTAGGATAGCTCTATCCTGAGTTACTGCATCTCTCTGGTGGACTCATTAGGTTGGGCTTAAGACAGAAATAATTGTTTACTCAGCTTATGAACCAGTAGTTAAGCTCCTGTAGATGTTGCTGGTCTGAAGAGTTTTGATGTCCCTTGTACTGGCATTCAGCTTTGAGTTAGTGACTTGTTCATAGTTTGGTAAACTCTTCCTAGGGGTTCACCTATATCAGCAAATGAGCTTTGCCAGAGATTGCCCCACTGAAGTCAGTTTCCTGGATGTTCACACTTACTGGTCTTTAGTGTGCATCACACAACTATTTGGGAGTACTTGAACTGTGCTTGCTTTTTGTGTCAATGTAAAGCAAAAGAGGCACTTCCAGACTGAGCCTAATGACCTCCTCTTCTTGTTGAATTTTCCTTCCCTGCAGCCAATTTGGAGATAGCCTGAAGTACCCTTCCAGTTCTTCTTCATCCTTCCACTCCTATGTAGTATTAATTTTAGGTCGGCATTTACAAAATTAAAATCATTTTAGCCCACAATTTAATTTGGGAAGTAACTTCAAAGATCATAGAATCACAGAACAATAGAATCATAGAACAGTTAGGGTTTGAAGGGACCTTAAAGATCATCTAGTTCCAACCATGGAACATGTTCCTGCCATGGGCAGGGACATGTCCCACTAGATCAGCTTACCAAAGGCCCCATCCAGCCTGACTTTGAACACCTCCAGGGATGGGACATCCACAGCTTCCTTGGGCAACCTGTTCCAGTGCCTCACTACTCCCATGGTGAAGAAATTCTTCCTAATGTCTAGTCTAAATCTGCCCATCTCTAGTTTATAACCTTTCCCCCTCATTCTGTCACCATAAGCCTTTCTGAATAGTCCCTCTGCAGCTTTCTTGTAGGCCCCTTTCTGGTACTGGAAGGTCGCTATAAGATCTCCTCAAAATCTTCTGCTCTCCAGGCTGAACAAGCTCAACTACCTCAGCCTGTTCTCAGAGGGAAGATGCTCCAGCCCTTGGGTCATCTTTGTAGCCCTCCTCTGGACCCGTTCCAACAGTTCCATGTACTTCTGAACATTGAGGATTCCAGAATGGGACACAGTACTCCAGACAAGGTCTCAGATCTATATAATCATCCATTTTACCCAACATTCTGGTACCTTTATTTGAAAAGTTGCAGCACTTCTGTGATGCCTACCGTGTTCGCTAAGTCTATGATTTATTTTTGTGTGATTGTTTGAAGTTTGCAGTCATCAACTTAAAGAACAAGTTTGGGTATTGGTATAAAATAAATTCACATTAAAGAATATATTAGTGTGAGTACAGCTTACCAATGTACAGTCTTGACAGTTCAGAATGTAGGCAGGGAAACTTTTGTTAGAGTTGAGTATGATCTCCATGAATTAAAGGTAAGAAAAGGCCACTAAATATTTTTGGGAACTTACAAAGTGCGAGGCAGTATCTCAGCTTGCATAAATTGGCATGGTTCAGCTTGCAGATCAGAAAGGAACAGAATCATCAGTGCATTTCTGTCACTAACTATGGATAAATTATTTAAATGCATGAAGTCACAGAGAAGTGATAGGACACAAATACAACATGGCAAAATATGAGGTCCTTCACATTGCATCAACCTCATGTGGAAATCTGTGACAAATCTAACTAAGCCATCCTGGCTCAGACCCTCACGCGGGAGTCCAAAAGTCATAGTAACTAGAGCTCTTCTACTGGCAGAGCTGATGAATCATTTGTTATCAGCTCTAAGACTGCAAAACAGCAGTCAGTAGCAATAACAGGAGATATCAAAGCATAAGAATAATTTATTTAAATGAAAGAAATAGAGTCATGATCTAATGAGCTAAATAGTCTGCACTGTCAGTTATGGTACATAGATCATGCACTGAAATGCACTAGTAGCTGGGATGTCTATCAGCAACAAATGTGCTATCAGTAATAGCACCTGTGTAATATTGCGGAAAGAGATTTCATCAACTTTGTCTTTTATCACAGAATCACAGAATAACCAGGTTGGAAGAGACCCACCGGATCATCGAGTCCAACCATTCCTATCAAACATTAAAACATGGCCCTCAACACCTCTTCCACCCGTGCCTTAAACACCTCCAGGGAAGGTGAAACAACAACCTCCCTGGGCAGCCTCTGCCAGTGCCCAATGACCCTTTCTGTGAACAATTTTCTCCTAATGTCCAGCCTAATTCTCTCCTGGTAGAGATTGAGGCCTTTCCCTCTCGTCCTGTCCCCTGTCACTTGGGAGAAGAGGCCAGCACCCTCCTCTCCACAACCTTCCTTCAGGTAGTTACAGAGAGTAATAAGGTCTCCCCTCAGCAACCTCTTCTCCAGGCTAAACAACCCCAGCTCTCTCAGCCGCTCCTCATAAGATTTGTTCTCCAGCCCCTTCACCAGCTTCTTTGCTCTTCTCTGGACTCGCTCCAGAGCCTCAACATCCTTCTTGTGGTGAGGGGCCCAGAAATGAACACAGTATTCAAGGAGCAGTCTCACCAGTGCCGAGTACAGAGGGAGAATAACCTCCCTGGACTTTCTGGTCATGCTGTTTCTGATACAAACCAAGATGCCATTGGCCTTCTTGGCCACCTGGGCACACTGCTGGCTCATGTTCAGTCTGTTGTCAACCAGCACCCCCAGGTCCCTCTCCTCCAGGCAGCTTTCTAGACAGACTTCTCCTAGTCTGTATCTACACAGGGTTGTTGTGCCTCAAGTGCAGGACCCGGCATTTGGCCATGTTAAGCCTCATCCCATTGGACTCTACCCAGTGGTCCAGCTTGTTCAGATCCCTTAGCACAGCCTCCTGACCCACCAGCAGATCGACACTTCCACTCAGCTTAGTGTTGTCTGCAAACTTGCTAAGGGTGCACTCGATGCCTTCGTCCAGGTCATTGATAAAGACATTGAACAGGGCTGGACCCAGGACTGAGCCCTGGGGAACCTCACTAGTCACTGGCCTCCAGCTGGATTTAGCACCATTTACCACCACCCTCTGGGCCCGGCCATCCAACCAATTTTCCACCCAGGAGAGTGTGCGCCTGTCCAGGCAGGAGGCTGACAGTTTCTGAAGCAGAATGCTGTGAGAAACTGTGTCAAAGGCTTTACTGAAGTCCAGGAAGACCAGTATCATTACTTAGTAAATGAATATGCCGGATATGAATTTCCTATGTAGATTTTGTGCATTTTATTTATACTTTGGTTCAGCAGAAGGCTGGCTTGGCCACTGGAGTGTCATCTTTCAGAAGTCCATCAGCAGCAGAGGCCCATCTTCCCTTTAGAGAAGGAGTATTGGGGTGATGGCAAAGTTTATCACAGGAGAAAAAATGGCAGACAAGTTTTTCAGTTGCTCCGAGACTTTTCATAACAGGGACTATGCGAATCTGTTTCACACTTAGATTACCCCCTGGGAAAATGTTCTTAAGAACAAGGGACTGGAATAAAGATGACAACTCTTTCAGTAAGCACAACGGCTCTCAATCCCTAGATGCATAAGATAAGGAAAGGAAGGAAGGATATGGGTATAGATGAGTCGAGACCTGTTGGTCAAACTAAAGGGCAAGAAGGAAATGCACAGAGAGTGGAAGCAAGCACTAGTATCCTGAGAAAAGTATAAGGATACTGCTCAGTTGTGAAGCGACAGGGTCAGGAAGGACAGGGTGTAGCTAGACATTAACTTGAAAAGAGATACAAAGAATAACAGGAAGGTCTTCTCCTGCCTTACCAACCTAGTAGTGTTCTGTGATTTAATAACACATCAGTGGATAAGTGAAGAGCTATGGATGTTGTCTACCTGGACTTCCGCAAGGCCTTCGACAGCATCCCCTGCAACGTACTTATCTCTTACTTGGAGAGACATGTATTTTGTGGCAGGACTGTTCTGTGGATGAGGAATTAGTTGGAAGGTTGCATGCAGAGATTAGTAGCCAACGGCTCAATATCTAGATGGAGATCATTGACAAACAGTGCTCCTCAGGGGTCCGTAGAGACCAGTATTGTTTAATACCTTCATCAATGACATAGGCAGTAGGATTGAGTGCACCCTCAGGAAGTCTGCAGATGACGCTAAGCTGAATGTTGCAGCTGACACACCTGATGGACAACTTGTTATCCAGAGGGACCTAGACAATCTGGAGAAGTGGGCCCATGTGAACCGCTGTAAAAGCCCAGGAGGAAAATTTCAGTATAAGAGTTCAGATGTTTCCAAAGGCTCAATCTTTCATTTTTGAGTAGTGCTAATGGGCTAGAAAGGCAATTAAACCTCTATTTAAAAGAGACACTTTATATTTCCAAAATAGTCTATGCCTTTACACTGGAAATTGAGCATTATTTCTTACAAAAAGCTAACTGGCAACAATATCATGTAGATTCCTGCTAAGACTAACTTATTTATGTAATAGTTGTACATAAAATGTCATCTGGTATTAATATCCAAATTCTAGATCTTAGATTGCATAATAAAAATGTTCTCATTTTATACATACATATACACACACACACACGCATGCGCACACATATATAACTTGCCTATGACATGAAATATATACTTTGTTTAAAAACAGTGTCAGTGTTGAAATTCTATTATCATTTTGGAGCAGATGTCACCATCTGGCTGCCTTCACTAGTGGCTCTATGAAACCATTTAAGTCTCCTGACTGGCTTCTGCACAGAAAGTAATCAGAGTGAAACACAAGGGATGGGATTCAACTGTGTTAAAATTAAGGTGCTTTCTTCGTTAAACTGAGAAAAGATGATGAAAAAGGGACAAACAAAAAGACTATTGCAATCTGATGAATACCTCATTTTTTTCCTCTTCCTTAGAGAGCAAAAAAACTGGGGGATTTATCCATTTGGCAGCCAGCTATATGTTTGGTTTCTTTTTTAATTGCAGTATTAATATTTTTCATCCAGTCCTCGATTTTTTTTTCTCAAATATATAGTCAGTTGATGTCATACAAGTTTATTTATTTGGTTGGTTTTTTACCTATTATTTCCTGGGATTTAGGTCAGTTTATTTTCCACTTCCTTGACTCAGAAGCAGAAATCTCATATTTGTGCTTCTGGGTGATTAGTATTTTAAAATGGCAACATATTCAGGCAATATAAAATAATGATTAAACTGACTTGAAATTAGGAGGAAAAATAAAAGGAAAGTAGAAAATCTAAAGCTACTAAAATTCTGAATGTAATTGTCTTGAAGATCCTGGAATGTTTTGGACATAGATAATACCACTAGGAACATGTATTTAAGGTAAGAGTTCTCCACGGGACTTTATAAACTAAGAATATCGTTCATAGGTACCAGATGAAATTACACACATAAAATATATACATAAAATATACATAAAATACACATACACATTCATATACATGTACATATACACACATATATGTATTAATATCTATTTCCTTAACTAAGTGTAATTTCTCTTAATAAGAGTTTCTTCCATACCCCAATTCTCCTAAAAATTCATTACAGAAAAGAAGTATCAGCAATTGTCTTGGCTCATATTTCTTTCTTAGCAAGTTGTTTTCTTACTTACCTTACATTTCTCTAGAAAACAGGTTGTGAATTTTCACAGCATCTTACTTGAGGTCCAGCATTTTAAATTATGTAACATGGGCTGCCTAACTTGTGCATTTCACAGAGCAACTCTAACAGCTGTGATTGTGTTTCTGTGTTACTTTACTTATTTATTTATTTTCTAATTGGTTCTGGGATAAAGTATTCTCAATTTTTTTCTTCACTACAGTACAAATGGAGCTGCAATGCATTTTGAAGTTGCAGCTTTTAATTTTTAATTCTTAAAAGCATTCAACAGTTCTATGAAACTACATTGGTTTGCTGTCAATAATGCTATAATAAAGCTAGACAAAACAGTAATAATAAACTTACGGAACTTTATTAAAACTATAGGACTAATGTAGTATTTTTGTCTGAGAGGACACTTTAGTTCGAAAAGTTTTGCAGGGGTCCCCAGACAAGTAGTATTTTGCCTTCCACCTTCATTCTGAGCTTTCAGGAAGCTGTGTAAATCATCTATATTGTTCTGGCTACACTAACAAAGAAACAGAAGGTAGCAATATTTCCTTGCATTCACTACAAATCTCTCTGAAACTAGCCAGTCTGGCAAGCATGTTCTTCAGGTTAATATTACAGTACACAATGATCTGAGTTATGAAAACACTTTGCTTTTTCTGCTAAAGACTTGCTGATAAATCAAACTATTTTTTAAGTCAGTCTCTTTCAAATTTTCTCCATCAATCATAGATTATACAATAGTTTGAGTTGGAAGGGAACTTTAAAGTTCACCTTGTCCAATCTAACCTTTAATATTTCCAAGGACAGGACATCTACCATCCCTCTGGGCATCCTGTTCCAGTGTTTTACCACCCTTACTATAAAAAATTTCTTCCTTATATCTAGTCTGAATCTACTGTACTTTAGTTTGAAATAATTACAACTTGTCTTATCGCAACAGGCCCTACTAAAGAAGTCTGTTTCCATCTTTCTTAAAACCCCTCTATAAGTATTGAAAGGCTAAGGTAAGGCCTTCTGTTCACCAGGCTGACCAACTGCAAATCTCTTAGCAGTTCTTCATAGATGAGGTGTCTCATCCCTCTGATCACTTTTGTGGCTGGATTTGATCCAACATGTGCATGTCTTCCCTGTGCTGAGGACTCTAGACCTGGATACAGTAATCCAGGCAGAGTCTCACCAGGCAATATCTATTAGGCTATTTACACTGTACTGTGCATTCGCACCCTGATGGTCAGCAAAAATGTATCCAGTTACAAATTGCCAGTATCTGATAATAGTAGGAAAACATTTATTTCAACTCTCCAGTTAACGGCAAAAGTATGGATATACGTTCATTAAAAGTTCTGAGACTGAAAGTCATATCCAACACTGGACATCATAACAATGCAATTTCTAAGCTTGAACAGTTGCAGTGTGCCTGCTGTATAAATTTAGATATGCACATATACAGGACTGATGATTTACAGATACTGTAAAAGAAACATAATTCAATATGTGTTCATAATGTGTCAGCGTGACACATTTCATCACATTGCAGTTATATATTTTCTGGCTTGTTATTGCAGTATCTATCATTTTGTGTGAAAAGGCTAGAGCAGAAAGATAGAGACTGTTTTTTAAAACTCTGCTTTACTTAACCTAGTTATGCAGTGTTTCATAATAGTCTATTGATGCTCAGGCCTTTGATCATTGATCTGAGCAAAATCACTAGTCACAAAGCCATAGTCAGAAGATAGGGACAATAAAAAATAAAATAAAAAAAAAAAGTGTTGACAGCACTGATGCAGAAAATCTAGTAAATAAATAGTTTAGGAAATAACATTCATGACATTTGGAATCTTGTGTCATATACATTGTAAACCAGTGGACAAATACAATCAATATGGTGAAGGAAGTGCAAACACTTACTTACTAATTCATAGCAAATAGCAACGTGCTAGAGTTATCAAAAAGTCACCAGCAGAACAAATAACCATCTGATAATGGCTACCTGGTACAGATTTACAAATAATTTGGAAAGGATTACTGAAGTAGAATTAAAAGTAGAGACGAGACACAGACCACAGGTAATGTCAGTATGAAAGCAAAGCAAGCCAAAATTATTTTGATCTATAAAGATGGTAGAAAGGACTGTGACTAAAGAAACATTGCCAACTTTTTTTTTCTTCCTTTTTTTTAACATATTATAAAAACAACATTAAGCAACATTAAGGTTATTTGTAGTTTAACACACTTGGGGATGACTGTAAATAGAAGAGAGCTGATGCCTCTGATACAAAGAAAACAAACAGAAAAATCCTCTGCTTATGGATAGAATCAGACTATTAAATGTGAGGTAATGGTGCTAGTAACACACTAGTCACACAAACTGTCTATGGCCCATTAATCTTGTTATGGTATTAGGTGTCTTTGGTGTTAACTATTATATTTGTATTACAGTTGTGTCAGTAATATTTTTTATTTTTTAACACTCCAGGGGAACTCAAAATTTTTGTTCAACATGTTCATATTCTGTGATCACCATGTGACATTATTATGACTTAAACTGAGAGAATCCCAGAATTCAATATTCTGTTATAATTACTCGACGTTACATTGTTTTTCAACCAACTGGACTAAGAATATCTTTTTCAGGCCAGGTTAGTATTATTTTTTAATTGACACATAATACACTTCTGAAAGAAGAAAATTCTGTCACTGATATTGCATTATTTTCAGCTCCTTGAAACATAAAAAGTGTTACTGATTTATTGCAATCAGTTCCTATAAACCTCAAAGTAGTGGGGACAGATACACTTATTATTTTTGTGATCACAAACAATTATAGGACTATATCTATCTCCACAGAGAGAAATAATGTTTCTCTTGTTTGAGGATGACAACATTTTCAAATTAGATCCATTTTTTTTTATTATTATCTCAGTCTGTTCCTCTTCTGCTGCATTTTAACACCAACTACTGCAACTACTTTACAAAAAAATATGACATCTTCCATATTTATTTATACATGATAGACAAAAATAGTCAAAGTAAAATCAAGCAGCAAATGTTAAATTATATGGTCAGAATGAACTACTTACTCCGCTGTGTTATGAAAGCCAAAATGCCAAAAAGATATTAGTAGACTATAAGTTACAATTTCAATATTTGCTCATTCTCCATTTAAACTTTTCTTTGACAAGAAAGAGGGATTGTCTGGCTGGTATCCTGGCTACCATACCATTTCTTAATTACCTCTCAGATTTTAATGTGGGAGTGAAGCAGAAAGTGGATGACGAGGTACAAAAAGTTAGTAACTAAACACTTTTACTTGTTAATTTACAGTTAAAAGATTAATGTAGCAAAAATACAAATGGGAAGATTATTTTCTGACTATTGAAAACCTCCATTTCTTTCCTATCCTGCTCAATTGCATGCAGCTACTAGTGCTAGATAGTATATTTGGCCCGAGAATAGAGAAGTTCAGCACAACTATATGAATTTTATATATATACACTATTTCAATATATATTTATGTATATTTCTTACTCAGGAAAATTAATTCTTACAGAAATACAGCTTGTTCAGGAAGAAAACAGTCCAACTCTGAACTACAGACACAATTTATCTTAGCTTTATCCTCAACTTTGAAAAGCTGCAAAACACGGAGTAGGATTTCAAAGACACCATGTGTTTGCCCAGTTTACATTCCTTTCTGAAATATCCCTTCTTCTTTTGAAATTCTCTGCTGAAATAGTTTTACATTGAGAAAAAATTATACTAGTTAAGAGCTATGCATGGTAGTACTTTGTGCTTCTTATTTTTCTTCATATAGAGAATACTTTCTTAACTTAGAGTTCATTCCCTGTGTCATATCTGAGTCATACCTTGCAGTATTCAAGGTATCCATTCTTACAACACTAAGGTGAAAGGAGATGGTACAGAAAATCAAATGATCTCTGAGAGTTGCACAAAAGTCTGGGAAAAAAATTATCTTTAACCTCCATAACTTGGTGTTCAAGACAAAGTGTAAAAAGAACTTTGTTTACATATTTTATAGATACTTACTTTGATGGTAAATTTTCCCTAGTTCAACCTCTACATTATTTAAATATAATTTTATCATTTTTTCCCTAATGGCAAAAGCAATGAATAACATGCTTTTTAAAATCTTACATTGTTGGTTTGTGTGTAAAGTGTCCTGATGGTAATAGCTTTATACATTGCTTCCTGTTCCTCTTAAAAATTTAAGAATAAATCAGAAACAAAAAAACAAAACCACACAAAAAAATTCTCATTGAAGCAAGGAACAGACAGGCTATTTGTTTCAGTGGATATTAAAGAAAACATATCATACATTTTTGAGGACAAAAATTGTGAGATCTAAACCAGGTTGTCTGTTGTTGAGATATAGTTAGGTCATACATAGAGATGAAATTGTGACCATTTTAGTATTTAGCTGGCTAGAAAATTCATACTTTTTTCTTGGAGATGAAGAGGAATACGGGAAATGATCAGTTTGTCAAGAAACAATGAATATGTGGATTGGAGAACAGTATGTTACTTTCTTTAGATTTTAATAATGCATTCAATAATTTGAGAAAATGCAATCAATGTTGAATTTTATCCCTTAACTTCAAATTGGCATGAATGAGTACACTGTTCAATAAATTGAAAATGCTCTGAAAGACTGTACCCATAAATAATACTGTTTCTAGTTGTTTGCACACCATTAGTGTGACATTCCTATGTCAATCAGCAGTGTGGGTCAGTCATACCTTAAAATAAAGCAAACAATACACAGCTGGAAGTTGGTGATATTATCATGGTTTGGATTCCACGTCATGAGTGCACAATAAAGCTGAAGGGAACAATGTTTGAAAAAGTGAGAGATTCCTTGGGACAGAGTTACACAATGCCAGAGTGAAACACTGGGTCAAGGAAAAAAATCAAAAAAGTGCAAAGCCAACTGTCTTCTGTTCCCCAAGCAAGGTTTCAGAAACCTAATTACAGATACTGTTATGGAAACTAATTTTACCATGTACAAGGTTTTGCTATAGAAAAAGAAAGGACTGAGTCTGAATAACTGTAATGTGAGAATCAATATATTTAATCTAAATAAGTTTTGCCTGATCTGAGAGTTGTCTTCCATAGAACTTGGGAGGAGTGGGGAAGTGGAACACAACACAGGGAGTAAGGCATTTTCAGTGTATGCCCCTAGGACACATTTAATCTGAATTATGTCTATGCCTTTGGTTTCTTAAAAATTAGTGATCTAGAGGCTACTTGTAAAATATTAGAGGAAAACAGTGAAATCATCTCTAAATTACACTAAAAATTAGCCCTGTCTTTCAAGCAGCGTGGACATCTGCTGCCGAAACTATATAGATCTGGACTATATGGAAGAAGGGTGATGGTGTAAAGAAGAAATTCAGTTCATCCTGAATTTTGAGCCCAGAAGAAACTTATTGCTTATTCTCTGTTACTGCAAAAGACAAAAGACTCTTTAAAGTACAGCACTCAACTGATAACACTTATTTTAATATGAAAAGGTATTGTAGTTTTCAGCTGTTGCTCCCATTTCAATCATACACTTATTATTCCAAACTCAGGAGGAAGACCAGCTTTTCCTGAAAGGAAAGCTTGCTCCTGCTGTACTTACAGGAGATTCTAGTTTATTTGAATAGGAGAGAAAAACAAAAAAAAAACAAACAAAAAACCCCACAAAACAACAACATCAAAAAAACCACAGAATGTACTGTATTACTTGGAAGATTTCAGTCCAGCGGATGTCAAAATAACTGCTTCTCTAATGTTACATAATTTCTCTAATTACAAAATGTCTTAAAGCACTAGCTGTTCAGTATCTTCACTGATGCCCCTCCTGCAGCCATTGCTTCTGTGCTGTGGATCTCTTAAGAAAAGATGGTGGTGGCCTGTAAATAATAGATACAGTTGCTCGGTGCTGAACCAAGGAAAAATCTTCCTGAATGTTGAAAGCAAAGAGAGATTCACACATACTGTTTAACTTGTTTTTTTGTGAGAGTATGTATATGCAGTTTTAGAAACTTAAGGTCTGCCTTGTTAATACATTGTGTATATACCTTTGCATATACCTTTCTCAGTAAATAGGGAAAATGCAATTAAACCTTTCTGGGTAAAATAAGATTGTTAAACCAATATCCATCAGGCTGCATTTTAGCTGCATGTTTGGGCTGCTCACAGTGCAAGAAGGAAGTTGTCAGAGAGACATGGGATAGTGAGGAAAGGACAAGAGGGGGATTTGTGCTTGGAGGACTTGAGAATCTATTGATGGAACAACAGAAGAGTGAACAAAATTATATAGAAGTGAATGAAGTCTCTGCAAACAACTCACTGACTTTTGCAATAATCTGTGGGCACAAGTGCCAGATTCTCCTAGTCCAGCCGATTTCTCCTCTGTCCCCAGGTTCTGTCCTCAATGACAGACAGGAGAATGAGAAAGCTACTGAAGAAGCTAAAGAAAGACAGACAACAATGTAAGCCAAAATGAATGTCCATAGTGCGGAAAGAAGAGGTAGAATCAATAGCTGGGCTATGATTGCTTCAGCAGAGTGGATATTTTATCCTATGGTTGATTGCCTTTACATATTACAAGACTCCTATAGTAAAAGCAGAATAAGATAAATATTGGCATTAAACAATGAGCGGAATTAAACATTTTCTCTTTTAGATCAGCAGAAAAAATTATGTCCCCTTTCATTCAAAGTGCACAGGAATTGTTACCAAATAAACTGTGCTAACTAGATATTTTGCTTCTGGTTAACAAAAGTGACACAAAATTTCAGGAAATGAAGATAGAATCTGTAGAAATGTTAAGAATTAAATTATTTGTTGCTTGCTTGATAGTTTTAATCCTCATTCCAGATACTGGATATAACAAATCAGTGTTAATGTCTTTTTATAGAATTGATATTTTCCCATTAAACATAATATATCTCCAAAAAGGTCTTTAATCTGTTCTGACACTTTTTTTTTCCTTTAATGTATAGCCTTGCCAGAGAAGGACAGAAGAAAAATAGTCTTTTAAAAAGTATGATGTTCATATTACTCATGTAAACTAA
The DNA here is from genome assembly GCA_033459285.1 of Clamator glandarius. Lineage (NCBI taxonomy): Eukaryota > Metazoa > Chordata > Aves > Cuculiformes > Cuculidae > Clamator > Clamator glandarius. The sequence goes on from JAUNZM010000195.1 coordinate 546,170, forward strand.
TAATGATAATGTTGCTGGCAGGGTCTTTAAATCAGAATATCATTCTGCTCTTTTCAAGACCATATTTTCAGGATGAAATAATAATTGAGGAGATAAGTAATAATTCCTACTGATACACTGAGAGGAAAACAGTGTTTTAAATAAAGAATATGAAAATCTGACATACAAAATGAGAACCGGAGTCTTTTATTCTTAATGATGTGCAGGATGCAGTAGGGTTCTTCACGTAATTACATAAAATCAGTGGATCAGAGCCTGGGTCAGAGAGAGTGTGAAGGGTAGAACTGTGCTCTGTGAGAGAGAGAGTTTGCTAGATCGTGATTTCCGTGGTTATGCAGGTAATGCTTCAGTCAGTGGCTTTGCAAGTGTCTGCTGACAGGTGTGTAAAGAGGCAGCGGATAAAGCTTGCAGGAATCACCTCTGATGTAAATCTTTGTTTAATCTCTAAACTATCAGATGAGTTTCTCCCTAAAGCATTTTCTCTTGTCTCCAATACATTATGCCACCCACCTACTTCCTGACCCAAGACTAGAGAGCATGCATATGTGTACTGAATCATCATCAAATCAGTATCTATCCCACACTGCACCATCACAGATTCTGTAGCCCTTTGGAAAGGCTGATTACCTACACACTCTGGCCAAATGCCAGTTAGAAATTGCAGCCTTTCTTATGGATGTCCATAAAAGTTTCAGGAAAGAAGAAAGTAGAAAGAATCTTGAAGATTTAATTTGGGGACTGGAAGAAGACAAATAACATTAATTTTCAGAATTGACATAGAGACAGAATAACCATTTGAAATAGTTCAATACCATATATGCTTTAATATAAATTGACTGAGAAGCTAAGAGAAATGAAGATATAAAAATGAGAAAGATGTAAAGTGCAGAGTCATGTATTTAAGGACTCATGAGGAGCTTATCTCTTATACTGTAGGACTTTACTAGTTAGAAAGGAAGAAGAGAACTGCAATACTTGGTAGCCAATTTTTTAGATTTTTTTGAGGAGTTGTGATGTGACATGGAAACAGTGAATATGGGTCTAGGCTTATTGGAAAGGTATTTCTGTAAAGAAAGAAGAGTTTTGTTGCTATTTTGATGCAAAGCACAGATCGGGCCTCTGGAAGATTGTTTAAAATTCTGACCACCTCCCGTTAGGAGAGATCAATTTCAAACTAGTATTGCTGAGGAAAATGTCCACTAGAGTAAAGGAGAGTGGAAAGTCCATCCCTAGGGACAACACAAAACCAGCTTGGCTTTTTTTGCTGTTGAAGAAACAAAAAGTGATAGTGGATATATTTTATTTCTGCGCACTGAGGAAGGGATAAATATGAGAAAAGAAAGAGCCTTTGAAGCTGAATGGACAGAACTGACTTAAAGGCAAATGAATATAAACAGCCCGTGAGTAAAGTTCCTCTGTAAATATAAAGATCCCTCAGAGGATTTAAAGGGTGTAAATATGCCTGGAAAATCAGATTTGAAGTGAAATTACGAGTGGTTCACCAACAAAATAGAAGGAGATATCCAGTGCAGTTGAATTAAGATTGTATGATTTGATTGCCTGTGATTGCACAGGAGTGCAGTCAGTGACCCATGAAGTCTTTTATTCCTGTGTTCCTCATTACCTAGGTGATACAAATTGCTGTGAAGGCCCTTGAGCTTTTCTGTGCTAATTAACTCTGCTCCAATACTATGCATCTTTCCGCAAATCAGCACTGCATTTTAGGTGATTAAGTTCAGCAAATCTAGGGATCTCTCCTTGTAACATTTCTCCTTTTCTCTAAACATCTAAAGCATTTTTAAAAAGCCATCTTTCTTCAATACATGTATCTGAAGAAGAAAGTAATTTGGCCTCTGTGTATAAGATAGAAATAATTGTAGTGTAATATCAATGTAGGGGATAAATGCTAAAAACACACCCTAAAATGTTTCATTGTGTATATAATTTAATTGCATTCAGTCTCATATTTATTACAGGCTGCACGAATCTTTTTTTGTAATGATTTGTTACACTTGCTTCACAATGACACTTCTGATTGTGTTAGGGGTTATTTTTATTTCAGTTGTGCTTGCTATGAAAAATATTTTAAAATAATTTTGCTTTTATATTTTCAGAAATACTCAAGTTCCTTAGAAGCAGAGAGAAAGCTGGGTTGCATTCATAGAAAGGGTAAAAGGGAGTTAACACTCAAACCAAATCAACAGGTTTTAGTTGTTCTTATTTTAGTAATCCTCTCAGAGGGCACAAGGGTGCACCTGATCACTGCATTTCACAAGAGGAAGTTGGTTAGGGAGTAACTGTAACTCTGCCTCTCAAAACAGGATGATAAATATTGCCACCCGATGGAAACTTGTGGGTCTGAGGATTTAGAGGCCAGCGCTGAAGTAGTTGTTCCATCCTGGCATAAGAAACTAGAAATATTACAAAAAATATTTTCACACATACATGTTTTTGCTCATGAAGTTCTATTTTTCTCTCCGTATTGGGCAAAGACAGGGAAGTAGATGATAAGGACAAGTTTCTGTGTCCTGTGGTTAACAACACATTCTGATTCAGGAAACATGCTTGGTAGACAGTGCTTCATTCCATTTTTTTTTTTTTTTCCTGATTTAGGACAGTGACTGCTCTCTTCTATTTCAAACTCACTCAGAGTAGTTAGTTCTGCATGCTACTGTGGAGTAAATGGTGAGCATTAAATTAAAACCTGCGTTGTGCATGTACTTCATTGCACAGCATGAGGAAGGATAAGCAGCTAACAAAGTGAGCCTGCAAAAGAGGCACCAAATGGAAAGCATTGTGTGATTTCTCAGTATCCATACCTGCCAGTGGTCTACTGTGTAACTGTTGATGAAATAGATGATTTGACACATGGAAATGTAAAATCGGATTAGAAGAATACAATTCTCAGATGTGAGCTTGCTCAGGCAAGGAAAAAAAAAAAAGGCCTGTTGGTTTTCTGGAATACTCTGATTCAATTGTCAACAGTGAAAAATGCACATAGTAAGAACATCCTGATAACCTCAAAATGCCCGGTTACATAAAAGCAAGGTCTGAGCAAAACTGGGAATGCAGATTTTAAAAAATTCTGCTTTTAGAAATGAGGACTATTTACAAGTTATTCTTGGGAAAAGCATGCTGACAGCTATAAGAAGCCAGATCTCTGTTTTTTCTAATGTTAATAGTGCTATTAAAATCAGTGTAACTCATTGTGTGAGTAGGACAAGATCTGGCCTCATACCCCTGCTTTGCAAACATCAGTGTCACAGAGATTTAAATAATACTGACTAGACAATGACATCTTAAAGCCTTAAAAAAATTAACTGAATTTGGAAACGTAAAACAAATGGCTCAGATGAAATGTGAGACGTGAGGAGTGGAAAAAGAATCAATGAACCCACAAACTCTAAATTATGTATACATAACTTTTGGTTTTCCTGGTTTTATAGTTTATAGTTAGCGCCACTACATGAACATAACAGCTTAAGAAAGAGAAGAAAAGTAAATTCAAATCTAGAGAGTGTTGTGACAAACTACCTTCTTCTATGAAACATTAGAATTTTTTTTAGATGCTACTAAGCGAAGTCTGGTTAGCAGGTGTTTTGGGGTTGTATTAATTGCTTATTATCATCTTTTCTACATCATATATACATTCTTATCTCATTGCTACCAATTTTCAAAAATAAATCCAATCTTTTCAATGATTCTAATTAATTTCCTTCCAATATGTCTGCTTGCAGGCATGAGAGATTATTTAAAAATACATAAAATACATATTGAATATAACTCAAGTATGTCAGATTGTTCAGATTACTAATAAGGGCTTCATAGTGACTCAAATTTTTATATTCCAGAATATGCTTTAAACTGTCATTCTGTAATCGTCATAATACTGAGGTAGAATAGGCAAATTATGAACTATCTTAAAGGCGTTAACTGATTAAGGGTGCATTTTTATTTGTAACTAAAAACCTAGATAAACCTGTGTTGAGTAAAATGAAATGCCGTGGAAGAGTGGTACTTAAGGGAATTTCAGAGGCTGTTCTACTAAGCAGCTGCTGATAGGTGACAGTGAAAAGTTGTGTTATGGCCAGGAAATTTGGCCTCTTCTTCATAATTTCAGAATAGAAAAGGGGACTGAGAGATGAGAAGCAAGGTAAATGTATATCATTAGGTTCAGGGCTATATATATGTCTCTGCTTACCCAAAGTTTTCTTGATTTTCTTCTGTGTACAAGGGAATTGCTGTGTCCATCAGAAGGGCCCAGAGATCTGAAAAAGGACTGAAGAAGTATGAAAAGTTTTTCTGGGGTGAAGTGGGAGCTGGATGAAAACCAAATCCAGTATTCAACTTCTTTAATTGTAAATTGACCTGGAATGGTCCAGATTTCTCCCAGCTTAATTCTTTCTGGCCTGTTGGTAGGAGAAAATCTATCTGAGTCTGAGAACGTGTTCTTGGGAAGTCTTTTGGAGCTGGCATGCAAGAGCAGTGCAAAATTACTAATGTGAATGGACTGATGCAAAAGTGTTGTTGAAGAGAATATGTCAGGCTTCTTTATTGAACTGCAATTAACAATGAGATTTATGCAGACTTGGCGCAGGGCTGTCTGCAGGGATAAAATACATGTGTGATATTACAGCATAACCAGTAGGGCTGTTGCAGGGCGGATGTCCTTCCAGCTTGCAATACCTTGTCCTGGTCTTCTTATTTCTCACCCCTCAGGGAAGTGTTCCAGGCACAGCTACAGCACAGTCCTTGCAGTCTCCAGATCTTTGTGGTAAAGCCCCAGATTTTTGTGGTAAAGCCCCAGATCGAGGCTCTAATCAGGCCTGGCACAGCAAGATTAAGTAGTTAGTGAACCTGCAGAAGGACTCCATATTTATGTTCTGAACCTGTTAATAGAGACTTAGGAATAAGGTAACTGAATGAAAAATTATATCACAATAGAGTGCCTGAATGGCCAATTAACTAATTATAACAGAGATTTTAATTTCAACAGGAGCAGGCAATTGACTTCTTTTAAAATGAAGAAATATGCAAAGTAGAGATCGGAAGTAGGAACTTCTGCAGTAAATTTAGCTTACTTCTTCACTAAATACAAAGTATCTGGTAGCAGATCAAAAATCTCCTTATGTTTGCTCAGTTGGAAGAGCTGGAAGATAGGGCAACCTGATCTAGTGGAAGAAGTCCCCGCTAATCGCATGAGGGTTGGACCAGATGACCTGCATGGTCCCTTCCAACCCAACCCATTCTATGATTCTATGATTCAGTTTGATAGTTATTGATTTTTACTTTTGTCTGTGTTTTAGCTTCATAGGATGGCCATAAAAAATTGTATAAGGACAAGTAGAAAGATATCCTCATTTAGCAAACTGACTGAAACAAATGAAGCCATGTCTCTGGATATCACCAGAGGCCCTGGCCCACAGGATCTTTCCTCTGAAGTGGTATAAGACACTAGTTATAGACCCTGTGGTGTTTTTTCTGATCCCTAATTAAAGTAATATTCAGGTGTTTCTGTTGTAAGTATTTATATTTAAAATCTATGGCTTAAAATATTGAAGTTCAAATTATGAACAGACAACTCAGTTGCATAGACAGTGGTGAAACTTAAACCAAAAAAGGATACAAACACAAGGAAAGAACACATAATCGCACACAGTTTCACTGACTGTTGTTTGTGAAGAAGAGGCAAAAATAACTAAAGTGAAAAAAAAAAAAAAACAGGAACTAATTTTATAGAGTAGTCATACTGGAAGTGTTGGGATTTGTGGAAAAAAAAAAAAAAAAAAAAAAAAGATTACTTATTTTACCAATAGGCTTCACTTTTGTAGATGTGTTAAGCTGGAAAGTAATTGGAATCTATGGACTCCAGACAACAGAAAATGTAACAGTTGAAATCCTGACCCTATAGAACATGAATTTTGCCATGGCTTAATTAAGGCTGACATTTTATACAGTGCTTCATCAGTAACAGTTCAGGGATATGATCAATAAGTGATTGCAACACTTGGAGTTTTTCCATTACTTTCAGTGATCTTTGGATTAGACTCATGCTGCAGGTGCATCACTCCTCTGTCTGAGGGATAATTTCAGACATACTTGTCAGAGCTATCAGAAAAGCCTTAGGCAACGTTGAGAAAGAATATCTACATCTGGACAGAGACCTTGAGAAATAAGCTGTACAATGATTTTAAAAACAACCACTATGTTTTTATCTTGGTCTTAAAATTTGAACAAATGTATTCCATTATTGCTAAATTGTAACAGCCAACTTGGCAGGAAAAAAACAGAACTTTCACTGTGTGTTGATCTGGCCCAAGAAATTTTGCATCAGCCATATCCTACACAAATCCTGCTAGGCTAAATGTGGAGTATTCTTACTTTCCTTTCATATAGGGAGCATAAGTTATCTCTATGCAAGCAGCATCATTTTTGTAAGAGTCACTGAGCTAGTCTCAGCTGTTTTTTAAACTTGTTGAACATGAAGTATCAGAATAATCCCTCGACCTCCAAGAGGCATTTCACCTTCAAACACTTATGTAGAGCTCAGACATTTGGTGAGATTAGGGCAAAGGTGTTCATTAGATCTCAAAAGAGAGGCCAGACACTCAATTTGACTAAACAGAGTCTTGCTAGTAAATCTCGGATTTCAAATGTTTGTTCATCCTGGAAAAAAATAAAAATGAAGTACTACTCTGTGAGTCCTGTTGCTGGATTTGATTCTTTTTAGAAATAGAAAACAAATACTGCTGCTAGCCCAGAAAATTGAATGTAACAGGTATTACTGCATACCCAGTCATTTTTGCTCTCCTGTGAACCCCTGCATTTCTCTGCTGTAAATTCTTACAGATAAAAGATGTCAAAATAAGTTAGATGTTTTTATGCAACAAAGTGACTTTTAAAACTCATTAACTCTTGTTATTTCCAATGAGCCTTTAATGCAGTCACCACACAATATTTAACATCAAAATATAATCCTGATAGTGTCCTCTAAATAGATTTGTTCACAAAGATAACATCCATAAAAAGCCTTTTAGTTACTGTTGGGGAAAAAAATAATTTAGTTTAATTCCTGGTGTCCACAAATGCTGCCCTTCTATCTGTAATTTTATAGCATTATCACTTTTCACTATTCTGTCTATTCTTGCATAGAGAATTGAAACATCATTCAAGTTTCCTCTGAGGATGGATTAACAAGATCTGCTGTGACATGACTTGATTAATTAATGAGGTTGGAGTATTCTTTGGTACTTATGTGCTGTTCTTGAACTTCTTAGATGGGAAAAATTCTAACCTTCAATATTTTAGAAGCCAACTGGGTAAAGCAAAACTCCTGTATGACCTTCACTAATAATAAAACTGAAAATCCATTATAGAATGTACCTGAGTAGCTGTACATACTCGAGGTGATTTAATATTTTTTTCATATTTAATGAATGAAAATGCACATGATCAGAGTACAGAAAAATACTTTGCAAACTGTTTAAAATATTAGATACCTCTCTATTTTTCTTTCACCAATTGTCTGCAAAGAGAAAGACCTCTTATGAATGCTGCATTGTAAAAAATCATATCACCCTGTGTACACATTCCTGACATGTTGTGGTTTGAGAGAAATTAGAGTTAACTCTAACTCAGTCTCACATAAGTAACTTCATTTTCTGAAAGCTAACTCATGTTTTTCGAACAGTTTCCCTCTAGAACTCATAACACGGGACACTTGTATGCAGAAAAGGCAATGTTTACACTTATTCCTATAGCAACCAAGGCCATTCATGAGCTGATAAAAAAAGGCTGCACTTACAGGGAGGGATGGGCAGGACAGGACAGGTGATCCCAAACTATCTAACAGAGTATTCCATTACATATACATTATATTTGGTATAAAACTGAGTAATCATGAAAGTCTCATCTCTCTTCTGTGATGGTCAATGTCCAGTGAGGACCTCATCTGTCTGGTTGCTTCTGATTCCAGATCCATGCATTCCTGAACCCCATTCCTGAGTCCAGCTCCCTCCTAGACATGGGCCCATTCCCTCGTGTCTGCTCTATAGTATTTCGGATGACATATAGTCATTGAGGGGGTGGTGGGGTGTTATCACCTATATTGGTATGTACTTTATTTCTTTCTAATTATTTCATCATCATCATCATCATCATCATCATCATCATCATCATCATCATCATCATCATCATCATCATCATCATCATCATCATTATTATTATTATTATTATTATTATTATTATTATTATTATTATTATTATTATTATTATTATTATTATTATTATTATTATTATTATTACTGTTATTTTTTTTTCATTAAAAATGTAGTTTTATTTTCCAACACACGAGTCTTTTTCCTCTCATTTTCCTTTCCCTGGTGATGGTGGGGAAGAGATTTGGGAGCTCAGTTGAATGGTTTTAGCTGCAGATATTAGCTGGATCAGGCTTAAACCGTGATGTAAGGAAACAAAGAAGGTTCTCCAAATGTAAGATGAGAGCTAACGTATTCCATCTGTTGATACTGTTTTAGAAACTTCTCGTCCATGATTGAGCACCAGACTATGTAAGGAAGTGTCAAGAGCCACAGCAGTGATATAAATGTGAGATCTCGCCAAGAGACTGAGACTTCTCTAAGTCTACCAAATTCCTTCCATTTTAGAGATGACCTGCTAAGATTAGAGATGTTCAGATCCAAGCAGCAAAACAGGTTCCTGCCAAAAAATCCCTGACTGAATCTGAACTCTGAAAATTGACTCCTACTAATAAGTATTTTCTTACATTATTGTATTGTGAATAATGTGAAACTAAATTTACTGAGAGTCATGGAAATTGTGTGAATAAATAAAACTCACGAGTAATGTAGAGAATCTGTCATTATTTTTCTTTTCCATACCTGTTGACAATTCTGGCTAGATAGGAGGAATTTTAACTGCAAGGGGAACTGAAGAAGTTTTACAGCAAGAAAGACCAGACTGCAAATAAGTTGGAGCAATCTAGTTAAATACTTACTGACCGCAGGTCAAAATACTACAGGGCAAAATTTTCTGGAGATTATGTTTTAAGGAAAGAGCTTTTCTATCATGTTTTTTCAGCTATGGCAGAGAACATTTGTAATAGAAATGAGGTTTAGAGTACTTTAAACACTGACATGTTGACTGCAAGAGATGTGGAAAGAGCATCATTGTATTCTCTAGCTATATTTTGAACACAGCTTGCTTAATCAGGTGCATTTTGTCAAAGCTGCCCAGATCAGGCAGTCTGGAATGAATATGCAGGAGAAATCCTTGCTTGCAATATTGGACAGGACAGAAGTAACCAACAGGCAGCAAACTGCTCCAAACTATCATACTCCTACAGCATTATGTCACTTAGACTACTTCTGGCAGTTAAATTAACTTATGCATAGGCTTAAACTATCTTCCATGCAGCTTGTGAGTTTAATTTGGAAGCATCCATCTAGGTAATAGGAAGGGGAGACTAACAGGAGGGTGGTGGGCATATACTTAAGTCCTACCCCTACAAGCAGTAGAGAGAGAATAAATTCTATCAGATGGCATACCAGATTCAAAGCTATCTTCAGGCACACCTGGCAGAAGTAACAGATCTTAGTTTGGAGATCTTGTAATGCTGTAAATTAATTTCTTCATAGAACTTAATTGGTTTTACCATTAAGTCAGTGTTTTAGTGGAGGCTCTCAGGATTTATAGTTCACATGCCAGTGCTAAAGGGGACAGATTTTCACCTTCTCTTTCCTCCCTACTCCACCAAAGGAATCCTTAGTGAACCTTTGATCACAGGCCTTACTTATTATCTGTTCTTTTCTTAATAAATTCATTCTCAGTATGAAAGTTTAAATATTAGAAATTTCTTGTGCAGTGAAAAGCAGATTTCAAAATTAGATTTGTTGTCTAATCAGACAGGGATCAAAATGTTTGTTGCTATTGTATATAAAGAAAAGCAATAACTATGTGGTGCACATTTCCTCCTCAGAGATCTTTTGAAAAAAAATTAACAAGATTAACATCATGGATATCAGCTGTTTTTTTGCCTTCATAGATGCCAGACAGTATTAGCAAAAAGAACTGAATGTAAGTCCTTTAGCTAATATCATAAAACTGCTTCCCTTCTATGTGCCACCATGAGATACATTTTAATGAAATTAGACATGAACACATCCAACAATACTATGTCTGTAGTAGAGCTAGGAAATAATTTCTTGTAAGTGACAGAGAACAGCTATAAAATAAAAAATATGTCCAGTGAGATGGGAAAAATGAATTATTAGCCACTGATGGCCACCAGTACTACTGATCTCAGAAGGGCAATTTCAGCGGCAGACATAGCATCAGTGGATGAGTAGGCATCACATGGACCTCTTGAAATGAGCCAGGTGCTTTGTAATACCATGGAAAAACTGAAGTTGCCTTTGCTTATCTTAATTTTGGAGTATGAGACATTCACTGCTACTACCTTGTCTCGGTATCCCTGCTTAAATAAACAACCTCATATCAGAGACACAAACAGTCCTCCAGAAAGTGATATTTCACATAGTCTAGACAAGTATCATTACAGGTATTTAATATTTCACTCAACAACTTCCCTTCACTACAATAGCTTGTAAGAACCTACACGCATCAAATTGACACGGGTTAAATATCCATTAAAATTTTTCAGCCTTCTAGAAAATAGGCATGGCAGGGCAGCAGCATTATAAGAAATACTTTCTTGTATTTTTATGTATAGCTTATTTAAAGAGCAAATCCTGCTCTTTTCTTTGATTTTTTTAAGGATAAAACATGCTGTGCTAGAGAAGTATTGTTACATCAGGGATGAGCATCTTGCTAACCCATGAAAATCTACCCTGCCTTAAAAAAAATCACAGTTTAGATATGATTACTTTTAACTATAAAGTTCCTTAAAGATTGTACCTAACCTGCATGTTCTTAAGCCTGGTACTCAAAAAGATTTTCATTGAAACTGTAGCTGTATGGACCTGTGGCTTATCTGTACTCTTCTAGTTTTGAACATCTGCTTTGAAATCATAGAATCATAGAATAACCAGGTTGGAAGAGACCCACCAGATCATCGAGTCCAACCATTCCTATCAAACACTAAACCATGCCCCATAGCACCTCGTCCACCCGTGCCTTAAACACCTCCAGGGAAGGTGACTCAACCACCTCCCTGGGCAGCCTGATCCAGTGCCCTATGACCCTTTCTGTGAATTTTTTTTTCCTGATGTTCAGTCTAAATCTCCCCTGACGGAGCTTGTGGCCATTTCCTCTTGTCCTATCCCCGGTCACTTGGAATAAGAGGCCATTATCCTCCTCTCTGCAACCTCCTTTCAGGTAATTATACAGAGCAATGAGGTTCACCTCCATTATTTTTAATCTCATAGGAACTCGCTACTGGACATAAGTAACACAAAGGAAGCAAGCTGATACACCTGAGGGTGTCTGAGCAGTAAACCAGATAAGCCAGGGGATAAAAAGGTCAAAGCAGACTGAAGTAAGGATGCTGAGGGGGAGAAAAAGACAGTGGTCAGAAACTTAGGGAGGGAGGTACAAGGGAAATACAGCAGGAAAAAATGCATATATATATATATATATATAGAGAGAGAGAGAGACAGAGAGAGAAAGCTTGGACTCAAGTGAAAACAAAGAATTAAATCTGCTGCTAAAGTTGACACTATGATTGGAGGCTGGGTAAGGAAATAAAGAATTTTGAAGATGGAAGGGAGACTAGAGATAAACATAGAAGAGGTAAATAATGTTTTCCTTCCTAATTGAAGAATACCACTTTTTAGAATGAGAATAGAAGAACCGTAAATTCCACAGCTCACTTGACCTCAGGAAAAAAAAATATTGTAAAGCTCTGTGGCAAATAAACATGGAAATTACCTATTTTCACCTAGTGTTGGGAGGATATGTCTTGAGCTCAGTATTTAAAAAGGCTTCACATTATCTACTTCTGTATAAATGTGAATCCATTATAAACTACTACTTTTATCTGCCTCATTTAAATCATTGTATGTATTCTGATCACAGGAGAGGAAGTGATGCCAGTCCCACTTCACAGGGTATAGTGTTTATGTAGTGTCCACTGGCCTTAAAATCGAATCTCAGATTAGGTACAAAGAAGATAAAAAACCATACAGATGCTCACAATTGTGAAAAGTGCAGTATCAGAATTGTTGATGGATGAGCTAACCTGATTCTTGCTTACTACGAGAGATGAGCAGTAAAATGTTACTGCACCAAGCTGTGTACCAAAAATGTTCCTCTGTCAAAGAGGGACAAACTCTGCTGAGTTTGTTCTGGGGATGTTAACGTACAGAAATACAAAACAACAAGAAGCTCAGTAGGATAAGAAGAAAGGCAGAAGCTGTAATAGCTTTCTCAATGGCTAATGTTCAGCAAGCCTTGCATTTTGACAGTTGTTAGAGAATATCTCTGTACCACAGAAAGCCACCTTTCCAGGGCATCCTTAATGTGAGACCATCTTTAAGTCTTCCACCTTCTCCACTGCATACACTGCAGCTTCAGATCAGGAGCTGAAATGCTCGGGGCAAGTATCCTTCAGAACATAGTCTCATTCTATCTGATTATGGGTCCACATTCAAAGTAAATGTTTTATGATGCAACCTGTTATTATAGTCGCATAAAATCATGGAGAAGTATGGAACTTTGGAAGGATGCCTAATCTACTCCAAGAAATGCATCTGTTCTTGCAGGCCGTAATGACAGAGAAACTACAAACTCTCACAGGAACCCATTTGAGTGCTTTATCATTTAGAAGTGAAGATGAAACCTGAAGAGCGTTTTATCTAATGCCTGTTCTGGTACTTCCTGCAGTCTATGTATTGACCTACCTGCCCAAAACACCACCAGTACAATGCTGTTTGGATTTTAATAGCTGCCTTTATATATTTGAAAGCATTATCATCTCCTTTATTAGCATTCTCTTCCTTAGTTTACATAGACTGGTTTCTTCAATATTTTTATAGGCTTATCTTGGTGTTTTAGCTCTGTGATCAGTTTTGGTTTCCTCTTTTGGCCTTTCTTCACTTGATCAAAGAGCAGAAATTGTGTGAACCAACTTCATTCAACCTATGGAAAATTTTAAAATCTTACCCTCACAACAATAAAAGGAAACTTTCAGTAGTTACTAATAATATAAATGATACTTGCAGGATTAAGCTCTGAAATAGAATGGAATTCATGTCAGTGCTAGTGGACAGCATGCTTTACCCTATTTTGCCATCTTAGATGGTGCAGTCTCTTGCATGAAAAAACAACTGTTCTCATGCAGTTGAAACTAAATGAGGGTTGAAGTAGTTATGTAGTTAATGTCTGTTACAGCACACTACCTGTAAGGGGAGATAGAGTAGTTTCCTCACATGCATAATGCTCCTATGGGAGATCTGGATGCTTCGGCTCTGTGTATACCCCTGCTGCTTCCTACCAGTTGGTGATACGCTTGCTGGTGAGGAAGCACATCACAAGAGCTCCCACATATCTCCTGAATTGTTGATTCCCTTCTTGCTGTTGCCTGCACATGCTGCCTTAGCTGGGTACAGGCTGCTCCTGGTGTCCCACAGGGAGGCTGTGCCATCAGCCCCAGGTAGAGATTGCAATGCCCATGGTGTGGCTGCCAGCAGAATTAAACCAGGGTCAGAATGCTGCTGTTTCCAGTCCAAAGTCTGTTTCCATAGTGCAGTTTCCATGCTGCTTATACAGATCTACCTTTCAAGCTGACTCCATCTTTGTTTCAGAATGCTCTTTGTAATTCCCAAGTTACTGTTTAATCTGTCTGGTGATTGTATTCCTTTTTCATGAGATTAAGTTTAGGCAAATGCCTGCTGAGATGCCTTTTCATCCATACTATTTACATTAACTTTCCTGTTTTAAGAAGTATTGTTATCCAGGACACTTGCCAAGGGTGGACTAAGCAAACGCTCCCACATCTATGTCTGAAATTCAGACTTAATGATATATATCTCAGTGGGCTAAGATTCATTTTCTACATTTGGAAGATGTTAATTTTTAATTTTGATTTTACTTTTTTTCCCTTGCCTCCCAAAATGATGCCAAACCTAACTATCTGTTCTTAATATCTAGGATGCATCCAATAGATTTCATAGACCTGGCTTCTAGGAATAGTCAAATAAAATAATTTAAGATTACCAAGAACTTAAGGAATATCATGTTGGGTATTTTTTTAAAAAAGACAAAAACTGGGCAAAATAATTTTAGACAATATATTCTGATATTTAAATTCTGACTATTGCACAGGTCGCTCAAACTGTAAGAATACCACATTAAACAGGGGCTGAGGTGAAACACAGTACTCGTTAAAGCAAAATGAGAGATTCACAATACATATCAGGACTAGTCACTGTTAAAGGAGACTTGATTTATTTAGCTCTTAGATCTCTCTCGTTTCAGTCTCAAAAAATGTATCATCACCACTAGATAATTAGGCCAGTCGTATCTAGAGAAGAGGACATAGAAAAGCTAAAAATTATGACAATGAAACATTTAAGCAGTTATCATCCATAAAAAAAGAACAAAAAGGAAGAGCAATAATCAGTCTTTTGATCATTTGTCAGTACCTGGAGATTCATCATATGTAGGCTGCACACTGAGATTGAAAGTATGAATGATAAGAAGTGAACTTTTCTCATATTCTCAGATACTGGAAGGTCACATTGTTCTGTAGGCTATGAAGGGCTAAAGTGTTTTGGCTTTGTAGTTTAATAATGGAATTTGGTCTGCGATCATAATGTTATAAATTATCTGTATGGGTCTGTAAGAATCTACACTTAAAATGCAGCACAACAGCAAAATCTTCATCTGTGAAAAAAGGTCTGAAAAGAACAGCTGTTTTGACTGTGTCATTTAGTCTTCTTTTCTTTCTGCAAGAACTTCTTGTAGGATCCCACGTCTTCAGAGCAAAAATGGCAAGGAGGAAGCTAAGAACCATGCATTACCACTACCCTATCTTGAAGAGTTTAAAGTATGGAGGACATTAAAGCCTAAGATGAGTGGACGTTCTTTGAATCTCTTCAACGGCTCTTTGAGTAAAGTATTATAAGTAGAATTAACCTTCTGTGGAGTTGGTCTTTGGGGAGTATACACAGACAAGAAGATCTGAAACCAGTTTGAAATCACGGGATAGGTGAGTGATGGAGGGCTTGGTGCTCTATACACAGGTGTGGGGATTTGCATTCAGCTTGGGAGAGGAAAACTGGAGAAAAGTACCATTTGTTCAGCAATGAATCTCACTGTTCCTTGCTCTTTCAAGAGATCTAGCCAGAAGAATATTATCCAGAAGAATATTTTCCACTGAGAAATCATCTTCCACCAGAATTTTCTGGAAGAGAAAAGGACTTGTCCTTCAGTTTGGGATTAGCCTACACAAATCACAGGCTTACTTCAGCAGAAGAATGCATTTCCCGAGACATGGCTAAGTAAATACTAAGTAAGGGTCATATGTTCTGTGTGATGAATTAATGATTTCCTAAGCAAGATTACTTCATTAAGGTAAATTAGTATCATTTTTTCTTAAGCAAATTTGCTTGAGTACCTAAATCTCAGATATAAAGAGACAATCCTTTAAGGTACTGGATATTCTTAGATTCAGCTAGGAATGCTCAGTGCTGATGAAAATAAGGTTACAATTTTAAAACTTTAAAGATTATTTAGGTAGCTCATTATCTAACTATGATTTCAGTATTTAGATAACTTGCAGCATTAGGATCAACATAGATACATTTTAACATGACAAGTTAATTTTTTAAATATTTAATTATTTTATTCTAAGCAACAATAGATGTAAAATACATATACTCATGTAAACGTGTACAATTATATTGAGCAGGAACTAAAGGTTTATTAACATTAATAATTTATGATTGCTCTGCTTCATTCAATTATCTTCATTTGAAAAATAGAAATAGTCATATAAAATACAACCCTGAGGTTCAGAAAAATGTACTAAACCCCCTCAGGATGCTTTTGAATTGGCTATGCAGTCCTTGTGAAGAATCTGAGATTATTGTTGCTTTGTTTCTTATTTTAAAGAAAAGTTCTTCATCAAAATGACATGCTGATAGCTTCTCCATCTATCCTAGAGACAGCAAGTAACTATTTTTATTATGTATGGAAATATTAAAATACATATGGTGACTCCCTCGCTATTTACAGAAAAAGATGAAAGCAATCACTTTACAAAATCCCAGTGTGAGGACTCTGATAATACACAACAAATCTCAGCTATCTCATGCAGTTTTATACATGTTCATCTGTTTTATGGGTGGTGGGGAAGGCTTTAAACATCACATTTTAAATTGTTGATTTTATTACCTCCCAGAGGAACAAATGTTCTTGCCTCACTGCTGGAAGCCCACAGCAGCATCAGGAGTTAAGGCTGTCACTTCCTGAAGGGATGGGTCTGAGCCATTTTTTTCAGTTATTTAAATAAACCATAGCCAGGAATGAAGTTGAAGAAAAGGTACTGTAAGATAACAGAATTTAACCAGCAGTATTAAATGAACAGTAGCACTGCTTCTTATAGTGTGGATCTGAGAAACAGTAGAATCTGAGATAGAGCCGACTGCAGTGAGTTGAGGTTCTGTTATTGTTCTCCATTACCTTTGCCTCATCATCCTCAATATTTTGTCATTATAATCAATCATTGCTTTAATACCTTTCATGTGGTGAATGGAGGTAAATCTAGTTGGCAGCTAGTCACAAGTGGTATTCCACAAGGCCCAGTACTGGGGCTAGTTTTGTTTGATACCTTTATCAATGATCTGGACAACGGGATTGAGTGCACCCTCAGGAAGTGCAGACAACACCAAGTCAGGCAGGATTTTTTATCTTCTTGAGCGTAGAAAGGCTCTACAGAGGGATCTGGAAAGTATGGGTCAATGAGAAAAAGCCAGCTGTATGAAGATCAACAAGGCTAAGGTGTCGGGTCCTGCACTTCAGTCACAACAAGACTTGGGGAAGAGTGGCTGGAAAGCTGCCTCACAGAAAAGAGCCTGGGGGTGTTGGTTGACAGCAGCTTAATGTGAACCAGCAGTGTGCCCAGGTGGCTGAGAAAGCCTATGGCATCCTGGCTTATATCAGAAAGTGTGTGGCCAGCGTAAGAGACTGTGTCGGACTATGTTTGTTTCAACATTGCTGCTGCATCACTACCACTTCTGGGCCTCAGCATCCTGTCACTGCAGAGGAGTACGCTCAGACCCGCCTAACCTTGTGGGTGCTCAGAAGAGCTGCGGTGCTGCATGTTGTGCTCCTGGTTGTCTTATGCTAGCAAGTTTTTGGGTGGATCCAAACAAAACACGGTCCGTCATGAGTGCTGAAGTTTGGTAGGACTTGCCTTTCATAAACCCATGTTGAGTGGGCCTAGTCACCTGATTGTCCTGTATGTACTGTGAGATGGTACCCAAAAATGCCTTGGAAGGAGGAAGTTATGGAAACCTTCTCCACCCATGAGCTGCATGCAAGAGAAGGCTTGCACAAGAAGCACTGGCCTGACTAGAAATAAGAAACAATGTTGCATTATGGGTTACCAAAGATTTTGTATCATTTACAACTAGCCAATCAGAAACGTGCTCTGGCACATGGACAGCTCGTGCTCTGGCGCGTGGACAGCTTGTGTGAGACGACTTAAACCAATCACATAAGGATGCTCTGTATATAAGAAGGACCCAAATCAACGAGAGCCTCCCTCCTTTTTTTTCTTTCCTTGACCACATTGGAACAAGGCTCTGTCCCACTGCACCGAGACCAAGCCTGGATTATGGTGGTGGTAAATAGCTGCGTCTCTACTGTTCTCTTGCTTAGGGATTCTGACTTTTCTTCTCTTTTCCTCTCTGGTCTATCACTGTTATCAGCTGTTACCGAAAACAAAGTTTGCAAGGTTGTACAGCATCTGACCTTGTTTGTGTCTTAATCTCGCTCTTGGGCTCATTTAAGAACCCTCCCCAATATTGGATTGGGACAGCCAGCAGGATTAGGGAAGTAATTGTTTCCCTGTACTTGGCACTGGTGAGGCCATACCTCAAATATTGTGTTCAGTTTTGGGCCCCTCAGTACAAGAAAGACATTGAGATGCTGGAGTGTGTCCAAAGGAGGGTGATTAATCTGGTGAACAGTCTAGACCACAAATCTTAAAAGAAGCAGCTAGGGGAAACAGGGTTGTCTAGCCTGGAAAAAAGGAGGTTGAGGGGAGACTTTGTTGCTCTCTACAACTACCTGAAAGGAGGCTATATTAATGCAGGTGTTGGTCTCTTTTTCCAAGTAACAAGTAACAGGACAAGATAAAATTGTCTCAAGTTGTGCTAGGGCAGGTTTAGACTAGATGTCTGCAAAAATTTCTTCACTGAAAGGCTTGTCAAGCATGGAAAGAGGCTGCCTAAGGAAGTGGTCGAGTCATCAGCCCTGAAGGTATTTAGAAGTCCTGTATCTGTGGTACTTATGGATGTGGTTTCATGATGAACTTGGTAGTGGTAGGTTTATTGTTGGACTTGATCTTAAAGATTCTTTTTCCAACCTAAAATATTCTGTGATTCTGTGTAATTTGCATGTAGAAATCTACTCCTTGAGTAGTTTTCTTTTATGCTGCAGAATAAAGGTGGTTGGTGACACGGTCATGGGGTGAATGACAGCTTAAGTGTATTATAGTATAAATAAATAATAGCTGTAATCTTTAAGGCAGAAAAATGACAGTTATTGTTTTGCTCTGTGGGGTTAGCATTCATTATGTACTGCATTTGAGAACTACTGAATTCTATAGCTAGTAAAGTAGGCAGGGTAAATTACTTCTCAAAATGGTTTTATTCAAATGCATCACTTTCATTTAAAATACTTTCTTACAAGCTGCCAACTCTTGGTAAGGGAAAACTCATGTAAGAGATAAATAACTGGATAAATGTTATGCGAATGACAACAGTATGTGACTTCTTGTGAATAGATCTTTAATGACAGTAGAAGAATAGTTAGCTTTTGCAGAAGTAACAAACTTTGTCTTGGAATTTTCCTCCATATCTTGAATTGCAGTGAATGAGCTTGTTCTATGATATACGTAACAATATCCTGAGAGAAGATAGTAGTGTCTACTAGATCACATGCCAATTTCAGAATACTCGTTTCAGAATGCTACAAATCAGATTAGCCAGCGTATCTTTAACAAATCATTTCACCTCTCTGTGCCTTTTTTCTCCTTATACTACATTTTTTCCTCTGCCTGAATGATAAAAGCTTTGCTAAGGCATTTAGTTATTTAACTACAATGTGGAAAGTGTCTGCAATAAGCATTCAGATCAGGTAGTATCTTTGAGCATAAAGAGGAAAATTAATATCCTGTCTACAAATAATTGTATTTCAATAAGTTCTTGCTGAAACTGCCCTCTTCTATGACCGCTTCATCCACTGACAGCAGAACAGGTGACCAAAGAAACTCACTGATTTTTAAAGAAAAAAATTTGATCTTGTTTTTCTCAAATTATTTGATTTTCAGCAACACTAAAGCAGTGTTATATGCTTAAAATCTCTGAAGGCAGTTGATATTATAATGTAAGAAGAAATAGCTAATATATTTACTTAGTCAAGCATGTACAACCTCCTTTGCTGTTCTGTGCTTGAAAAAGATGTAAATAGAGAGACTGGAAAGGAGGAGGAGGGATGCAGTTAAGCTGAGAGGTACCTAGTTAAAAGAAGAGTATTTGCAATAAGGTCCTGCAAGGCAGATGTCCAGTTCAGGACACACTCATTCTAATCACTCAACATGTTGTTTGTATATGCCATCATCTGTAGACCTGTCATTTCTCTAGAAATCCCAAGATATACTCATTATGCTATAGAAAATCCCATTAGTCATATTAGTAGGATAGCTTGGAAAATATAGGCAATGGTACTGCATGTCAGGTTTTGTATTGTATGTATCTGAATGTTGTTAACAATATTTTAACCTGAGAAAAACCTTAAAAAACTACATAAATCATATTTATAATATTGATAGTCCTATTTTCTTCCCCAACATTTGAAACTGAAAATAAAATAGAGAATTTTATTGCCACAAGAATAGGAAAAAACATCTGGAATTCCTTATTTAAACCAGTCTCTCTTTCTACCTACACTGCAGAGCTGTCTTTGAGCAGAGGTATGGCCAGGTCTTTATGTATTAGAGAAGGAGTCTTATGAGAAAAAATATAGGATTATGATCTATTTTATGTACTCTTATCTGACTGATACAATCACAACTAGGTTGGGTTTGGGTTTTTTTGTCAAACTCATTACTACTGCATTTTACAAATGAAGCATCTGAAGTACTTTTGCTCAATAGGGAGCAACCATTATTAAGACTTCTATTTAGTCTTACTGGTGCAAAAAAAAATCAGATTTTTACTGTGAATGGAACCAGTTTTGTTGTCTTAGAATTTGGTTGCCTAAATATTTATTGGTGGATATTCATCTGCAATGTTTAATGGATAGGATAAATTTTGTGTCAGTATAGATATCCTTATCCTGGAACAGTCTTGGAAATTCAGGCATGGATATTTTACCTTGCAAAGTAAGCAAGGTAAATGTATTGGTCATGATACTGGTATTGCAAATGTGCCATCCTAAACTTCTGTAGAATGCTGTTGGTTAATAAAGAAAGGAAATGCTATCTTTGAGTCATTCTTGCATTACCTCCCTCCCTTACCTTTGGAAAAGATAGGAGGCAGCTTTCTTGGGAAACTATAATTAGTGCACTATGATTGTTCTTTTTTTTTCCAAATTTGATTGCCCAGTCCTATAATGTTCTCTGCAAATCTCGTTGCAAAAGAGAAAAATTTATATTGTCTTCTTTGATTGTCTTATTTCTGCTATAACATTCCTGAGAATAATAAGTTCTATTCCACAGTGAAAACATAGGAGTTTAGTTATGCCGCTCTAAGGAAGTAGACTGTTGACTGAAAATATCAATCTGACAAACTTGATATGTGTGTCAAATTCCACAGCTTAATGCAGTAATCAGCAGATTCTGAGAAAAAGCGTGTATCTCAAATTCAAGTGAATGAGAAACTGGAAGGAACAGAAATGTCTTTGTTGTTTAGAGAAGTCCTATTTTGGATGGGTGTAGGTGTGGCATAGCCTCTGAAGGCTGCAGAGTTGGACTCCCTCTATTACTTACTGACTCTTACCTCCTGAATTATTTTTTTCATAATTACTCATGCACTGTGGACACGTATGACAAATCAAATTCAGTTTCCCAAAGTACAATATGTAGAGAAAACTCTGTATCTAGCACTGTGGGTACATAAAATAGGGAAATTGTTCTGTTGGCATTAACCACCGAAATTCCAGCTCAGGTTACCTATGAGTATCTAAATACATTTTTGAATCAGAGACACTATAAGAGGAGTCAGTCTCCTATCTTTTGGCCTTCACTCAACAAAAAGCTTAAAAAATGTACTAGCCCAGGTAGGTTGTACAAAGTAAGAGATGATAGCATGAATCCTCATAGCAATAGTTTCCCTTACGTTGTTTCCTAAATCCACAATTGCCAGAAAAAGTTTGTCCACAACTTTGCATAAAGAATCCTAGAATCACAGAACGGTTTGGGTTGGATGGTATCCTAAAGTTCATTTAGTTCCAACCCCTTGTTATTTACAGGGATGCTCCTCACTAGATCAAGCTGCTCAAGGCCCTATCCAACCTGGCCTTAAACACTTCAGGGAGGGGGCATTTACAACTTTCCTGGCCAACCTGTTCCAATGCCTCACCATCCTCATTGTGTTTCTTCCTAATGTCTAATCTAAATCTCCCCCCTTGAAATTTATAGCCATTCCACCTCGTCCTATCACTAGGTGCCCTTGTAAAAAGTCCCTCCCAGCTCGTAGGCATTATTTAGGTTCTGGAAAGGCCACTATATGGCCTCCCCGGAGCCTTCTCTTTTTCACGCTGAATAACCCCAACTCTCTCAGCCTTTCCTCATAGCAGAGGTGCTCCAGCCCTAGTGGCCTTCCACTGGACCTGTTCCAACATTGTCTTCTTATGTTGGGGATTCCAGAACTGGACACAATATTCCAGGTAGAGTCTCACAAGAGCAGAGTACAGAGGCCCTCAACCTGCTGGCCACGCTTCTTTTGATGCAGACAAGGATGTGGTTGGCCTTCTGGGCTGTGAGTGCACATTGCTGGCTCATGTCAAGCTTCTCATCAATCACCACAAGAAGAAAGCAAGCTATTTACCTAATCACAGTGCATAAAGCTGACTATGCATGAAATCTGTGCAGAATGGAGTCCAAAGTGAATCACTGTGCTGGAGATGCATCAGTCTCTGTTGCTGGTATAGAACAAAACTAATAAAAATCTTGAAAACATTTTTCAAAGTTTCTTATATATCTTATCATTTGTGACTTATTTTATTTTTTTTTTAAAAGGCATCATTCTTCCCCTCGTTTTCGTCTCCAATCCAAAAATAAAAGTTTTATACAAAAACTACAAATATTATGAAGGTACCTCACAAAAGCATCCGTGCTGGAAACCATTTGTCTTGCAGGTCTTACAAGATGTCATCAGCAAATATTGTCTGACTTTTAGTTCACTAATCATGTAGTTCTAGTCTTCCCTCAGGTTAAGTTACTGAGTGCAGAAAATCTTTAATATTAGTTTTGATAGTGATTTTAAGTAAACTATTTACAATAAAAAAAATAAGTTGCAAACCTACATGATATTTTCAGTACTTTTTATCTTTCAAAATAAACAGACTCTTGTTTAACTGTCTGTTGCAGAACAACCATCTTCAATCTTCTTTCTTTGCTCCTCTGTATTTAAAATGTGCTGATGTAGTTCATAACTTTTCATTTAAAATCTTGTCCTATATGCTTAAAGAAAGGTCTTTTATTTTTAATACTGCATTTCAGGCATGGGCATTAATATCCTCTGAATAAAATAAATGAAGTCTCGTATCTGTAAATCAGTTCTCAATTCTATTTTTAAAATTAAATAGCTTTGTGTGTGGTCACACTCTCTTTAGACAAATATTGACTAATGACTGACACAGTAGGTCATGACTAATGAGAAAATATAAAAGTAACTGTACATTTAGAATATTGCCATGCAAGAAGAATGTTTGTGACTATTTTAAAGAACTATGAATTTTATCTATAAAATCCTTATAAGAGAGGAGAAATTATAAAATTGATAAATTTATGCAGTATTTCCAGTGATAAAAAGGAACTATCTAGATGGTGATACATCTTCTGATAATGCTGGCAAACTCATTAGTGTACTGTGATATCCATTATACAGAACATCATAGAGATGAAAGCTATTAAATGAGAAAATGGTATTGAGTTCTGTCTTAGTAAAGGAACTATGATTTATTACTCAAACTGATATAAGTAAAATGATGCGTAAGTTGTACTTATGATGCATAGTTGGAAAGTTCTAAGCCTTGCTTTAGTATAAGTCAGCACTCTGCCAGTTGCTTCAATGACAGAGCAACTGTACCATCTAAAAGTTAGTTTCAGCCTAAGCACATTTGTTGACTCTAATAGACTTCTGTTGAACAGGATGAAAATGCAAAGAAAGGAGGATGGAAACTGCTAGTAAATTGGACTGCACAAATCACATCGACAATTGCCTGACAGTGTGATATTCAAAGGTTCATCCTTTAAGGAGACTTAAAAATTGTCAGTGCAGTACTGCTAGTTGAGTCTCACAGTATTTCCTTTAATCAGAAAACAGTGTTTTCATCCTTCTTTCCATATGGAATGATCTATACCTATTAAATATCTTCAGTTTGTTACTGTCTTTCTTTAATTTTGCTTTTTCCATCAGTATCAAGCATCTTTTTGCTGATAACCCTTCCTATTGCTCTCTGAATGACCAGTAGAAAATATCTGGTACTCAGATTTTCAACTTCTTCTGTGAAGTACTGTGTAGTTGTACTACTACTGTAGTAGTATTGTTCCTGTCTTGTCGAATACTTGGAAAACGTGCTTTCAGTGCCTGAGTATTTTCCAAATACTCACCATCTCCAGAAACGTAGTAGCAATCTGCAGTTGCTATGCAATACTTGTCACTCAATATGATTTTTATTTTTCTTAGCATCAAGTGTTGAATTTCATTGAGTTGTAGAGCTTTGTTCTTTAACTTTCCATTTTACACTCATTATTTTAGTCTCTCTGTACAGAAACTTAGCTGACAAACCTCAACTGCAGTTGCATACTCTGTGTTTAGGTTTCACCTGACTTTCTGCCTCCAGGTATATAGACTTTATCCAGCTTTTAATACTAGCTTTACAATCTTGTGGAGTTGTTGTTTGATGTTCATTTAAACAAAACTAAATTTTTCCATTTCTTTCTCTTATACTATAATAGGAAAATTATCATTTGTGTCACTTACTTCTTGTGGTCTGATGATCAATCCTGAAATAAATTATTTTTTCTCCAGTCCATACTATTCCATTTCTGAATACTTTAGAATTGTCTGGAGACTTCCATGCAATGCAGCAAAGACTTTTATACATGTTGGTAGGCATTTGTGTGTTACCTGGGGAGGCTGTGTCTTCCTTGCTGTATGAGGCATAATTTTTGACTGTTCAGTTATTTTATTCTCACCTTGCAGTGCAATGAGTCATAGCAGAAGTGTACAGTCATCAGTAGCACTTTTTAAAAAGTGTCATTAGACATTTTCTAATGGTTCATTATCTGAGTACTTATCCATCCCCTTTAATTGTAGAATCATTCCATTGCAAAACTCCACAGTCAGAAGCTCCTCTAACAGCTGAGTGTTTTCTCCACTTTAGCTGTCAAGGGTCTAAGCAGCATGGGCTTCTAGCTGTGCTTCAGTCCTCTACTGAAGCATTCTCACATTCTAATTAAAGTAGCATTTTCTAAAATATGTCCTTGGTTAACAGTTCTCTGTACTCTGGCAAATGTTTCTTGTATGTTTTTGATCATTTTCCATGCTGTTTCAGTGTGCACACATTCTCTCAAAGATTCACAGACCTCAGCAAGGTAGGAGTAAGGTTGGAGAGAATGCACTGTTTTTTGAAATCCATGGGTAGCTTGTATATTCTTTGCCCTGGCCTTGCTCTTAGAGGGCACAATACTCATAATTTTTTTGCTAATTAAGACAGAACTCCTACCACATATGTGCATATGCCATATGAATGTGTATACAGACTGATTTCGATCATATGCCTTTTGTGATCCTCACTCAGATTTCATACTCGTAAATGCTGTTTTCATTACCAATCTCTGCTGCATTCAGACTATTTGAAATTTGCTGCTGTTCTGTAATACTACTGTTGTCACATCCCAACTTGCTATAAATGTTATTTGAATACTGAAAATTGAGGTAAGAGCAATTTGTAGAGAAAGTTTCCTGGCCTTTCAATAAGCAGAAAAATTGGGGGGAAAAAAATCCCAAAGCAAAGGTAGGGGATTTTGATCAACAGAGTTATCTTTACTCATAGACAAAAAATTTATCTGCAGTTTGGAAAGACAGACAATACTATTAAATGGAGACTTTTTGTTAAGACACATATAAAGCATACACAGGAAATTTTTTTCAGATTTATCTTGACTATTTCTTCAAATTTGTAGATTTCATGTTGCTAAAAATTATTCTGAGTTCTTGTAATCACAAAACTATCTGTTTTTCTGGAATAAGGTTTTTGTTTGTTTGTTTCATTTTCTGTAGCATGTAATGTGAACACAAAACAATCTGACACAGCATTTATGGAAACAATAGATATAATTGAAGCAGTGGCTAGGGAGTGTGACACAAAAGTCTATAGAACAAACCAGGTGGTTCAGAGGACTAAACATCTCCATATACCATGGAGTTTTTTCCATCTTCTAGCTCTTGTCTGGCACCATTGGATTAATGTCCACTAAGACGTGTATTGCATTAGGTTACCTCCTGGACCTTGCATTGTTTGGTTTCATCCAGAAAGAGAAAAGAATGATACATGCAATGGTTTGTGTTGTCTGAATATTTTCTAAAAAATGGTTTAAAATACAGTTGCTTTATCAACAGTTGCATTCCTAAAGCACACTTCAAATCCTAACAAAAAACACTAAGATAGATGCATCCACTTAGGAAAAAAGTCCCCAAACTAAAAAAAAATATGGAATTATCATGTTCCACTATCAGACTGGAAATCCAAATCGGAGTTTGTTATCTATTAACTTTCTGTTGTCATTGTGAGATCTTATCAAAACCTATGTAAAAGGAGATCAGCCCCCAAGGTATGCATTATGCAACACTACTCAAGGAGGCAAAGGAGCCTAGCAGCTTTATGCTAGCTCGTTAATAATTTCAACTTGCTTGTCTAGGTAAGAAATTAACACAAAAGTCAACCTATTCATCATAGAATTTACATGGCCAAGAAAGTTTCTTGTACTAATAGACCAAGTCAATGCAGGTAAAATAACTCTTCTCTGAATCTTACTATTGCCTTTGTGTATTTCTGCATTCTAATTTCAATATGTTCTTGAGCAGTCCTGCACCTGTCTGCTGATTCAAATGAAAGTATAAATATTCTTGTAACTATTCTGCAGCGTTTGTACAATGTTGGCAAAAAAAACCAAAAGGAGTTGTGTTTTTTAGAATTGTTCACGTGAAACTGAACTCTTAAGACTGTTAGAACTGTGTTGATGTTGTAGGAGCTAGATCACTAAATAAACCACTAGAAGCTTGCTTTTAATTTTTAGTAGTTAGGTTTCACCCAAGAAATTTGAAATTTCCTTTTGATCACAAAAGTAAAATATGACTTAGGAAACAAAAAAACTATTCTTAATAAATTAAAACTTTTCAGTTAAAGGAATTCACCACAAGAGTTCAGTCAGTCTAAATACAGAATATATATATATATATATTAAATTATGGATCTTCATCTGTTTTTAAAAACTGACTTATACTCTTCAGAGCAAACAGGTTTTTTTCCCATCAGACTCTATCTTTCCCCCCCTCTAAAAAGTGTTACTTCATTTCTGTTTTAATTGCTTTGTCAATATTTTGAGGAACAACAGGATAAAGCTCTTAGAATTTCATAGTTTAAGCACAGAACCATTTGAGGTTTAATGCATATTTCTAATCTACAGTAAGGAAAGATAATATTCCTCTGGTTATTAAATAATCCATGTACATTTCTTTTCAGACTAGAGCCTTTTATTAGCTGAATAGAACACTGTCATGTCTTCAGGCAACTTGTATTATATATTCAGTGACTGTAGTTTAAGCTAAAACATCACGATTAACTTCTCCAAAACAGCCTAAGGGATTAAATCTTATTATATTCAGGATGAAAAATTTCACTGGGGTCTGGATCCCTAGACCCCTTAGGTGTGTTTAAAATACTAGCCAAAATTTTCATATTATGAAAATCAGCTGAAGAAAAAAGTTACCTTAATGGTTCCAACTTTATCGCTTATGTGGTTTCTCAGACATAACTGATAAATTGCAACTTGAAATATCTATTTTTCCTTTAGTGTCAGCTAACTATTCAATCGACCCTTTCTGCCACCACTAGGAAAGTTTGCACAAATCAGGAATTAAATAGAACTACTTGAGATAGATGTAAACTACAACTCCAGCTTAGCTATATTTGTCTTGTGATAACACTCATGAAAACACTAGAATATAGTAGGGAGAATTTTCATAACTTGGTTTGAATTTGATAGAGCTGATATGTTTAAAATGAAACTGATGTTTGAATTTTAAATGTGAAAAAGTCTCCAGAAAGATGAACATATCTAAAAATCACATATTCTGCTAAGTGAGCAAGTGTAAAGGAAAGTGTTAGTCCTTAGGTTTTTACCAATTACACTGCCCAATATATATTTTTATCAGCTCTCCATGATATTGTGATCTGTGTTCTGAAAAAGCTGTTAGGCTGACACATTCTAAATACTTCTCTGAAGGTGAATGGGGATTAGCTTCTGATGTAAACAAGGGAGTCTCCTAGCTTTTCAGTCCCTTAACATCTACAGGTTTTTACCAATATGTTATTAATAATACTCTTTTTGTAAGCAGCAGTTGTTCTGTGGTGAAAATTCCTAAACTGTGTAGAAGGATGAGTTTTAAGATATTTTAGTTTTATTAGACAAGAAATGTAATACCAGCAAAAATTTAAAATGTGGAGGAAAAAAAATTTAATATTTTGTGCAATCTTACTCATATAAGAACATCTAGGCAATGGTAAATATTGGTATTATTGTGGAATTGAAGCTATTAAATTTAGTTTAGGAATAATTGATTAGGGCATAATTTAATGGAAAAATAAAATTTTCGTCACTAGATATATTCTCGTTATGTATGATTTTTTCCTGCTGCTGCAATCTTGAATTGTTTACACATAAGTAAGCATAGAAGCCTGAACTTTCAGATATACCAGATAGTCCTCTTATGATTTGGCAGAATAAAACACTAAAAATAAATATAATTTGTCATCAAAGACTCCAATACCAATGTACAGTGTACTGATACTGAAAATTTACATAATTTTTGTTGCTAAAGATAATTATCATATATTATATTTCATTTAATCTATGTTCTGAAGAAAAGCTTTAGGAGACATTTCATTTCACACTATATCCCTTTGGCAGCAAGAGATCTGAGTACAGCTAACCTAACATAACCCAAATGATAATGATTTTTCCAATTTATATGTATAAAAATATGATGAAGTTGTCAGAAATGCAATTAACACTCTGACTTACAAGCCATTTCATGTTCACTGAGGTCTAATTCAACAGCTTACATTCCTTTCACTTTTCTTTGTAAGTGAAGTCATAGGGTACTGTTGTTTATCCAGAATAAAAAATAAAAAGAAAATAAAACTTGATAGAACACACAAAATGAGGTGTTCTACATTGTAGCGATTGAGGCAAGGACCCCATTTTAAGATGACAAACAAAATCCCTTTATTAAGCACAATCAATCCCTTTTATACCCCTGCCCCACTAAGGCAGTGCTTTTCCACTTGCCCAAATAGCTCAGTTATGCTTTCTTGTTTTCCAACCTTACAAAGTCTGTTTTTAGCCCAATTATCTACAGCTCTTAGCAACAACCAGGGTCCTGTGGTCTCCTCTCTTCTGTACCCCATGGTCCCCTGCCTACCTGGGTAATAATGTGTTTATTGGTTCTGGTTAATAAATCGCCACCTGGCCCCACACTACATGGTTTTATTTTTTTCTAAATTAGACAAGTTTGCTGTTGACACTGTTGACGCTTCATCTGGGACTTGATCCTCAACAATATTTCTCCCTATTTTCATATGGAGAAAGAACATTTGTGGTGTTGTAAATCTAAGCACAGATTTCATGAAAACAATGATAAGGCCACAGCTTTTATCCTCATGAAATGGTGATCTTCACACAATGAAATTTCTTTTTTAACAATTTATTACACTGTTAACACTGAGAACAGTTAGAATGCTACACAATATTCAATAAGCGGTATTATGGTTCAGCACAGGGCTAGTTATCCATATGTCTTTCCATTTCTAGGAAGATATGCACTGTCCTGACAGTTCAACACATTATATCAATTGTTATGAGTCACCTACTAGATGATCTCCTTTGCTCTGTAGTTTCTAAAGCATTGCAAACTTTGTAGTTTCTGAAGCACTGCATGCTTTGTTTGCCCTTGCTCTTTTCATTGAGACTGTGTGATGTGGTGGCTTTCCACCATTTCTGGTCACAGAAACACTAACATGAACTAACATGATTATCTTTAAGGACTTTTAGGTCAACATTATGTAGCACGTTTCATATACTGCAGTCCTATAACTGCCTCATTTTTATCTAGCTGTCCTGTAACGGACATTTTTTTATTAAGTAATGTAGAACATGCATGTGAAAGAGATTGCTTCTGTCATTGCCTTGTGTTGTGATTTTTTTTCCAATCACTTGATTAATTTAAAAGAGTTCAATCTGTTCCATAAATCTTGGCATTTGCACTTACATTTTTTCTTTCTTTATTCCCTTCTTCCTTCCTTTCTTCCTTCCTTCCTTTCTTCTTTCCTTCCTTCCTTCGTTTTTTCCTTCACACACAGAATCACACAGAATCACACAGAATCACACAGAATCACACAGAATAACCAGGTTGGAAGAGACCCACTGGATCGTCAAGTCCAACCATTCCCACCAATCCCTAAATCATGCTCCTAAGTACCTCATCCACCCTAACCTTAAACACCTCCAGGGACAGCGACTCAACCACCTCCCTGGGCAGACTGTTCCAATGTCTAACCACCCTCTCTGTGAAGAATTTTTTCCTAATCTCAAGCCTAAATCTCCCCTGGCGGAGCTTGAGGCCATTCCCTCTCATCCTGTCCCCTGTCACATGGGAGAAGAGGCCAGCACCCTCCTCTCCAAAATCTCCCTTCAGGTAGTTATAGAGAGTAACAAGGTCTCCCCTCAGGCTCCTCTTCTCCAGGCTAAACAATCCCAGCTCTGTCAGTCTCTCCTCATAAGATTTGTTCTCCAGCCCCTTCACCAGCTTTGTTGCTCTTCTCTGGACTCCCTCCAGAGCCACAACATCCTTCTTGTGGTGAGGGGACCAGAACTGAACACAGTACTCGAGGAGGTGCGGTCTCACCAGTGCCGAGTACAGAGGGAGAATAACCTCCCTGGAACTGCTGGTCACACCGTTCCTGATACAAGCCAAGATGCTATTGGCCTTCTTGGCCACCTGGGCACACTGCTGGCTCATGTTCAGTCGGCTGTCAACCAACACCCCCAGGTCCTTCTCCTCCTGGCAGCTTTCCAGCCAGGCTTCTCCTAGTCTATACCTCTGCTTAGGGTTGTTGTGCCCCAAGTGCAGGACCCGGCATTTGGCCTTGTTAAACCTCATGCCATTGGTCTCAGCTCAGCAGTCCAGCCTGTTCAGGTCCCTTTGAAGAGCCTCCCGACCCTCTAGCAGATCCACACCTCCACCCAGCTTAGTGTCATCTGCAAACTTGCTAAGGGAGCGCTCAATGCCTTCATCCAGGTCGTTGATAAAGACATTAAACAGGACTGGACCCAGGACTGAGCCCTGGGGAACCCCACTTGTAACTGGCCTCCAGCTGGATTTAAGGACTGAGCCCTTGGGAACCCCACTTGTAACTGGCCTCCAGCTGGATTTAAGGACTGAGCCCTGGGGGACCCCACTTGTAACTGGCCTCCAGCTGGATTTAACTCCTTTTACCACCACCCTCTGGGCCTGGTCATTCAACCCAGGAGAGTGTGCACCCATCCAGGCCAGAGGCCAACAGTTTCCAAAGCAGAATGCTATGAGAAACTGTATCAAAGGCTTTACTGAAGTCCAGGAAGACCACATCCACAGCCTTTCCCTCGTCCAAGAGTTTAGTTACTCCATCACAGAAGGTGATCAGATTACTCTGGCAAGACCTGCCTTTCATGAACCCATGTTGACTGGGCCTGATCAGCCGGTTCTCTTGCAAGTGCTTCTTGATAGCACTCAAGATCACCCGCTCCATGACTTTCCCCAGTTCCGAGGTCAGACTGACAGGTCTGTAGTTTCCCGGATCCTCCCTGCGCCCCTCCTTATAGATGGGCACGACATCAGCCAGCCTCCAGTCCAGTGGAACCTCCCCAGTCATCCAGGACTGTTGGAAGATGATGGAAAGGGGTTTGGCCAGCACATCTGCCAGTTCCCTCAAAACTCTTGGGTGGACTCCATCCGGCCCCATAGACTTGTGGGCATCTAGCTGGGCAAGCAAGTTTCTAACCACCTCCTCTTGGACCTTGGGAATCTCATACTTCTCTTCCAACCCCTGGGAACAATTTTCCTTGCTGTTAAAGACTGAGGCAAAGTAGGCATTGAGTACTTCAGCCTTGTCTTCATCCCCTGTTACTCTTGTTCCCTCTGCATCTACTAGGGACTGGAGATTCTCCCTAGCCCTCCTTTTGCTGTTGATGTATTTGTAGAAAGACTTTTTGTTGTCTTTCACAGTCTTGGCCAGTCGCATTTCTAGTTGGGCCTTAGCCCTCCTGACTTTTTCCCTGCACATTCTCACTTTCTCCCTATAGTCCACCCAGGATGCCTGCCCCTTCCTCCAGAGGTCGTAGACCCTCCTCTTCCTATTGATGTCTCTTAGGACCTCACTACTCAACCATGCTGGTTTCTTACCCCAACGGCTACTTTTCCGGAACTTGGGGACGGCTTTCTCCTGAGCTGCTAGGAGTTCCTTCTTGAAGAGCACCCAGCCATCATGGACACCTTTGCCTTCAAGGAGCGCCTCCCACAGGACTTTTCCGACCAGCCTTCTGAACAGCCCAAAGTCTGCTCTCTGAAAGTTGAGGGCAACTGTTCTGCTAACCTCCTTCTTCATTTTACCCATCAAAATACCTTCCTGCCCGTGGGCTCCTCTGATTTTCACCCACAGGCACTCAGTCCCATCCTGACCGTAGTCCAGTTCGAGGGGATCAATGCCCTCTCTAACACAGAGGGCTACCCTGCCTCCTCTTCTGCCCTTCCTATCCTTCCTGAAGAGTTTATACCCCACCATGGGTACGCTCCAGTTGTACGAGTCATCCCACCACGTCTCCGCAATGGCAATGACATCACAGTCTCCTTGCCCTACCACAGCTTCCAGCTCCTCCTTCTTATTTCTCATGCTGTGTGCATTAGTGTAAATGCACTTCAGCTGGGCAGGTGAAGCTACAGCCTTCGTAATAGGGCTTCTCCCCAACCGAGCGGTCCTTGACTTAACTAAGGCCACAGTGCCAGTTTGCTGCCTACCATCCTCAGCTACACTCACCCCCTCTTCCTTAGTGGTGATATACTGGCAGGCATCGCCAGCACACCACCCCTTTGCCACTGAAGTCTCACCTCCAGGCTCACTCCCATCCTGCCTGGCCTCCATCCCCTCCCCCCTCACATCTAGTTTAAAGCTCGATTTATGAGCTTAACTATGTTTTTGGTGAGGGCTTTTGTCCCCTTAGGAGACAGGCGTGTCCTATCCCTAGTAAGAAAGCCTGGGGGTGCGTGGGCCTCCCCATGATTAAAGAACCCAAAGCCCCTCTTCTCACACCAGTCCCTAAGCCATTCATTAACCAGTTTCTTATTCCTCATTTCATGCTCCTGATTCCTTAGTATTGGGATGGAGTTGAATATTACCTGTGCCCCAGAGCCCTCGATCATTCTCCCAAGTCTCTTGAAGTCCCTTTTAATGGCTTTGGGCCTTCTATGTTCTATTTCTTCATTACCAGTTTGAAAAACTAAGAGTGGGTAGTAGTCCGTGTCTTTGACCAGGGAAGGGAGCTTTCTAGTAACTTCCCTCCCTGATGCTCCCGGCAAGCAGCAGACCTCCCTATGGAGCGGGTCCGGTCTACAGATGGGACCCTCCATACCTTTGAGAAGGGAATCCCCCAAGACAATCACCCTCCTCTTCTTTTTAACCGAGGATGTTTTTAGGGCTGTGGGAGGATGATGGAGTTTTGGAAACATTTCTAGGCTGTGGGTGCAGCCCTCTTCACCTTTAGGGCTTGGATGCACCCTCAGCACCTCATATTTGTTCCCCAGAGAGATCTGGGGGTTAACTGCCTGGGTGGGGGGAGCAGGTTTCCTTCTCCGGACAGGAACCTGCTGCCATTCCCCATCTCTGTCTCTCCCGGCCCTACAGCTTACTGGTGGGTGCTGCTCAGCTTCACTGGCTCCAGCAGCCTGTGAGAGGGTCCTGCTCCACTCATCTATCTCCTTCTCACACTCCCTGATGGACCTCAGTCTTTCCACTTCTTTCCTCAGCTCTTCCACCATATGCAGCAGTTCCCCTACCCGAGCACAGCTTCCACAGGAGGAGCCAGTGCCAGAGGCGTGAGCCACTGTGGGAGGGGGGCACTGACTGCAGCCCAGGGTCTGGGAAGCTGCATGTGCCCACCGGGGCTCCGTCTGGGTGGCAGCCTCCACCACACTTGTTGCGTTCTTAGTCGTTCATCGGGTATCCACCATTTCCCTCAATCTTTTCTGACCGTGCTCCAGCCCTTCCCTGCTCGCCCTGCCCACTCAAACTGCCGCTCAAACTGCCTTGTTTAATATGTCCCGCTCCTCTTCCCCTGTGCTCCCTAAGGGCCCTTTAAATCCCCCGCGGAAGCTTCCGGGACCGCCCCCTCCCGTCAGGCACCGCGCGGGAGGGGCCGTTGAGCCCCGAGCCCAGCGCCGACCTCCCGGTCGTATTTTTTTAGGGGTTTTCCCCTTTCAGGGAAGCACCTAGTAGCCTATGGGCACCCCTACTACAGAACTCACCATCCTGTCGCTGGATGCAGCTGAATTTCCTTCTTTCCTTCCTTCTTTCCTTCTTTCCTTCCTTCCTACTTTGAAGGTGCATCTGGAGCTTATGAGGAGAGTGAATGTTCAGTATTATTTTTCTTCAAAGAAGCACGTCATGTGGCATATGGAAAAGAACAGGATGGTTAAAATCAGGTTACATAGCACTTTTCTGCAAGGTTTTGATCTTGTGGTGCTTGGATGAAACAGTATCCCTTCCACCTTTTCCAGGGAAATTAATAAAAAGGCAGAAAGATCTTGAATGGAATCCCAAAGGGAAGATCACTTTGATGGCAAGACCACTTGGTTGGCAAGATCACTAATGGAAATACAGTTTTCAAGTTTATCTATGTGCTGGATTCACATATCTCCCAGAAAAGAGCACACCCTCCTGCCAAGAAGTACTTTTCTCTGTGGGTGCTATATTTATTAAAATTTGCTAAGTTTTAGTGTTTGTCTAATGAAAAATTTGTGATGTCCAATGATTTTTTTCTGAAGCTTAATTTGTAGATCACTTCTCCAAACATAAATGACTGAAGCACCAGCCATGTCTTCTATGCACATATCCATGAACACCTATTTCTACTATGTAATTATTGAGTTGAATAGTCAAACACTTACAGTTACGAAATGCATTAAGTGTGGGCATAGACTTGTTGAAGTTTTTGGCTTTGTGTGAAATAATTAAATATTCATTTAATCAGAAAAAGTATAAGGAAGGCTTTATTGCCTGCTGGTTAGGCACGAATAATAATTGCATTCTAGTCTTTTGCTTCAATAATACCTTAATACAAAATTCTTTAATATGAAACCCATAAGCATTCATTGGAAAAGGAATTGTAACTCAGGTCTCTCCTGTTACAAGGCTACAGTAATTTTCATTACTTCAGTCTATTTCTGATACAATAAATATTTAATTACAGGTGCATAATGAAAATTTCAACAAAGCAGAATTAGAAAGCCCATTCTCTATCTTTGAAATGCTCTGTAGTTAGTTGGTAAGCATATATACATTAAGAGTTAGGTGACTCATGCACAAAAAAATATTTGAGTTAGTTTCCCCATCTCATGCATAATGCAGTTTTTTCATTCTGATCCTGAAATTGCTTCAGTGTATATGCAAAACAAATTATCATGAAGTCCATCTAATAATAACAACTAGTTAATAATAGTCAGTGAGGTGTGAAGTATGTAGCCACTCCAGTTTTATGCAGTTTTTTTTGTTAATAAAAAAGTAGGGAACTGTACCTCACAAATGTCAATGCAAGGGATAAAAACTCAAAAGCTAGTCAGGCTACCTTCAAACAGTAAAATAAAGACTGTAAGCATATATTCTTCACTTATCTTCCTTTATCTTCCTCTCTTTCACCCTTTCTACTCAACCTTGTACAAACGCTTTTTTCAAGGACCTTTTTTTGCAAAGTTTCATAAGATTAAGGTTTTGACATCAATGGATTCACCTCAAGGATTGAGGTATACATTTGGGCAGTGGTTAAATATTTATCCATGCTGATTTTTAAAGCTCACTTAATTGCAAGATACAAAATAAAAGGAAAGAATGCCTATTTGTCCACGATATGAAGTGCATTTCAGTTAGTTTCTTAAGCACTTCTGTTTTGTAACAGCTTGCTCCGTTGTCTTTAACTAAGCTATGCTGTTTCTTGCAGTTAGATAAGAAATTAGATATTTGGCTGAATCAGGACCATAAATCTTAAAAGAAATTTAATATTGTTGTCATTGACTAAGCAGTTGATTGTTACTCAATGAGCATTAATTGTATTTTTTATGCTGATAGTGATACACTTTATGAAGATAATTAAAAAAGAGATTCAATTTTCATTATGCCCTTAAGTATCTTCTCTTCTCAATCCAGATTAGATTTAATAGAGCTATTTGCATGCACATTTGCTTGATTTGGAGGTTTGGCATGCAAACAAATTGACATTGTTAAAGTTAGTGAATAACTTACCCTGTATTTGTTTATTTTACTGACCTACTTTCAGCAGTATAACAAGCCTTTTATCTAAGCGCTAACCTTGAATCAATAAGTTTAGTACTGTAGTTATCATAGAAGACTAAACAATACAGTGTTTAAGGGGCTTTCACTGGATTTATTTTTTATTGTTATATGTTTTTAAATGACAAATCAATGTTTGGGTGCTAAAGCACAGAACGAAATCTTCTCTAAATAAATGTGTAAGATCAAACCGAAATAAAAAAGGCAGTTTGTGTTTGAGTTTAACAAGCAGAATAATTTTTAAAACAAAAATTTACAGTTCTCTCAGAAACAATTATGCAATGTTTTTATGACAATAGTTTAAAGAAATAGCATCGATGTGGCAAGTTTATGATGAAAAAGTAATAAGATATCCATACATCTCAGCTGTACAGAAATACTTTAGACCT
The DNA here is from genome assembly GCA_033459285.1 of Clamator glandarius. Taxonomy (NCBI): domain Eukaryota; kingdom Metazoa; phylum Chordata; class Aves; order Cuculiformes; family Cuculidae; genus Clamator; species Clamator glandarius. Next base: position 582,868 of record JAUNZM010000195.1, read on the forward strand.
GGATTTATTCTAATGCATGCTCATGGACAATTTGGGCTCTTGGTTTTCAAGATATTTTTATTCATGTCTTAATATGGTGAAATAGTGATGATAAAAAGAAAGGCATAAATGAACCTTGGTTAACAGGATTTATAAATTTATCAAAAGAATTAAATATTCAGTGCTCACTACTCTCTCTGACTGACATGACAAACATTGTTTGTATGCATCTTGGACTTGTTGATATTTTCAGAAGATTGCTGCTGATAAGGAAATATGGAAGTTACTGAGTGGCATTAAGATGACAAAAGTGAGATTGTTCAAACCAAAGGAATCCAAAGTTGGATAATAAGGCACATAATGTAATAGAGACATATCTCAGTGAGGCAATATACACTTTCCAAATCAATCTGTACAACTCCCTGACAGTGACACGTCTTCTTGTAATTCTGTAAAAGCTATCTTTATTTCAAGAATAGAAAGCTGTAAAGTGTGGGAAGATACTTCTTCGTACTATTTTGCTTGATTATCTTTACAGTGAAATTAGTTTAATAAATGATTCCTCTGAACAAATACTGTAGGATATAGATGTGGAGGCATCTCCTTAGCAGTATGTTAGATCAAATTAACATCAAACTTTCCATGAAAAATGGCAAACATATTTTTGTTCATGTCCTGAAATGCTTTGAAGGTAGTATTTTAGGAAATGATGAAATTTTTCTCATTAAGTTCAATGAATGTAGAATTTCATCTGGAAAATAATTCTGAGTACTTAAAAAGCCACAAAGCAAAAAAAGTAGCAGATAAAGCATGATTATGAATTCTGAAGGAAAAAAAAAGAAATAAACTGGAAGAATGAGAGGAGCAAATACTGAAATTATCAGTAGATACATTTTTTTCATCTTAGAGTATGTCAAGTGGAAGATCATTACTTTGAAGAGATGATGTATTTTTTTGGAAGTAAAGGGTAAATGTTTAAAGGCACTTAAGGTTTTCTTGCTCTGAGTCTTGGAAGACACAAATTCTTGGAAGTAATTCTGTGCTTTTTCATTTCCTTTCCTTTTGCCTAGAGAGTAGTAAAAATCTCTTTGACATTAAAAGATCACTCCATATATGAAAATAGTAAGAAAGTTTTCTTTTGTATCAATTAGATATTGATGAAAAAATAATCTATGCTGTGGCTTTAGTTCTATTAGATGTCTATCATGTATGTCATTTATAATGAAGTGTATAACTAGGTAGAAAAACTGATTAACCAGTCTAGGACCCACAGGGGTGTATGGACAGTGATTTTTCATAATGAAAGACATAGCTCCTTTTGTAGTAATTGCTTGAGGAAGAGTAATAGTGAATGTTTTTTTTCTAGTGAAAATATTATAGAAAATTAAGTACACTGAAGATATCCCTCCTAATTTGATAAAAACAAACTGAGTATTACCTTAAACCACTGGGGGGAACTTGTGTTTGATTAGACTGAGGATATGATTTAAATTTGATTTAAAACATCTGAGCATTAACTTAATATGCTGCAAGGGGGGATTGTATATGATATGAATACCATTCTGCATGGTTTTCCATAATTTTATATAACTGTAGTGATTTTTATTAAAGAAAAACCAAAATAAATAAAATAGGAAATATTTATTTGTATTTTCTTCATCTATCCCTTACAGCTCTTTTCTGCTGTAGAAAATGGTTACTTTACACGTAATCCAGGATGTGAGCCTGTGCTTTTAAGAAATGTTTAGCAGATAGAAATTGCACATTAAATGGCAGTCTTTCACAAGTTAAATCCAAGACAGTTTCTGTCAAAACTAATAGCAGTGGGTAACTTCAAATTCAATAGTACATGAAAGAAATGTAATAAAATGGGTATTTGGTATGCATTTATCTGCATGATTGTAGATGCTTTTGATTTTAAGTACTGCTAATTCATTTTATATTTGTTTTCTGTTGATTGACTAATGAGCCTCTGAGACAACTTTTTCAAGAATAAAATAACACTTCTTCATAAGCAACAATGTATTAGTTTTAACTGTCTTTACAATGTTTTTCTCTGTGGAATAATGAAGAAAATTATAATAAGATCTGAATTGTTTATCAAACTACAGGTTATTTCTGGTGGCTTGGTCGAAGGCATACAGGTGTGATCCTTCTTTCATTGTCTTTTCCCAGTGTTTTTGCTATACCAGTGCTATTAAAAAATGGAAGGCTTCTTGTGATGTGATGACTTCTTGCCATTATTTTCTTGTACTGAAATTCAAGATAAAATTTTAATATGGTCTTGAAAAAGAGAGAATATTCTGCAATACTCAGAAAAAGACAGAGAAAAAAAATCTCAGATATTAATTATTGTTTTGGTGTTATTGCAGTAACATATCAGCAAGCAAAGTTTCCAAAGGCATACATGTGCCTTCGAAAGTCAAATGTTAGATGCTATCTCTCTATATATAAAAACTATTCCAGTTAAACTCATTTCAGTGCTACTATAAAAGCTCATATTTTTCTGAAGATTTTCCAAGAATTTTATTCTCTCAGAGAACATGTCTTGTGGAGACATTAAATCAGGGAAAAGAAGTAATTTACTTTGACTTATCTGGTCAATCAGAATCAATGGGTACATCTTGAAGACACACCATTTATAAAGCAAAATTTTCACGAAGGCATTTGTTGAATACATTTAAATAAACAATTAATTAGGGAAAACTATAGTCTGCTCACAAATTACACAAGCAGAAAAAGAGATTTAATTATCTCATAAATAAATTGCTAGAAATTATTCCTTCTTCTGTATTACTGTCTATGATCTCCTGTATTTTTTTGTTGTTAACCCATTTACAAATAATTAGTAGTCCCATGACAGTACAAGCTGCACTGATTTTTTAAGTGGTTTTAAAAACTGCTTGAGATACATACCTTGTATATGTTACATTTTATCATTATTTTTCAAGTAAATTAAGAGATTGATGCAGTGGTTCTTTATTCTAAGTTCTATTCAAATATGTGCATTTATCACTTACTGCTCTGATTTTGTACCTAATAAAACCACTTGAGAGCTGTGTGTTCCTCTTTCTCAAAACTTCAATCATATATTTTAACCCCAAGCTTCTCTGTTGAGTACAATATCAGTGTCAAAGTCTAAAACAATATGCTTCACATTAAAAAAAAAAATCAAATAAAGGATCTGGGAAAGAACCTTGGCTGTAGTAATAGATCTGTCATGGTAGATGACAAGTCAGAGTTCAATATTCTGTGCTGGACACTTATTGAGTAGACAGCTGGTATATAATATTCACATAATAGTACTAATACACTTCCTGTCATCGCATTCCACAGGCCACATTAGGCTGGATGATGACAAAATTATATCTACTCCAATTTTCACTGATAAAAATAAGAATCATTCAAGAAAATGCAAAAATATTTTGAAATTTGTTTTTAAAAGGACCCAGTGATTTTAGACTTCCTCTTTCAGAACTATATTTGGATTCTTTTTTTTCCTTTTCGTCCCGGTTTTGTCATCTAAATGGTGTTTCTCATTATTTTTGAGATCTTTTATTAGTAAGAAAAATCCTTGAGGTTGGCTCATCTTGTTGGAGATAGGAATATAATCTATTAAAGAGATAATAAGCTGGCTGCACAAATCTATTTCCTTGTGTAGTAAGTCTTTCTCTTTTATGATTTATAGAGTGATATATTGCCCTCTTAATTCAAGCTCTGGAAATGTTTACTGACTTAACTTACCTGCTGCAGAACATAATAGAGGAAAGTTTCAAAAAACATTTATATTGTCTGAGTCATCTGGAAAGCTTAATTAAAAGAAATCCATCAAGCCCACTTCACTCTTTGAAAAGTGATTAAACACACTTTCCACTTCGATAATTACACTATTCAGACCTTTTAACTGACAAAAATTAACAGAAAAACAAAACCTAGGAAAAATTAAATTAAGGTATTTCCAAATATAGAAATGGCATCACATTCTTCCATCATTCAGTGGGGTGGGATACGCTATACTTGTCTCTAAATATAACGTTATGGGTAGTTCGTAAGGATGTGCTGTCATCTGTTTTTTTATGCATTTACCTCATATTCATACTTGGAAGTTCTTATAAGATCTCAAAAACCAGATCACAAAAAAAATGACAAAAGACCATGAGCGAGATTATAAACCTATTTCAGGCCTTAATAATAGAATCATAGCATCACAGAATAGCAGAATCAGAATACTGTGGGTTGGAAGGGATCTTACAAATCATCTAGTTCCAACCTCCCTGCCATGAGCAGGGACTTCCCACTAGATCACGCTTCTAAAGGCCCCATCCAACCTGGTCTTGAACACCTCCAGGGATGGGGCATCCACAACTTCCCTTGGCAACCTATTCCAGTGTCTCACCACTCTCATGGTGAAGAAATTCTTCCTTATACCAAGCCTAAATCTGCCCAGTTTATACCCATTGCCCCTCAACCTATCACTACAAGCCTTTATGAATAGTCCCTCCTAACTTTTTTGTACGCCTCCTTCAGGTACTGGAAGGTCACTATAAGATCTCCTCTGAGCCTTCTCTTCTCCAGTCTGAACAAGCCCAACTCTCTCAGCCTGTACTCATTTGGAAGGTGCTCCAGCCCTCTGATAATTTTTATAGCCCTCCTCTGGACCCATTCCAACAGTTGCATATCCTCCTTCTATTGAAGATTCCAGAACTGTACACAGTACTCCAGATGAAGTCACACAAGTGAGGAATAGAGGGGCAGAATCACTTTCCTTGACCTGCTGGCCACTCTTCTTTTTATGCAGCCCAGGATATGGTTGGCCTTCTGGGCTGCGAACGCATATTGCTGTCTTGTGTCGAGCTTCTCATCAACCAGCACCCTCAAGTCCTTCTCTACAGGGCAGCTCTCAATCATGCCATCCCCTATCATGTGCTGAAATCAAGGATTGCCCCGACCCCGGTGTAGGACCTTGCATTTGGCCTTGTTGAACCTCATGATGTTCTCACAGGCCCACTTCTCCAACCTCACCAGGTCCCTCTGGATGACATCTTGTCCTTCTAGTGTGGTAATTACACCACTCAGCTTGGTGTCCTCTTAAAAGTTACTGAGGGTGCACTGGTTCCAGTATGGATCCCTGAGGGACACCACTTGTCATGGATCTGCATCTGAACTTTGAGCTATTGACCACTACTCTCTGAATACACCCATTCAACCAGTTTCTTATCCACTGTACCATCCACCCATCAAATCTATATCTCTCCATATGTCATATTTAGAGAGAAGGATGTTGTGGGGGACCATGTCAAAGGCTTTACAGACATTTAGATAGATCACATCCATCGGTTTACCCATGATATACCCTAGATTGTTTCAACCCCACATGAGCATCTCATCTTTTCAGGTTTATATCATCAACGATAAGCTCCTTGAGTGAAAAGCCATAGCTTGTATCTGGCATAGTTCTTCCACCATTTGGATGACCTGATAATTTTCCTGAATCAATGAAATTTTACTGAATTTGAGAAAGAGGAAGAACTACATCTATATATGTATATATAAAACCAACCAAACAAAAAATCCCCAAAAAACCAAAGAACAAACCAAACCATGCAGTCAGGGAATATTTGTTCCAGAAAGAAAAAGAAGCATATAAGTAGGTAAACACTAAAACATACTTTTTTTTCAATTTATTGTGTTATTTTTCCATAGTCAGAAAACTCATAAACCTGTTTCCACCCCAGGACTTTTTTATGCAGGACCTCCGTTTACTGGCTCATGGATGTCCACTGCTGTGGTTACCCCATCATAGAAAGCCACTAAATTGGATTTGTCCCTGGTGAAGCCATGATGGCTGCCATTAATCAACTCTATGTCCACCATGTGCTTTAGCATCGCTTCTAGAAGGATCTGTTCTATGATCTTCCCAGGCACAAAGGTGAGGCTGACCAGTCAATAGTTCATAGAGTCGTCTTTTTTACCCTGTTTAAAAATGAAGTCAATGAAAATCATCTTAGTTACTGCATTAGACTTTGAATCAGTCTTTAACATAATTGTGAGGTATTATCCAGGAAATATATATCAGGGTGGCTGGTGTCTGCCAAAAAACCTAAGATGCATTGTGAAAATTACCTTACCAGTCATCTGTTGTGACTCATGTTTAAACTGTCTCTTAAAACCTGTGTATGTCAATTAAGGAAGGAAACTGGCTGAACTCCATTGCAAAGTATGTAATGAGAATGGGACTTTAACCATTATCAAGGTCTCATCCAATTCTCATCAAAATCAGTATGAAATATATATGTTGCCTTATCATTTCCTTTGTTGAATGATGAGGTCTACAGAGCTACAACATAAGATTTTGCTAATGATGCTGAAGGTGAGACTGTCAGAAAATGTGAGAATAGGTGCTGCAGTCCTGCAGCAACAGCTGAGGCTTTTAAATAGTTTCAAAAATCTCTAGACTTGCATCCAAGAATGGAAAAGCAACAGACTAAATTGAACATTTGTACTACACAGGAATTAATTTGTTGAAAACCAAACTCTGAATGCCAATTATTTATCAGTTTTTGTGCTAATTAATCACAGTTTGCCACAGGCAGGCTCTGCGGACCAACAGAAAAAATATTTGTAGGCAAGGACAGCTTTTTCCACTCAGATTCCTTGTAAGATCACAGCTTAATGTTACTGGATGCATGTCCTTTCAAGGAGAGAAGTGATACTACAAAATACCCAGGTGAAAAAAATATGTGCACAAACACTAAAATCCTGCAGTTAAGAGCATTCGTCTGCAATATAAATAAATGTTACATGATAACTAGATGATAATTTATTAGAAATAAAAGAAAATATGGACCTACATGATTAAATCATAGATATCTCTGAATGTGGCTAAACAGATTTCTTCTAAAGAAATCTATAGAAATCTAAGGAAACAAGCCTTGATGATGAAGATGAGATTTTATTTACCTCAAAAAAGTTTCTGGATCTCTTCTCTGTCCTACTACCTTGTAGAACAGTGCTCTGGCCTACTCAAAATATGACAATGACTCAAAAACTAAAACATTTTCTCATCTGAACCAAGAAAAGTAGTATTTGGAGATGTTTCAATGTAAATCAATAGAGGAAAGAGTTAATTCATATTCTCTGTAGAGTTCAGTATTAGTCTTAGATTGAAGGTAATTTCCAGGTACCATTTTTAAGAGAGTGTGAAGTTATTCCAACAAATCATATCAAGGTTAAAGATGGGAAGAATATAAAGATGGGAATGTTTACCTTTTTAACAATGCATCATGTTTTATAGAACTGCTTGATGCACAATGAATGAATTTTATGCAAACAGGTCTGGAAACTAAGTTTTTTAACAAAGGTTGAGATACTGAGTGTTGTTCTCATTTTAGGAAATCTAGATTTGGTGTGAAAAACAAGCTGAATTTCTTTCCAGTGCAGTTTAATCCTATTTTCTTAATCATTAGGCACCTATTTCTTGTCCTTGTTTCTCTTTATTTGGATGTATCTACTAACTTACACATCAAAATAGATGTGTAATCAGCACCAAATAAAATCTTTACTTAATCAGATTTAAACAATTTGAGCAATTTTGTACACTTATATTTAGATCTGATTTCCTAGATTGTTTCAACCCCACATGAGCATCTCATCTTTTCAGGTTTATATCAACAACGATAAGCTCCTTGAGTGAAAAGCCATAGCTTGTATCTGGCATAGTTCTTCCACCATTTGGATGACCTGATAATTTTCCTGAATCAATGAAATTTTACTGAACTTGAGAAAGAGGAAGAACTACATCTATATATGTATATATAAAACCAACCAAACAAAAAAACCAAAAAAACCCAAAGAACAAACCAAACCGTGCAGTCAGGGAATATTTGTTCCAGAAAGAAAAAGAAGCATATAAGTAGGTAAACACTAAAGCATGCTTTTTTTTTCAATTTATTGTGTTATTTTTCCATAGTCAGAAAACTCATAAACCTGTTTCCACCCCAGGACTTTGTTATGCAGGACTTCCGTTTACTGGCTCACGCATGCTGTGATTTTGACTTTGTATCACATTGAAGTAGAGATTGTGAGAAAGGCATGGGTCACATTTAGCAGATATTCCCTGTATTGTTATGAATTTTAGTGGCAGTGTTGTAAAACAAAATGACAAGGATCCATTATACTTTCATAAACACAGAAGTGGAAACAAAATTTGAGAGATCAGACAAATGTGAACTGCAGTCATCTTTCAAGTCTTCAGGTCACACAGTCCACTAGTTTGTTAGTCCACTAACAAACTAGCGTTTGTTACATTTTTTAAAGTATTTCTTGTGAATTTTCTTTTTTTTAATTGATCTTTGATTTGTTTGAGGTCAACTACTCATCTGCTGTCTTTTTATTTTTTAAAAATCTGCTGAGATTTATTTTCATATGTTAAAGCGAACATATCTGCAATACTGTCACATGTTTGAATTCCTTGTGTAAGCATGTGAAAACTCTCAGTGTCCTAGATAACACCTCCTAAATATTTAATTTTGTTAACTTATAGCTCTACCTCTCCTTGCTTAGGCAGTTATCATGTCTGTGGTAGGGGGCTGAGAAAATTGTACCTGCCTGGATTAAGCCACCTGTTACAAGTGTGTTGTTGATATGCATGTAGATCTATGTTTGCTCCACTAGTTGGAATTGACACATACACTTAGTGGGAAATTTTACTTTTGCAATACAAAAATATTTCCTTCACAGAAACAATGAGTCCCTCAGCTACAAGAAGGACATATTGTTGTCATAAATTACTGGTATTAAAATAAGCAATGTCTAGTATACACTGTCTAACAAGGGGTACTTGCAGAATGAAAGCGGGGAAAAGGAGGAGTGTGAAGTAGGCAGATGAAAGCAATGAGGTATGATACTCCTTATTGCCTTTGATTCTTCCACATCTGGGCTACAGTCTCTTTGCTCCTCTCACCCACGATTAAGTGCTGTAGGGGTTTTTGAGGCATAGAATGTGTCATGGATATTGGATACAATAAGGTGGACAGAAAGTCACAATTGCAGTTGTAATCTTCAGTGGAAATTGTCAAGAGTAATGATATTTTCCCTGGCTTGCTTTTCTCTAACTCATTTACACTGGTGTTTTTAACTAGCAGAAGCAAAATTTCAAAGCAGATGAGAGGTAAAAGTCTAGTGGTCTAGAAATATGGCCTGATACTCATGGAATACTTATGAAAATGCAGAGATGAAAGTGTCAGTTCTTCTACGTAGATGTACCCATTTTCTAAAAGGACAGAGGACACTAGGTAGAGGAAGAATGTGAAATATATTTGGAAACTATTATGTATTACATAAATGCTAGCAGCTAGTGGACATGGCATTTTGCTTTCTAGTGCTCTCAAGACTGGTAAGATTCTCCTGATATCAGAATCATATTTAAGAAACTGAAAAATATACCTTTTCGATTCAAAATTCTATCAATAATTAAAAGCTCTAGTAATTCCTTCCCACCAAAGCAACTCTTGCTAACAGATACTCTTTTTGCCTGTGTAAAGATGAAAACTTCTTGCTTGAAATGCAGCTAATGGTGATTTTTTTTTAACCTTGTTCCTGAATGTCAAGTATTTCCTTAATGCCTTGAAATCCTATTCTATGGAGAGAAAGTTAAACTTTTTTAAGAAACAAATCAACAGTATAGCCTTTCTCAGATTACTTTTGCTGCATTATGCCCGATAAAGCATATTGCTCAACGGTATATCTTGAAAACTACTACACATTTGTCTTTAAGCTTTTTAAAAACATCAGCTTTCTTTCCTCTTCTCTTTCTGTCCTTTGCTGTGCTTTTCCAAATATCTTTGCAGTGTTCTTTGCTGTCTCAGTGCACACCAATGCAACTTCAATTCGATGTTATTATCAAAGTCTTGGAAATAAAAAAGCTGCAGCAAGCTGTTCACTGGAGATTTGATTTCTGACAAATAAGCTTGTGTCAGTGCATATAAAATGCCTGAGTCCATATCTCTGTTTTCTTCCCAATAAGGTCTTGGCAGGGATGCAATTAAAAAAAAGAAAATCAATCTGACTTTACTGTCTTATTTCTGAAGAATGGTGCTGAGCTGCCAGAGTGTGAAGATGTGGCATTGTAAGTACAGAGAAGTCCTTGTAAATTCCACTTTCTTCACTGATCTCTAAACAAGTCTGGTTTATTAAAATATTAAAATGAGAAGGAAGAAGGACTGAGATAGAGGGCAGTGGATATTTTTAGCTGTCTTCTGATAATTCAAAGCATGTTGTGTATTATTTCAAAAATACACCATTAAAAAAAAAAAAATCCAGAAACTTGCATCCACCAGGGATGACATATTTTCTGATTTTCAGGAAGGCTGAACATCTATCAGTAAGCAGAAAGCCTTAGGTGTTGCAGAATTTATAATAATCAGAACTTTTGGTACTCTTTTTCTCTTCTGACTTTGAGTTTTGGAACATATGAGTCAAAAATGTTGGTCTGAAATTGATTTTGAGGTTCATGCATTAAGCCAACTGTAAAATACTAAATCTATGAAGTACTTTTGGTCTCAGTGCAGCAAACATTCTCATATTCCTGTCATATAACTTTAAACTTTTCACTGCTCCTGCTGAGGTCACTGATACTACTTGCCTTGGGAAGCATATAAATGGTCAGTTTTCTGTAGGACAACAACATTTGATTGAATAAAAGTTAATTCTACAGCCATTATGTGAAGACTCCCATCTCACCTAGAGCAATCATTTCAATCATTTCAGATTTCCTTCCCCCTCAAAATTTCCAGCTGGCATAAGAGGGCGCATATGGCTTTTATGCTTTATACAGACTGTAAACACATGCTTTCTTCTTTTTTTTTTTTTTTTTTAATGTTTATCCTGTCCCTTTAGCTAAGCATTTTCACAGTTCAAATTCTTATGACAAAAGTGTTACCAGGTAGAATGATCAAAATTTCAAAATTCTTCCTAAATTCAAAAAAAGATTAAGCTCAGGTTTATTATTTTATTTTTTTATTTTTTTTATGGATTAGATATAGTGGAACAGCAGGACTGAATCATAGACACAATCAAAAAAGCAGATTATGCTATGACAACATGCCTTGATATGTCTTCTTTTTTTACTTATACTGTAGTACCTGTGAAGTTTGTACACTTGACAAACATTACCACCGATATCTGAATACTTATTGAATGTGACATCTGGATACTTACTTGTAACTTTCCAAATGAAGTTTTCAAATCTGAAATGTCCTCTATGTATTCAAGATTGTTTATTTCTTTTAAGTGTCATACTTACCTAGATACACATTGATATATATATGGTTTATGCATATGCAAGTATAGGTATGTACAAATATATGTATTATACATTCGTGTTTTATATATGCAAGTATATGTAAGCTCTTATTCAAGAGAGAGATAATTCTGAGCATCCAGTTTTACTAAGATGCTTGTATTGCTGGCCAAAATTGTTAAATAGTGTTCTAACTGTACTCAGATAAGCACTCTGATTCCTGGTCTATTGCAGCGGTTTCTTCCCTGAATTGAAAGTGATAAAGGCAGTCATGTACTAGTGATAATTAAAAACAGCATTAAAATGACCAAGTCAGTAACACCAAATTATATCAATTTTTTTTGTTGCTTTGTGTACTTTCAAGGTACATTGACATGTTGTAATTAATACTAACATAGTATAATAGAATCTTCAGATAGTCTAAAAACTGAGATATGCCAGGGGAGTTTTATGTTAGACTTTAGAAAAAAGTTCTTCCCCTAGATAGTGGTGGAGCACTGGGCAGGCTCCCCAGGGAAGCAATAACAGTGCCAAGCCTGACAATATTCAGGAAGCATTTGGGCAATGCCTTCAGACATGTGATGTGAATATTGGGGTTGTCCTATGCAGGGACAGGAGTTGGATTTGATTATATTTGTAGTTCCCTTCCAACTCAGGACATACTATGATTCTATGATCATGTGATTATACATTCCTTTTAGTCACGTAAGAAACAAAATTTTACATCTCATAGAAAACAGACTTCTATTATCCTTTCCCTTAGACAGGAAAATATATACAGGAAAGGACTGTATTTTATTTTGTTTATGCATATACCAAATATACATATATTGACTTTACTTCCCCAGAGAAACTCGAGATCCTATAGACAATCTCTGTGAAATTCATGGCACAGGCTCAAAAATGCAGTCTCTCAGAGCTAGCTGTACCAGTGAACATCAGACCTCGTTTGGTTCCTGAGTCTAAGTGCAAAATCAGTCACATCCTGTCTCACAGATACCCAGGTTTGCACAAGTGTAACTTCTTTTGGAGGGAAGCCTGCCCTTAAGAGCTGGACGTGACCATGATAACTCTGACCAGATTGGTGGCTGCAAGATGCACCACAGATTTTTTCTCCAATCTCTTTCACTCTAGCTGGGACACCAACGTAAAGAGTCTATTACTCCTATAGCTGTGAAAGTTGGTTAATTGGGATCCTTTTATACATGTTTTTGTACTGTTACAGGGAGCTGGAAGCTACCTGAATAAAGGAAGTCTACAAAAGTGTTTTATACAAGCAGCTTTTACAATGTATAATTAAATCACTCTAGCAATATGAATAGTAGCCAAAATTATTCAAGGAAGATTATGATTCTGTTGACAGGAGTTGTAATTAAATAATAGTACTAAATACCTTGCAGTCATATTTTCTCCTGCATCTGTAGTTTATCTGACTCTCTGGGTTAGAGTGTGCTCTCTGTGCTTGGCTCACAATGAGTTCTCTAGACATATATCTTCTATTTCTGCAAACAGCTGTGTGAGCTCAAAGTTGATTTTTTTATCCTCATAGACTTCTGAAAGCACATGAAGAAAAGCTGTAATCAGATTGGAGATGTCACTTAAAAGTTTCATGCTCTATGTCATAATTCCTCTGTTTCCTTCATAATAAAATTATTGTAAAACTTTAAAATAAATATTTAATCTCTTGTTCTGTGAATGTAATTACAATGTATATATAAATTAATATTTGTTAAATTAGGACCATATGAATTGCCCTACTGGGTCTGATCCACAGTCAGTATTCTGTCTGACAGTAGCTGGTAGGAGGATGATACAAGAAAGCCTTAAGTAAATAGTTGTAGAATAATCTTAAATAATAATCTTAAATGTTAATTTAAATAAATTCTTCATACTTAGAAGTCAGCAGCTAACTTAAACTGCATAATATGAAATGTAATTTTATTTTTATTATTTAGGATATTACCACACACAACAAGATAAAAGTCTAGGGTCAAATGTTTTATGTTTTAATATCAGTTTCAATTACTTTCATTCTCAATATTCCAAATTTTTCAGCTTTATTTTAAGTTCCTTCAGGATTTGCTTTTTTATCATGTTGCTCACTGGCTCCTGTTAGGTCTTAAATATAAGTCATATTTCATAGAATTGTAAAATCATAGAATCATTGAAGTGGGAAAAGACCTTGAAGGTCATCAAGTCTAGCTGTAAACATAACACCGCCAAGTTCACCACTATACCATGTCTACATGTCTTTTAAGCACCTCCAGGGACAGTGACTTAACTGCTTCCCTGGGCAGCCTGTTCTGATGCTCGACAGCAGAGAAGAATTTTTTCCTAATATCTAATCTAAATTTCCCCTGACACCACTTGAGGCCATTTCCTCTCATTCTATTACCTGTTACTTGGGAGAAGAGACCAACACCTGCCTCATTACAACCTCCTTTCAGGTAGTTGCAGAGAGCAACAAGGTGTCCCCTCAGCCTCCTTTATTCCAGATGAAACAGCCCCTGTTCCCCTAGCCATTCCTCTTAACAGCTGTGCGCTAGACCCTTCACCAACTTCATTGCCCTCCTTTGGATATGTTGCAGCACCTCAATGTCTGTCTTGTAGTGAGGGGACCAAAACTGAATGCAGTATTTGAGGTATGATCTTACCAGTGCTGAGTACAATGGGTATAATTGCTGTCTTGCTGGCCACAATATTTCTGATACAGACCAGCATCCTCTTGGTCTTCTTGCTGCCTAGAAACGCTGCTGGCTATTACCAGCTGGCTATTCCAGCTATTTACGAACCACTTATGTCCTTTTCTGCTGGGCAGCTTTCCCACCATTCATTGCCAAGCCTGGAACAATGCATAACACTTTTAAAGATGAACTTACTCACTTGTACCTCTTTGTCTTAAACATTGTCTGGGTGCAAGCCTGTGTGCTCCTGTGGGCTTTGTGCAGCTCCTAGTTAACAAAGCGAGAGGAGACAGTGGCAGGTGTGGAAGCAGGCAGTGTCTGCCCTCCCCTTCCTTGCCTTCTGCTTTCCACACAGAACAAAAATGCAGGCACAGTGAGACTACATCTTACATGCTAGTAGGGCATGGACCTCACTCTATAAATAACCCCCGCCAAGAAATGCACACACACGAGTCTGCTTCTCTGTGGAATGTGTTTTCTGAGGCACCGATATTCACATCCATTGGGATGGGAGTTGTTTTTCTTCTTCCCTGGTACTTGTCTTCTTCCTTTCTCTTTCTGCCTTATATCCTTTTTAGTCTTTCCTCTTGCTGTACCACACGTTTTTCTTTTTTTCTTTTCCTTAGCACTTTTGGGTAAATGAGATCATATCCGAGCTCTTGTTGTAAACTGTGAGAAACTTTGACCATATTCAAGGTACAGATTGAGATCTGTTTCATGACTTTGAGAAGTCACATTTGGTTATACCCAAGTCATTGTTGTGGTAAGCTGCAGATTGAGATCTGTTTCACTCTTTCATGTGTCCAAAGTAAATACTGGATTTGCATATACCTGAGGGTGATTTGTCAGTCACTCTGGATTGCCACACAAATATACAAAAGAACCATATTCCCTCCTCCCACCATCCTGATGAGTAGGTCAGTTGGAGATGAGCTATAACAGAATTCTTGTGACTGAAGTGCGAGACTTGACACTTAGCCTCAGCTAACTTCATCCAATTGGCCAAAGCCCATTGTTTCAGCCTTTCCAGATTTCTCTGTGGACTCCTCCTTCCCTCAAGCAGGTCAACACTCCATCTATCCTGATGTCGTCTGCAAACTTACTGAGGCTGCACTCAGTCCTCTCATACAGATCATTGATAAAAGTATTAAACAGAGTCAGCTTCAAAACTGAGCCCCGAGGAACGTCACTTGTGACCAGCTGCCAACAATATTTAAAGATAGGTAGACAAATGCCTGACTTTGAATAATTGCTAAACTGAACTTGGTCTGAATCTCTTAGGGTTTCTGTTTTAGTCCCCTCGTCATGTTCTCCTTCCTCGTGAATATGAAGTGGTAGAATGACCCAGTGTCCCTTTTGATGCTGATAGAACATGTACAAAGAGATAGAAGGTGTGACTTGCTTGAGGCTAAGCCTAGCAGTCATGATGGGTTATCTTGCTAGTTAAACATAAAAGTAGTGAAGAAGAAAATTGAAATACATGCTGTGACTTTTGGTAGCTTGTGGAAGTTATTAAAGAAAATGAATGAAAATCTTTGGTATAAATCAATACTATTGCTAAATATCTTCTTTTATGAATCCTATATTGAAACATCAGGCTTACTTGAATCAAACCTGTAAGCACAAAAGACCAGATTCCATACTGGGGTACCAGAAAAACCTACAGTAAAACAAAAATCTGAAGAGAAGGTTAATCAGTAGTTTATAGAACTTTGCACAATTTAGTGCCATGAGGAATCATCTGAAGAGATACAACTTTCTCTAGTACTACTCATTCATGAGAAGTCTGCTAGGAATGTAGGGATTTCAGGAGACTCTTTCAGACCGGAAAATGAGAACTGGAATTCAAAAGGCAAGAACAGGATACTTTTACTCTATCAATTGGATATGTAGGTAGTATGAGATCCCATGTCAAAAGTGTTGAGCTACAAGAGTGTGTTAAATTTGGCTCAACATGTCACAGTGGCAAAAAGTCACAAAAGGAGGCACGGTTGAGAGGAACACTAAAGGTTAGAAGGTCAGGAAATTAATAGGCATTGTAGAAGACTGCTTGAAATTCAGAGAATTTTCAAGACATTGTTCTATATTAAGTTCCAAGAGTATCATTTACACCCTATATTGTTAACAAATACACTCAGCCATATTTTGAGATGGAAAAAAAATCATCCTGCATAATATTGTAAGAAAACTATACATCTTCTTCAACCTTATTGTAAAAAAAAAATTCCTCCTTGTGTCTAGTCTAAATCAACTGTCTTTTAATTTAAAAATGTACACCTTGACCTACCACTGGAGGTTCTTCTAAAAAAATCTGTCCCCATCATTCTTATAAATCTCTTCTGAGGGTTGAAAGGCTGCAATACCTTTGAGTGTCGAAAGGCCACAATAAGGTCTTCACTGGAGCCTCCTCTCCTCCAGGCTGAACAACTCTCTTAGCAGTCCTTCACAGGAGAGATGTTCAATCTCTCTGATCATTTTTGTGGCTCTCCTCTGAACCTATGTCAACAGGTCCATGTATTTCCTGTGCTGAGGGCTCCAGATATGGACACAGTACTCCAGGTGGGATAGAATCACCTGCCTCAACCTGCTGGCCACACTTTAGAAGTAGCCCAGGATATGGTTGGATTTCTGGGCTGTAACCTCAGATTGATGGCTTATGTCCAACTTTTCATTGACTAATACGCCCAAGTCCTTCATCATGGGGCTTCTCTCCATCCCTTCATCTTCCAGCCTGTAATGATACTGGGGGTTGCCCTGACCCAACTGCAAGACCTTACACTTCCCATGTTAATCCTCATGAGGTTTGCATGGGCTCACTTCCTGAGCTTGTCCAGGTCATCGTGTCCCTCAGGCACATTAACCACATCCCTCAGCTTGGTGCCACCTTCAAACTTGCTGGGGGTGCACTCAATCCCACTGTCTATGTCACTGGTGAAGATATTAAACAGTACTGGTCTCTATACGGACCCCTGAGAGACACTACTAGTCACTTATCTCCACGTGGATATTTAGCCATTGACTACTACCTGCTGCATACAACCCGTATCTCCCCAATTTACAGACAAGCATGTTGGAGGAGGCCTTGTCAAAGGTCTTGCAGAAATCCAGATAAATGACATTCAAAGCTCTTCCCTTGCCCATTGATGTAGTCACTTCATGACAGATGGCCACTAGTTTAGTCAGGCAGTACTTGCCCTTGGTGATCCCTTGCTGAGTGTCTTGAATCTGCCCCCTGTTCTCCATGTGCCTTAGCATAGCTTCTAGGAGGATCTATTCCATGATCTTCCGAGGCACAGATGTGAGGCTGACAAGTTGATAATTGTGCAAATAAAAATATGTGAGTGTACCTCCTCTTTTATTGGATGGTATTAATGTAGAAGCTCACGCCCTTTGAGGAAATTTCCTCATTAAGAATAGTTCTTTGTTTCAGTTGAGCCTCTTTACCAAAACAAAGCAAGATTTACAGGCTTAGAGTAGAGATTTAGTGTAAGAACCACATTTTCTAATGCCAAAGCAAAGAATTTAACAAAAATGTACATAAAAGAATTGGCAGTTCTCCCCAATAAACATGCTAAATACTGTGTATATTCATCTGGGCCTATGTCTATGGTTACAGGCAGACAATAAAGAGAGATCAGTGAAGGCTAAAAGGTTAACTAGGAAGAAAGGAGTTTATCTTGCCTTTAGAAGTTCAAGAAGTTTGAAACTGTTTTAAAGTTCCAGGATCTAATTACCATCATTCATACTTCATATAATCTTTAGTAGCTTCTTCAAAAGATAGAATCATAGAATCATAGAATCATAGAATAACCAGGTTAAAAGAGACCCACCAGATCATCGAGTCCAACCATTCCCACCAATCCTTAAACCATCCCCCTAAGCACCTCATCCACTCTCACCTTAAACACCTCCAGGGAAGGCGAGTCAACCACCTCCCTGGGCAGACTGTTCCAATGCCTAACGACCCTTTATGTGAAGAAATATTTCCTTATCTCAAGGCTGAACCTCCCCTGGTGGAGCTTGAGGCCATTTCCTCTCGTCCTGTCCCCTGTCACTTGGGAGAAGAGGCCAGCTTCCTCCTGTCTACAACCTCCTTTCAGGTAGTTGTAGAGAGTAATAAGGTCTCCCCTCAGGCTCCTCTTCTCCAGGCTGAACAACCCCAGCTCTCTCAGCTGCTCCTCATAAGATTTGTTCTCCAGACCCTTCACCAGCTTTGTTGCTCTTCTCTGGACTCGCTCCAGAGCCACAACATCCTTCTTGTGGTGAGGGGCCCAGAACTGTACACAGTACTCGAGGTGTGGTCTCACTAGTACTCGTGCCTTGCTTGGTTTTTTTTTTATTATTTGAGAATCTTTTGCCTGTTCTGTGATAGTGAAATACTCCTGTTTATATGAAAAAAGGAATATAAAAAACCAAGGAAGAGTATCATGAACCAGCTTGAAGTCTAATGATGGTGATAAACTAAGAAATAAATTTAAACCAATAAAGTGAAATAGGAAGGCAATTGGAGAATCCATCAAAAGTAAATGAATATTAGCTGTTTGTAGCTCTATGTACATGGGGGTTTGTTTTTTTTTTTTTCTAAATGATTTAAAGGCTGTATTTTAAAATACAGGAAAATATTCTAGTGTATACAGTTCTGATGACTTATGAAATGAATGTCATTTTTAAACCACAGTGCTGTTTCAGAACAAATCTTACTACTCTGCCACTGTAAAATCACTTTGCTTTATCTCATTATGAGACTAGATAGTGGTCTGCTTTCAGATCCAGTGGCTGATGCCAATAGAAACATGTATGAAAATACAATGCTAAAGTTAAAGTCTTTATTATGTTTATAGCAGTGCATAAAGGAATACTTTTTATATCTCTGATTCTGGGAAGAATCACAACTACAACAATAAGAGTCCTACATGAAGAATAAATAGTTTATTATGTCCAAAAATTAAGCTTCCTAGAGCTTTTTAACTTGAGCATCTACCACCCTGTCTATAATGGCATCTTAAAAGAATTCAAAATTTCTTCCCAGCCTGCATATAAAGATTCAAGTCTTCATAAAGAAATCTGTTAGATGATCTGCAACATATTCATCAGCTAAACATAAAGTGTTTGCTCTCATCATTTATCTTCCTGACTGGCAGATAATGTGTAAACAGAATGATTCTAGTCTGATGGCTTATTATATATTTACACAAGGATGATCAAGAAAAAAAGCTCCCTTTAATTAGACAGTAGAATCCTGGGGGGTCTCCTGCATACTTGATTTCCCACAGAGCAACTCACTTAAATCCTATGAATCCTTGAAGCTCCATTCACCTTTTGGGCTTTGACAAGTGTCTCAATATCCCACAGAGGCTAAAGCAAATACAGATTGAATCTATTTTTCCCCAAAATGTGAGTGTTGTGCAGCTTTATATCTACACTAAATTTATATCTACACTAAATTTTCCCTAAATTTAAGGACCTGTAGATAAGATGTTCATAGTAAATAGCTATAGTGAGGTAACTTCAGGGAAACCCAGCAATTTTATTGCAATTATAATAATTTATTGACATGTTGTTTTGTTTGTTCTTGTTACTGTTAGGATGAGTCAATAGGGAATGAAAACTATTCCCTTATGAAGGCTGAGGGTTCACCAGCCCAGATGAAGTGCATTTACACCAATGCATGCAGCATGGGCAATAAGCAGGAGAAGCTGGAAGTTATTGTAGGGCAAGGAGACTATGATGTAGTTGCCATCACGGAAACGTGCTTGGACAACTCGTATAACTGGAGTGCAGCTGTGGTGGGGTATAAACCCTTCAGGCAGGACAGGAAGAGTAGGAGAAGTGGTGGGGTAGCCCTCTAGGTTAGAGAATGCTTTGATACCCTCGAGCTCAATAATGGTGATGATGGCATTGAGTGTCTGTGGGTTAAAATCAGAGGAGCCCACAAGAAGGCAGATATTGTGATGGGAGTCTGTTATAGACCATCCAGCCAAGAAGAAGCAGCTGATGTGCTTTTCTGTAAACAACTGGGAGTAGTGTCAAAATCGCTTGCTCTTGTCCTTGTGGTAGACTTCAATCTTCTGGATGTCTGCTGGAATTACATTACAGCAGAAGGGGAGAAGTCCAGGAGGTTCCTGGAGTGCATGGAAGACAACTTCCTCACACAGCTGGTGAGTGGGCCAACAAAGGAAGGTGCCCTTCTGGACCTGCTGTTCATGAACTGAGAAGGCCTTGTGGGGGATGTGATGGCTGCAAGATGCCTGGGACAAAGCGATCATAAGATGATAGGGTTTTCAGTTCTAGGTGAGGTGAAGAGGTGAATTAGCATAACAGTCACATTAAACTTCCAGAGGGCAGACTTTGGACTGTTCAGAAGGCTGGTTGGCAAAGTTGCATGGGAGACAGTCCTTAAGGGCAAGGGAGCCCATGAGGGCTGGGAGCTCTTCAAAAAGGAGATCCTAGCAGCTCAGGAGCAAATGGTCCCCATGTTCTGGAAAAGGAGCCGGAGGGGGAAAAAAATCATCTTGGTTGAGCAGGGAGATCTTGAGGGACATCAAAAAGAGGAGGAATATCTATGAGCTTTGGAAGAGGGGACAGGCCTCTTGGGTGGACTACAGGAGGGAAGTGAGATTGTGTAGAGAAAAAATCAGGATGGCTAAGGCCCAACTAGAGCTTAAATCGGCCAATTCTGTCATAGGCAACAAAAAATCTTTCTGTAAATACATTAACAATAAAAGGAGGACCAGGGAGAATATTCAGTCCGTATTGGATGCAAATGGAACAACTGTGACAAGGCTGAGGTACTTAATGTCTTCTTTGCCTCAGTCTTTAACAGTAAGGAAAGTTTTTTCCCTCTGTATACAAACCCAGGAGTTAGAGGAGCATAATAAAGCTCCCATGATCCAAGAGGAGGTGGATAGAGACTTGCTTGCCCAACTAGACATCCACAAATCTATGAGGCTGGATGAGATCTGTCCAAGAGTATTGAGGGAGCTGACGGATGTGCTTGCCAAGCCCCTTTCCATCATCTTCTAGTAGTTGTGGCTGACTGGTGAAGTTCCACTGGACTGGAAGCTGGCTGGTGTTGTGCCCATCTACAGGAAGGGTCGCAAGGGGGATCCAGGGAACTACAGACCTGTCAGTCTGGAACAGGTGATCTTGAGTGCTATCAGGAAGCATATACAAAATAACAGGGTGATCAGGCCCAGTCAACACGGGTTCATGAAAGGCAGGTCTTGCCAATCTAACCAGATCACCTTCTATGACAAAGTGACCTGCCTACTGGATGAGGGAATGGCTGTGGATGTAGTCTTCTTGGACTTCAGTAAAGCCTTTGACACAGTTTCTCACAGCATTCTGCTACAGAAACTGGCAGATGCTATTACATCAGTAACACTAGGGTTCTAAAAAGATTGTTAAGATTCATGAATGCTGCTTTGGGATCAGTTTGTATGAATTTGATGTATTTATTTTCTTAATTGTGGTGACATTTTATACTTTATCTTTGATCCTCGATTAAAAACTCTCCTTGAAATGTAAAGTCACTTTTTGTTGCTCAAAAATGTATTAGAGAATATTTTTCTTCCTAACTAGTAGAAAGAAACCAAATTCAATGGAAATCTATAGGAGGTATTTCCCTCAGGCTATGTAACACTGATTACTTCTTTTTTTTATATTTTTTTTTCCCTAAGGAAGCAGTGTGGATGAGATCTGGACCACTTATTTTATGCAGTCATGCATTCCACAGAACAGTCTTAGGTTTTCATTAAAGCAAACTCTATCTCTGCAAAATAAAGGAAAGTCAGAGTAGAGGCCTTGTTAGTGGAAGCTTTGAGAAGCAGTAAATATGAACCATGGATATAACTGGTATGGCTCTGTCATTGTCTGTTTCTTTGCTTTTCTGTGAAGTCTATAGGAATGATGATGTGTCTCATAGCAGAGTTCATACATTTTCTGAAATGTGCTGCTGTTATCCACTGCCTGGATGGAGAGCCTAGAGGGGTAAAGAGCCAACAAAAGCAGATTTCACAAAACATTTGGGCACTGCTTCCTTCCTTCTGACACACTTTGAAAGTGGAAAATATTACAGAGAATGACAGAGTAGTGATGACTTGCATATGCTGCTTTGTAACATGCTGCACCGAAGAGCCTCTGTCTTGAATGCTTTAGGTGAAGCCTTAGCTTTTTGGGAGCTAGCAGAGTTCCCCTGCAGTAATCAGTTCATTCTTTGGCTTATGCTCCATCTATATTGTGCAGTGCCTTAAATCTTTTCTGTTATAGCATAAGAAAACAAAACAAAACAGTAATGATCTCTTTTGGTTTGATTTGAACTTAAATAAATGTTTATACATATTTTTTTTTCTGTTAAGGAATACTCATTAAAATAAATGACATTTTTAAAATTTGTGTTTGGTACTAGCTAAGCTACATAAGATATTCTTTTTTCTCTGAATCTTGGTAATGCAAATCATATGTGAAATGCATTTGTCTTTGTACAGAAATATCTAAAGCTTAATTAATGGTAGGCCTCTCCTTACAACAGCCCTGTCCCTTAAGATAGGATACATAAGAATCTTTGTAAATGATATTTCATTTGACTAGGACAGGGCATTCATCCTCCTGAACTATATTCTGTTGGAAAAAAGAGGAATAATTAATTAGAATATTAGCATACTTTCTACATGTTATTAATGCATAGCTGTGATAGTCTGCCATTTCTACTTTCTTACAGAAGATAGGACTGAGTGGAGACCCCCACAGTGTATTTCTGATTTGCCAAGATAGCTCAATAAACTTTTATGTGTTTTTTCCCTTTTGTTACTGACAAAGTACTAGTCTTTCCAATAACATGTAATGCACAAAAGAAATATTGTCCAAAACATTTCAGCTGTTTATTGAAGGAGATTAGCACAGACATGCATAAGTATGTTTCTATATGAAATATCATATATTACATTGGTTTTAAGTAAAGAGTATGTCCAGGTGACTTAAAAATTCTACCATGAGTGACAAAAGCTAGTTCCAACAAAAGACAGCCACTTTTTTAAATACTGTTTGGACATCTAGGCTGTCATGTTAAGCAGGTGAGATTCTAACAGATGGCTAAGGAGACCCATCAGGAGATTAAAAATCTCAGTCTTGGTCAATGGTTTATGACTAAAGGATGATGTGTGTGTGCTTATACATGGTTTTGCTACAAGTCAGAATCTGGTTGCCTGTGAGAGTTTCGTTAAAGACTGATGCTCACAGGGTTAATAAGTGCAGTTCATGACCCAAACAGGATGCTGTGCTGGAGGCAGTAAGTAGTTTAATTCAAATGACAGATGAAAATGAATTTGGAATTGCCTTGATAAATTCACTGCTGTGCTAGTGCTTAAACACAGGTTAACAATTAGATATAAAGCAAGTAACAGTAAAAACTCAAGTTAGTAGCTATTTTCCAGGGGAAACATCTCAAAGATTCAGAGATGTGATTCTTATCAAGACTTTCCTTCATGGAGGAAAAGAGTTCCAGGCACATCTACCCATCTGTCAGGTAAGGTGGTCATTTTTTCTTCCCCAACAAAAAGGGTTTTAAAGTATCATTTTTATACCTTTTGAAAACCCTCCAGCACCTCTTGGTGACATGGAACTAAGTCAGTTGTGTTGATTGGCCCTTGGTAAGGACACTCGTGTCATCAGAAGTAGGGACTCAGCCCTTCTGCACATCTTCAAGGCGGGGAATCTGTACACGTTTTTGGGGGTGTCTGTGTTTTTTTCTGAAGTAACACCAGGTTGTGAGGCCTTCGACTCACCCCAGGTGCCATTTAGTTGATATGAATGTCAAGCCACCACCCAATATATATGTTTTACTAGATGTGTTGCCCTTTGCCAGCCTCTCTGTTTGCCAGCTGCTCTCTTTTGCAAGAAGTCAAGCTTATTTTGTCATTCGCAGGGCCTAATAAATCTATTATACCACACAGACAGCCTGCTAAGTTCTGTAAGACAATTATACAGTCATTAAGTGTCTTAGTCTGGACTGAGAAAAACTGTCACTATAGTCATAAATCTATATTTTTAAGTTTAAAGAATGTATTTTAATTATATAAGACTCATCCTGCCACACACAAAGGAGCACAGAAGCACAGTGACAAGTAGGGCATCCCAAATAACCCCACCAGATCCATGAGCCCAAGCCCCTGTTAGGGTTGTACTAGGTGAGCTTCAGCCTCAGGATCCAGTTGTCACAGGTAGGAAAGGTCAAGGTATTTGGGGGAAGAGAAAACATGGGACAGAAGGATAAAGGGATAAAAGGAGCATATAACATTGAAACATGTGACTGGGTATTATCTTGTTCTGGCCATGTTCTATCAATGCATTCTGTCCTGTTATCATATAATACACCATTTCTGGC
Organism: Clamator glandarius; assembly: GCA_033459285.1. Classification (NCBI taxonomy): domain Eukaryota; kingdom Metazoa; phylum Chordata; class Aves; order Cuculiformes; family Cuculidae; genus Clamator; species Clamator glandarius. The sequence continues at coordinate 607,211 of JAUNZM010000195.1, forward strand.
TTTTTATCCTGGGTGAAGGACTGTCTGTGTGCATGTGTATATATGGGTGTATATGTGCTGGCAAGCAGCATGGGACCAGGGGTCAGAAGGACTGCGTGTCCATGGTGCCAGTGGCTGGACAGACCAGACTGTGTACATATTGTGTGGGTATTTATGTCAGTGCCTGATCACTAGCTAGCATCAAGCTGGGAAAACTAGTGAGTAGGATAAGTAGACTAGGAGCCAATTATTTGAGTGGCCATAAATCCAAATTAATAATAAAGAGATTGATATGGTTTGAGTGTTAGTTGCTGGAAGTAACACTGCTAGACAGGCTGAGTGCCTAGGGACAGCTACTGTCCTTAATGGGTAGGACATACATACATGTATAATGTGGATAACTCCCACATTCAACCTGAATTCAACATGAATTGCCATAAAGGATAATAAGATTTGTCCTTTCATGCCGTTTGTGTTTGTATGGGTATTTTTGTGTGTCTTAAGTTGTGTGGCCGTCCATGTGTGTACATTTGGTACAGTATGACTGTGCCTGTTGGGATTCATACTCAGGCTCACTGCTGACCCAGGCACACAGAGGTGCAGCAGCCTCATGTCTTTCTGCCTGCCGGTCAAGAAATTGCTCAGTTTCTGTTGCAGGTTAGGCTCCATGAGTTACAGTAAATGGGGTTACATTAAGCTGGCAGTCAGTCATCAGTAGGGTTCCCCAAGGCTTATTTTTTTGGTCAGTGCTCTTTAATATATTTCTAAATGGTCTGGATGCAGAAATAGAATGTATATTGAGTAAGTTTGTTGATGATACTAAATTTGGAAAAAATCTTGACTCCCTCAAGGGTAGAGAGACCTTACAGAGAGATCTGCATAGAGCAGAGAGTTAGAAATTGACCAGTTACAGAAATTTAATATGAGCAAGTGCTAGATTCTCCACCTCAGATGGGGTGATCCTAGTGGGAGATACAAACTGCAGGATGAGAAGCTGGAGAGCAGCCTCATGGAAGCAGAGGTAGGAGTTTAGGTTGATGGCAAATTGAATATGAGTTAATAGTGTGCCCTGGCTAGCAAAAGGGCAAACTGTCAAACACAGAGCATGAAGCATGACATAGCTAGCTGGTTGAGGGATGTGATTGTTGCACCCTCTACTGTTTTGGTCACCTTAGTGAAAGAAGGACATCATACTCAAAGTGTGTCCAGAAGAGGGTGGCCAAGGTGGTGAAAGGCCAAGGCGAGACTGAGGTACCTTGGCTCGTTCAGTGTTGAGAAGACAAGGCTGAAGGATGACTTTATCAGAGTCTACAAAATCTTAAAGGAGGGCAATGGAGGAGGAGGTGTTGGTCTCCTCTGTCTGGTGCCCAGTGGTGGGATATGAGGAAATGTAATCACAGAATCACAGAATCAAAGAATAACCAGGTTGGAAGAAACCCACTGGATCATCGAGTCCAACCATTCCCACCAATCCCTAAATCATATCCCTAAGTACCTCATCCATCCTCACCTTAAACACCTCCAGGGACGGTGACTCAATCACCTCCCTGGGCAGATTATTCAAATGCCTAACCACCCTCTCTGTGAAGAATTTTTTCCTTACTTCAAGCCTAAATCTCCCCTGGCGGAGCATGAGGCCATTCCCTCTCGTCCTGTCCCCTGTCACTTGGGAGAAGAGGCCAGCACCCTCCTCTCCAAAACCTCCCTTCAGGTAGTTGTAGAGAGTAATAAGGTCTCTCCTCAGCCTCCTTTTCTCCAGGCTAAACAACCCCAGCTCTCTCAGTCTCTCCTCATAAGATTTGTTCTCCAGCCCCTTCACCAGCTTTGTTGCTCTTCTCTGGACTCCCTCCAGAGCCACAACATCCTTCTTGTGGTGAGGGGACCAGAACTGAACACAGTACTCGAGTTGTGGTCTCACTAGTGCTGAGTACAGAGGGAGAATAACCTCCCTGGACCTGCTGGTCATGCCGTTTCTGATACAGGCTAAGATGCCATTGACCTTCTTGGTCACCTGGGCACACTGCTGGCTCATGTTCAGTCGGCTGTCAACCAACACCCCCACCCAGGTCCTTCTCCTCCTGGCAGCTTTCCAGCCAGGCTTCTCCTAGTCTGTATCACTGCTTAGGGTTGTTGTGTCCCAAGTGCAGGACTCAGCATTTGGCCTTGTTAAACATCATGCCGTTGGTCTCAGCCCAGCAGTCCAGCCTGTTCAGGTCCCTTTGCAGAGCCTCCCGACCCTCCAGCAGATCCACACTTCCACCCAGCTTGGTGTCATCTGCAAACTTGCTAAGGGAGCACTCAATGCCTTCATCCAGGTCGTTGATAAAGACATTAAACAGGACTGGACCCAGGACTGAGCCCTGGGGAACCCCACTTGTCACTGGCCTCCAGCTGGATTTAACTCCATTTACCACCACCCTCTGGGCCCGGTCATTCAACCAGTTTTTCACCCAGGAGAGTGTGCACCCATCCAGGCCAGAGGCCGACAGTTTCCAAAGCAGAATGCTATGAGAAACTGTATCAAAGGCTTTACTGAAGTCCAGGAAGACCACATCCACAGCCTTTCCCTCGTCCAAGAGTTTAGTCACTTGGTCATAGAAGGTGATCAGATTACTCTGGCAAGACCTGCCTTTCGTGAACCCGTGTTGACTGGGCCTGATCAGCCGGTTCTCTTGCAAGTGCTTCTTGACAGCACTCAAGATCACCCGCTCCATGACTTTCCTTGGTACCGAGGTCAGACTGAGAGGCCTGTAGTTCCCCGGATCCTCCCTGCGCCCCTACTTATAGATGGGCACGACATCAGCCAGCCTCCAGTCCAGTGGAACCTCCCCAGACATCCAGGACTGTTGGAAGATGATGTCTCCTTGCCCTACCACAGCTTCCAGCTCCTCCTTCTTATTTCCCATACTGCGTGCATTAGTGTAAATGCACTTCAGCTGGGCAGGAGTAGCTACAGCCTTCGCAATAGGGCTTCTCCCTAATTGAGCGGTCCTTGACTAAACTAAGACCACAGTGCCAGTTTGCTGCCTACCATCCTCAGCTGCACTCACCCCCTCTTCCTTAGTGGTGATATACTGGCAGGCGTTGCCAGCACACCACCCCTTTGCCACTGAAGTCTCACCTCCAGGCTCACTCCCATCCTGCCTGGCCTCCATCCCCTCCCCCCTCACATCTAGTTTAAACCTTGATTTATGAGCTTAACTAGGTTTTTGGTGAGGGCTTTTGTTCCCCTAGGAGAAAGGCATGTCCTATCCCTAGTAAGAAAGCCTGGGGGTGCGTGGGCCTCCCCATGATTAAAGAACCCAAAGCCCCTCTTCTCACACCAGTCCCTAAGCCATTCATTAACCAGTTTCTTATTCCTCATTTCATGCTCCTGATTCCTTAGTATTGGGATGGAGTTGAATATTACCTGTGCCCCAGAGCCCTCGATCATTCTCCCAAGTGTCTTGAAGTCCCTTTTTATAGCTTTAGGCCTTCTATGTTCTATTTCTTCATTTCCAATCTGAAAAACTAAGAGTGGGTAGTAGTCCGTATCTTTGACCAGGGAAGGGAGCTTTCTAGTAACTTCCCTCCCTGATGCTCCCGGCAAGCAGCAGACAAGGGGTCTATGGAGCGGGTCTGGCCTACAGATGGGACCCTCCATTCCTTTGAGAAGGGAATCCCCCAAGACAATCACCCTCCTTTTTAACCGAGGATGTTTTTAGGGCTGTGGGAGGATGATGGAGTTTTGGAAACATTTCTAGGCTGTGGGTGCAGCCCTTTTCATCATTAGGGCTTGGATGCACCCTCAGCACCTCATATTTGTTCCCCAGAGAGATCTGGGGGTTAATTGCCTGGGTGGGGGGAGCAGGTTTCCTTCTCCAGACAGGAACCTGCTGCCATTCCCCCTCTCTGTCTCTCCCGGCCTTACAGCTTACCGGTGGGTGGTGCTCAGCTTCACTGGCTCCAGCAGCCTGTGAGAGTGTCCTGCTCCACTCATCTATCTCCCTCTCACATTCCCTGATGGCCCTCAGCCTAGCCACTTCCTTCCTCAGCTCTTCCACCATATGCAGCAGTTCCCCTACCCGAGCACAGCTTCCACAGGAGGAGCCAGTGCCAGAGGCGTGAGCCACTATGGGAGGGGGGCACTGACTGCAGCCCAGGGTCTGGGAAGCTGCATGTGCCCACCGGGGCTCCGTCTGGGTGGCAGCCTCCATCACGCTTGGTGCGGCCTTAGTCGTTCATCGGGTATCCACCATTTTCCTCAATCCCTTCTGACCGTGCTCCAGCCCTTCCCTGCTCACCCTGCCCGCTCGAACTGCAGCTCAAACTGTCTTGTTTAATGTGCCCCGCTCCTCCTTGCCCCGCTCCTCTTTGCCCCGCTCCTGTTGTTGTGCTCCCTAAGGGCCGTTTAAATCCCCCGCAGTAGCTCCCAGAGACCGACCCCTCCCGTCAGGCACCGCGCGGGAGTGGCCGTTGAGCCAGGAGCCCAGAGCCAACCTCCCGATCAAGTTTTGAATCAAGTAATGAAGCTGTGTCAGGGAAAGTTCAAATTGAAGATTGGGAAAAGGTTCTTTATAGAGAGGCTGATTACTCACTGGAACAGTTTGGTCTGTTCCAACTTGATATATCCAACGATTCTAATAAATAAACAAAAACAACCTGTGTCAGGATACCAGAACAGGAGTTAGACAACCTCAGTTCAGTTCCATGTTTTTACAGAAATGTCTCACAAGACTGTGGGCATGCTCACCACGGAGTGCTTTTTATCTTTCTTCTGGCTCTTAGAAATTTAGATTCCATACTTTTTGAGAAAGGTCATTGTTCTCAGTAGTCAAGATAATTTTTTTTTCTGCTTGAGCAAAGACATAATTTCATATTAACAGCTGCATAATGAATGGCAAAGTAATCTTGACATCTAAAACAATGCCCATAGTATGGGTAATTTGTGATCGCAGATTACAACTATTGTCTGTTTCAGCAATGCTATACTTTGCACTGAGTAATCTTCTTCCCTGCTTTCCTACAGCATCTGTACCAACAGTCATGATACAGTTTTGCCAATGTGCTTACTGTGTCTACATGTGAGGAGCATCTGCTCACCCAGACGTGTTGAACAGGGATCATATTTCTGCGTACTCCTGACTGCTGAAACAGAGCTGGCAGGAACCTGTAGACCTGGCCTGAATCTCTTCAGCCATCTGGTGCTTGCTGGCTTTGTAATCCCAGACCATGCCAAGATTTATAACAAAAGCATTAGCTTTGCTGACAGAAACAATTGACAACAGTGGCTTTTTTGCACAGGAATGTAAAAATCAGAGTGCATAGTTTCTTTCTGCTGACATCTTCTTCTAGTCCCATCTGGTGTTCAACAGGCTTTGATTGAATCCATATACCATTAGAGGCAGTGACACATGCTAAAGTTGCTGCAGCCTGTGATCCAAGTACAACTGGAAAAATCTTTCCTGAATAGTAACTTTGAATGTCTTCTATTTATCTGTCTGAAAGTTTTCTCCCCTTTTGTGTATTATTTATTTTTCCTTTTAAAAAAAAAAAAATCATGATGAGTTAATTACCTCAGATAGTTAAGTAGGAATTTCAGTAGGATTTCAGTTTGTAGACTTTTAAATTAGCTGCTTTGGACATTCTTTCATTATATTATAGAAGCATTAAATCATGGAAGGTTCTCTTTCGAGGGTCTACACAACTGAAGTTACTGTCTATTGAAGTAAAAAAAACCCACAAATGAAATCCGTAACATTCAGTTTTCCATTTTTAGCCTGTTTAGGTTACAGATTTTTGCAGATTTTTAACAAAAATTCTGATATCTTTGTATAGATTTCTTCAGCCTAATCATTACTGTGTAGATGACATGGAAAACAGATCAGTTTAAATTCTGCCATGTTTTTTTCCATCATAGGTAAAAAGCCAGATGTAGTACAAATTCATTGCAGAATATTCCATTATCCTGAAAATGCTTTCTGATTTCAATGGAAAAGGATTTTTATATTGTTTCTTACATACCAATTCCCGATGAGCTTCAGATAAACTGAAGATCCTGATCTGTTACTCATACCTAGGATTAGCCCAGTTGTTTCATATGAGAAAGGGCTGAAATTGTCTGACCTATTTTTTAACAAATTTCTTTCACACATAACTGTAAGCGACTTTTCTCCTTTTCTGTTTTTTTTTCCTTCCCTTCCTATTCCTCCATATCTAACTATCAATTTACAACTGCTGCGGGGCCAACGTTTCTCAGAATATATAACAATAGGTGGTGTTTAATCAACAAGCAAATAATAAAGGGAACATCTTCAAAATCAAGTTTTTCTGAGAAAAAAACATATGAAAAAGTCTGTCATGGCACAGTACAAAATGTAGGTATTCTCCAGAGTAGATGTTCAATCACCATCTTTCCTGCAGAGAGCACAAGCTCCTCCTGCAGTGGCTATGCTGACCCTAGGCCCTGCCACACCTGCACTCACGTATCTGTTTTGACCTTTCCTTCTGTGCCTGCTGGGAAGTCATTTGTCCATTTTGTTTCCTTGCTCTCTATGAGTGTTTTTGAGGTTTTGTTGGTTTGTTGGATTTTTTTTGTAGTTTTTTAAATAGAGAGGGAGTCAGATAGAAAGCTATGCCTTGACCCCACAGTGACAGCTTTTGCTGTTACTCTGCACTGCACTGAACACAATTATGGCAATAATTGTGTTTTCTCTGGTCCCTGACATTTCATTACATCAGCTATTATGGACTTTATACTCACAAACTCTATGTTTTCCAAAAGCCTTTAAAGATAGTAACTTAAACAACTCATCAAATCAAAACATTTTTTAGCTGGGTAAAGAAATATGCTAGAGGGATAAAAGGGGGTTAGTACAAGAAATGAGACTGTCACACAGCAATATTTTCTGTCAGTCTTCTGTAAATGCACCTTCACTTAATTATCTTTTTTTCTGGGATGGAGAAAAGACTACTTCAAACAGCTGCTTTAGTATGGACTCTGTATCTCTCAGTGCTTCATAAAGAGTAAATTTTGGAGTTTAGCAGAAGACTTATTTTAGAAGAATGAATACAAAGAAGTGATTGTGTTAATAACAGTTTGTATGGGTTGGAAATACATGTTCAGTACAAATGCATGACAAACACATTGGCCTTTACTTCTGGTAGTTAAATCTCAGGTGAATTTAATGACTTTCAGTAGGGTTGTGGTTTTGTTTTTGTTTTATTGCAGGACAAAGAACTACAAGACTAAGTAACATCAGGACGACAAAGGTAAGTTATATTGACATATCATAAGGTAAGTGATGGGACAACATTTTATAAAGTGAGGCACTATGTCTTTGCCTACTTTAGCCTCCACATTTGTATTTGTATTTAATATAATTATACATTTTTTAGAATCAATCATTTCTTATTTAAGGAACTAATTGCCCAGAACAGAAGGATGTTCAAGACAGAATGTCAGTATTTGTTGTCAAACTTGCAACAATTTGAACATGAGTTTTAAAGTTCAGGTATTAGAAGTGAGTGTAATGTTCAATATTAATGCTCTAGGATAGACAGGGTGAATCATCCTACTCTGACTGAAAGTACTGCAGCGATAACATTATCCCCCAGTAAAGTAAGAATGTTTTCAAAGTTGCTATTGCTTGACTAAGCTGACATCATAGGCTTTATCCTCTGTGTATGTTAAAAGAAATTTATTTGATTTTTTCCACAGATAACTTGTATGGGGAAATGTATACATAGAAAAATACCTCACAGAGTCCTTCAGATGCCATAAATAGTTTTGTACAGCTCTCAAGACACATGAAATAATATTAGCTGAGAATGTGAAGAGGTCTAAATATATAAACTTAATTGATTTCTATATTTACCTTAGGAAAACACATAATTTGAAATCCATTGCTTGCTTTTCTATACATATATAGAGCGAGTGTCTATGTTGATGTATTTGCTACAATATACCATATTTCTGTATTGAAAGACACAGTTGAATGTGTTTTGAATGATATCTTTTTATTGTCTCTATTATTAATAACCTAGATTAGAATTTACTCCTTAGGCATTCTGAAATGAAGGGGACATGGGAAGTACAGGAATACCTGAGTATGCCTCAAAAAGAAAACTTGCCATTGAGATTCATTAATTTAATATTTCTATTATTTTTCATGGAAAATTGAGGAGTTAATGATTTTTTTTTTAACCTTTGTCAACTTGCTAAAGCTCTATCAGGTGCTAACATACACTGAATCTTAAAATAAGCTCAGGTAAAATTAATAATCTACTGTGCTTAAATCAGTAGTGTTTCTGCCAACTTTTAGCAGATGGTGATTACCCCAAGGGGAAGAAATGAAAGCATGGTATATAATCTTTTTTATCTAACACACTCTACAGAATCAAAAATGAGCAGTTGGTTGGCAGCAGCTGAAACACAAAAACCAGTTCTTTTCAATTTCTTTGCAACATGTCTTATTCACACTAAGTGTGTGAAACCAGGTGCTAGGTTTAGGGAAAAATGACCACACAGAAATGTCTTTTGATGGAAAAAAACAGAATTCATTCTGGAGTGGATTCTGGATATTAATCCTCCTAGAAGCTATGCTAAAGCACATGGAGCCTGGGGAGGTGATTAGTAGCAGCCAGCATGGCTTCACCAAGGGCAAGTCCTGTCTGACCAACCTAGTGGCTTTCTGTGACTGGGTAACCACAGCAGTGCGCACAGGAAAACCAACAGATGTAATCTACCTAGGCTTCTGTAAAGCCTTTGATATGGTCTCCCACAACATACTTCTTTCTAAACTGGAGAGATATGGATTTGATGAGTGGACTGTTCAGTGGTTAAGGAATTGGCTGGATGGTCATGTCTTACATGAGACACAGAGGCCTTTGACCATGGATGAACTAATAAAAAAAAGACTATTAAATCTTATAAAACACATATATGTTTGGATAAAAAAACCCTCCCCGTATGGTAATACTGTCCTGTCACAACAACATGATATTTCAAAAACTGTCAAAACAAATACGAGCATGAAGCTTTCATGTTTTGGCAAAACGTTCAAGTGATATTTTTCCTTTGTTTTTGTATGAGGTAATCTCACTGTTCCAGAGCCTATATTTTGTTGAGAACTTCAGAAAAAAAAAAAAAAAAAAAAAAAGGCTGTTTTTACTATTTTTACACTGAATCAAATTTTCAGTATCTAAGAGGATTTGTTGTCTGGGGAAGGGGTTGGATGGTAAGTTTTGGTTTTTTCCCCACTTGCATTTATGGATCTGAACTTTAATTTTTAAAAATATAAGAATTCTCCAACTGTAATTTGTAAAAGGAAATGCTTGAAACAAAATCAGAAGGCACTTTCGATTGAAAGAAGTATAAATAGAGCATTTTTTTAACCTAGCCATTTAGATAATATTTTCTACTATATGATTCAGAATATTGCAAAATTAAAATTGAAAAGTTAGTAATGTTTTGAATAGAGGAAAAAACCAGGAGTGATTGCTTCTCTAAAATACCATTTATTTGATATATCTTTGCACTGACACTGTCTTGACTTGTAGGATCACTGAATTCACAGCTCAAAAAGTAAGTTTGATATACACAGAGCAGATTTCAGAATCACACAGAAGGTAGCCAAGCGTCTGCCTCTCATATTGTATGAAAGTTATATACAAATATAAGGTATGACGCAGTTCATAGTGTACATGCGTTCACCTAATTATCTGAAACTGACACAAACAGGATTCATCCAAGAACACAGACATGAAGCACAATGGCATTGCTGGATAATCCATCCAGTGAGCAGAAAAAATCCAGCATCTCTTCTCTTTTCCTGTTCCTCTTTATAGTTTTGATCTGACTGATTAGCAGATTCCCTTTAAAGGGAAATTATGCTAAAAATAGTTTTGCCCCTCCTATAAAGGTCCATCCTCTTGTGTTGTAATTTGTTCCTTTGTACCATACCGTTAGGTTACTCACAAGGATCAAACACTAATATATTTTTATAATTTATATGCAACCTTCAGGAGTCCCCAGGGATGTGCCATGCAAGCCTGTCTGTCTGCTGCAATGTGCATCCACATGATTTACTTCAAGAATGATGCAGTGTTTGCATGAGGTCTGCTCATGAATGAAAGAAATATGAGCAAGGTAAGACAGAAGGGGAGGACACAGCTCTAAAAACTGAGTGCCGTTGTGTAGCATTTTTTGAATTGAAGTTATAGTCCTACCTTTATCACCCACAAAACTACACATCTGGGGCTTAGGACAATGAGAAACGTTCCCATCAGGCCAGAAGTCATAATCAGCTAGAACTCTTTTTATTAAATGAGGGAAAATGTCATCTTATGAAAGAGGCAAAACTTACTGACACAAATTTTAATAGGAGTTTGTTATGTGGTTTAGAAATTTCTACTCAGATGAGAGGCATAGTTGTGGGGTTTTTTGTGGTTTTTTTTTTTTTCCTAACCTTACTCTTCTATCTAAATGAATGCTTAGGTCCGTATGAGCTTGAAACAAAACAGAACATTACAAAAACCCAAAAGAACTAAATTAATAAATTAGAAATGTTTACAAAGAAACTACTTCAGTAAATAAAATAAGTGCCTTTCATTGCCTAGGAAGATAATTCACACAGGAAATGTATCCCTTAGCATATGGCTGCAAAAAACACAGTCACTGTGGATAGTAAGTAAAAACCTAGTCAAATCTGTCATAAGATAGAGTGATCAAAAGTTGCTTGTGTACAAATGCAATTTTTTTATTTAGTTTTTCTTGTTAAGGAACAAGTTTGCTTTCAATAGACATACAATTTATTTTAATAACTTGCAGTCAGACAGGACCATTATGACATTTCCCACAAAAAACTGCTATGTAAGATGTTTTTAAGGCAAAAAGAGAGCTTTAGCTAATTAACTGTGACCTCTTGAGTGTCATAGACCACAAAAATTGTTATGGTTTTATGTTAGGGCTATAGTATGGTCAGCTCAAAAGACAATAAAAAAGTTCTGCATTAATGAACTATGATGAAGGTCAGTAACATAAATTGGAGAATGGCTGTAAATATCAAAAATTAAAAAATTAAAAGCGTGTCTAAAAATAAGTAGACTGAATACAGATTAAGTCAGTTTCTATTAATGCAGACATGCATCCTAATCTTAAACACTCTCAAGGACAGTGAATTTCTATTTCGCTTACTTCTTCAGCCTTTTTATTTAGCCTATAAATTTATTCCACAAGGCTCTGAAATCTCCAAGTAATTCTTATACTTTCTATGTGTAGTGCTCTTGTTGCATGCAGTAATACTAATCTTATAGGAACAGTAATGTTCAAACTAAGTAGTGATCATTTATGTCTGTAAATAAAGGCTTATCATTAAGTAGAATAATTGTTACATATGCTGTGTGGTACCTCTTCCACATCTGTAAAGATCAACTTTTTATTTGTATTTATGTCTTAAACATCTTCTGGGTGCAAGGCTGTGTGTGCTTGGGGCATTGCGTGTCTTGATAGCAGCAGATGAGTGTGAGGGAGGTACAGAAGCAGGTACTGCCTCCCTACCCATCCCTCTGATGGGGCTTCTAGTGCACAAGAGTTGCTATGGCAGTGGGATCTGTAGATGCTAAAGAGGTAGGTTTGTCTCTCACTGCACATGAGCACCCGAAGGATTCAAGGGTGGTTGTTTCTGGCAAGGGTCCTTTGAACTGTCAGTGACCCCTGGAGCCCCCAGACCCAATTCAAGAAATTTACTGAAGGAAACTCTGTGAATGTCCCAATTCAAGGACTTTTCATTCAGAGAAACAAGGCAGGTACAGCAAGACCACTCCTCACACACGTATAGAGGATGGAGCTCCTTTAGAAATAATCAATGTTGAGAAGAACATGTGTTAGCCTTCTGCCCATGTACCTCATATCCTGAGGAAACTTGTGTTGGATTTCACTGGGATGGGGATTATTTTCCTGTGATATTTCTTTTTTTCCTGCTACTTATCTTCTTTCTCTCTCTCTCTGCATTATTCTCTCTCCTTATTCTACCACTTTTTGTTTGTTTATCTTTCTTGGTACTTTTGGGTGAATTTGGTTGTAGCCTAGTTCTGATGTAAACTCTGCATTACCTTGGCTGTGTTCAAAGTACAGATTGGAATTCTGAGTAGATCCCTGGAGGGATTTGTCATCACTTCAGACCACCACAAAAACATGCAAAAGAAAGCTACCCACTTCCACCTATCTGAGTAGGTTGGTCAGGGCCAGTTCATAGCAACAGGACACATATGAAGTTATAACAAAGTTTAATTTTTAACCTCATCTTGCCTCCCTGAATTTTTCAATTGCAGGAATAATAATTGACTTTCCCCTCTTGAATGATATTGGTACAACTGGTTTACAGAGAAACATCAATCTAACTGCTTCAGTTTTAACTTCCTCAGTAAGCTATTAAAGAATCCACTTGAGCTGTTGAAGAAGTGACATCTGCCTATATAGTCTGTAGAGTTAGTAATATCAACTCAATGTCAAAAAAAGGATAAAAAAGTTCCTCATTTCCGATCTCCTCTCATCCCTCAAAGAAAAAGAATCATGGACAAGCTATAAAAATTATGAAGCTTGAATATTTTTTTTCTGAAATTTGTCTTTTGTTCAGAAGTTTTATATTCAGTTATTAATTCATTGTTAAACACAATATAGCTGAATCAGGACTAGAATTCTATTATGAACAGTATTTGATAGTAATGTACCTAGTACTGGTATTTTGTCCTAATTATTTGTTAGTGTATAGCTTGCTTTTCCAGCAACAACTTATCTCTCACTGACCTGTAGTTAAAAAATATATGACCTCATAGGCCAGAGGGCTTTTATCATAGCTGATACAATATGAATGAGCATGAACAATGACATAAGTTTGTATTTCAGCTCCCAAGGGAAAAATCTCTTGTGATTAGAAAACATAGAAGCAGCCTCCCTAATATTCATGGTTCTTTGAGGTTCTCTGTTGTTGAAATGGGTGTAGGCAGGGGCGGGGGTATAAAGCAATGAAGCACATAATTTTTCATTAACCAGAGCATGTTACATCTCTTATTGTTCACTGCTACCAGAGCTCTGTGGTAAAGTTGCTCAAAGTGCCATGCCACTGAGACTGTGATTAACGGCAGTTATCAATTCATATCCTCAAAGTGACATAAAACTGATAGTAATCATAGTGTTTATCTAACCACTGATGCATGACACCGAAAAAAATGGGAAAAATATTAATGCATGCTGAGCATCATTAGTAGCTTAAACTTTAAAAAGCATTTGTAGTATATTATACTTTGTGATTGGTTAATTGTAGTGATTTAAGCTCCTTTAGCAAGTCATTTAAATATTTTACGTCTGTGTAAAAGAGTGGCATTTCATAGCTTAACCTATCACTTCACCAGAGGTTGAAAGGCTACAAAGTAAACAAAAAACCTAGAGCTGCTGATCGTAGAAGCACTGAGGACATCATCACAGAACTTCTCTCTTCAGCTCTATCTCTGTCATTTATCTCACCCCAGCCACTAACCTAGAAGCATTTATTCCTGGTCCAATTTCACTTCAATTCAGATGTCTGAGCTTGATTTCCCTCATGCTTGCAGGCAAATCTATCTGATTTCAATTTTAAGCAAGGATAAGAAGGAATGAGAAATAAAATAATGGCTTAGACAGCAAAGTAAAGGGATTTTTTTACCCTATTTATTCACAAGATTGATTAGGAGCTTTGTGTAATTAAATAGAGTCCAACATAATTGCAACAAAAATATAATCTGTAACTTTTGAATAACTGATTGGAAGATAAATCCACAAAACTAAGGAAATAGTCTGCAAAGTCTATCATCATTCAACTAAAATGATCAAATACTCTGAATAGCAGGTGTGCTTTTGTTTTCCTCTGTTGAAGTAAAATAATTCATTCATTTTGCTTGAAACAGAAATGTCCAAGCTGCACAACCAAAAATGTGGTTATACTGCTCCAAAGGCCAACAAAATACTTAACTCCTAACTCAAGATAGAAACTGAAGTACAACAGAAGCACCAGCTAGTGTAGTTGATAGCCCAGGGAGCAGATCAAATGTTTCTGTCCTTGACAAAGAAATCTATACATGATATATGTAAAGATAAAATTACTCTATTCAGTTGCAAGATCCTAATCCAAGACAATTTTTCCAGGAAACAATTCTCAGAATAAATAAATATTTCCATATCTGAGAGATCAGTCTTACTGCTGCCATGGAAACAAAAATAAAAAACCCATGTGAGCTTTTAAAATGCATGTTGGTGACAGCAGTGATAAAGGAAAAGTTAAAACAAACCAATGTATTAAAGTACAAAAGCCTTGAAAATGATATGCAAAATGTCATTGAGCCCCTGCTCTTCTCACTTGTTCCTCAATTTAGTAAGACTTAATTAGTAAATTGTTAGAATATTTATGAATTTAAACAGAACAGATACAATGCCCCAGCTGCTTTGCTTCATATATCTGTCGTTTCAAAAGATCATATACCTATGCTTAATACAGGTGAGATTTTCAGAGACATATGGTACAATAGGATACGATACGATGCGATGCGATACGATATGATATCATATGATATCATATCATATTATATAAACAACAGTGGTAGCAGTTAATGTCAGGTAAACACTTGACCCTGTTATCTGCTGGGCAGCTAACTATTCTACGCACCAATGAACTGCTGTCCCTAAGCAATCGTTTTGCCTTTATTTTTCAGCAAAGCTGCCTCTGTAGCAGAGCAGTCCCATATTACCAGTTGCAGCAGGTGGATCCAAGTTTAGGACTTGTTTACAGATTTCCCCTCTAGCAGCAGTATGTCTCTTCCCATTTAAGAACAATGACTCCTTTTTTCTACACCAGCAAGCATCTCTTTTCAATGTCACTTTCCTTCTCCCTCCGTTAAGTGGCAGGCCAAAGGAAGAACCTGCTACATTTTGCAACCATTAGCAGCAGACCTTGACTGCCCAGAGTCCTTAATGATTTGTCAGACACTCTCCAGGAACCTTTTAGACACACACAGCCATATTGTCTGCCTTCAAGCAGCGTAATTGGGTCAGAAATGAGCAAAACCAAAGCATCCTCCCGGTGGAAAAGTCAGCGCTTCTACAGCTGATGGAATCAACTCCCTGGCTCCAGAACAGGGAATATTTCAGAAGCAGGGTATGGGAGAAGGATGGGGTACTGCAGCCTGAAAGGGCAGGTCACAAGTTTCTGGTGTACATTGGCACATCAGTAGCATGTTGCCTCCACCTGAGATGACTATTAACTGGTCAATAGAACTGGGATACATTTGATAGTTCCCTGATAGCTAATCAGTACTCATTGTGTTAAGCAGATCACAAATACAGTAAAGAAACTATTGCTTTTGTACATTCCCAAGGCAACAAACACATCATCAGAGCAAGCAGCAGAGGAAGTCAGGGCACTTCAAATGCCTCAGTGTTTTTTAAGTCAAATTTTCTTCCCTGAATGTTCTCTTGTTCACTGATGCAAGTGACTTTGTATAGTAATAGCAAATTATATCTCCTCCTGTAGCAAAAAGAAGATTCAGCTGCAGTGAACAAGTTAGTTCCAGGAGGGATGTCGAGATGTGAGAAAATCTTTTAAAGAGCATTTCTACCTTGAAATCTGTGGCAGCAAACAGTAGAGGCCCACATAACTCAACAACGTTGAGCAGCATGATTTCCTTTGTGTGCAGGTATGATTTACATTATCCGAGACAAGACTCTGGCTTAATGGTTCATTGTGTAATTCTATAATCTAAAGATTAATTGATTGTTTGTCTCTCATTTCTATTATTTCTTGACTATTGACTCAGCTAAGCTACATGGACTTAAAATATGCAGCATGTAGACTCGTATCAGCGACACAATCATTGTATCACTACATAATTTTGGGTTTTATAAACTTATGTAGCAAAATAGATGAATCATTCTCTGTTTGTTTAGGTTTTTTTCCCCATAGAAAATATCCACTCTGTTTATGTATTTGAGTATGCATTCTGACTTTTTATTACAGCATCATCTTTTTGCCTTCTCAGCTTTGTGACATGCTGTAATGTCTGGTTCCTCTTCAACAGTATGATCTGTTCTCCAATATCCTACATATTTGCAGATGATTATTTCTACCTACATTCCCTGGTTGTTCCTTAAAGACATCTGCTTTTTAGTTTACTCTTATGCTTTTATCCTTATCCAAAGATCTCTCCCTTGTCTGTCTTGTCCATCATCTTCATCTTCTTAACTAGCTCCTTTCAACTGAAGGGCAAAATCCTCATTTAGATTGATTCTCTGGGTTTTATATCAAAAATTCCTCACTGATGACTAACAAGAACTTGCTAGATAATACTTCTTGTCTTTTTTTTGTTTGTTTTTCAGCAGATACATCTGCAATTAAAATTCCTTTAAAAATAGGAGATTGAGTCAGGCAGTTTTAATCTTTTTGAAGTATCTAAGACTGCTTGTCATGGAAATATGGGTTGTATGTTTTAGTATTCAGACTAGAAAAATCCCTATCTAATAAATCTGTTAAATAAGCCAGTCACCTCAGTACAGGGATCTGCTGCCCTTAAGGAAGCAATGTTTTATATTAATTACTTAAAATTATTTACATGTCTTATTTATAAAGTCACAAGATCCATAAAAAGCATCTTACCTCATATTCATCTAAAACAGATGGCATGGTTCTTTAAACAATGTAACAATATAGGAAGCTGAATTACTTATTTAAACAAACCAATTTATTTATCTTAAGATTTGTTCTGTTGTTACAAATCCTGCAGATTTTGCTTCTTAATTAACACTGTTATCCTGTGCAGGAAATAACCAATAAGCATTGTTCAGCTGATTCCGGTTTCCAGGTTTATAGTAGATCCCCAGCATATTGTGAGCTATGTTAATGCCTGCTTCATGTATTAGCCAGGCTTTCTTCAGTTCTAACTGCCTCTCCACATCGGAATAGTCACATCCTCGGTATGCAAAGGAAATGCAATTATTTTTTTAACATTATGTTTCCCAAATATTTCACACCACTTATTATGAAATAATTTTCATTTGAATAATTTCTCTAAGTCTCTGTAATGCTTATTAGATCATACTCCTTTATTAAAACTTTTGACACTTTCTTTTCCATAGTTACATAAGGCACCAGTATACAGAAAGCGAAAGCTGTTACCAACCTCAGTCTTCCTTTTTGTTCTTCCTATGATCTCATTCCCAAATTGTTTGGCTATTTTTCTGTTTAAGTGTTGTACATACTCACCTACAGCCTTTTGCCACCAGCCATAAATTGCAAAACTAAGCTCCACTTTACTAGAATACTGAGCCACTCTGCAAAGGCAGTGGTGAAGACAGATGAGAGCTCTCATTTTCCCTTCCTCTGATCTTCCTAGAAGAATGAAGATGATAATAAATTGAGAAAGTATTGTATCATATATCATAGCCGACATAAAAAAAACAAAACAAGAGACCCATAATCCATGGAAGACAGGATTCTAGGAATACATTCTCTCTTCCTCTCTATATCATTGTTGACATAATTTACCCACTAATAAAAAAACCAAGACCAATTAGCAACAACATAACCAGAGAAATAACACACAACCTTCTTCCATCTGTTGATTCAGAACTTCAGCTCTAGTCTGTTGTTTTCATTACGAGAATTTTCAGCTGAAAGAAGTGGGGCTTTTCCCTGAAAAGTCTTACAACTGCCTTTCTGTGTAGTAAAGGGTAAAAATATACTCATTGTAAAATTTTTTAAAATACTATTAGAAAAAGTAACATTCAGTGCAAAAATCATCACATATTATTCCATAACAACAACAAAAAATTATCTGTTTTCCACAAATCACCCTCAAAATCTATGCATTCCCCAGGACCTCCAGATTTCACAAGATGAAGTAACACTATTTAATCTCTCTTACATTTAAAAGATTGGAAAACCTTAGCTTAATAAAACAAATTAAATCAGAATGAATTGTATTACAAAACACTTGAGGACAAAAAATGTTAATGGTCAAAATGGGGCAACAAACAAAAATGAGAAGAATCAAAATGGTTCGGTGAAAAATTAGTCTTGCTGCATATAATGAAATAAAATTAAATGTGAAGAAAAGAGCCTCAGAAGAATAGATGGAAGAGAATGACAGAATGTCACTGCAAGGGATTTTGGTTTGTTTACTTTTATCTGCCCTTTTAAAAAGATTAATGACTGAATTTCAGAATGCATCTCTTTTATTTTTAGACTACTGTTTAAGTTAGTGTATACCTAAACAGATACTTAAATTATGGATTTTAATTTTTATTTGTGAGTAATGTTTAAAATTGGCATATTTGGATAGATCAATTGTTCCATGCAAGTTTATGACTTGAACTGCTATCTTTTCTGAAATAACTTTTTAAGTAACTAGTTTTGAAAAAACTGCTATTTATGGATTGTGAATTTTCCAAATGAAACTTAATGCTATGCTTGGTCAATCATTAAAGATATATTAGTAGGGTGAAATTATTTTCAGATTTATCTAAATGAATGTGTATCCAAGTTATCAAGAAAAGAACTTAGTTAACTATATTTTCAAATATATTAATCTTATCTCCTTATCATTATGAGCAAGAATGAATATCTAAACTTGTCCATATAAATTAATTTATAAATCTAATGGTCTTTAATCTAATATCTGTATGCATACATATAAGCATCTATATAGGTACATACTCAAACACGTACAACATAATAAAAAAATAATAGTTAATCTTTTAGTTTTGTCAGTCGGAGTATGTATTTAAATTGTATTTCTTATACTGGGTATTTGTAGATTATATGTAAATATCAATCACATAAATAATAATCATTACAAGACTGAACTGTCTTTTTCTTTTCTCTTACCATAATATAAATTAATAATCAAATTTTATATTATAGATATAATATATTATAGATTCTGTGGCTGAGGAAACACTTTGTTTAAATCTTATGTTTTCATGTGTTTCATATTTTAATTAAATATCCTCTGCCATTAAGTATCCCATGTTTTTTGTTAATCCAGAGTTTACTTTAAAATTTAAGTTGTTAGTGTTCTTATCTGGTTAGCTTCAGTTTTGAAAATGAAGATGTCCTGTATACATAAGTGTGCAGCATTTCTGAAATGGAATCAAAAGGATCCATGTTTGTTGACACTTGCAGCTTTCAGAACAAATTCCACTGAACAGGAAAAAGGATATTTTGGTTCCCTCTGTTCTCTACTACTGATCTTCTCTCACCTTTGTGTTTGCTACTGCATTTACTTCCCTGTCCTGTCTTCCTAGGAGACTTCTTTTTCACTTTGGAGTACAATATGTGAAACTTTAATAATTTTAAAATTTTGTTCAATTATTTTTGAGCCTGAAATGTATTCTTTCAAGTTTGAATCTCTTTTGAGGTGTGTTTTTTCATTGCCAGTGGCTGGAGGCATATCATTTTTTAGGCTTGCTTGTTTGTGTTTGTTCATATACACTTTGAAATATGTTTTAAATCAGCATTATTTTAAAAAGATAAGATAAAGCCACATAAATGTTAATAAACCCTCTATATTTTCATTTAAAAAAATAATCTGTTGCACATTTCATCAGAACAGCAATAACAACTTTTGAATCTTACAGTTATTCTATCTTTGTTCTAGACCAAAACTGAACCTTGAATTAGGCTCTGCAGGGTGAGAGGGAGAGAAAACTCATAAACAACAAACAGTGTAGACCTCTAAATATTACCTGAGATTGCTTTCTAGTGTCATGATTTTATGACCCAATATCTTCCAGCCTGCCAGTGCAAGGAAGAATTGCCATCTCTTATTGCAAGGGAATACTGTCTTTCTAATGTGATGAAACAGCCATTTGAAGTCAGATGACTCACGAAATATTAAAACTTAAACCTGTCACTAATCCAGGACACAATATTGACTGCCCAGCATATCAGGCCAGTGTATTTCTCTCATTCCTGAACTTCTTGCTCTCAGTCCCAGCTGGAAGGGGGAAAGAAAGAGGCAGTTGTATTGGGAGAGAAAAGAAAGCTACTTTATATTGAACACTGAAATTTCTTTTGAAATATCTTAAAAGTTCATTTTAAACAGTATCTCTGTATTCTTATTATGAGAGATGAATAGTATAAAGCCTCTTTTTAAATGATCTTCAAAAACAATAGAGAAATTTTAGAGTCTTTTTTTCTCAACAGCATAGAGCTATAGTTACAAAAAAGGAAAGCGAAAAGAAGAAGCTTAAAGTCAGGAGTTCAGTTCAGAGACAATTTGTGTATTTAACAGGTTTATGCAAATCTCAAGAGGATCAGTTAGAGGCTTAATTTTTTTTTTTTTATTTTTTACATTTAAATGATAATTAAATTAAAATGTGCTGAAAATATCTCTAATAATTAATGCATTACAGGCCCTAAAAGCTGTTCTGTAAAAAGAAAGAGAGTTTTCCATTCATATCAGAAAAGTAATTTAACAGCATTCTCCTACATTGGTATGACTAGTAGTAATCAGAAGGCTTAACTTCTATAGAGGGGTCTTCAGGGACCTACATGGAACATGCTATGTCCATTGTGTTTACACTGGATACATCATGAACTTAACCAAATAATCATTCTTTAGCAATAGTTTTAATCATTCACTGGGTAAATGCACCAGGGAAGGTGAGTATAAACTACACCTAAAGATGTGGGTAGATGTGACAAAAGTAAAATAAAACTGTATCACCTGGAGAAGCAGGACAAGGGAAGTGTTTGCTCTTCCACTTGCAGGGAAGAACAGTCTTTTTATCAAGGCACCAGTGTAATTGTACCTGAAAAGATATGAATACAGCAAAAGTTCATGAGGTTGATATTCAGATGTTCTTTGGCAAGTTTTTTTTCATGTCTCTGTACCTCAAAGCTTTGTCAAAAAGTGGGGCTGATATTTCTTTTCTAGACAATATTCCAGCAGTTGGTTGACCCAAGACAGGACAACCTCAACAATTCTGACAATTTGTGCAAAGCGATGGTTTTGTACTATCTTCTAAGGAGTTTCAAGAAATTAATGTGATGAAAATCAATAACACCAGAAATATTACGGTTAAAATGCAGAGAATATAATTGGCACTGTCATTACACGTTGAAGTTTATCTCCTCCAATACACACTAAATAACACAAATCTACAAATAAAACAATACTTAAATTTTATGTATTCTAACTTTGTGAATGTTTTTCTCAGCCTCCAGTTATTAAATAATTATATATTCTTCTAGTGATATGTATGTAAATTAATAAAGATTAATAAAGGTTAAGCACCTAGCTGGCTGAACATGTATTTATCAAGTAGTCCTTTAATAACCTGTCATATTTAACAATATGTAAAAAAGACATACCTGACCTAACATTAGACTATGTGTTAGTGTTTGTATATCTCTATATTTGGTACAGAGTTTTTAAAACGTAAAATTTCTGTAATGCCAGACAATTATGCTTTATCTAACTACTACATGATGTCAAACTTCCTAGAGAAGGAGCTGGTTATATTTGCAAATTCTTCCAAAGTATGTGGCTCTAAACTGCTCATGTCTCAACCTGAACATACAGATTTGCCTTTAGTTCAAGCATAGTCAACTTTTATTGCAAGAGCAGGAAGGCATAGAGGACGTAGGAGTTGGATTCACAGCCATACTGATGGAGATAGAGTGGTTGGAAGCCAAGTACAGAATATGCTTAGGAAAGGACAGTTTGCAGAGCATATGGGTATGCAGGAAGTAACTGAGATGGAGTGGGGAACAGCAAAAGGTTGAACAGCACAGACAACAGGAGCAAAGTGAACTGGAACCTCTTCTCTGTAACGCCATATCCTTAGTTTACTCAACTGTGGTATGAAGAGAATCCCCCAAAGACTCTGACTGTAATCTAATAATCATTAGGATTATACTTTAGAAAAAATGCCTGTTCTGTGGCAAAGGCACACAAAGATTTAGCATGCAGAACAAGACTAGTTAAAAAAAGGCACAATTGGTATGTTCTGCTCAAAAAAGTATTTTTTTTATTCACTGCAATAGAAACAGAAACAAACAAACAAAAAAAAATCCCCCAAACTGAAAGCAATCCTCAAAACAAACCCAAGCCCAAACAAAAGCCCTCTGACTAGTAATATATTAACTACAGCACATAAGGAGATGCAGTTATTCTGTGAGGGTGGATGTGTGTGTGTGAATCCATAACCTCTTCCAGCTCTGGTTTAGAAGAAAATGTACATAACAGTCTTTGATAATGCAAAACAAGGTATTTATGTTTGTATGCATAGAGGGAAAACGTGCAGTCCCCTTAGCTATTCCTTTAGCAAATCAGCATCTTTTTAATTCAATGTAGCCTTCCTTTCCTATTTAGAACTCCAGGAAGCAGTCCACTAGGCACATAAAAAGAAATGTCCTTTTATCAGCTAATAAATATCTAGCAAGTCTAATCAACTGATGCACTAATGGATTAATACACAATCATTTATTGCTTTGTAGAATTAATTTTTCCAAATCACAATAGCTGTGTTCTACTCCAGAAGCTCTGGGGAACTACACTCCTTAAGATGGCTCTCCAACCCTGTGACTGTAAACTTATACAGTTAACCATGCCATGTCTCACCTCTGACCTTCTGAAAAGACTACATCCCTTTCTGTTTCTTTGTTCTTCAGCACATTTATTTCTCTTCTTTCCACTCACTTAACCTTTAACTAGCTCTGAGATGCACTGCTTAATTATGATCATGGTAGCGGGTGACCTGAGGCTTTTCTCTGGTTAAAAGGACTGACCTTTGCTTGATTTGCCTCCTCCTCGCTATTTTCAACTACCAGCACTGCAGAGGATGTGAAGCAACTTGTTTTGTTAAGTCAGAGAAGAAAGAAATAATAAGAATAGTAGTGGTAATAGTGGTAATAATGAAAAACATCAGTCTGGTAAAATAGTTTCCTGCTGCTTTCACAGCCTTCATCAGTTGTACTCAACCTTGATTACTCCCTGTAGGCTGACTGACTGAACAGCAATAGTGTGAGAGGCAGCCCACAGAGTAGAGAGAGGTTAGTGTTTCGTGTTTACCAACTAACCGTCTACATGTTATGGCTAGAGAGCCTTTTCAGGTCTGACAAGATGATGTTCACTAATATTCAGTCTTCTCCAAGTCTGGTGAATGCATTGAAAAATTGCATTTACAAAGACTAAAGAAAGAAGTATAAAAATGAAAAGGATATAGAAAATAGCATTTAGAAAAACATGATTTTTCTAAATCCTTTTACTCTTATATACAAACAAAATAGGCCTACTAGATCTCTCTGATGAAATTTAATGTTATAGATTCCACAGGGTGGATGATGCAGTTGAGACAATGAAAAAGTAGAGAGTTGCCTGTCCAGTTTATATTTATTTTTTCACACTATAGTTCTGTCATAATAGTGTTACCAGGTTAATCTCTTAATTTAGAAGTTTATCAATATTTTTGCATTGTGCAAATATTGATATTGGTGTTTCCTGAGTTTGGAATATCTTGCCTGCATTTATGGTAGGAAAAACACATACCCATGAAAAATGTTTAGCTGCCCTACATTTCTAACTGTAGACAGAGGCTCTCTGAAGAAAAAGATACAAATCCAAACAAACAGGGGTCTTAAAAAGCTAGTAAAAACTCTGGGGATACGCACTCTACTTTCTTTCTTTCTTTCTTTCTTTGGAAATCTTTATTGAAAGAACAGTGGAATTAGCATGAAAGCATCACACAAAACACGAGTGACAGAGATAGTTACAGACATAAACTTGAATGAAACTTTGGAAGGCATCCTTTGAAGCAGGTCTTTCTTAAATACTGAGAATGCTACCATGCTGTTTAGGAAAAAATGGGAAGGCTGAATGCCAGGGGATATTGTTTTCCATTAAATATTTTGTACATCAGAACATATGGCACAATGGAGACTTTAGAGTGGTAGAAATGTAATTACATTAATAAAATCATGTCTCTGTGCTAATTGTACATGGAGGTTCGGGTTAGAAAACTAACTTTCTATTTAATATATTCATGATATATCTTGACACTTGATTATGAAATAGCAACAAGATAAGGGGCAAAACATATGGCTCAAGGATTCTCATGAGAAGCTGAAGGAGCATTTTTGTCCCCTCTAGGAAATAACTCTGGAAATCTGAACAAGAGTGAGGAATATGTTAACAGAAGTGCTGAAACAGCAGCACAAGATTGAAAGATACCTTGTTTTGGTTTATAAACAGTAACTGCAAGAGTTTTCTTTTTTTGAAAGCTCTTCCCTATTCTTGCAATAGTTCTGGTTCATTTTTACTTGATTAATATTTCTCTGTCTCCTACAAATGCTTCTTAACTCAAAAGAAGAGAATTAGAGCCATTAGCATCAGTCACAATTGATCCAAAAGAGAAACCTAAACTAGTAATGTGAGTCTTGAAATGATTTAAAGTAGCAAGCTTTTCTGAAATAGTTACTTCAAGACTTTTATTTTTTCACATTTTTATTGATTTGTTATTTTATTTATTTTAAAGGAAAATTTCTGGATTCAGAAACATATGAAATCTCTTAAAGGTCAAATCCCATCTCGTGCATGCAAGCAAAAATAACCCAATGCTTCTTCCTTTAGGAATTCCATCTGCAATATTTTCTGTCTTTAATATTAGATATGGTCCTTATACACACTTACTTGGAGCATCAGCAGTGTTTCTCTTTAGCTCTTAGAGATCTAGTATCTAGGCTGTATTCTCCTCTTTCTCTTGCCCCTGTTAAAGAGAAAGAGCCAGTATGCATGTGGTCATGAATGGTGTTAGCATAATGGAAAATAAAAGCAGGTAGTAGCATTTTTATTAATTAATGGGAGATTGTAGCTGTGATGAGTAAAATTTGACCACTTTGATCACCCTTTCATAAAACAGACAATGAAATAGTCCAAAATGCCTAAGTTTGTAGTAATGAGAATACTAACAATTGCCAGTACTACAGAACTGCATTCTCAGATAAAGAGGGAAAACACTTTCCCAGGAATAGGGAAAAGGAAGGAAGGAAACATAATAAAAGTATTTTGACTACAGGAGTTTAAAGTCTAAAATAAGATTTTAAAAAAAAAGCCAGGGGTCAGAAGAAAGTCAAATGTTTTATAGCAACCCCTTCCAACACTTCTGAAAGCATAACAAAGAAGTGAAAATTTCAGCTTCTCTGCAGTCCTTGAGAAAATCAAAGACTGTCCAAAGCACCCCAGGCAGAGTCAAGTTTTCCAGAACAGTTGATGTACAGGGCAAGTTGGGACCAGAGGGCACAAGGGAACAAGTTTTATCCATTTTTCAGCTATGCAGCTGTCAGGGAATGAATTAACATTACTTACATTTAGCTGTTACTTTAGTACATTTTTATTTGCAAATAATAAATTTGTTTTGCTTAGTCAATGCTCTTAATGCTTGGAACAATTTCTGGCAGTGCATAAACACATGACTGCTGGGAAAAGGAGCAGACTTTAAATAATCCCTAACCAATTTAATCTGACGTTATTGATCTACATTTTTTAATTGATTTGAACAGCATTACAGAAGTAGCATTCTGTATTTTGCCAGTTGAATTACTGTCTTGTTACTGTGCTGAAGTCTAGACACTGTCTCAGCTTCCAAAGAGCATGGTTGTCTCTGATGTCTTCCCACAAAACAGTACCAACCAGTTCAGGGTAAGATATTTTTGTTTGCTCATTACTGCTTCTTTGGTAACTCATCTTCATAGCCACCAACTAAAATTTACCTGTTTTCATAGTGTCTTACTTTTTCTGCCATGTTTTCATACTGCTGTATCCCTGGGTATGGTTCAGATAGATGATAAAAAGAGGCTGCCAGTAGAAGCAACTCTTGCTTGCTGGCTAGCCCAAGTGTAGGGAAACCTCTCCACACCAGAAGTGGGGTGAGTGCCTCCCCTAGAGGTCCTAGCCCCATCTGTTTGTCCTTAGCATGTTACAACCCCATGACTGGACTCAAAACCTGGCTGACTGAGCAGTCGGGAAGATTTATTTTGGCATCTAGATCAGTTCTGCCCAGGGCTAGTACCTGCAGAAGGAAAACAAAAAAGCCACACAAGTGCCTTTACTGAGATTTAAGACATTTTTTGGTGTACTGAATGATGTCAGGGCCATCTTGCAAACCAGAAACAGCTCAAAATGTAACTGAGTCACATGTCTAACCATACTCTTATTATCTTTAGGTTTTCCAATACTACTAAGAAAAAAATGTAGGAATATTATGTAAAGTTAAAGGAAGTTTTCAAATCTATTCATCCTCTGGTGTGTTTAAATGGTTATTTTTATATTGACTCATATTCATAAGGTAAGTCTTAGATACATTTTCCAGAATGCAGGGGTAGTTATCTTTACAATGAGAACAGAGATGCATTGGTTAAGGAACTCATTTTTGCTTTCCCTGTATCATCATCCTTCCTTTTCCCATTCCCTTTCCCTTCTGTCTTCTCTCATTTCTCTTTCTCTTTCTCTTTCTCTTTCTCTTTCTCTTTCTCTTTCTCTTTCTCTTTCTCTTTCTCTTTCTCTTTCTCTTTCTCTTTCTCTTTCTCTTTCTCTTTCTCTTTCATTTCCCTTTCCCTTATGACTTCCTCACTCTATTTATGTATTTTAATTACAATTCTGTGATAAGACATTCAAAAAATGCCTTTGTGATGACAAACAAAAAGCAAAAAAACCTCAACAAAACAAAAAGTGAAGGCAGCATGAGAAGGCATGGTAAGAGCAGTATCTGCCACAATACTACAAGAAGGAAAAGTGAGTGCCTCATTTGTTGTCAAAAGGAAGCATATGGACAGCATGGTGTGTTGTCATTAGAACATGATGTTAATTAAAGCAAACATAATCTATTTGTGAAAAGGTAATGTTTTTTTGAATTGACAGTTCTACAGAGTCTGTTATTTTGTTGTTTTATTTTTTTTACTGGTTGAGAAAAGGATTTTTTAGTGACAAATTTAGAGCACTCTGTGCATCTTTAGTCACACAAGTTCATTAGCAGCTTCACATTTTCTGTCAACAAACATTTTCAGTTCTTTACATTCCATATTTATTTGGAAGGCCTTTCAGGCAGATTGGGCCATACTTTGTAAGCTGCTCATTAAGTAACCACTTAGTAAAAATATTGAGTCTCAATGACATGAATAATTCTATATATTTTAATAGGACTTTTTCTCATGACTTGGAGTTCTCAAGGATCTATATCCAAATGAAAGAAAGAAAGAAATCAGATATAAATAATATTTCTGAGAAAAAGTTGCCAACATTAGGAAAAAATTTATACTACTATTTAGCTATAACATTTATATACTAAATGTATATCTAATATACTCATACAAAGCTTACTGAGCCTATGTTGTTCATTCCAAACAACACCAACATAACTTTATTTTAAGAGCTGATGAGTAAAATATAGAACTAAGTGCAACAATTGACTTTGTACCATTCCAGGTTTTCAGGCTTCCCCTACTTCTCCTCTCAAAGTTTTTCTTCGTTGTAGCACCGAGCTGTTTTCATACACCAGCTATACAATCGCATTTATTCTGACAAGCTCTTCTCATCTTTGCCAACATATTCTGAAGGCGTATTTCTGGAAAATGTGCAGAACATCCAATTGATGTCATTTGTGGCTCTGACATTAAGTGATATTAGGTTCTGCAGCCAGTTTTGCATTTAGTTGACTCTATTGCTGAGGAGATGGGGCACTTCTTTTTCTCAATTCCAGAACAGCCATTTGCTTTATTTATTTGCCTATAAGATGGAGAGCAAGGGATATTTCAGAAATACATTATTGTGTATCTTTGCATAATCCCTAAATCTGGCTTTCTGAGAACTTTGATGTTCTGTGAAAGGTATATTATGTGCCTTATTTACACCTGTAATTTTAACTCATACTGTATAAATTAGAAGACAGATTATAAAAGACAGAGTGCAAATTGCAGAATAATTATTTTTTTTTTTCCTCTTTCTTTCCAGTGCTGAGCATTTCTTTATAGTGTTTTTTGTCATCTTTATCTTGGGGCAGTAGTGCTTATTAGAATATTAGGTTAATCTTCTTATAAATATGCCTTGTCATTTAAACCTTTCTTCTTTCTTTTCCCTGTTGGAAGTCTCACTGTAATCATTTTCTGTTGAGCAATTATTATAGATACATCAGTAAAGACCCATCCTGAATGTTCCATTTAGTAAGATGTTCAGTCAAACTCAAATGAAATGATATGTGTTCTCATTCCTACACACTCCTCCCAATACAGGAAACTATCCCATGAAAGTAGCATATGACAGAATTGACTATAGAACAGTTTTTAAGGTTTGTCACATAAAATTAATTTAATAACCAAATTTTAATATCATAATCTTTTAGTTAATCTTTTGGTTCTATGAGAATTACTTTCATTTAGCAACCATCACTTGCTTTCTCCTAGCAGATACTTTTCCTTGTAGCTTCATCTTTTTCCGAATGTCTTCTAGTCTATGACAATTTTCTTAAAACATTTACTAAGTTAGAAACACAAAGAGCAAGAACTCTATGTTCTTGCCCCTGCAGTCTCCCAGCATCCCTTGTTGTTGAGACTTCATTCTTAGTGAAGGGCAAGCCATTGTATGTCTTGACTTTTTGAGTGATGTTTACTCTGAAATATGGAAACTCTTGATCTATGCCTTTAATCTGAAATGCCTTCAAAAAGACATCTCAGAAAGAAGTAGCCATCTTCTTCATCCAGTCACATGATCTGTAAACAAGCATTTGTATGTCTTAAAAACAATCCCCACTCCCAGTTTTGTGTGTGTTCCTAAAAGATTTAAACAAAGATGGTATGAAGCTGTTATTCTCAGAAAAATTCAGTCTTCTTCTGTCTTATTTATTAGCTTCAAACTTGGATGGCATAAGGGAGTATAATGACAGTCAAATGATCAAAATAATTAATGTTGAACCTCCAATGTTATATGACTCAACATCTGGTACATTTACAAGATGAAAACATCAGAAATTTTATGAGAAAAGTATCTGTATATTCACTGTAACTTATGTTTAGAACCTAAACACATGAGAATGTTAAGTTTCGCTGTTACCCAATGTCCTTTTGGGCTAGCATTGCAAAGGAAACATGACCACATGTTTTTATTTCACAGCAAAGGATACTTTGACCACCTATATTTACTTGTTAGATATGCATGTTGTCATTGACATATAACATATGGAAATTTCAAAGCTGTTGAGTCATTCTCACTATAAAATAAAAGCATATTCTCTTTATTAAATAACTGAATAAGTGAAGATATAATGAAAGATCATCAGAAAACATCTTTAACATCAGATTATGATTTTCTGTAAATGTAGAAGTATATAGGACCCCATGGATTTAGAATACTTAATAAGGTGTGATGGCAATATTTGTAATCCTCCTCAACAAATAGGAAAACATACCCTTGAAAGTAAAATTAAATCAGTGTCTAAAAGTAAAAATTAAAAAGAAGTCACTGGTATATATTATTTTTTGTGAAGAATCATAAGTTGTAACACATTATTTCTTATTAGTTATTTGATATAAACCATAAATTATATGGGTTACTAGATACACTTTCTAACTGAATTTGTCTTTGCCTTGTTGCTCTGACCGATATTGTAAAGGTAAATGTAAAATATATATTGCACACACCTAAAGATAACCCCAAGTGAAAAAAAACCAAGCAAACAAACAAAAAAAATCACAGATTTACTAAAATCACAGTGTTGGGTTTTATTTTCTTTAAATATAAAAACCTAAATCTGCATGCAGGTAAACTAATAGACACAAATGAGGAAGCAAAGCAGGAATTGGAACGGCAGAGCACAGCTAAGCCTTGTCTGATGACTGTCCACCCCTAACAAAACACTGACATTCACAGGAATTGATTTCCAAGCACCTTTCCCTCTCTGGCTCAAATACATCCTTCCAGATCCAATGTATGCTTTTATTTTCATATGAGCTTAATGAGAGGGGAGAAACTGCTGCCAAAGTGTATACATGCATTTACAGACTGTAGAAAATAGCCTTTTATTTTAGAGCACATCTTTGATTTCACATTCCTGTAATGCTCACACTACAACCACAAACTCTTCCTCTGAAAAATATCCCAGGTACATGAAAAACCGTATCAGAGCTATTCAGATTTTTACAAAGTAGCCTAAAATCAGTTTACATAGATTATGCAGAATTTGCAGATAATACTTCATGTAATTTTCCGGACATTAATATAATAAAGCATAATTTGATGATCTGAATGTGGTTTTCTGCTGGAGATATTATACGCCTAATAATTCTGTTATGACACATAAGCTTTTCTTCATCATTTAGCCATGTTTTTTTTCTTAATTCCACAATTTCATTCACTACTTTCATACTCAGTTACCAAAAGACACTGAGATGTTAAAATGAATTTGTTATTTTTTAAAAACTATTGAGAAAGGAAAACTCAGTTTATAACATGCATAAAAAGGATTTGCAGATTTTAGAACCTAGCTAGTGTTCTGGTATTGCCACAGAGTTAAACAGATTTTTGTCAATTTGCATTCTATTCAAAAAATGCCCCCCAACATAAACTTCTGAATGTACTCTTGAAGAAAAATCTCATATTCTCCCCTGAACAGGGAAAAATCAAAGATGACTAATAGAAAAATTGGTGCAGCAGGTGCTCAGGCTTTTATATACATAGGTGAAATGTTGTCATGGACTGTTGGAGAAGGAACATATTTCTCTCTGCACTTACTCTTTACTCAACAGTAACTTCATAGCTGAGTGAGCAGAAAAATACCAATTTTATACGAAAAATACATTACTTCCTTTCCCTGTCTTCCTTCCCAACAGGCTATTAAATAAGAATCTGTAATAAACCTGTTCAACATTCTTAATCTGTGGCAGAGGACTTGTTAGAAATTATGCTACTGTATAATACTAACAGGAAATCTAAAGTTTTGTGATTTTATATTTGTTCTCCTGACCTTGTAGAGATACCAGCGTTACAAACTTGTTATTTTGTTAAGGGTCAATATTTACATTTCATCTGCCTATCTACTTCATTATATCAAGATACAGTGGGTTTTAATTCTAACTGGAGGTAATCACTGAATTAAATAATCATTTTTTTATTTCAATGACCAGAAAAAAACCACTATCTGTCTACTGCCAGGCTGCATAAGCCATTTAATTTATGTGATAACATATGAGTACTCTAGGTTTTCATTAAAAAGGAAATTAAAGACTATCACCACTTTTTCTAAGAAAAAGTTGGTTTTATTTAAATAGGTTCAAATTTACAGAATACTATGGTTTTTTTCTGTCTTGATTCCAAATACATGGAAAGAGAAGTAAACAAGCTCAAAAAAATGCAAATCCCCCATTACAAGTAATAAAAAACATCTAGATTATTTAATGAGGCCACGTTATTGCAGGTGTAAAAATGGGTCAAGTTAAACATACACAGATCCCATGGAATAAAGAGGTATAGGCTGCTTTATATTACCTGACATTTCTAGCAGGAATCTTTCTTAGCTTTTGCAGATTCCCTTTCTACAATAAATACATGCCGTGCTTCTGAAGGAGACTAAATGAGGGATAGGAACCAAAAGAAAATAATTCCCAGAATCCATTTCAACTTAGAATTATAGGACTAATGTTAAAGTAATGTATATCCAATAATTGTTCCAGCAAGGATGCACAGGACTCTAGTACCTGTGACAAGTTATTTTTTAGACTGTCAGATATTTGAGAGAGACGGTTTATCTGAAAAGAAATTATGAACTGTCCTCTCAAAATATTCTAGTATATGCTGATGACATGAAAAGCATTTCTTCAGAAACATGCATTCTCTTACATGCTGTTACCAAAAGAAAACCATTAAAGTTAGGAAAGGAGAAAGCAGTTTGCCATCCTGCTTGTGTATCAATACAAATGTAAATAGACTATTGGCACTTTAAGACATGGAAATTTTTCAAGTATTAAAAAACTGAGATTTAAGCTAAGGTTAGATTTATATGCCAGTTAGTCTTGTGGGATGCATAGGAATACACTAGTTCTGCAACAAACACTGACAGCTGGTGATTTATGCCCCCTTAGTCTTTGTCAAAAGCTTGTTTTAGGTAAGTGTCTCAGAGAAAACTGGGAAAATGCCCATGAGCATAGTATTTTGGGGCTAATTTTCTAATAGTGTCCCCAAATAGAGTTCTCAGTGCAGGGTGAGATGAAGAAGGAGGTTAGCAGAACAGTCACGCTCAATTTTCAGAGAGCAGACTTTGGATTGTTCAGAAGGCTGGTCGGAAAAGTCCCATGGGAGGCGCTTCTTAAGGGCAAGGGAGTTCATGAGGGCTGGGCGCTCTTCAAAAAGGAACTCCTAGCAGCCCAGGAGAAAGCCATCCCCATGTTCTAGAAAAGTAGCTGGCAGGGCAAGAAACCAGCGTTGTTGAGTAGGGAGGTCCTGAGAGACATCAATAAGAAGAGGAGGGTCTATGAGGTTTGGAGGAAGGGGCAGGCATCCTGGGTGAACTATAGGGAGGAAACGAGAATGTGCAGGGAAAAAAGTCAGGAGGGCTAAGGCCCAACTAGAAGTGCGATTGGCCAAGTCTGTGAAAAACAGTAAAAAATCTTTCTACAAATATATCAACAGTAAAAGGAGGACTAGGGAGAATCTCCAGTCCCTACTAGATGCAGAGGGAACAACAGTAACAGGGAATAAAGACAAAGCTGAAGTACTCAATGCCTACTTAACTTCAGTCCTTAATAGTAAGGAAAGTTGTTCCCTCTACACACAACCTCAGGGGTTGGAGGAGCAGAATGAATCATACAATCATAGAAAAACCAGACTGGAAGAGACCCACCAGATCATCGAGTCCAACCATTTCTATCAAACACTGAACCATGCCCCTCAGCACCTCGTCCACTCATACCTTAAACACCTCCAGGGAAAGTGAATCAACCACATCCCTGGGAAGCCTATTCCAGTGCCCAATGACCCTTTCTGTGAAATTTTTTTCCTAATGTCCAGCCTAAATCTCCCCTGGTGGAACTTGTGGCCATTCCCTCTCGTCCTGTTCCCTGTCACTTGGGAGAAGAGGCCAGCACCCTCCTCTCCACAACCTCCCCTCAGGTAGCTATAGTGAGCAATGAGGTCTCCCCTCAGCCTCCTCTTCTCCAGGCTAAACAACTCCAGCTCTCTCAGCCGCTCCTCATAAGGCCTGTTCTCCAGCCCCTTCACCAGCTTCTTTGCTCTTCTCTGGACTCGCTCCAGAGCCTCAAAACCCTTCTTGTGGTGAGGGGCCCAGAACTGTACACAGTATTCGAGGTGTGGTCTCACCAGTGCTGAGTACAGAGGGAGAATAACCTCCCTGGACCTGCTGCTTACGCCATTTCTGATACAAACCTAAAGGCCATTGGCCTTCTTGGCCACCTGGGCA
This sequence comes from Clamator glandarius, assembly GCA_033459285.1. Classification (NCBI taxonomy): domain Eukaryota; kingdom Metazoa; phylum Chordata; class Aves; order Cuculiformes; family Cuculidae; genus Clamator; species Clamator glandarius. The sequence continues at coordinate 640,656 of JAUNZM010000195.1, forward strand.
CACTGCTGGCTCATGTTCAGTCTGTTGTCAACCAGCACCCCCAGGTCCTTCTCCTCCAGGCAGCTTTCTAGACAGACTTCTCCTAGTCTGTACCTCTGCTTAGGGTTGTTGTGCCCCAAGTGCAGGACCCGGCATTTGGCCTTGTTAAACCTCATGCCATTGGACTCTGCCCAGCAGTCCAGCCTGTTCAGATCCCTCTGCAGAGCCTCCTGACCCTCCAGCAGATCCACACTTCCACCCAGCTTAGTGCCTTCTGCAAACTTGCTAAGGGAGCACTCGATGCCTTCATCCAGGTCATTGATAAAGACATTGAACAGGGCTGGACCCAGCACTGAGCCCTGAGGAACCCCACTTGTAACTGGCCTCCAGCTGGGTTTAACACCATTAACCACCACTCTCTGGGCCCGGCCATGCAACCAGTTTTCTACCCAGGAGAGTGTGCGCCTGTCCAGGCCAGAGCCTGACAGTTTCCGTAGCAGAATGCTCAGAGAAACTGCAAGTTTGCAAACAATATTAAGTTGGGTGGAAGTGTGGATCTGCTGGAGAGCAGGGAGGCTCTGCAAAGGGACCTGAACAGGCTGGACTGCTGGGCTGAGACCAATGGCATAAGGTTTAACAAGGTCAAATGCTGGGTCCTGTATCTGGGGCAAAACAAGCATAAGTGGTGCTACAGACTGGGAGAAGCCTGGCTGGAAAGCTGCCTGGAGGAGAAGGACCTAGGAGTGTTGGTTGACAGCCAACTGAACATGAGCCAGCAGTGTGCCCAGGGAGCCAAGAAGGTCAATGGCATCTTGGCCTGTATCAGAAATGACGTGAGCAGCAGGTACAGGGAGGTTGTTCTCCCTCTGTACTCGGCACTGGTGAGACTTCACCTTGAATACCGTGTTCATTTCTTTGCCCCTCACCACAAGAAGGATGTTGTGGCGCTGGAGCGAGTCCAGAGAAGAGCAAGGAAGCTGGTGAAGGGTCTGGAGAACAAATCTTATGAGGAGTGTCTGAGGGAGCTGGGGCTGTTTAGCCTGGAGAAGAGGAGGCTGAGGGGAGACCTTATTACTCTCTACAACTACCTGAAGGCAGGTTGAGGAAAGAAGGGAGCTGGCCTCTTCTCCCAAGTCACAGGGGACAAGACGAGAGGGAATGGCCTCAAGCCCCACCAGGGGAGGTTCAGGCTCGACAGTAGGAAAAAATTCTTCACTGAGGGGGTCATTAGGCACTGGACCAGGCTGCCCAAGGAGGTGGTTAACTCACCTTCCCTGGAGGTGTTTAAGTTGCAGGTGGATGAGATACTGAGGGGCATGGTTTAGAGATTGGTGGGAATGGTTGGACTTGATGATCCAGTGGGTCTCTTCCAACCTGGTGATTCTATGATTCTATGAAATATTTTGTTTAAAACATGGGCCCTCTTTCTGCCTTTAATTAGATTTGTGTGTGCTTCTTGACCTCAAAGGAGTTTCTTATACAAGGATTTTGGATGTGATTTCACAATAGGAGAATGAAGACTTAAGTCTTCATAAAGTCTCTCAGTCACTTAATGGGCCTAATAAACTTTCATCTATTAATAATTTCAACTGAAAAAAAAAAACCAACAAAAAAACCCCCCAGAACTTCAAAGAATTAATTTCAGAAACACTGCTGCTTGCTATCACCTGGCCTACTGTCCTTTTTTGAATCATAAGGAATAAAAATATTTTCCTTTGTAATAATAGCCCAGTTGATCTGAGGATCAACCACATACTGAGGTGCATTGGAGTATCAGAGCACAGTGACACATTCACAAAGTGGCTTTTCACAGAATTTTTTCTTATAGCATGAGATTATGCCATGATCAAGGGCCTTCACTCCAGTGAAAGATTAGGAGAAATGTGGAGAAAAGAGAAACAGAAATACAAAGTAGAGGGAAAAGGCTGAGCAATTTAAAAGGTGGTTGGAGCAATCTGGTAAGAGAAGAATCAATATTAGCTAAAGGAGAGGGGGAAAAAAGGAAGAAGAAGCACTGTATTATTCAGAATTGCTCTTCTAAAGAGGAACAGGATTGGGAAATTTTCTGTTAGCACCGAATCTTCATCCCAGACTAGTTGTGGGCAACAACTATATACATATTCCTTACAAGAACACTAAATAAAAAAGAAAGATATGAACACAAACTGTACATTTAAAGAGTGTTGAAAGGACAGAAAATAAAGTGATTTATTTCCTTCAAAGTGTATGCCATCCATTTCTATGAATTTCAGCAAGTCACATCTGCTCAACACAAGTTTTGATTACAATATTCAGAAGCAGGACTTTTTTTCTTATTATTTTCCAAGGTTATAAACTGGAAATATTTTCCAACCTCTCCTCAAGGCTCATTTGCACATTTTCAGGGTACATTCCCAGTGAACTCTGATTATTGATGCCTATGGAGGATTATCTATAAGCAGACAGTTCAAACTCTTATCCCTGCTGCAACCTCAGTCTCTTTTTATCCTCTTCTTATGAGGAGATTAGTAGTTAAAAATTTCCCATTGTAGTGTGTTGGTCAGCAAGGAAGCCACATGGACACTAATGTTTATTAACCAACTTTTTAGCAGAGTAATAGCTAAAGTGATCTAAGCTTTAAAGCTCTCCAGTGCCAGCTGGAGAAAATGTGTATGAGGCTTTAATTAACTGTAAAATCTGAAGTGAACTGCATTGCATGATACCTGGGGATTTCAGTGAAGAACATACATATGTTCTCTCTGCTAATTGAAGATGAGCTGCGCTTTAAGGGATTACATCCCCTGAGGTCACTGAACGAGAGACAGTGTAAGATAGAAGAATTTTAAAGACCTAAAGTAAACTTTCTCTTAATGGTCTGCCCTTTGTAAACAAAGTGTATTAACAGTTAAATTTTAAGCTAATTTACTGTATGTTATGTAATTTTGATAGGGAAATAGGAATATGGCACAAAAGGAAGTATATATATTTTTAATTCCTAGCCATACAATATAAAAATTGAAAGGCTTCCTATAGTTCTGTGACAAAGCTCATACTTTCTTTTTTTCTTTTTCATTAAGCACTGAGATTTTTGTTTGTTTGTTTGTTTGCCTTTAAGAAGTTAACATGGAAAAGAAAATAATCCTGGCTGTAAACTCATCTAAAATGTGGTGGTCAAATACAACACCCTAGTGACAGGGTTGTACTGAATTTACTCTTTCAAAGATGCAAGGGGATTTCACCTTGCAGAAGAGACAAATTACAGTACATTTTCACAAAAGAAGTCTTAAAGCCCTGAAGTTTTAGTAACAGATTCCAGTTCTCTCCTCCTTTCTCCTGCTCTCCAACACCTTGTTCATAGCCTTTGGTTTTCTGTCAATCAGTTGAAATGTTTTCCCCTCTCAGACTCTGCGATACATTGGGAGGTACCTATCAGAGTAAGAAAACTGAATCTTGTTCCTGGATTAAGTAAGGCTTTTTGGCTGTTCATTCCTCTACTTGCTGCTGCTTCTCTAGGATAAGAAGAGGGAGTAAAGAAGAAGAGAGAGCAACTGCTGCCTCAATGTTTCCCTCAGGGTAAGGTAGAGAATGAAATCACTGAGCAATCTGGCATCCTTTAGATCATACTATAAAGTGACTTATATGAAAAACAGAGGAGCAGCTGAAACATTATGTAAAAAAATAATTCATTTTATTCATTTTAATGCAATATTATACCACCTCTTGAAACGTGTTGACAGATTGAGAGGAGCAGATTAAAAGGGCAGTGGAAATTGCTTTTAGATGTAACAGAGGAAGTAGAAGTTTTCAGAATATTCATCATAGTTGAATTTCACTGAGGAATAAAGTTAGTATGTTTGATAGGAAAACACTCCTATATTAAATTTACATGAAAAGAAAATTCATGAAGGAGCTAAGAAAATGGGGGGAGTTGAAGTTTAAGGTAAATTGAATAGCTTTCATGATTAAATACGTCGGGCCAGGGATATGAGAGAGAAAAACAGTAGATTAAATGGCCTATAGAAACCTTTCTCCAGTGTTTCTCCAAGTGTGAGGTGAGATTTTATCTGTTTGCCTTTATCCATCACTTCTTCCTGAAACTGATGTGTGACTGAGATGAGTAGCCGAAGAATCAGGGTGTACATCTGGTAGATCCAAGTCTGTTACATGGAAATGGAATATGGATATGTAATATTTTGCAAGCTGCATGTGGTTCTAGTCCGCATTTTATGCAAGCTGAACATGCACTTATCATAGTAAATGGTTGTAGTAAGTTGGACTTTGCTCACAGTATGGCATTTTCTGACACACTATTGTAAGATCACTTGTATATTTGGAATTGAAATTACTTGAAGTTTCTAGGTGGAAATTAAAAAGAATGCAAACTAGTAAATGAGTTAAATAAATGAGTAAATATCTTAAAATTCTTTATTAGCAATTTAATATGAAAATCAAGTACTTAATAATTATTGTAGTTTCATTTATGCCAGTAAAATAAATGCAATTTCACTTCCAGTTGAAATATCATTTCAGAAATTATACAGAAAATAGTGCCAACATAGTCTAAAATAATACATATTTTCTGGAAAAGCAATGAGCCTGTTAAGACATATACAGTTTCTATATTACCTGTTATTTCATATGGTGTTATTTAAAAAATAAATAAATTAGGAAAGTGAAGAAATTGAGTCTCTTTGTATGCTCACCACATAAAATATTCAACAGAATTCAAAGGAGAAACTGCTTACTTTTTCTTTGCATGAAGTGTGTGAAAGATGGAAGATGAGCACGTAAAACAACTCATATAATATTTAGCACAAGAACCTCTGAGGAGGTTAATGAACCGACTTCTATTAACTTCAGCATTGCTACACCAGCACAGGGTCTTGCATATAACCTAAAATAACAGAATTATTTTGGGTCATATTTCTTGCATGCTTAATTCCAAGTGAGAAAACAGAAATAATATGTTGTGAACACAGGTAATGCACTGCACATATATGATTTATAAACATTGACGAGTTACCACTACTCCAGTCCTTCTTTCTTCTAGCCTTGTTTATGGACATTGAACTTTTGATGCCATTCCTGTTTGTTCAGAAAAATACTTTGCTGCTTATTAGTGCTACTGCTATTTACCTTTTGCTGTATAATGGTGGTCTGACAGACAAATGCTAAGACAAGTTAACGTAACAGAATTATAAGATATTTTCTTTGTACTTTTTTATTTTAAACATAGCTGACATTTGCTGACTGGCTGTCCATGTAATTATCTCTTTCATTTAAGTATTGACTTTGCAGCAGGCTCAATACTAGTGTGTAAGTTCAAATTAAATTTCCGCGGCAGGGGTGCACAATGTGACAGTATGGTGCAGTACATGGGCCTTTGCCTGATCCGAATCCCCAGTTATGTGAAGACATGAGGGGCTTTTGAAGCTGAAATCAAGAGGGCATTCAATAATCAATGTGTGTGTCTGTACTCCCTCCAATAACAGAGCAGTGAGATCTCCTAGGGAAGCCTCCTCTACCTTTTGTTCTCTTCTACCTTTGAATCATTCACAGGCATCTGTCTGCCTTCTTAGTTACGGAATAAATCTCTTGTGGTTTTCAGACGTGCTGATTTTGGTATGCGTCTTGCAGGGCCAGGAAAGCTAGACACTGCTGCACTAGACATGAAGTTTGGCAGCTGCTGAACTTGGGAGCATTTTTCATTCTTTGCATCTCATTTGGGGAAGGCAGGATATCCTTGAGCATCAACGACTCTGTCAGAAAGCAGGGGCATATTTACATATCATTTGAATACTGTAAACGGTTGTATTCTCCTCATGAATCTTGCATAAACACTGGATATCATCAGGCATAACATGTCAAACAGAAAAAAAATTGCTGAAATTTTATTAAAAAACCAGAATTTTAATTAAGTGTTGACATGCTAAACACTGTTCTACAATCAAAAATTTCTTTGTGTAACTATTTAGATTACAGTAGTACTGCAGTTCTAATAAGCAGTCAAACTTTCCAGACACCGAGAAGGCATAGAAACTATAATTCACAAAATGAAGGCAAACCTCTTTTTGATAACTAGTATATTTTTTATTAAGAAGGGAAAACAAAAATAAACTTTCAGATGCAAACTGAACCTTTGTTTTATGGTGGTTTTATATTCTTATACAAGAATAAAGTTACTGAATTAAAACCTAAATGTTTGTGGTAGTTTTCATATTAAAATTACTTTGAAAATTTGTCCCCTTTTTAAAAAATTCTTTTTTAAAAAATTGCAGAAAGATAACTGACTGTGACATGGGATGCTTAACACCATTTTGATACAGTAAAAAATTGTTTGAGATATTGACTTTTTTCATATTTTTCCCTTTAATCTATAGCAACAGATTAAAATTAGGTTTTTGAAGCTGATAATATCACTAAGGATCTCCCCATTTCTCTCTCAGGTACTGGTACTCCAGCACAAACGCACTTGATCTACCACATTTATTCAACAGGTGGACAATAACAACATTTTGTGCTGTCCAACTTCAGTTAATACCCAATATCTGCTGGCATGCTAAGACTCACTGTAAACTGACAAAATTGAGAAAATGGCCTAGAGTCTGGATGTATTTTATTGGTTTCATTCTTGTGTTATGCTAAGGTGGCAGTAAGACATTCCATATCCATAAGATATGGAAATGGATCCTTCTTTATTAAGTGTGCCATTGTATAGCTTGCTCAGCTAGATGTTTTTTCTCCATTTAAGGCTACAGTAAAGGCCTAATTATTTCTCTCTTATGATACAGCAGAATTTCTCCCTTTTGGCCACTTCTGAAATGAACTTGTAATTCCAAAACTGTTGATTCTCACATTACTGCTATAAATATCATAGAAGTTTGAGTAATTGTTTAAAAACTGCTGTGTTTTGTTTTTCATGATCAATATTCCTATAAAACATGCTTGCTTACTTTCTGCTTTTAGTCTTGAATAACGTTGATATTGCTTTATTTTTACTTGATGTGACCTTTCTTTGAACCCTAGCAATTAAAAATAAAATAAAATAAAAGCAAAATCTAAGTTTTTTAAATAGACATTTGATTCCAATGCCTGAAGCTCTAAACTAGGTACAAGTATCCCAGGGTTGTCTTTAAAATCATGTAAGTTAGCCATCCCAGAGATGCAAGGGGAGAGATATGTGGTGGAGAAAATAAGTAGGGTTAGGACTGAGAGTGTTAAAGGGGAAAGAGAGTTGTGGACATAAATTTGGAAAAAATATAGATATGATCAATAATATTTCAAAGATGAACTAACACTCTTGACATGAACAGGCAGGACAGCCATTATTGGGAGGGGAAAATAGATTCATGCTGAAGAGTTCACTGAAAGTGGCTACCCGAGGTTGTTATTGTAGCAGTAAGGAAAGCCTCAGATTACTGACATCTTTCTGTTTTCTGCTGTCCTTCAGTAGCTAACGTACAGTTAAAGTTTCTCCTCCCATCTTCTCTAGTATTTGTCCAGGAAAGGCTCATAAGATGTTCTCTTTTTCTGAAAAGGCTTTCTCTGCTCTTGCTTCAGTCCCATCCATCTTCCTGATTAGTGACCTTTGAGGGCACTTCTTTTCTTCTTTTCATCTTCTTTGCACCTTTCAACACTTTTCTTTGTAACTCTTACAAAAGAAAATAAAGGGGATGAGTAAAGAGGGTAGATGAGATAATCTCATGATACTCTTAACTCTTCTTTGAAAAACTGTGATTTGAATCCCATCATTTTTTGGAAAGCACAGAGCCATCTACTGTAGGGGTTTTTATGGTAATATTATTGTCCAAGTGTCTGTATAAAATTATGGAGAAACATCTCTGGTTCTTCGAGAAAGAAAAGTGAGCTGTAATTGATTTCTAGACTAATATGTATTCTGCTATATTCTGTGCTGGTAATGAAAGCATACAGTGGCTATATCTAACCAAGGCAGTTGTTAAATGCTTTCAGGGTTGTTTGTTGTTGGGGTTTTTTTTTTAATATATATATATTCTTTGTATACATATTTTTAATTCTGCAATCTTATGCTATTCCTACTCATTGAGCAGTAAGAAACACAGGTAGACTGTGTTTGCTTTAGAAGGGAGATGCTAAATTCTGGAATGAACCTCTTGCAGCTACAGTACTGAGCTTTCTCTGCTACTCATTCCAGCAATGACATAATGCTTGTTTCTCATAGAGTTGCTGTTTCTGAGATTTGTCATCACCTGTAACTTAAATTATTGCCCAAACATGGATTTGGAAAACAAGACTTTTTTTTCTGCTAATCCTGGCTTGATGCATTTCAATGATTCTTGATATTCTAGAGATGGTGACAGCACATTTTATTTCCTCTGTTCATGCAGCTCTTAAGAGCAATCTACACTCCACCAAATACACAAGGAAAGTTTTCAGACAATTGGGATTCTGTCACTGAAGATGTAGTGAGACAGATTGGAGGGACAGCAAAGCACAGACATTGGCACTACAAAGCAGTTGATATTCTTCAAAATACTATGCTGATGACATGCTAAATTCTCATTCTCTCTCAAAACAAAGAAAACAGGAAAACCTTAATGAAAACAGTAGTGTATGATATCTGCTATCACTGTGAGGCCATTACACTGAACAAGCAGAAAGCACACCCTTGATTACAGAGGTTGATTGAAACATTTTCCAGCTGCTTTTTTTGCATGAAAAACATACCGCGGTATTTCAAAGTGACAGAAAAATAATTAAGTTAAATTCATAAGTCCAGTTTTCCCTACTGATGTAATGGAAATCTTTTAAAAAGATCTCATGGAATATTTTTGAGAAAGCGTCAGGATATGATATGTGATGACAGAAGATAAAGAAACAATAGATGAAATGCTTATGAACAGAAAGAAAGTGTTTTTAGATTTGTGATATATGGATGATGATACACACGTCTGAAGCGTTGATTAGACTTCTTAATGTAGCTAATGCAAAAGGCAGCCATAATTTAAATATATAGTTATTTAAATGTGAAAGTGAACAATGCTAAAAAGTCTTCTCTGTGGTGAGGTCATTACAATGAAATGTGCAGGTTTATTTGTAACAACTAAACCAAGCCCAGATTACTATTATTTGCACTCTAGGAAATTTCCTCTCCCTTGTCCTTGAGGCGTGGCTACTGACTACACCCTCCCTTCTCCTCTTTCACAGATCCTGTATCAGCTGTTGAACATTCTCTTTCTCATTCCTTCTTCTCTTGACTTCCTATGGTCCCCACAATCTCATCTCCTTGACCAGACTTTCAAGATCTCCAGGAAAAGTGTGATTTCCTGCAAAACAGAAGTCCTTTCATGACAGTTCTGGTCAGTGATGAGGTCGGAAGGGACTTCTGGAGACTGCTTAATACACCAGGCTGCTCAGGACTGGGTGCAGTTAGATTTTGAACATCTCAAAGGGTGGAGACTCCACAGCTACTCTGGGTAACCTGTGTTTTACCACGTCTCCACTAAAAACCTTTTTCTCATGATTAAAAGAATTTCTTGTATTTAAATTTGTGCTTATTGTCTCTTGTACTATTACTGGAAACCACTGAGAAGACTCTGGCTTCTCATTCTTTAATCTTACCCATTAGGTATTTTTATACATTGATAAAATTCCCATGCTACAAAACCTGCTCCTCTAAAAGGAGTATAATACCACTAGGAACAATTGAGAGTTAAATACAGAGGCTATCACAGACTGTGTGTTGGATTTTTTTTGGTTTTTTGGTTTTTTTTTCCCAAGTCCATTAAAACACCAGATGAAATATTTTATCTGACAATTTAAAATACGAAAAATCAATTCTTTCACTAGCAACCACGTATCTGTCCCCCCAGAAAGAACCTTCACATAAAACTTTTTACTTCCTGATAAGCATCTGTTACAAAGTGCAGCTGGGGTAAAATTTCAAGTTAGAACTTGCAGAAAGACATGTTCATTTTCAGAAAACACATGCCTAGTGCTTATTTACCAAAGGAGATTATACATAGCACATTCTTAACATATACTATAACAACCCATATTTTTGCTATATAAATAATCTAATATCGACAATGTCAGTTAATGATTCCTTTAGTTGCAATATCTTTGGATAATCAAAGATCACAGAATTCCTTTTTTGTAGGCTGCTCCTTCCCGCTCTTCAGAAACCCCTGAAGATATGTGTATTACATAGTGGGGATCGTATGTTGATCTTCCTTAGCTGTCTTGTTGTGGAGGTTGTTTGCTACTTCTGCTAAATATGTGACTAGGTATAATCTGCACCATTTCAGCCACTGAAATTGAGCAACAGTTTCACTAAATGGAAAGCTTATCATGCTATTTGTTATTTGGCACATCAACAAACAAAAACAGCTAATACTTCATTTCCCCATTTTACATGTGAGCAATTCTTATGCAAAAAATATTCAACATGAACATTTCAGTGGCTAAGACGTGGAATGTTATGTCAATAACAGTTCTATAGTTATGGGAGACATAGTGAGAGATAATAAAAAAAACCAAAGGATTGTGTTGGTGACCCAAGTTTATGCGAAGCTATCTTATTTGAATAAGGGGACATAAATCCCCAATGATAGTGATCTTTATTTTATTTCAGTCTGATGAAACTTTTTCTAAACAAAAAATTCTATGGATTTTGAATATAGTGTGAATTCTTTAATTTTCAGAACTAAAGAAGAGTTCCCCAAATATGGACAGGTAAACTCAGCTGGAAGTAACTAGTTTTTCAAAAGCTGATATTGAAAAGAGATATGATGATATTATACCAATTCTTTAGGTTTCCATAACTATTCTAAATGTAACAGAAATGTAAGTTCAAGATGATTCCAGGTGCATCATTCTGTTTTCAGCCATGATCAACTGATTACTCATCATCATCTGTTGCAAGCCAGCTGTCAGCTCATATGGAGAGAATTGAAGTCAGTTTGGCTGAGCAAACAGAGTTATTTCTGAACTGAATTACAACTGGCTTTTGAAACAGTGAAAGTAATAAAAGTGGTGATGTCAGTACCAGCAATCAAACTCCACAGAGAAGCACTATTTCACTGCCCTAGATCATATTAAACCTTGGTTTAACAGCAAAACAATGTCTGTTCCACAAGTCTAAGCTTTTACTTACATATTAGGACAAAACTGTGTTATTGGTAGCTCAGAAAGAGAGAGGAACTGATTTCAAGAAATCCAATTTAATAACTTCATTTGTCTACTTTTACTTTACAAAAATGTGTTGCTGGGTTCAATGTTTTGTTTAATTTTTTCCCAATGGCTTTCAAAGCGGAGGCCAGGAGAGTGCTAAAATATATCTGTTTGGGAATACCTCAGCAGATATAGCTGTACATGTGCAATGGTGTTTAGCTCTGTAAATTCTGATTAATTTAGACATATATGACTCCTACTCATGAATGATAGCTCTAGTGCTTTCTTTAGGAAATGTTGATGATACTGTGAATGTACAGAACCTCATTGCTCTCTACAACTACCTGAAAGGAGGTTGTGGAGAGGAGGGAGCTGGCCTCTTCTCCCAAGTGACAGGGGACAGGACAAAAGGAAATGGCCTCAAGCTCTGCCAAGGGAGGTTTAGACTGAACATTAGGAAAAAATTTTCACAGAAGGGGTCATTGGGCACTGGAACAGGCTGCCCAGGGAGGTGGTTGAGTCACCTTCCCGGAAGGTGTTTAAAAGACAGGTGGATGAGGTGCTAAGGGGCATGGCTTAGTGTTTGATAGGAATGGTTGGACTCAATGATGCAGTGAGTCTCTTCTAACCTGCTTATTCTATGATTCTATGATTCTATGTTTCTATGAACTGTGTGTTGCTTGTAAAATAGATAATTGCATCCATAGATTAATATTTGTTATTTCAAGAGAAGTTGCATGTTGCCTGGACTTGCTGTGAATTTCTCAGCTGCACATTTGGAAATGCCAGATAGAGCTAGAAAGTTGTCAAAATATACCTGGAAAAATGAAACTGTTCAGGAAACTTCAAAAGCTCTTTGAGTTATGAGTAACCATGAGCAACATTGCAATAAATATAAAAGCAACAGGTCCACAAGTTCAGGAAAGAGCCTACTAAGTGTGAATGAAAACAGTGCTGAAAACTTTTATCTATATGGGACTATTTAAGGATTAATTTCAGATTGAAAACCATAAATAAAACTAATGTTTCCATTTAAATTAAAAAAAAAAACCCACAAACCTCAAAACTTGACAAGTATTTGAAAACTATTTTTAAGCTTCCTAATTTTTACCTCTTGGTCCCATGGACAGTCCGAGTTGTGATTTTTTCAACAAGTAGGACTGATAGCTCTACAACTCTTGAGAGAGTTATAAGTTTCTGCACCACTGAAAAAGGAATGTTTATTACTCTCACATACTTATGGAGATGAACTTTGCTTGTTGCCTTTCTAAAATAATGTATCCATATATCTATTGTTCTGAGGATCGTCTCTCGTCATCATTTCAAGAGTCAAAATGGAAAAAAGAAAAAAGAATTTTATGTCAAATAGGAGCTACTATAGAGAAATTAACATTAACCCTCTCCTGGTGCATAGAAAATCCATCAATGCCAACAAGATATCAGCCAGATGTTGAAATAACATAACACACAACAACCATAAACATTACTAAACATGCTTTAAAATCACCTTTTAACATTATTCATTTATATTAAACAGCCATCTGGCTGCCTTCTTTATGGCTTGACCTAATTGCAAGGTGGTCATTTAGCATATGTTTCAAACTGATATTGAGGTAGATGAGGTTACCAAGAAAAACATCTGTTTCATATCACAAATAATAATTAAAGTTAATCAATTAGAGCAGTGATGTACCTCTGGGATTTGAATGGAGTCTCTCATTAAAATTCCACAAACTAAATCAAGGTATGATTGCACTTAATTTTCATGCCTTTGACGAAGCTTATTTTCTATCTAGATACTGTTAAATCATTCCTGCAGGATCCCTACAGGCAACTTGGCCAAAGCAAATTTTTTTCACTAGTCTGTTAACACAGAAAAAAAAAAAAGGTTTTTTTGAGGGTCTAGTAGGGAAAAAAATGCTGCATCAATATCTAAATGCCCTTATGGCAAAAAGTAGTTGAGAATTTCCTTGCTTACCTCTAATATCACCCATGATATTTATCCTACTGTGTGATTAAATCTGCAGTGAGAAATGGCATTTTTCATACATATTTCTTTCCCTGCCTTGCTATCTCCTTCTTAACTAGTTGGCTGAAAGAAAGTATTCTTTTAGAAGAAGAACTGTGAAAATCTCTCATTCATCTACCGCTGCAGAGCATGTGGTTACAGGGCAGTGGCATTGATGGGCACAGAGCTACAGTAAAATAACATGTTAAATACATGGTAATCGCCTTGGCAATTTAAAAAAAAAAAAAACTCTTATTTTTATTTGAGACAAGAAGTGAGGTCTCTCACTTTCATATCACACAATTGTAAACTCTTTTCAATAAAGGACAAATGAAATTAATGACTGAAAAAAATCTATTCATGTCCCTTTTTTCTTGATTTTTGTTTTATCTAAGTAAACAACACAGCAAGGTTTAGCTAATTTTAATTAGCATTTGGGTGTCAGCACAAGTGCATTTTAAAATTAAAAAATAAGTTTGAGTGGAAATATTTTTATTAAAAAAAGATATAGTATCAATTGCCATTTGCAGTGAGTGTTGTCATTCATTTCTCAGTGTCTTTTTGCAGCCATTGGGAATTATTTCCAAAAAAGGCACGTGAAAATTTATAATAGGCAGCTATAGCTGAACTTATGCTTAGATGAAGTAGGTAAAGCACATTTTGATTCATAGGAATTTATGTTTTAGTCAGTATGATTTAATTACAGAAACTTTTCATCAACCCACATCATGTTTTTCAGTGGTATACTGAGACTGCTATGCCTTTAAGTTTCATTGGTCTAATGGAATTTTGTGGCAGAAATTTCCAGAAAATAACTATGTGCCACAAACACAGTTTTTTTAAGCAAGTTCTGAAGGATGAAAATGTCTGCTTAACTGAAAAGTTTTGTTATTCTAGAGCAGAAAGATTCCATTGTATTCTTGGAATTGTCTAATTCTTGACTTTTTTTCTTGTCCTGTTTCAAGTCAAATTATTCTGAGTAATTTTATTTCTTTTATGTATGGCTATCCTTATCATGCCTCTGATGTAATCTTGTTTATCTCCATTACTAGAATATATATCTTTTAAGATAAGTAACAAAGCACGGTATTCCAAATGGAAATATGCTATGGTTTTTCATAATCTACATTGTGCAAAATATATTCAGGCATATTTATTTATCTATTCTTTATTTTAGGATTTACCTATTCTTTGTTAAAGTTTCTGTGGTTCACTTGTACCACTGCAAAGTGAATAAATATTTTTGCTGGAAAATCTAGAGAGGCAAAGTGTTCATTCTTTTGATGTATTTAAAATTCAATACATGAATGTCAATGTTTTTCCCTCTCCATTGGATATTTTCTTTCATTCATGAACAGAAAACATCACATGCCAGCATTTTGCCCACTCCTTCAACTTTATTAGATCTAGTTATATATTCTGGTTGCTATTAAATGGGATACATATGAGTAAGTTTTCATCAGATAAACAAATTTCATGATAATTTCCTGATGATTACACTGAATTATAGCATATATGAATTTTTGAACTTATATCTACATATAAGTAGACTCTTCTTTAACAGTGGAAAAATTCCAGTCAGCTACATCATTATAGGACTGTGAGTAAGCTCAAGGACTCTCTTCTGCAGCTGATGGCTTTTGTTCTGTATTTTACTAGGTGATTTGAAAAGAGAGTTCTTTCTTTTTATTACTTGAAGAAATAAACATGAGGTAGAGAACAAAATATTATTCTGGAACGGTAAAAAGGAATTCTTCCAGCTTATTATTGGTCTTGCCAAGGATAAAATATCATGGTTTTTTTAAGCTTTCCCACTGAGCTTGGGAATGTTTAACAAGCTAAGCACATAACTTTAGATGCCACTGCCCAAGGAAGAAAAAGTCAGGTGCCAACCATGTAATGGGAACTAATTTATTTTTTTCAGTGTCTTTCTTTTTCTATTTTAGCCCTTTTAAAAAAAAATAAAAATTCAAATGACCAATGAGCAATAGAGTGACTAATGTAAAATGTAGATATTACTATAATTGCTACTGGAGGCCAGAAAACTGTGTCAAAAATTCAGAGATCTACAATTAAATGTTCATGACATAATTTATATCCTTATGAACAATAGTTTGCTAAGAAAAACTTTTTATTGAACAATATTTTACAGCTTTTGTGGTAGGCCTATAGCAATACTAAACCATGCTGAAAAGAAAGCATATTTCTGAAGAAGTTTCATGGTTCCAGGCTACGCAGGTTAAGAAGTGTATATGCTATCCTTTATATTGCCAAGAAATAAAAAGAGTTTATCAATTCAGAATAAAGGGAAGATTGTATCTTATCTAGGTTCCCATTTCTTTTGTCATTTTTCTGGCTTGTCATATTTTTCTTAACAAAAGACATATCACTCTTCTGTGTGCTGGAAAACAGGTAGGTGAGTCATTGGTATTTGGACAGTGTATCCCTGTGAGTGCAAAGGTATGTGTCTTCTCTTTTCATGTTGCATGTGTGAAATACCAGACAACTGCTGCCTTGGTTACCGAACTACTCACTGGCTCCATTTTTATGAATATTGTCTGCCTGCATTTTGTAGTAGTGAGTTGACTGCTACAATTATGGTGCTTATGCGGCATAGCAAATGGCTCACAGTATTTATGGTGGTATGTAAAGAACATTTCAAGTATGCCTACTACTTAAAAAAAACCAAAACAACTTAGTCATTTAATGCAGAGGGATTTCTTTTTTCCGTCTTTGGAGACATTCTACTAAACAAAGCATAAATTTCCACACACTGTCCAGAATAATACACAGAAAGTAGGTCTCCGTGCATCTCTAGGGCAACCCCCCGCCTCCACTGCAATGCAGGATTTGGGTATGTTGTGGTCTGAACATGAAAAATACCCACTTTTTTAAATCTGTGCAATTTTTATTGAAAATGGCTGTGCCTGGGTAGACGTGGAGCTGGCTTAATTGAGACCAAACAAAATGAAAATGAAAACTTTTGCAGGTATCAACAAACCCTAGAACAATGTCAAAGGTCAGACAATGGTACCTCCTTATTCTAATTTGGATGGGTTAATGGAGTTTTCCAATGGTATGTAGTCTTGCTAGTGCAGTTAATGGCCCTGGGATCCCAGAGTGAAGCATGCACGGACTGACTACACTACTATATTGCAAAAGAACTGTGTACAATATTTCCTGATTTAAATTCTCAGACTGTGGAGACACAGACGAAGACTTTGGTAGCTGCACCTCTTAGACCCTACATAATGAAGGAGAAAGTCTTAGCATGTTAGAGGAAACATAAAACAGAACATCTGTATTAATAACTCTGTTGAATATATATATATATAAAAATCCATAATGGAACTATACTACCGAAGAGGTGTATTTGATGAACAAGGCATTGTACAAAAATACATTTTCTAATATATTTAATTTAATTTAATTGAGATGTAATCCTCTTAATTATTTCTCTCTGGATGCTTTTTTTTCCTGTTCTTTTTGTTCTCTTGACTGGAACAAATGAAATTCACATGTCTTTTTCTTCTTTCCTTTAGATTGAGAAAAGGAAATACTATCTTTCAGTGGCAGACTATTACATTTTAAGACATACATTTCCTCCACTGAACACTTTATGCAGAAAAGCTGAGCCTGCGGGATAAGAACCAGATGGAAAAAAAAGTTTCATAAGCTATTCCTGCATTAACATTCAGCAGACATTCAGGCAAATTTTGATGAATTTGCACAGCTATAGGGAACAACATATATTATGATGTAAATGCCATCAATATGACATATGCTTGAAGTTCTGTGTATAAATAAATAAAACATATTGAAAAGCCTGCTGCTTACCCCAGCTGTTTATTTCTCACAGTGTATAAATGCCAGAGAAAAGGCAAAAACCACAACTCTTGCTTTCGCAGTGTTTTCATATTGTGCTTGATTCGTAAAGCAATTAGTAATCTTAAAACAAGATTTCTAACTGCATTCAGCTCAAGTCTCAGAAATAAGTTTCTGCATTTGTGCTTCAAAAGATGCAGAACCTTTTACATCAGCCTGAGAGAAAATGACATCTTCTATCAAGGTCACATCCTGAATGAAAGAAGATATATTTTGTCAGGATCTTTTTAGGAGCTCTTGATAATCCATGGCTGAAACCATATTGCTATTCAATATCTTACTGGGGCCAGTGGAAAAAGCTTCAGATGCCATCCATGAGATCTCCATTTGTTCTTAAAGTCCATTTTCTTTACAAGTGATTCAGTGACCAAAAAATAAGTAATTAAAATACACAGTAGGAATTGCTATCTTTAGCTAGAAAATACTTAACAATTGTCAAAGCATATCCATTACAAGAGTCATCTGCAGTTGTTATAAACTAGTGCAGCTGGGGATTGGTGTGCTCACAGTCTGTGTTGTAGCACCTGAAGTCTAGTAGAAGCAGTGGTCCACTTTGACATTCAATTTGCATTTCACTGGCAGTGATGAGAGGGAAGGGAATAATGTAGACTGTGGCAAAGCATTCAATGCGACTGTGTGTTTTCATAAGTGAAACTGCTTGCTTGAAGACAAAGGAGCTAAAATTATAAAACAGTAGAAGATCTATATGTATAGAAAAACATGTTCTGCTCTGCCACAGAATATAAACTCAATATATTGCATGCTATATAGTGCTGTTTAATTCCAATGAAATCTGTATTTTCATAGTGATTCAAATAAACACGTTTATTTCAGACAACTGAGAGATGAGGTCTGACTATATTCCCCTTGAGCTGAAACAGGGTCTTTCTAGATGAAAAAATGCTGGGTCTAGCTTTCATGATTTTTGATAATTCATCTAAATCAAACAAATAACAAAAATGCGGAATTAACAGTATTTGATAGAGTTTTCCAAAGTAATCAACATTTAATTTCCTCTGTTCTGGTGCCAGTGAGGACAGTATATGTTCTATTGACTGAAATAGGAATAGAGCTATGTTAGCAACAGAATGTCTTTGAAAATCCCAACAAATTTTTAATCCTCAATCTATGATTATCAGTTTTATTCTCTGAATGACTAGGATGAGCAAATTTAGATCCTGCTTATGTAAAAATTTGTAACTTAATGGTTTGGCTAGGTTTTGGAACGTTTACATCTATGGAAACTTCAGCATAAGAAATCCCCTGGGAAACTGCACCTAAAATTAAACTGGTAAATCATGAAACATGAACATGACCAAGACATATGTTCTGCAGTGGTTGCTGCTAAAATTCCAGTCTCAGAGTGGTAGCTTTTATTGCTTTTTTTTAATATCTTCATTATTTGAATAAATGCAGCATAGTTGAAGAGTAAGTAATGGCCTACTTCTTCTCGGGAATATATGGATTCACCTAGGATTGGTAATAACCACATTTTAAATTAAAAAAAAAGAAATGATAATAATAATATTAAGTGAAGCTAATACATTTCTTGTTGCAGGCTTGCTTTGATGAATTTATGTCCTTTTCCATATTCTGTTTATTTCAAAATGCATTAAATGGAGCACCTAAACTCCTCAGTTTATGAATGTGCTTCAATATTTTCTACTCTTTTAAATGTTAGGAATGGATTCATGTCAGCTTTTGGGAGTTATTCATAGGCTTGTTATCACCTGACCTCAAAATAGAGCCACAGCTCTGTGTACATAATGCAAAGAAATAATTGATATTTAAATATTTGCTTTGTGTTTACATCTCCAGTATGAACATTAATCTAGGCAATAGGCCAGTCAAGTTGGAGAAAGTTTATTTGGTGCGTGTTTCACGAGACACAGTGCTGGAAATGCTAGGTTTTGTATTTACTTTGTTTTTAAAGTCAGAATTTGCACAGTGTAAATAAGTGGGTTCTATCTTTTAAGCTTCCTATATTAAAAGGGCTTCATTTTCCCCATCAGCAACTTATTTGTCACTGCTTTCTACCAGTAAACTGTATTTAATATTAAAGAAGTAGGTGGTGAAATACTAGCTCATATATTTTGAAATGTAGTGACTATAATCTGTAACCACAAAAAGATTACGAAAATATTTATTCTACCTTCCTAACCTTTTGAGGAATTTGAGCTCCACACAAATATCTTGGAGACAATGATGAAATAACTATACCGAAACTGGAGGTTGACTAAGTTTCTACAGAGAAAGGAGAGCCTACTGATCGAAATGCGGGAGTTAATGCTGAAGCTTTTCATGGCTGACTGTCTTCAGAAAAATGTTTGAAGTGGATGAACTTTATTTTTGTGAAAACCATTACATTAGCAGTTCTTTTTTCCAACTAGACATGTGCCTAGCACTACCTTAGTCACTTTGCTTATTATTATAGTTCCCTTTCTTTTTTGATCATCTTTACTTTTTCAGTGGTATACTCATTAGTACCATACTGCTGAGATGGTTAAAGGATTGAAGCATGTGATATATGAGAGTAGGAAAAGGGAAATGAATTTATTTAGTGCAAGAGATGACTAGGTGGGGTGAGATCAAATTGCTATTTTCAACTAGTTAATGAGTCATGATAAAGAAAGCAACAGACTTCAGCAGACAGATAAAACAGGCAATTCTAAATAAATGAGCAAAAAAACAAACCCCATGAGAACTATTAAGGAATCATAGAATTGTAGAATAGTTAGGGCTTAAAGGGACCTTGAAAATCATCTAGTTCCAACCCCCCTGCCATGGGCAGGGACATCTCACTAGATCACACTGCCCGAGGCCCCATCAAACCTGGCCTTGAACACCTCCAGGGATGGGGCATCCACAGCTTCCCTGGGAAACCTCTTCCAGTGTCTCACCACTCTCATGATGAAGAAATTCTTCCTTATATCAAGCCTAAATCTGCCCCTCTCTATTTATTACCCTCATCTTATCACCACAAGCTTTTATGAATACACCCTGTCCAGCTGTTTTGTAGGCTCCGTTCAGGTACTGGGAGGTTGCTGTAAGATGACCTCTTAGCCTTCTCTTCTCCAGGCTGAATAAGCTCAACTCTCTCAGCCTGTCCTCATTTGGAAAGTGCTCTGGCCCTAGTATTATCTTTGTAAACCTCATCTTGACCCATTCCAACAACTACACAGAATCATAGAATCATAGAATAACGAGGTTGGAAGAGACCCACTGGATCATCGAGTCCAATCATTACTATCAAACACTAAACCATGCCCCTTAGCACCTCGTCCACCCGTGCCTTAATCTCCTCCAGGGAAAGTGAATCAACCACCTCCTCCCTGGGCAGACTGTTCCAGTGCCCAGTGACTATTTCTGTGAAAATTTTTTTCCTAATGTCTGGCCTAAATATCCCCTGGCGGAGCTTGAGGCCATTCCTTCTCATCCTGTCCCCTGTCACTTGGGAGAAGAGGCCAGCTCCCTCCTCTCCACAACCTCCCCTCAGGTAGTTACAGAAAGCAATGAGGTCTCCCCTCAGCCTCCTCTTCTCCAGGCTGAACAACCCCAGCTCTCTCAGTCGCTTCTCATAAGATTTGTTCTCCAGCCCCTTCACCAGCTTCGTTGCTCTTCTCTGGACTCGCTCCAGAGCCACAACATCCTTCTTGTGGTGAGGGGCCCAGAACTGAAC
The DNA here is from genome assembly GCA_033459285.1 of Clamator glandarius. NCBI lineage: Eukaryota > Metazoa > Chordata > Aves > Cuculiformes > Cuculidae > Clamator > Clamator glandarius. The sequence goes on from JAUNZM010000195.1 coordinate 661,337, forward strand.
ACAGTACTCAAGGTGCGGTCTCACCAGTGCCGAGTACAGGGGGAGAATAACCTCCCTGGACCTGCTGGTCACGCCGTTTCTGATACAAGCCAAGATGCCATTGGCCTTCTTGGCCACCTGGGCACACTGCTGGCTCATGTTCAGTCTGTTGTCAACCAACACCCCCAGGTCCTTCTCCTCCTGGCAGCTTTCCAGCCAGGCTTCTCCTAGTCTGTATCACTGCACAGGGTTGTTGTGCCCCAAGAGCAGGACCCGGCATTTGGCCTTGTTAAACCTCATGCCGTTGGTCTCAGCCCAGCAGTCCAGTCTGTTCAGATCCCTTTGCAGAGCCTCCCGACCCTCCAGCAGATCCACACTTCCACCCAGCTTGATGTCATCTGCAAACTTTCTAAGGGAGGACTCAATGCCTTCATCCAGGTTGTTGATAAAGACATTAAACAGGACTGGACCCAGGACTGAGCCCTGGGGAACCCCACTTGTCACTGGCCTCCAGCTGGATTTAACTCCATCTACCACCACCCTCTGGGCCCGGTCATTCAACCAGTTTTTCACCCAGGAGAGTGTGCGACCATCCAGGCCAGAGGCCGACAGTTTCCGAAGCAGAATGCTGTGAGAAACTGTATCAAAGGCTTTACTAAAGTTCAGGAAGACCACATCCACAGCCCTTCCCTCGTCCAAGAGTTCAGTCACTCGGTCATAGAAGGTGATGAGGTTACTCTGGCAAGACCTGCCTTTCATGAACCCGTGTTGACTGGGCCTGATCAGCCGGTTCTCTTGCAAGTGCTTCATGATCGCACTCAAGATCACCCGCTCCATGACTTTCCTCGGTACCGAGGTCAGATTGACAGGCCTGTAGTTCCCCGGATCCTCCCTGCACCACTTCTTACAGATGGGCACGACATCAGCCAGCCTCCAGTCCAGTGGAATCTCCCCAGTCATCCAGGACTGTTGGAAGATGATGGAAAGGGATTTGGCCAGCACATCCGCCAGTTCCCTCAAAACTCTTGGGTGGACTCCATCTGGCCCTATAGACTTGTGGGCATCTAGCTGGGCAAACAAGTCTCTAACCACCTCCTCTGGGACCTTGGGAATCTCATACTTCTCTTCCAACCCCTGAGGTTATGCACAAAGGGAACAATTTTCCTTACTGTTAAAGATTGAGGCAAAGTAGGCATTGAGTACTTCAGCCTTGTCTTTGTCCCCTGTTACTCTTGTTCCCTCTGTATCTACTAGGGACTGGAGATTCTCCTAGCCCTCCTTTTGCTGTTGATGTATTTGTAGAAAGTCTTCTTGTTGTCTTTCACAGTCTCGGCCAATCGCATTTCTAGTTGGGCCCAAAGAAGTTGTTGAGTCACTATTCCTTAAGCTATTTCAAAGATGTGTCGATTTGGTGCATATGGACGTGGTTTACTGGTGTACTTGGCAGTGTTAGTGTTATGATTGGCCTTCATGAACTTAAAGGTCTTTTTCAACTGAAATGATTCTATGATTCTGTGATTCTATAATTCTAAAAACAATCTATATAAGATGATACCAACTGTAGTCAGCTATCAAGAGAATAACTCTTCCTATTCTAATTTTCTACCCCTTGGGACCAAACATGAGATGAAACAAATGCAGGACCAAAGCTGGTGCAGATACATATTAAAAAATTACAATTCCAGCCCTTTTCTTCCTCCCTTCTTGATATTACACATAGCAGTTTATATACATCTCAGCCTAGAACTAAGCTCTTAAAGCAATAAAACCCATGGTGGAATCTGTCAGCATGTCTCCTGAAAAGATGAAAAGAGACTAAGTACTTTGATATCTCAGATGAGACACACAAAATTCTCCCAGCTACTTATAAACATTTGCATATTTCTTGTATCTATTTAGAAAATGTCAATTGATGACAATGTTTTAATTCTTTTCTACAAAGTGTGAAATGTTTAGAGGCACATAAATCCCAAACTAGATATTTCAGAAGAGAATAATAAAATGCTAGCCGTATTTAGAGAAGAATCAGCAACACAGGATGTTTTCGTTTAGAAATCTTTGACGAATGCCTTGTAACCATAGAAATGATTTTGGAGACAGCAGGAGTAGCTAAAATAGATTAAATTAATGTGCTAGACTCCCTTTCTCACAGCATGCTTCACTGCAATTGATTACACTAGGCCAAACTGAAATTACTAATATCAAGGCAGATAGAAGAAAATGAATATTTAATAAAATCCCCCTGTGCAGTTGTAATATATTAACCTATTTGAATTAGCCATAATTTGTGATAAACATTTAAAGATTTTTTTCTACTTGCAACACTTTGTTGTGGAACCCATAAGTATGAAAAACTTAAGTCAAAAGAATTTAACAAAAAATAAATATGTAAACTTATATGGATTATCTACATATAAGGATTCAATAATATATTTGCTTTGAAAAATAGATGCCATCTAATACTTTAAGCTTGATAATGCAGCTGCATAGGCTCTTTAAATAGAATGGTTTTAGAAGAAACAAATTCCCAAAGCAATATCCATGCGGTTTTAACTTTAAAATGAGGGAGAATTAGTCAATATAAACTTGTAATTATATTTCATGTCTATAGATGAGCAGAAATCTATGATTCTAGGGAATACAGAAGCTTTTATTTGTAGATAGTCTTTTTAGGATAAATCCATATTTGTTCCATGCTATGAGTCAGAATAATCAATACAAGAAATAATTTTGATAGAGTAGATCTAATGTCCTATCATGAGAGGAAAATTGGAACCCAATACAAACATGAGTCACCGACAAATGTGCTAAAGCATTCCAGCAACAGCATTATTACTAGGAACATGGTATAAACAACGGAGGAAAGAAAGTACCTTCATATAGTAAGAATTAAAGTTGATTCCTTTACTTCTCAGAAGCCTATTTCTTATACTCTAATTAATTTTAAAAGACATAGTTAAATTTTACATGAATTTGTTTTGCTTACTCTTTGTGGAAGATAATGGACTTATGATAAACTCCTGTTGACTTCAAGGGAGTTGTGATTTAGCTTTCTAAATACTTTGTGTACAAGCGTCTCAGAAAAATCTGCGCGTTTGTATAATTTTTGGGTCTTTATTTCATTACATGCATGTAAGTAATGACTCATCATCAATTTAAAGATATTTTCAGTTTTTAAGAAATATTGTTCTCTGCTTGATTTGTCAGTGTAATGCCAAGTGAGGTCTAAAATAAGAGAGGACCAAGCAGATGAACAACATGAGGTTTTGCCCTTGAACTTATCTTTTCTATTTATGCAACACTCACCATCATCTACACCCTCCATGCCCTCCCACCCCAAATCCCATGCCAGGGTGGCAGTACACAAGTATTTTAACTCTTTTGAAAGATATAAAAAGAATTTGCTTACAACTTTGCTACTTCCACACAATTAAGTATATTCAGTAAGGGGTTGTGCTAAGAGCTGTCTACTGAGAAATGTTGAAACAACATCCAGATGATCAAGTAAACCACATATATAAAGGCTGCCACTATTTAACTAAATTGTTTTGTTTGCTCTAGTTTTAGCTGTTTCATCATTAGTAACACTTAATAATTTTTCAACAACTGAACTGTGCTTTATATCCCACATCTCCTTTTTAATATTTAATTGCTGCCTTTTGTTTTCCTAGAATTAACTTTTAAGGATAGCTCTAATTTTTAAAGTTGAAAATTAAAATAAAAATTGAGTTTGTGTTTATTGTATTCAAAATATTTATTAGGGTGCACACTTCATTAGTGGAAATTAAGGAATTAATTATAATGCGTACTCCATAAAATTGTTAAAAGATATTCTCCATGATGGAGACATTTTATTGCATACAGAATACTCCTCCTTGACATGTACAGTTCTCTGTTCTTTTAGCAATGTTAGGCTATCTCTAGACCAGGACATCAAGAATTTTCCCTGCCTAACTTGGATTTGCACACTGGTTTGCTCAGTATTAAGACAAGGGCATTGTGGTCAGAAAAGTTAGTAATTTTAATTGAATATATTGTACTGAGTCTTGGTAAGGTCTGAAATATACTCTCATAACACCTAAAAAAGCCCTTATTCAATTAAATAGAGAAAGTAGACCCTTGATTGAGACTGAAAATATGCCAGGTAAAGTTGAAGCAAATACTAAACTTTTTGTGATGGGAAGATGACGTACTGTTGATGTCACCACAGCCATACAATCGCACAGAATCTTCACAAATGAGATGAATAAAACTTGTTCTGAGATGCTGAAGAAAAATGTTATTTTACCAAGGAGTCACTGCTTTTTTTTTTGATTGAACAGACTACAAGTCAGGAACAATAATCTTGGCCTCTTACATTGTAATTTAAATATTTTATGCTCTAAAGGCTTAAGATGGCAACAAGGTAGTCCCATTTCTTTGAATGGAAATATGAATTGTTAGTCAAAAATATGAATTCTACTCAAGATTTACTAAAAATACACTGAACACTCACTATCAAAGAGGATATAAGCTGATAACAAAAGAAAAACTAGATTATTAATTGTAGCCATGAAATACAACAATTCTAATGGGACTTTAAATGAAGGGAGAAAGTGGAAGAGGAGATATTAAGTCTTAAGATCCTGCTTAGGGTTCCTACACATTAGTTGTTTCCAAAAAGAATATACTGCAGTTATAGAAGTTAATTGTATAACTGGGGAAAGGAAAGCAGTTATTGATGTATATACCATAAGAACATATTGCCTTTCTGGTCCTGATATGACCAAGTATCCATGTAAACTCCAGATAACACTATCAATAAAAATCTCACTAAATACTTCCTACAGTACTTTTGAAAAGAAATTCAGCTGCAGAGAAAGAGAAGGAAGCAGGGAGCCGTCATCATAGTTAGCTAATTAGATGAACTTCTACATCAAGTATAAAAGCATGGCAAATCAGAAAGTAGAACCTGGCAAGATTTTAGTGATAGCCACACAAATGCCTAAATATATAGAGTATCTGATACGTTATGTTTTTAAATGGCAAACATTGGAAAAAATTGCACAATACAACACAGTGAAAAATAGATTCAAATCAGTATACACTTTAAGTAAATTAGAAAATAACAGGTTTGAAACTTATGTAAATAAATTTCCTTTCTCCACGTTTTTTTTATTCTCAGCAAATGCAATGCTAGTAAAATTTAAACTTTGAGTTTGTTATTTTTATCACAAAAATTGCTTAAATATAAGCAATAAAAGAGAGATAGGCAAAGGAAGAGGGATATTGCCATTACTATTACTCACATTCACTACAACTCAATATTATTTTAATTATTTTTAATGTTATATAGTTCTAAAATATATTTGAAAACAATGTTGGGAGAAAAAATTCTTTAAACTTTATAACTTTATTATTTCAGGTAGGAATCACATTGTGTTTATGGTCTGTAGGAATGACAATCACTCTAGAAATTTAAGAGTCACTTGAGAGCACAGAGCGAAATTGCAGGGTTGACCATGCAAGAGACCAGGTTGTCACTTTTGTAAAACAGAGGATATGTACTAAGCTGTCTTTCAAAATAATTCATAATGATTAAAAAAATAAATTAAAAAAACTTTTGTAAAATAAAGTTGCATGCAGAGATGTACTCCTTCAGTACAAATTTAACTGATTCCCATTAACCAAATAAGCGGGATAATTTAGAAATTTGTATCTGTGTGAAACTGCAAAGAAAGTTGATTATAAGGCAGAAACTGAGGAAAATACAGATAATTTACTTATGCTAAGAAAATCACATTCTATTTTATTGAATAAAAACCAAAACAATAAGGGACAGACTGCCTTTGTTCTTTTTGAACAATACTGTTCTACTAATTCATATCTATGTATCCCTCAAAGGAAGATTTTTTTTCTTGTTGCATCGCAATTTTAAATATCGAAATAATACATTAAAAAAGGGAGGAAAAGCAAGATATTCCTAGGCAACAAATTAGAACCAGGATCCTCTTGTGGAGATGATCAATTAAGTTATAAGTATTAAGCTATAAATAAGCAGAGATACACTAATTTCAGGGATAGGCCAATCCATTTCTTGAGGTAGAGTCGACAATTCTACTTGCATAAAAACACTGGTTTTCACTTGCACCTTGTGCCTGTCTGTTATATTAACAGAAAAAAATTGAAAAGCAGTGAAATTAAGGCCGGGCTGGCAAGTTGAGCAGGATGAAATTGCCAGTCTTTCTGTAATAATCAGAATAGAGAAGAATTGTGTGATTTCTCATTTCACATTTATTTTCAGGGATGGTGAAACTCTGTTTTTACGTGTGGTATCTCTGCCACCAGATAAGATTGCAGGTGTTAGTGTTTGTCATTACTAGTGACTGCAGTCAGTTTCTGGCAGTGTTTAGATGTGTATTGAGAAGGTATGGTTTATAACCTTATTCTGTCAGCCATTGACCTCAGGATTCAAGAAGTGTTAAGAAAACAGAGTGTTCTGTTATTAGGTGGTGAGTTCATTATTGTTTTAGGTGACCTTTTGTAGCATTGAAGATAAGGAAAAAAAAGATTGTCACAATTTCTGGTGCTAGGCGACTTAGAATGTTAGTATTTACACATAGGTTGACATTGAAAAGTTTGTAATACTTCTCAGAAGAAAATTAAGAAAAAAATTGCAAGAAATTTCAGTGAACTGAAACCAAAGGTGGTTTTTGCCCTACTCAGGCAGTATGTTGAATTTCAGTGCAGATGATTTATTTGAGATTAAGCAATGTCAATCAAAACAATAAGGATAAGCTTTCCATAACTGAAAAGTGGGCATATTTCCCAAAGATTATATACAATGCCCTTAAAATTAAAAGCCATAAACATCAACATCAAGTTGAAGTACTTAATGCCTTCTTTGCCGCATTCTTTAATAATAAGGGAAGTTGTTCCTTCTGTGTACAAACCCAGGGGTTAAAGGAGCAGTATGAGGTTCCCATGATCCAAGAGGACGTGGTCAGAGCCTTTCTAGCCCAACTAGACACAAACAAGGCTATGGAATCCACTCAAGTGTATTAAAGGTGCTGGTGGATGTGCTGGCCAAACCCCTTTCCATCATCTTCCATCAGTCCTGGAAGACTGGAGAAGTTCCACTGCACGGGAGGCTGGCTGATGTTGTGCCCATCTACAAGAAGGGTCGCAGGGAGGATCCAGGGAACTACAGGCCTGTCAGTCTGAGCTCAGTGCCAGGGAAAGTCATGGAACAGGTGATCTTGAGTGTTATCATGAAGCACGTGCAAGAGAACTGGGTGATCAGGCCCAGTCAACGTGGGTTCATGAAAGATAGATGTTGCCAAACTAACCTGATCACCTTCTATGACAATGTGACCCCCTACTGGACAAAAAAAAGGCTGTGGATGTGGTCTTCTTAAAAGTCAATAAAGCCTTTGACACAGTTTCTCACAGCATTCTGCTTCGGAAACTGTCGGCCTCTGAACTGGTCAGGCCCACACTCTCCTGGATGGAAAACTGGTTGGATGGCCGGGCCCAGAGTAAATGGAGTTAAATCCAGCTGGAGGCCAGTGACAAGTGGAGTTCCCCAGGGCTCAGTGCTGGATCCAGCCCTGTTCAATGTCTTTATCAACGACCTGGATGAAGGCATCGAGCGCTCCCTTAGCAAGTTTGCCGGTGACACCAAGCTGGGTGGAAGTGTCGATCTGCTGGAGGGTCGGAAGGCTCTGCAAAGGGATCTGAACAGGCTGGACTGCTGGGCAGTGTCCAATGGCATGAGGTTTAACACAGCCAAGCGCTGGGTCCTGCACTTGGGGTACAACAACCCTGTGCAGTGCTACAGACCAGGAGAAGTCTGTGTAGAAAGCTGCCAGGAGAAGGACCTGGGGGTGTTGGTTGACAGCCAACTGAATATGAGCCAGCAATGTGCCCAGGTGGCCAAGAAGGCCAATGGCCTCTTGGCTTGTATCAGAAACAGTGTGACCAGGGAGGTTATTCTCCCACTGTACTCGGCAGGGAGACAAGAAAGTCTATGAATTTAAGAAGAATGGACAGGTATCTCAGGTAGACTACAAGGATGAAATGAGATCATTCAGAGAGAATATCAGACTGGCTAAAGCCCATCTAGAACTTATACTGGCCAATTCTGTTGAAGATAATAAAAGTTATTTCTATAAATATGCTTGTATTGAAAGGAGGACGAAGAAGAATCTCCATGTTTTAATGGATGCAAGAGGAACAATGATGACAAAGAGTGAGGATATGGCTGAAGTCCTTAATGCCTTCTTTCTCTTTCTTTAATAGTCAAGTCAGCTGTTCTCTGAGTATCCAGTAGTCTGAGACAGAAGACAGAGATATAGAGCATACAAAGCTTTCATGATCCAAGAGGAAATAGTTAGAGACCTGTTCAACCAATTAGACATTCATAAGTCTAGGGGCCAGATAATATCTGCTAAGGGTATTAAGGGATCTGGCAGAGGTGCTTGATAAGCCCCTTTCCATCACCTACCAGCAGTCCTGGTTGACTGGGGAAGTTACACTTGACTGGAGGTTGTCAAATGTTACACACATTTACAATAAGAACCAGAGGGAGGATCTGGGAAACTACAGGCTGGTCAGCCTGACTTCAGTGCTGGAGAAGGTGATCTTGATTGTTATCACGCAGCACACATAAGGCAATCAAGTGATCAGGCCCAGTCAACATGGCTTTATGAAAAGCAAGTCCTGCCAAAATAACCTGATCCCTCTAACAAGGTTAATCACTTAGGGCATGAGGGAAAGGCTGTGAGTGTAGTATACCTTTTACTTTAGTAAAGCCTTTGACACCATTTCCCACTGCATTCTTCTTGAGAATCTGGCTGCCAATGACCTGGCCAGGCATACTCACTACAGGGTGAAAAACTAACTGGATGGCCTGGCCCAGAGTGGTCGTGGATGGACTTCAGTTTGAGACCAGTCACAAGCGGTGTTCCTCAGGGCTCGGTTTTGGGTCCAGTTTTGTTTGATGTCTTTATCAATGATCTAGACAAAGGGATGGAGTGTACCCTCAGGAATTGTGCAGATGACACCAAGCTGGGCTGAAGCATTAATCTGCTTGAGGGTAGAAAGGTTCTACCGAGGATGGATAGGTTCTTCCAAGGGAACTGGACAGGATGAATCAATGGGCTGTGGCTGAAGTTCAACAAGAACGTGTACTGGGTCCTGCACTTGTGCCACAACAACCCCATGCAACACTACAGTCTTGGGGAAGAGTGGCTGGAAAGGTGTCTGGCAGAGAGGGACCTGGGGGTGCTGGATGACAGCCAGCCAGCTAAATATGAACCAGCAGCATGCACAGTTTGCCAGGAAGGCCAATAGCATCCTGGTTTCTATCAGCAACAGTGTGGCCAGCAGGACCAGTGAAGTCAACCCTTCCCTGTACTCAGGAATGGTGAGGCAGCACCTTGAATATTGTGTTCAGTGATGGGCTTCTCATTACAAGAAAGGCATTGAGGCACCAAAACATGTCCAGAGAAGCAGAATAAAGCTGGTGAAGGATCTGGAGCAGAAGTCTTATGAGGGGTGGCTGAGGGAACTGGGGTTGTTTATTCTGGAGAAAAGAAAGCTGAAGGGAAACCTTATTTCTCTCTACAACTACCCGAAAGGAGGTTGTAGTGGGTGTTTGTCTCTTCTCCCATGTAACAAGTGATACAATGGGAGGGAATGGCCTCAAGCTGCACCAAGGCAGATTCAGATTAGATATCAGGAACAATTTCTTCACTGAAGGGGTTATCAGGCACTGAACACACTGCTCAGGGAAATGGTTGAGTCGCCATTCCTGGAGGTATTTAAAAGACAGGTAGACGCTCAGATATATTTTAATAATGGACAGGCATGGTTGGTCTCAATGATCCCAAAATTCTCTTCCAACCAATTGATTCTATGATTTTAACATCTTTGGAGGATGAATATTTTGAAAGTTATCATGTGCCATTAGGTCTGTGCCATTCAGGTCTAGGTAGAACTTCGATAAATTTTAGTCAGCCGTAGTTTCATGTGGGCAGAGTTAAATACAGTTCGACGATCTGACTGTATCAGTGGAGAAAAGGAGGGAAGAAAGTATGTGGGAACATTTTACAGAGAAGAAGGCCTTGAAACAGAGAACTGAAAGATAAACAAAGGCCAATTCGGTGAGAAGAAAAGGCTGCCTTCTTATAAGCAGCTGGAAGGAATACAAGAGCTAGTTCAGTGGGAACGAGTACCAGCTGAAAGAAAAACAATTAAAGAGAACTATCAACATAGTTAATTTTAATGTAACTTGGTTTCTTAGCATGTGCAGTAGCTTAGCCAATAATATGTTAGTAATAGCTTTGTGGACAGCTACCTTTAAGTAATAATACAATGTAGATACCCTCGTGGGCACCCAGTTACGTAACCAAAAAGGGTTTATAAAGAAACAGCTAAGCTCAATAAATTGAGCACCCGCTGATCATATTGATCTCTGCATTTGATTCCATGATGCTCCCGTCAACAAGTGGCACCTGAACAGGGGCCCTCAGATTACCTGCCGAAGTTGCTCAGAATGACTGAAGACGTGGTAGAGGGTGGAAGGACCGGCCAAAAACTTTCCAGCACTGACTTGGTGCTGAAGCTTTTTCTGGCACTGCTGATGACTGAAACTTTCTGGCACTGCAGATGATTTTCCTGCACTGTTGATGGCTCTCTGGTACTTCTGAAGATTGCAGTAAGACTCTAGTCCAAATAGAGAAGACTCTGGAGTCAAAGATCCACTACAGGCAAGTAGCTGCGGTTGGTGCGGGGGATGGGTTCCACGCTTTCAAAAGACGAGCAGGCAGTGGTAAAACTCCTCCAACATATCCTCTCCAAGAGAAGGATTAAATATGACAAAATTTGTCTAATTGAACTATTGAAATCAGCTACTAAGTTGCTTGGTCCCTGGCAGAAAGTTTTTGAAGCGTTAAAGGTGCATGTCGGCTCTAAAAAGCAGAGTGATAATTCCAAGCCGAGTACAGGAACATCAACAACTGCACTAACCCTCCACCCCCCTAAAGTGGCTGTGCTTGCCTCTGCAGCCCCTGATGGGAGGGCTGACAATCCCTTTGATCCAGGTCCGATAGACACTGACAAGGAGCCTGATCCACCTCGCCCCTGTCCCTCAGACCAACAGGCACAAGCCAGGAGGGAGACATAGCAGCAGGGAGAAGTTGAAACATTGCAAGCTTTGATCTATGCGCAGGACGGCGGTCCGCACTGGGAACTAATGAGTGACGAAGCAATAAAGGAGATTCCAAAAACTGTAAAAGACAACCGAGCCACCCGGCTGAGGACTTCTGGGCCACACCACCCACCTCCCCCTGCTCCCTACCCCTCCAGCTCCGGCAGAGTGGCTCACCGTGGGGGTTGGCACTGCCCTGGGCTGAGGGAGGGCTGCTCACCACCACCACCACTGCCGCCACCGCAAAATCCAGACAGTTTCAGGATTACAGAAGGGACTTTTAACAGATACAATAAGAAATGGCTCAATTAAACAACGTTGGTAGCCGTTCAAGAATCAAGACAGTTTAAATAATGCAATTTTACAACAGATGCAGCTTTTTGTTTTATCAAACACTTATAAAGGTACCGGATGTTGGAAAGCTGAAACAGGCATGACCCGTATATGGTTTCTATAGATAGATTGAAGAATGTGCTCAACAATCAGGTAGACAACTGAGCAGTTACAGAAGCCTTAATTTTGTAATCTGTGACAAAATCCTAATGACAAACATAGAAAGATATAGCGCAGTCTGAAAACTCCTGCAACAACAGCTGGGATCATTTACCTATCAAGCACAGATGGTAGCTGCTGCCCTGACTGTAATCTGGGACAGAAATACGTTATGATAGAGATGCGGCATGGAGATAAATTCTAAAAGAGACTGCCACATGCAATACCAGGATAGAGGGCCTAAAATCTGCCCTCGGTGTGGAAAGGGTAAACATTTTACCAGTCGGTGTAGACCAAAATGGGATAAGAATGGGACAGTGTTGTCAGAAAACCAGGAGCAAAGCATGATTTGGAGGCATGTACCAACGTAGATGCCTCCAGGACAAGCAGCAGTTCTCACCTCAGAGCAAGCATCAGAGGCAGCACCGAGATAGACATGATCACCACCATCACAGTAGTGCTGCAATCGTCCACACTTCACACAATACCATGGAACATATAAAGACCATTGGGGTTGGCTTTACTGCCTCATAATTAGAATGATTATCAATAATTCAATTGGGACTCTTTGTTTTACCTGGGGTCATAGATGCAGGCTGTACTGGAATCATTCAAGTAAGGGTATGCATGCTGTCTCCACTAGTATTATGAACACCATTTCCACTAGTATTAATACCAAAGGACAGCCAGATAGTGTATTTAATTGCAGATGTATTCCAAGCTGACTCTGTAGAGCATGACTCACAAGGATTTGAGTACCTAAGAATCCCTGAATACATTTGGCTTAGTCCCTACAAACTCAGCCTCTTATGTTGAAGTGAACATTAAGGTTTTACAAAACAAAACAAAACATAAAACAAAATCAAAAAAAAAAAAAGGAAACAAAAAGTATTACCATAAGTGAAATATTTGTTAGACAATTGATATGAGCCTTATTAGATAGTGCATGTACATATTTTAAATGTTGTATGTTCCCGGTACAGTGTGTAGTTTAAATATCCATAGCATGGAAAAATTGTGGATCCAATAGTGATAACCAACATTGTATGAATGTATTCAGCTATCTGAGAAATAAGTGGTTTTTCTGTGTGTATGTGTTTGAAGTACTTCAAATGTTTGTAAGACTTACAAATTGGTTTTGATTAACCTTGGAAATATATCTCTGGGACCTTTCAATCTCAAATGTCCACTAAGCTGGCAAACAGATAGATTTACCTGGGGATCTTTGGAATGAAAGTCTTCAGAAGGAAAAAATTTAAAATACCTAGCAAAACATAAAAAAGGAAAGAGAGAGAGAGAAAAAAAAAAAGAACGAAGCCTAGCCTTGTACCTGTATGTGTGTGAGTGCCCCCCCCCATCTCCCACCCTTCTCCTTCCTTTCTAAGTTTTATTTTCTTTCAGATTTGAAGAAGTCCAGAGGAGTTAACTGTGTTATCTCTCTAGGGGAATGCCAATTTGTGAGAACACTCTGCATTCCAGTGTCACTTGTCAGCAACTGCTGGGTCATAGTGCAGACAACCTTTAGGGATAATTGACCCAATGATAGAGGAAAATTCAAATGATTCATTACGAATTATTGAGTGGATATTTTACCACATTAATCTTAAACTAAAACATAGTCACTAGATTTAAAATTATTACAACGATAATCACCAGTGGAAGAAAAAGAAGTGTTCAGTTATTAGGCCAAGACTCGACAATCATTCATATCCCGATGACAAAAGAATATGCTAAGTGGTACATGGCAAATATTTTGAATTTACAAGTAGATCTAACAGATTATCCAGTATGTATTGATATACATTTACCAAGTCATGTCATTATTGAACGTACCCCCTCAAGTAGTAAAAACTTTGTTATCAAAACTAAACAAAAAAAAAGGGGGGGGGAGGGGGAGAATCGGGAGAGACACCACAAAACAGATTGATGAAGGTGCAACATGTAATGATTTTTTTGCAATTAGCAAGAGATGATAAAATTGTGCCGATGTTGAAGCGTATACAAACCATGCTGTCAAAATCAGAGAAAGTGCTATTAAAAAACAGTTATTATGGGCAATGGACAGGTCTGTATAAGCTACTAACATGGGGACAAGGTTATGCTTGTGTTTTAATGGATACAGGACCACTTTGGGCACCTGCGAGGTGGATCAAGCCCACGTTGCTGTGTGACAACTGTTAAGCCCCAGCAACGAAAGCAGCAGACAAGAATGAGGAGGACGTTAACATTATGGATGCTCTTAATCCTATGGGTGGTAGTTAAAGGAGGTCTTTGGGTGATCAGTTCTTGAAAGAATGTGTATATTACAGGATGGGTATGAGAACTGTTGGTCAAAGGAGGAATGTTATTTTTAATGGTGTTAATTGCTTTAACAATTATCCCGTGTGTTATAGTGTATACAACATCAAGTCAATCATATCACAGAATCACAGAATGACCAGGTTGGAAGAGACCCACTGGATCGTCGAGTCCAACCATTCCCACCAATCCCTAGATCATGCTCCTAAGCACCTCATCTACCCTAACCTTAAACACCTCCAGGGACGGCAACTCAACCACCTCCCTGGCCAGATCGTTCCAATGCCTAACCACCCTCTCCGTGAAGGATTTCCTCCTAATCTCAAGCCTAAATCTCCCCTGGCGGAGCTTGAGGCCACTCCCTCTCGTCCTGTCCTCTGTCACTTGGGAGAAGAGGCCAGCTCCCTCCTCTCCACAACCTCCCTTCAGGTAGTTGTAGAAAGTAATAAGGTCTCCCCTCAGCCTCCTCTTCTCCAGGCTGAACGACCCCAGCTCTCTCAGTCGCTGCTCATAAGATTTGTTCTCCAGCCCCTTCACCAGCTTTGTTGCTCTTCTCTGGACTCGCTCCAGAGCCTCAGCATCCTTCTTGTGGTGAGGGGCCCAGAACTGAACACAGTACTCAAGGTGCGGTCTCATCAGTACGGAGTACAGGGGGAGAATAACCTCCCTGGACCTGCTGGTCACGCACTTCCTGATACAAGCCAGGATGCCATTGGCCTTTTTGGCCACCTAGGCACACTGCTGGCTCATGTTCACTCGGTTGTCAACCAGCATCCCCAGGTCCTTCTATTCCTGGCAGCTTTCCAGACAGACTTCTCCTAGTCTGTAGCACTGCACAGGGTTGTTGTGCCCCAAGTGCAGGACCCGGCATTTGGCCTTGTTAAACCTCATGCCGTTGGTCTCAGCCCAGCAGTCCAGCCTGTTCAGATCCCTTTGCAGAGCCTCCCGACCCTCCAGCAGATCGGCACTTCCTCCCAGCTTGGTGTCATCTGCAAACTTGCTAAGGGAGCACTCAATGCCTTCATCCAGGTCGTTGATAAAGACATTGAACAGGACTGGACCCAGGACTGAGCCCTGGGGAACCCCAGGGTTCACCTGATGAAAAGACTGCCTTCTTATAAGCAGCTGGAAGGAATAGAAGAGCTAGTTCAGTGGGAATGACTACCAGCTGAAAGAAAAACAATTAAAGAGACCTATCAACATAGTTAATTTTAATGTAACTTTCTTAGCATGTGCAGTAGTTTAGCCAATAATATGTTAGTAATAGCTTTATGGACAGTTACCTTTAGGCAATAATACACTGTAGATACCCTCATGGGTACCCAGTTATGTAACCGAAAAGGGTTTATAAAGAAAAAGCTAAGCTCAATAAATTGAACACTCACTGATCATATTGATCTCTGTGTTTGATTCTGTGATGCTCCCATCAACAAAAGTACTGTGAGGTCTCAGCTTGTTATGGGACTGGAACGTAATGCTAGTGTGCAACAGCTAGAATTGGAGTTCTGAAATATTCCATGTTCCTTGTTTTTATATTTAATATCCCAATCTAATATTCTTTAAGTGTTTTGAGAATACTTTCAAAACATTTATGAAAAGTAGGCTGACTGTCTTTACAGTTTTTAAATGAGTTTTACTCTATTCTCTAAATAATCACTGAACTGATGCTCTCTGAAATTGATAGAAAACAGTATGGAGATGATAAAGGAGAACTGTTTACACTTAAACCATGTAGTATATATTTTTTTCATCAAGGCCAGTTATGATAATTATAAAAAGAAGTAAAGCTTTGGTAGCTTGATACATTTGGGTGATAAACTGCAACAAAGTCTGAATGGCAAATATCCTATTATTAGAAAAAAATGAATGCAAATCTGCCCTTTGAAGAGTAGATCTGTGCTCTGTTTGATGAAAGGGGAATGAATAACAACAAAGACAAAAATCCACATAAAACCAACACTTTAACTAATAGGCATTCCTGTTACAGTGGTGAACTGTGGAAGGTACAGGTTGTATTCTGTAAACTGTAAGAAGAAACAAGAACACACTCACTATCAATGCTGCCTTTTGTACCAAGCTGCCTCCAGATACTCATGAAAGTAAGGTTACCTAAAAGAAAAATTATTGATTAATTACAGTCTAATTTTCCACAGGTACACCTTATTTAAAAAGTGTACCTAAATAAGACAATTAAAATGTGCACATTCTAGAGGCAAAGACAGAATTTTAATTGGAAAGCTATTTACTTAATGTTAAAAAAATTTAAAATACTTTGAACACCCTTCCCTTTTCAAAGATATCCTTCTTATTTATCTGTTGTAACCCTAGAATTATGCAGGTTGGATTGATTATTTTCTACCTAAATCTTTCTACTATATGTAAATGAACTTTGCTTCAAGTTCTTGCATGTTAGAATTTCTGCCTTCATGCAATGTTCATATAAGAAAGTAATGAGACATAATGTAATATACACATTTATTTGTATACACTCAGTCTCAGTTTAGCTTGTATACATAGGCTTTGTCTTACAGTAAATTATAAAATAAATTGAATATATGACGTCTGCCACAAACAAAAAACAAGACTGTGCCTGTAAATCTTTTTTAACAAATTAAGAAAATCAACCATGATCACCTTCAAAATAGATACCCTCTGAATTGACACATAACTGCATACAATGCTGCCAACATTCAAATCAATTCTGCAGATCATCTCCTGAGAGGCTGTGAGGATCTCCGTCATTTTTCACATCTGTTACTGACAAAAAATAGATTCCTTTGAGCAGTTATTTGATCTTTGGGAAGACATAGAATCACAGGGAGCCAGGTCTGGTGAATAGGGTGTATGCTGAAGCACTGATGTATTTATTATCTAGAAACTGCTTTACAGATAAAGCACTGCGGGCTGGCCAACACCAACTTTTTGTGACTGAGGTTAAGAAAGCATCTATATATGAACACATGTTCACATGTACTGAGTGAAGCAATTGAGTTGAGCCTTGTCTTACTGTGACAGGTTAGAACATGTTCTAGTACCATCTCTTTGTTTCTCCCCTCCCACTTTTGATTCCTTAGCTGTAGGGTTAGACTTTTTTTGTTCAGTGTCGAACCTTCTATAGCTGTATTCCCTCTACTGAGTAGTAACTCTGCACATAAAAAAAATTGCGAACTCCTGTGCAATATTTCAGTCTGCTCTAATTAACCATGAGATGTAAGCAGAATGAACCAACTCTTATCTCACAAAAATGTAGATGTTTTAAAACTCTATGGCATTAAATATGCATGTTTCTGTTAATTTTATTTTTTAAAGAAATTGTTTTGGTTTTGTTTTCCTTCCTGGTATTAATAATCATTACACATTTTCTGCTTTCTCAGTTGAGATAATCAATTATTATGTAAATCCCAGGACTATACTCTTTTGGCACAGATAGTCAAAACCCCGTCACACAGAGTAGAAGTAAACAAAAAAGCAGAATTACCTTCCCAGGGAAAATTTGCCCACTGGAACATTAGTTAAACTCCAAATTGGAGCAGAAAGTTGAAATTCTAAGATGTCTTATTATAAGGAAAACAGAAACATTAATACAATTGCTTTATACATATAAAATATAGATGGTCACATAAGATATTGATATGGATTAACATATTTATTATTTAAAAATTTTATTGGATTCCAGAAATGGAATTATACCACCTTACCAAATGCATTAAAGAACAATGACATAATCTTTAAAAAAAAAAAAAATCCTTGAATGGAAAACATAGTAGGAAACAAGTCATTAGTGAAAAACTGTCTCAAATTTCTCATGTAATCTTAATTTCAAATGGGAAACTAGTTTATCGCTATAATGGGGGAGGAGTTTAAAGAAAATTAAGCCTTGTTTTCTGGATATGCATTTGTCTCCTGACTCCGCATGTCCTCAGAGTCCAGTACCCATTAAGCAAGCATTAACACTGCAGACTATCTCAGCAGGTCATGAAGAACAACTTGTTCAGATCTGCTTTATTTCTGAAATCTACTGAAATCTTTTTCTGCAGGTGACTACAAGGCAGGAAGCTTCTTGCCCTTGAGTGTTCCCTCTTGGATCCTCCAAGGTCTGAACTAGGTGGTGTCCCTTGCACAAAAATGACAGCAGTTTATGTCATAGTTTCACCTCTTCTTTGTAGCTATCCTTTTCATGGAAAGCAGAAAAAAGAGTTTAACAGCATTAAAAAGAAAAAGAAGAAAGCTGATTAAACCTCTTTTTATTTCTGAACCAAAAGGAATTGTTTTTGTAGGAAGACTGTAAGTATGTCTCAGCAGAGTTTTCTCAGAGCCCACCAAAGATAGTGTATCAGAATGAGAGGAGGGGCAAAATAAATCCTGCTAGACTTTTTCTTTGATGAAATAAAGAAGAAACCTGCAATTTTATGTACATTAGACATGTGTTTTTCAAAAGGATCTTCAGGGAGAATGTTCCTCAGGAGAGGATGTTCAGTTGGAGAACTTCTATTAGCATTACTGGGAGTTGAGAGGCTTTTTTTTTATGCTCTGCTTTTAAAATAGACCCTTTTGTGGTATAGACAAAGACACATATAAATAGTACCTCTCTTTCTCTCTCTTTTTCATTATAATAACCATTGTTAAACAATCAAGCTTTTGATTATGATCGTCAAGGAAAAATTTAGCTGGTCCCTTCATGAAGTGTGAAATAACACACTATGTTAAATAGGGTCAGAGGGCCTAGCTTTTATAATAGTAACTATTAAAAAGGTTCTATGAAGCAGTATCTCTTGAATTTTATATGTTGTAAAATTTCACTGTAAAAGAAAAGATAGGAATTTAAAAATAGAATGGTGCAAATAGTAGAAATTAAAATATGTTAAACATCCTTTCTACACAGATGAAAGCTCCTTTTATATTGCGAATACCTCTTAATTAAAAACCAACGTTTAATAATCATGTCATAAGAAGCTGCTCTTACTGATGGTAGCCCAGGGATAATTAACACTAGCTTAAAAATGGATTATTTTTTTTCTCAGCCCTGCTAGCAAAACCATAATGTACTCTCAAGCATGTAGATGGAAGGTTAAAATTTTGGTTTTTCCTCAGATAAATGTACAATATACATTTCTTTGTTCCTGAAAATTATGCAGAATGTCCACAGAAAGGAGATTTTTAAAGGCAATAAAGACCTCACTGATGATATTTCTTCAAAGTAATCCTAATCAATTAGTTCACTGTGACTTGACAAGTATTAAAAAAACGGAAAAATTCCACTTTCCTTGGAAGTGAAGGGTGACCTGAGGAAAAAGGCAAGTGATCATCTCACTGTTGGCATCTGCTAGGGCCTGCTTTGCTCATGGTGACGTAAAATCTCATAAGCAGCAAGAGCTTGGGACAATACTTCCTCTTGTATGCACGTCCTGAAGCATATAAAATATCTGTCACATTGGAAATCCAGCTTGCAACATGTCCTAGGCAAGTCCAGTAATCTGTAAAGGCCTACAACAGCAAGACACAACAGTCTAGCTAAGAGATTAAAAAGTAGAATTGTCATATATAGGCATTTCTTTTATGATACAGTGAGCTCTTACACAATTTCTAAACACTGTTAATGGATGCATTCATCTCTCTCCCTGTCAAAGGAAGAACCAGCAACAAGATTTTAGGAAAAGAAATTAACTAAATGGGAAATTAGAATAGCAGCTGTACTTTGGGCAAAAACATCTCAGTGTATTTCTGAGTTCCATTCTCTAATGACATGAGGAATGTTTTTAAAAATGTAACTGATTCAGAATGCAAAAATAAATGCAAAAGTGTTTTAAAGGACAATTTTCATGTAAATATTCTTTCATAGATCTCTCACTGAATGACATCTACTGTGTAGTGAAATATGACATAGTGAGGTTTGTTACATTTTCTGTATACACAACTTTTTTTTCTGAATTAACTGATTCTTCATGACAAAAATAGCCAAGCAAAAATACAATAAACACTCAAGAGAGTGAATATTCAAAAGCTCCAGGCAGAAAGAACCTAAATTATCTCGTAAAAGTTCTGTCACTGACAAGTGACAGGTGCAAATTCCCTTCTATCTCCAACCAAGGGATTAATTTCAAATTCCGTTTACGACCATCCAGAGATGTAATTGCGATACTGAAACATTTAATCACATGCTTGAGCTGAGACTTTTACTTGGCAGAATGCAGTGACCAGTTTCAACTAACATTCATTACAGGCACTTCCTCTTAATCCCACAAGGGTTTCAAGGCTCCTTAAAACAAACAAACAAGCTTAAAAATACAAATGTTGGATCTTAAGAATAAGACTTTTCAGTATTTTTCAAAATTATAACTCTAATAATTTTTTTTTTCATTTCATGTATCTGCATGGGGAATTATTCATAACATTTTCTGATTATAATATCAGAAAACTCTTAATTCCTGTGTCCCATCCCAATCTTTCTATCTAATAAATTCTCAACACTTAAAACTTTTAAGACTTAGGCTTCAATTCAAAGAAAAGGGAATGAAGGTACCCTTGAAAACCTTAACTCAAATTCAATTGAAAGAGGAAGGCAGAAAGGCAGGTCCAGAAGAAGAGGTAATTCAGGAAATTTGAGAACTTTTCATAATTCTCAAAGGAAACACTATGTTTTGTAATCAAACAAATCATCCAGAGTAAATCTTTTACATATTAGCTTTTCCTCCAGATGGCTTAATAGTTTTGATTTGGTTTAGCTCAAAACAAGGCTCAAACTCATGGCATTTTCATTCTGGATAGGAACACCAGTCACTGATGGAAGCCTTCCCTAAATCAGGTATTAGATTTTGAATTCAGCTAAGTAATAAAAATCAAAGTTTTGAAAATACTACCTTCCACTTCTCTAGCTTTTTACTCTTTCTGTATACTTAAGGCTCAAAAATCCTCTAGGTATTGTTTCTGTCAGAAAAATCCTTCCCCCAGACCTCTGATGTTTCAGAGAAGTGAGTCTGCTCTGAAATTATCACAAATGTGCATTGTGCTGCATGTGACAGCCAAAGGGTTTCAAGAGGGAAGAGGGTTGATTTATAAGTGTGGAGAGGTTTCCTAAGTCTTCCCTGTTTCTTTACGGTGACAATTGAGAAACTGGATTCAACTGGAAGTTGATTAGAGAATTCTTGTGTACTGTGTATACTTGTGTACTTGGTGTACTTTTTACATTTATGTGTATAAGAGACCTTTCATTTTATTTTATTTCTATTGGGAAAAATATTCCATCTCATCATACCTACTTGGTCACAAAACCAAACAAAACAAAACAAAAAAGTTACAGTTTTTTGAAGACTTGTATTCTGATGGTAATTCTGACATCTGATAATACAAATTATTCTAATGAATCCTTACTACATTAGAAGTGCCAGTAGAAATCCTGTATTGGAGTGAGGTGGCGATTTTTAGTTCAGCAGCCTGGTTTGGAATACAAAAGCCCCAGACATTGCAAGGAACATTCTAGAAAACAGAAGTAGATAGTCATCTCACTCTAAATCAAAGGGTAGAGAAATTTCAATCTAGAAATCTAAGCTTTAGTGTACCTTGTTGGCATTGACATGGAATGCACAGTTCTGCACATGAGAAAAAATGAATTGTGATTCCACAACTCTAATGTAACCTATAAAAAAAGGAAACAAGTATTTCACTGTTTTGATACATTCTTGTGTACCTTCATGTCTGATTTCACTAATTTGAGTGCAACACTTTTCCATTTCTATATAAACATGATCTGCGTTATGAAAAAGGTTATATTTTTACAGCTCAGTGATATGCAAATAAGCATGCACGAGTGCAATTGGTTCTGTAATATATGGAAAATCAAAAAATATTTATAGATATCTGAGCTGGCCTCAGAGTTAATGGACTACAGTGTTATTTAAAAGAAATTGGCTACCACATTCTTAACAGCTTTTGGAGGATCATCTGCAGAGAGTATGGGTAAGGCTTTAAAGTCCTTTGGTTCAAAACCTCACTTGGCCATGCTAGGAGCCCCACTGGGAGCTGTTCGCGCAGATGCCCTTGTTTTCTCAAGGGCCGCATTCTCAGATGCATGTTTCTTCCCCTTCAAGGTAAGAATTTTCTGTATACCTCATTTTGATACAGAGTTCTTAAATACTGGGAAAGAACACTAAATTCCCTGCCTGCTTCTAACCTGAGTACTATCTCCTTATTCTAGCATGTTCTCATGGGTCATACCTGAACTACATGGAGAATCTCGTGAGGTTTAACAAGTGCAAGGTCCTACACCTGGGACAGGGCAATCTGTGGTTTCAATGCAGGCTAGGGGGCAAAATGATTGAAACTGGCTCTGCAGAGAAAGACTTGGGGGTGCTGGTTGATGAGAAGCTCAACATGAGCTGGCAATGTGCACTCACAGCCCAGAAGGTCAAACGTATCTGAGGCTGCATCAAAAGGAATATGTCCAGCAGGTCTAGGGAGGTGATTCTGTCCCTCTAGTCCTCTCTTATGAGATATTACCTGGAGAATTGTGTCCAGTTCTGGAATCCCCAACATAAGAAGAATACAGAACTGTCTGCTATGCAGACAGGCTGATGAGAGAATTGGGGTTGTATAGCCTGGAGAAGGGAAGGCTCCGAGGAGATATTATACGGGCCTTCCAGTACCTGAAGGGGAGGTATAAGAATGCTGGGGAGGGACTTCTTACCAGGTCATTTAGTGATAGGACTAGGGGAAATGGCTTTAAACTGCAAGGGAGAACATTTAGGGCAGACATTAGGAAGAAATTATTCACTATTTTGGTGGTGAGGCACTGGAACAGGTTACACAGGGAAGCTGTGGATGCTCCTCCCTGTAAGCGTTCAAGGCCAGGTTGGATGAGGCTTTGGACAGTCTGGTCTAGTGGAAGGTGCCACTGTCCATGGCATGGGGTGTGGAACTAGATGAACTTTAAGATCTCTTCCAATTCAAACTGTTCTGTGATTCTATAATATTAGCTGCTGCTGCTTGGATAGAGCTAGGATGCAGGCAAACAGTGTCTCTAGCACATGTGTGCATTTTTCGTCTAAAGATAGATGTGTACTGGAGATGTCAACTTCTCTCAAGGGAAGCAACAGCTAGAATCAAAAGTCTGCAGATTCTTGAGGAAACTTAGCTTGTCCCTGAAACAGAAGATCCAACATGATCTTAGGAAAAAGAATCTGCAAAAACATATACTAACCTATCAATTGTACTAAAGTTAGTGCAGGGACAAGACTATCACTAACAACACTATTCTTAGTGAATAATTGCAAAGTCTCATGACCTGAAATGCCTAGTTTACCCCACTTTATACATCTCCATGATGAGCAGTTTGAAAGGGAAAAAAAAATTCAGTATTTGTTTTCCGTTCATGTTTTCCTTCGTGGACTTGCTGGCTTGCATAATAGTTAGAAAGACTTACATATGAAAGTTCCTATTGAATTAGAAGTATTTTATCTTGATAGGAAAGCTATTGATTATGTTGGAGATGTATGGAGGGGTATTTTCATCATATTGAACAATACATGTGACAGGCATTTACAAAATATCAGTGGTGGACTTACTGTAGTTGTGTAAATGACTAAAGGTTAGCCTCTTTGGTTAGATATTCCCAAGGTAAAAAAAAATAAATGTCATATTTGCACTCTCATAACTGTGTTAGGAAGTCAAGCGATTATGAGTGAATCTATTAGTACCTTATTGGGGATTTTCATACCCCTTTCTCAAAAAGAAGAGAGTATTACTGAAATATTTGGCATAAGGGAAAAAAAGAATAGTAAAAAATGCATCACTGTAAGAAGAAAACACATCCAGAAAACACTATTTCTCTTGCAGGGTTTTTGTTGGTTTGTTGGTTGGTTTTGAAGGTTTTTTTCAGTATATTAACACCAATTAAACTGCATACAGAAATAAGCACAGAATACCAAAAAATAAAGCAGTGCAAACTGTTATTTCAAATTACCAGCTAGATACAAATGTTTCATGTATAACATAAGATTGTTTTCTCCTTCATCCTTTTGCAGCTGGTGTGTTTCAGTGTTCTGCAGGTTGCTAACATCATATAATATATCCAGCTAATGAGACTGGAAGAACATTGTGCTCCTCTATCTTCTTCTTATCAGTGACAGTCAGTCCATTAAAGCTGTAACCCTGAGAAGTGAACTCCAGTCTCAAAGTTTTGCATCCTGGAAATGGCCTTCCCTAGGCTGTTAATAGATAAGATGGATGTCACTTTTTTTAACAGTTCAAGACACGTGGCATCAAAGAACTGTTCTGAAACAAGCAACAGACCTACTATTTCCTTTAGAAAAGGGTTTTTTTTAATCCAGCACTGCTAAGTGCATATTGTGCTGTTGCTGGGAGCTCATCTTCTGAGGTTGCACCTACACTCCAATGGATATATCGCCTTTGTCTGTCTAGGCTTTAGCTAGAAAGAAATATTTCTAAAAACTTTGACTTCACTCCTTTCTTTCCAGTTATATAATAATATAAAGATAGATGGAGCAACTGAATGGGAAGATCTTTATTCATAAGTTCAGAAAAATAGAAAGATCATATTTAATACTGAAGGTTGTTGTAATGTCTTCTCTAGAAATAAACACCAGAGAATTGAAAGTATGGGTCAGGCTTTACTCTCCATGAGCTTACTGTGTGTGATACTCTGTATTTGCATCACTGTACAGAAGCAGAACTTAGGATTACAACAAAGAAGTCTCAAGCAAACATTTCTTGTTGGTAATAATTGCAACCTATGAGTGTTTTCTGGATCTGAGAACATACCTATCCTCCCAGGAAAAACTAAAAAAAAAAAAAATTATTCTCTCCTCTGCTCTGAAATTTCAGGAGGAATGGCTGGTTATACCAGCAGGGGTAGGCAGTATCACTGTTGAGATTGGGATTTTCCTTGAGTTCTGTGAATCCTTGCCTACCTTGGGAGCAATCTAGGGGCAGCTAAGTAAGATTCCTGGAGTATCTAAGATTAGATTCACTAGCTATCCTAATCCTAGTTGCAGATATTTTATATTCTTGCTAAGTGAATTTGAAGTTAACACAGATCGGGATTGTTTGGCCTTGTGGCTGAGTGATCCTTGTCAGGTCCTGAAAAGGATTCAGCCCCAGGAAAAGAGGAACTAGTCACTGGACAGAGTGCTTTTTACACATTGAAGCATATAGATTAACCTGATTTCAGTAGACTTCCAATTAGTAGTGAGTTTACTAGTACTTTTTAGATAAAATTTTTTACAACTCAAGAGAAAAGGGGATGACAGATACAAACAATTCATGGTCACTAGAAATTCTAACTTCAAAATTATTATGGGTTTAAATAATAACAAGATTAATAAGAGGTTCTCTATGACCATCAGGAAGGAAAATTAATTGAGAGCTTGGCTTGTATGTGGCATTATCAACAATTAAAGATGCTGTTATTTCTCCAATTCAAATTATTCCTAAAACAAAAGAGAATTACAAGCCTACAGTTGAAAAAAGCTTCTGATTTTGATGTTCTGAAGAATCAGGTCTCCTTGTATGCCACATCTATAGGAAAAGTATGTAAAGTACCTTTGCTTACAAATAGCTTGATATGGTTTGCTCATTTAAAAATGAGTATATTAGAGATTACTCCAGTAAAAGAGATCTCAAATATATGTGCTGCATCGTTTAAACAATAACCCATCAAAATTCAATCCAAAAGTACTACAGAATTTAAGTTTCTCTGTAAATGTATCTAGATTTTACCTACATCGTCTGTGAGAGGGATACTAGGTAGACTCTCAACAAAATGGTGGCAAGTAAGTGTCAATGTAGATAATGAAAAGTAGTGCATCTAAGGAAAAGAATATAAACCATGCCTATGTAAAGCTGAAGACAGAACTGACAATTACAATCCAGGAAAGAGATCTTAGAGCTGTCATTAGCAATTTTCTGAAATCATTAGTTCAGTGTACTGTGGCAGCCAAAATAGCCAAAAAATGTTGAATGATATCAGAAATGTTATTCAGAAAATACAGAAAGTTTAGGGGCTTTTGTGCTCCTAAATAAAACCTTGTTTTACCTATCTGTTGAGTAGTCCGTACAGTTCTGGTCCAAGATGGATGCAGAGGTCTGAAGGACAAAAAGAATTTTCAGGGAGATGACACAACTGCTTTACAAAGAGAGATTGGTAGGTTAGAACAGTTTAGAAAGGACACAGCTAAGAGAGACAGGATTAAGATATACAAAATTGTAAATTGATTAATAGATTGAAAATTTAACAGTAAAACCAGAGAGGAATGGAAAGTAACGGGATATTGGTTTAAAACGTAACACGTAACAATAAGCAATCTTCTGGAACTTGTTGCATCAGTAAATTTTAGAGGTAGATATCAGCAGGTTCAGCAAACATTTAAACACCTTCATGAACACCTGGCTCATAATGGGTTGTAAGAGGACAAGGGAGATATGTATGTGCACTCCGGTATTTCTCATCAACAACTGACAGCATAATTAAGTCTGATGGAAACAGGCTGCACAGAGCCTCCAAGTTTGCATGGTCTCTGTAGAAATATACTTTTTGCCATTGTTAGAGACTGGATATTCAGTTAAGCAGACTTCTTGTCCAGCCTATCAAGATACCTTCTAGAGTTCTTCTGACATAGCAAAGATGGGAAGGAATGACTTCCTACATGGCATGGGAGTAAGTTACAGATCATCCTTGCCAAGTAGATTCGAAAGTGAATGCTTAACTTGAAAGCAATCATTATTCTGATGGACAACTCTCATAATGACTCCTTTTTCCCCCTCAATCTGCAAAAGATATTTTTGCATTCTCCACAACATCAGGAAGTTTAAAGGGTTTTAAAAAAACAACATGTGATATGTACTTACATACATTGTATTGACAACCATAAAAACACTGCTCAGGAACAAGCTGACAAGAAGAACTCCTTCAACTTCAAATGTTATCTTACAAGTTGAAGAACTTTCTTAAGAGAACATTCTTAACCTAAGAATGTAAGATGAAATTCACTTCCATTACTTTCTGATTCTTAAATATATTCACAAGTAATTCTAAATGCTGTAAAGAAATGAGATTCATCCATGACACTTCACAAGAATACAAAGTAGTTTTGCTTGATTAAGTAGTCAAGATTCTATATATATTTACCTAAGTTATCCTAGAGAAAAGTCAGAGAAAAGGCTGCTTTCTGTATTCCTATAGTGTTTTGTTTCATGGTGCCCTCAGATGAATGTATTGACTAGCACACAAGGGTATGTCTCTTGAAAAACATAATGAAGGAAAACAACACTTCTTAATCAAGATTTTCCTTTAGCTGTCCACAGCAACTGAACACAAACTCAAACAAAACATTTCATTTACAGCAAGTTTTTCCATGTGCTTGTGAAGGCAGCATATGAAGTCCTAGGTTTATCAAGCAGTGTGAACAAGCACCTGAGGAAAAAATGATAATAAAGGTGGACTTGCAGAGAAAAAGTGAGAGGCAGAAAGATCTAGGAAAGCTTTATTTTAGTTCTAGGAAAGATTTATGATTATTTTTTTCCTTCAGATAAGCAAGTGTCATTTAAATGCCATTATAGCATGACTAGTGCAGTGCATGTGTTCTATTTTGATAATATGGTATCACCCAATTCAGGGGATCTTGCTGAAATTTCAAGTTGCTTCAGAAAAGAGCTGTGAAATTGAGAAGTAAACACTAAACATTTTGCTTCTGTCTTGATCCTTTCACACTGTTGTGAACACTTGTTTCTATGAGCAGTTCAAATACGGCTAGGGAACCACTTGGACAGAGTGCTGAGTGAAGATTACACAGAACTACTAACTGATGCCAAGACAAGCCTACCCTGGATACAGACTCCTGTTTGTGGGATTACATCAAACACAGTGTTCTCATGGCTGCAGTTTAGATTATTAGGCCAGAAAATTGAATTAATCAGAGAGGCTCACTTCTATCTCTAGAAGTTTAAAACTACAACCAAGTCTAGCACTAATATTGTGGAGGTAACAGAGGAGAAAACAAGTTTTAAAAGATGTTTATTAGTCAAGGAAAAGTGATGTTTTCAAACTTTATTAATGCCTTCATTATTTTACCATCACTGTAGTGAAATAACATCATTTTACATTCCAGAACTCAGATGCTGAATACAGATAAACACTTTTCCATTATTAATTGAGGTGAGTTAACCAAACATGCTTTGCATATCTACCATAGAAAAAATGTCATAGTAATCACCGTCAGTTGCAATCAACGTGAGCTGAGGCTGCTGCCTAACCCTTGTAACTAAGACAACTACAAGTAAGTGTGCTGATAAGGATGTAAATAATATTAACTTGCCTTTAACGTGATTATAAGCAAACGACAATATGTCTGTATGCTGGTATTTTGCATCATGGCCTAGCCAGACACAATATCATATAAGCATGTTATTAAGTATATGAACAGTATAACTACCAAAGGGGTGAGCAAAGAGAGGTGTGGTGGCACGTAGAGGATATCCTATTAAAAATCAAAGAGAGAGGAAAGTTAAGTACAAAGCAGTGAAAAAGAATGAGCTGGATACACCAAATAATGACTAGCAAAATGAAGGATACTAGATAAACTAGGACTGAGGCATGTTAGATTCCCCTTTTGGCAAGAGGGGCTTTTGTTACAAAAACATCACATAGAAGTGCAGAAAGTAAGAGAAGAAAGATGTAACTGCTTTGGGTGGGACCTGTCACAAAAGAAATCTCCAGCCTAATCACTTGGATGTCAGTGATTTAGAACATCAAGAAGCATGACCATTGTTAGCAACTATACTTCATCAGCTCTGTGTTATTGTACATTCACAGGTAATTCAGAACATAGGTATAAAAGACAGTTTTGCATACGTAGTGATCATGATTAATAATTTCTAAGTACAACTGTAGCAAGAATTTTGCCTCTAATTAATTCAGTAAAGTCTGAAAAATGTTTTGATTTGTTAGTCTTCTAAACAATCCCACCAAAATAACCTCTGATTACTTAACTAATATCTACCTACTTATATATTCAATTGCAATATGCAGAATTTTTGAACAATTTTCTCCTTGTCTTATAAATAAAATTATTATTTTGTATTTGTTTTATTTTCATTGGTGGGAGATGAAGTATCAATACGCAAAGTTATACATATCGGTATAAAAAGCACGTTGCCTTTCTGTTTAGACTTTCTCTTGTTATCAAAAAATAGATATCATATATGGTTCAATCCTTACTTTGTTTTTTCCCTAAAACTGTACACTGTTTCAGAACTACTTTAAATGCAATGCGGTTTGCTAGGCTGTAACTCAATGAGAATGGCCGCAGTATTGCTTTCATTTTATTACCACTGGCAATGTTAGGGTAATTAACTAATTAATATGGTAATAATATTAGCAAAAACATCAGATGGGGATTAATTAGTCATACTAAATGTCTCATATTTCATGAGTTATTTTATGGCCCAAGAGAAAAGGAGAATTAAATGAAGGCTTAAAAGTCTAGTTAGTAAGCATTTCTGTTCCTTTGTTTTAAGGCAACACATTAAATTATGTTTATCCTATATGAAGAGTAGGAAAAAAAAGTTACAGATATACATTTGTTTATTTAAAGATGTACACTAATAGAATAAAATTACACATTTATGCTAACCTGTTCTGCAAATAAGTATCTAACTGTGCCTGATTTTCCATCTCTCCACAAAATGGAGTCAAAATAATTGACATTGAAGCTGATTATTTGTCACTGAGGAAAACAATTTTTATGGAAAGAAAGTCATTATCATGTCACTACTAATATTGAAAGGTATTTAAAGAGAATCAATACCACTGAGTGAATATATATTACAGAGTTTTATTAAATGCCTTTGGAAATTAAAATCAAGATGGAACATCAGAGCCCTTTTATTTATCTCTGTACGTTTAATGGTAATGAAATATGCAAGACCAAGCTCTGAATGCTGAAGTGTCTTATTCAGTGAATAAAGATAGCACAAGCACTGACAGTTTCCTCTGAGTATCTTGCCTACAATAACTATTTGCATGAACTGCAGAGAAGGAATGTGGTACAACACAGATTATATGATTATTATGAAAAACCTCAGTGTTTTTTTTGATATAGAGATCTGGTTCATTTTGAATGACAAAATTTTGAAAGTTTCTTGTAAGAGTAGTGGAAGCATCCTGTGATGCTTATTCTTTTGCATTAGCTGAAATGCAGATCTTCTAGGGACAAACTCAGCAATTCACTACAGAATCAAACAAACATTAATAACTTATAAGCACATTAATCAGTTCTTTGGTGCATACACACCACTGATCCCAATCTGTTTATGTTTTACTTTCTGTCAGTTCTCAATCCTTGACTTTTACAATGATCTCTGTCATCAGTGAGTTTGATGTAAAATCATACCCAAAACCTGCCAAAATTGAATCAGGATATTTGGGCCATCAGCTTTGTTATGTATAATCAAAAAAAAAAAATATTCAGGATTCCTGAAGTCTTGAGAGGATAGTGAAATAGATTTAATAAAAAGTAGCACAGAATAAGTCAAATGATTTTCTAGCTTTTTATTTAATTCATTGAAGATTTTGAGGACTGGAGGGGGCGGAGGGTGGGTGGAGTATCAGTTTCTGGAGTCAAAAGTCCAGTCTTTTTATGAAAAGGTTGGAGGATATCACTTCTAGAATTTAGATTACGATTTTTATCTGTACTACTGCTGGATGTAAAGTCTAACATATCAGTCTGTTAAGGCTAGAAATGTAGAGGACTGTAGTACAAACTGTAGACAAAGCTGTGGTCCACGAGTGGTGATGACAAAACATAAAGGACGGCTTCCCGGTTAATGCTGTCTTTCCAGTGAGACAGACATGTTACAGCTCTGTCTACTGAGCATAAAAATTGACAGGTCTACAAGTAACAAGTAAACAGAAAGATTTTTGGAATTACTGGAGTGGTGAAATAAAGAATTAAAGAGGCTAAGCACGCTGGCAACAAGAGATAATGTGTGATTGGCTGTATCTACACTCCAGCTGTTTGCTTCTGACAAAATATGTAAAAAACCTCTTATTTTTAAGTAAAGTTTTCTATAAATGTCATCATGATGCAGAATCAGTTTTATTGTAATTTACATCTAACATAATATATTTGTTACCTGTAATTATGCTCCCTAGCAATCAGTGAGTAGTCAGAGATATTCTGATATAAAATTTTATAAGCAATACTTCATTTTCAGTCCAAGGAAAGAAATAGGGAAGCTTCAAACAATTAGCAGCAAAAATGGCAAAGTCCTCTAGATATATGGCAGCTGTCCTAAAGGAAAACAAGAATGGGGAATAACTCTCTCTACTTTACACTTTTTAAGGCTTCTTCAGTTGAAAAGAAAGTATTTTTCTTCAAAGGGTGGAATAAGACGCCTACTGCTGTGCTTAGTTTTCTTACTTAGCAAAGCTATCCTCTTCTGTTATTAAAACTATTAGAAATAAAGGAGCTCTGTGCTTCTGAAGGAAAAATACTGCAGTGCTTATAAAATTTTAAGTCACAAGCTAGCTGTCATTGCTATGTCTCAAGAAGCAAACTGGAAGTAAAATTATTCTTACCAGCCTAGAGATCTCTTCCTTATCTCAAAAAGTGTCTTAATTGAAACGTTTGTTTGGAAATCTTGAAAGCAAATTGATTTCTTTAATAAGAGAGGGACTCTGGCAAGGCAAATGTTAATCTTTTTCACATCACATATGTACACATTATATGAATCTTAAAATTCACTTCAGATACCAGCAGTATCTCTGGAGAGTTTATTACACTTGATTATTCCACTTAAGTATTCATAAATATTTATGCACCAATTGATGTTCTCGATGTAATCTTTCAGTGGTTGGTACAAATATGTCACTAAAAAGAACACTGAGGGAATCTGCAATTAGCAATTAGGGATTCAAACATATCATGTGAAAAGTTGAAAATCTCACTTGCATAAAATAAGGTTCTGCATTAAATGTGTGGATTAGTCTAGTTTCCAAATGCAAGTCACCACCAGAGACCTAAACCTGTTCTCCAAAGACTGAGTTCTGAAGCTTCCATAATATGTATAGGCATAAACATTCATCCAAATTAGCATACGAAAGATTTGTTTATCCAAATAATATGCAAATTTTCCATGACTGTTAAATTCCTTTTAATTATTTTTCATCCTTTCTTCAGATACATTTATGCTTCTCTTGACCAGTATGACACTTAACAATCTTGTATAGTATCCTTACCAAGAACTTTTGTGTTCTTGGATTATTTTACCTCACACAAACACCTGCCTATATAGCCTATTTGCTTGATTTAGAATTTTATACAAGTTTGTTAAATTTGTCATGGAGATAGTAGACAAACATAATTCTGTTAATTTGGAGAGGAGCTTCACATGCAACATAAAAGTAGGTACAAAATATTAAACTATCACTTCATTTTGTTTGTCATTTATGATCAAATACAACAGTGATTTATGAAGCACTAATCAGGCAGGCCATATGTTATCCCTTTTTCTTCTGGAAGGAAAAGGATGCGTAAACATTTTTTTTATTGATTGTCTAAAATGTATGACTTGATTTTTTATTTCCCCCCCAAAAAATCATAGTAGCTAAGGTTCCTATCATTTCAGTGTAAGCTTTGCCTTAATATCAGATCTAAATACAAAAGAGATTGTGGGTGCCTAACCCTTGAAGGGATTTCTTCCCTTATTCAATTAGACTAAGATTCCACTTCTCTGCCACAAAACTTACCAAAGAACTGCTTTTTGCTATTATATCCAGAGATAAAAAACCCACCCATTTACTTCATGTTAGATCTTGTTATTCCTGAGAGCAGCCCATAAATTCTTAATTTTGAAGCTAAGCCATGAAAAGGCAGTAAAGGAAAAATTATCTCTGTGGCTTAGTTGAATGAAGTTCATCATCCTGCACATGCCCTTACTTTACACTGTTAATGTCCTGATTGACTTGTTCCTGACTAGATCTTAACCAAATGGACCTGTCTTGCTGTTATACTGCCACCAATGCACAGATCCACTTCAGTGCCAGATTTATATACAAACAAAAGACGTAATTGATTAGAGCAAGCTGGCTACCACATACTTCAAAACATATGTTGCAAAAATGTTAATGCCAGAGCCCTGGGAGAAAAAAGGGTGTGATGCTACTGCTGTGGCACTTGTTCCTCAAGGAACCCTTGTGTGTTGACTGCTGTCCATCGAGAAGCCTAATGCCCTTGGCAGCTCTCACTGTGGTCTTACTTTTCTCACCTACTGCAGCAAAAGCCTCAATCTTTTGCAGGGCTGTCACTAACAACACATCACTCACTCTATGGCTTTCAGGATCAAGAAATTCAAAAAACAGACATTAGGGAAAACATTCTTACCATTTTTTTTGTCCCCAAGAAAACAAACGAGAACACAGTTAAACATATTTCATGTGCAGATGGAGATGTGAAGGTGGATATGTATCATGAAGAAAAAGGCTGAGAAGTTCCTCAACTTAAACAGTAAACAAATGAGGAAGATGAACAGGTGAAGAAGCTCTTCCTCATCCCAAGGAACATTCGTGTACCAGCAGTGAAGAAGTCAAAATAACAACAGAAGAGTGTGACAATTCAGATTCTGAACATTTTGAAAAGCACTTTCTGTGAAGAAATGATTTTGTTCATTAGAAATTATCTCTTTGCTAGCTTGAAAATATTAGGAATTACTGACCCCACAGAAAGTTTAGTGTTGTTTAGAAGACATGAAAGTCAGTGAATTAAAAAAAATATCCAAGAATATATGCCATAAACTATAAGAAAGGTTATAGGCATGCTACATGTTCTTTTATTGAAGAAAAAAAAATTTCTTATCCAAGAAAGCTTTCTCAAAGTACTAAAGATGGAGTTGAACTCCAAATCAAAAATAGCAGACATACAGGCAATTTTAACAAAAACCAGCTTATAGTAGAAAGATGACATTTAAGTACAAATTGCGAATGAGTCATGGCTTCCTTTCCTCTGAAAGCTGAATAAAGAGTCACTAAATATAAGTGCTCCAGCTTAGATGTTTTGGTAACACTGCTATAAAGACAGAGGAAGTGGCCAGTTTATCAACCTAGGTAAAATAAATGTTAATATTCCTCACCCAAGCATTTGTAAACACCTGAGTTAAAACATCATAGAATGAAAAATATTTCAGTTTGAGCATGCAGAATATGAACTTTCAAGGACATTCTGAGCACTGAACTTTTAAATCTCTGCAAAAGTGCTTAAGTAATTGAATTATCACAGGGACAGATACAACCTTTCCTTCAATCTACAACAAATTCTCATGCTTTTCTATATAGAAATAACCACATCTTGGAAGAAAACTGACTCACTTGAAGAAACAGTGCTGCTTCATATAGAGAAAGTTGCTGTTCTGTCTCCTTTTATTAGATCAGCCTCCAGAAAGACATTAGCTAATATTGCAAATAGGAAGTACAGAATAATCAATGCAATCATATTGTTTCTGTCCTGGTAAAATACTCCAAAAGGACTGAACCTTCTCCATTTCCAGTTCAGGAGAAGAACACTGTCAGCATAATGCACAGAATAAAGAAAAAATATTGACATACTGAATCCCTGTTGGAATATTAAAGGACTTTCTCATGGAAAACGGCCATGTGAACAATCCAGCCTAGAGTTGATACACTAAAAAGTAGTAGGCCAAGGATGACTGAGGAGTGGTGCCCATGAGAAATTAAGGGAGTACAAGAACATATAACTCCCTCATGTTTGGACCTGTGTATACATGGTATACGTGCAAAGCTGTACTATTTAGCAATTATTCTTGTTGAAGATACTAACCAATCAGACAATCAGTGTATTCGCGTGGACTTATGATATTAACCAGTGCTAAAGAAAAGATTTACATACCAGTCGCGTGTACTATTGCCTTTTCTATAAAAGCTTCTGATGCTCTGTAATGAATTGAAGATTTGCCGAACATATTGATTTCTCTGTTTGCTTCCTAATTTCCTGTCAATAAATCCCTATGTCTATTTGCCCACTTCCACACAAAAACAATCCTAAACTTGGCTTATGACACAATCCCATGGCTGTTTTGTGGTGATGTTTCAGTGAGATTTGATAAGAAACTCTGTCTGTTCCACTATTCATTCCCCTAATAAGCCTGCCCTTCATCAGATATTATGAATCAGTCACCAGAGAACTTGTAGGTGCTGAAGTTGTATAAAAAAACGCTTCTTAGATTAACACAGAGTCTATTTGCTCCTTGTCTACAAGATAATTACATTGCTGATGTTGCTCACTTGGAAGATGCACTTAAATGTATCAGTGCTTGAGATAACATTTGATAAGTGCTTTTTGATTAAGTCTTTTATAATTACTCATTTTCAAAAAGTATATATCTATTTGAAGGGCACCTCAGTTATCAAAGAGCTGATGCTAATAGAAGCCTTTCACAATTTTGGGTTTTTTACACTGATTTGACATTTTATGTAGGCTTAGGAGAAGTGAGAAAAAGGTGTGGGTGCTCTATGTGGATCCAAACCATGCCATGTTTCCCTGATTTTTTTATATAAAATCCAAACTATGTGTCCTATGAACTATGCAGAGAGGATGGATGTATTTGTTAGCTGCTCATCTTGCAAGTTTTTTGGTTCAGACTAGAGAATCTCAATACGTCAGACGACAGAACAGAGAGCAAACAAAACCACGCAGACTACAGATCTTAAACAGAATTTTTAATAGATACTGCTTATTTCCTAAGCAATGAAGCACTTTTCTGGGACTACTGAGAAATCTGACATAACTGAATAACCCCGTAATAATTTCTGCAGATTTCTAGGAGTCTGGCATTTGAAAAGACCAAAAACACTTTTAAATCCTGCATGAAATACCTGAGAAAACTAAATAATCCAGTGAATATTATGAGGAAGACCTTGCCAGTCTATCAACAGGTCAACTTATTCTATCAGATGTTATTGATAACTTGATGAAATCACTGGAAGTATAAATGCATCACGATTTTAAAAAGTCATCTTTAATGAGAGATGATTCCTATCGTTCTCACAGAAACTGTATAACCAAGTGTCCTTAAAAGGTTTTCAGACATCAAATTAAAAAAAAAAAAAGGAGTTGTGAATATTTTAGGAAAGACAGCTATATTCAAAGCAGACAGGAATGCATTTAGAAATAGATCTGCTGTTGCTCAAAGCAGATGGTGGGACATTTGAGAAACACAGTTAATATCTTTTGCACTAGGTATCAGCAATAACAGGTGAAACACTGAAAAACAAACAAGACATTTCTGGGTAAAGGAACAGTACGGATTGTGAATCCTACAGACACCATTCCAAGGCCCTTTATTATACCAGCAGCCTGAATGCTAATAGAACACTTGCAGAACTTCCGCAACATGCCTGGTAACAAGCAGGACAAGAAGATGCTGTAGGTCAAATAATGAATATAAACATTTGCACGCACTGGAAGATATTAATAATAGATGCTGAGATACACACCAAAGAGCCAGCACAAGCATTATTCTTGAGGAAAAAAAGATGCAAGTCAAAAGGTCCAGCACTAGTGAAATAATTTGTGCACCTCCACCAATAACTCAGGCTTCATCAATTTATTTGTTGACTCATGTTATTTACATATATATCATGATATAAATGCTAATAGTAAAGCAATCATATTTACTGTTTTAAATGTTGAGTATAGTATGCAGAGCACTGACTGCATTGCCCATTTTTTCAGTTTGAGTCACATATCCAATGGATAACTGCGTCATCCACATCTAGTGTTACTCTGGAACTTATATCTGCATCCATTGCTGATGAACAGTAAGGCATTAGTAATGTAGATAAGTGATTGACACATCAAGCTGGAACTGTATGTCAGTCAACATAAGAACAAAGAAGAGGAGGATGCAAGAGGCCAATTAAGTGGAGATTTGCAGAAGAAAGGGACGGAAGAAGATAAGAGTAATTCTGTCTAAAGTATCCTGTCTTTGGAAAATGCCTTTGAGAACAAGCAGTGTGCTTGCTTTCTTGTTGATGGTATATTTTAGCAAATAACATATTTTTAATCTTAAGTGTTACTTCTTGAGCAATAAATACACAAAGTCTGACATAATAAAAAAATATATCAAACGGGAGGGTAAGAACATAATATCTGCTGCTAAGCAACAGTTGAATCAAAGATATTATTTTAAGCAGTGTCTGTTGGCAGATGCCTTGGTAGAACATCAATTTACCATCTCAGGTAGTGAAATTTCTTTTTCCAAGTTACTGATCTATCTTTACAAAACATCATACAATGATATAGCTATGTAGTCTAGGCATTTATTTTAGGACACCTTCCCTAGTCACTTTGCCTACAGGTGAGTATAGACAGGAAAACTTGGTAATGACCTTCATAAATACCAGTTGCAAGGCTTTCAAGATAGTAAGATAACTCATATCCTTATTAAGCTTCCTGTTAGGAAAGTATACTATGTCTCTTTCCTTTAAATCCTGAGATCTTTAAGCTTTTCTGTAGAAAATATTGCTTTAGTTGAAAATATGTGCACTCAAGCAACTTGAAGAAACTTCAAAAGACCATTCTTAAGTTGAACAGCTAATTTAGCATACTTCTATAAACACCTTAATATCCCGTCGAGCAGTGGTCCTTTCTATTTGAAACAGTATCCAACATTATGAAAGTTGCTATGACCTATTATCAAGAATACTCAAAGACAGATAATATACATACATCCTGGGTATGTGTCATTTGTTGTTAATGAAACCTTGATCAACAACATCAAACAAATTGCACATGCTTGCTACAGTTGCCCTTTACTGTAAGACATTGAAAAGAATTTATCAGATGCTATTCATTAGGGATATATGTACTTCAGACACATCTGACAACAAGCTGTTTGGTAATTTTTGGCTTCAGATGAGGAGAAGAGAGACAAGGAAAGAATGACTCCAACAGAAAAAAATCTTGTCTTGACTTCTATTAACACAAAACTACTCTTTTTGGTAAGCCTGCAGCTCAGGTTTCTAATTATAATGACTTCTCCACTAGGATTTCCTGAATTTTATCATATTATCCACTTTGAATGAGCAATTGGCTTAAACCAGAAAATTACATACGCCATGAAGATGTGTATATTATCTACCTGTTTGAATTACTATGCTTGGCATTTCTTTAAAGATACTTCTTAAGTGTCTACAGAGTAGTGAAAGCCACAGTCAAAGAAGAATATTTAAAAGCATCTCCTTGCAAAACATATATCTCCTTGTGAAGCTGTGAATGCAAATGATACTACTTCTATTTTGAAAAAAAATATCTCCAGAGTTCTGATTTCCAAGTAAAATCCAGTCCTTTCTAGAAGATATGCCTTTAGAGAGTTTGAATATTTTTAGAGGGGGAAAGTATCATCTGCCCCTGTACCCACAGAAAGACCCCCAGGTTATGATTCATTGCTTGGTGCATAATAATGATGTATGAAATATCTAGCATTTAACTGAGGCATGTGTTTTAATCTAGCACCATTTCAGCCAAAGAAAGTCCAACATCCTTACAGAGATGTAGTGTTTCCAGATGAAGATGTCATAGCCACCAGCAGATTTCCATTCCAGTGTGCAACTGCAGTCATGCAGGCTATTTTCACTGTTAAGTATGTATGACTGGTTTGTACCT
Source organism: Clamator glandarius (assembly GCA_033459285.1). Lineage (NCBI taxonomy): Eukaryota > Metazoa > Chordata > Aves > Cuculiformes > Cuculidae > Clamator > Clamator glandarius. Next base: position 699,983 of record JAUNZM010000195.1, read on the forward strand.
CTGATCTTGCATGTCACAATATACCCATTCAGGGTTATGGCCTGAATCCGACACAAGCTCCGTGCACACCAGGTCCTTCCTGTTAGTCTTTCCTGAGTACTGAAACAAAATATCGTAATATTTTTAGTAAAGAATGGGGTACAAGAAGGCTGGATTAGACTATATCCTAGGTATGTGCAGGTTACTGAATACTTTAGTGAAAGCTGTCATTTATTTAAACATATTCCTATTTTGATATCTGTTATCATAGCTACACCATTTTATGAATAATTGTATCTGTAACTGTGGGAACTGGTAGTACATTGTGGTTGTTGGGGCCAGATATGGGGTGGGAGGAACTCTCACTCTCCACTGCTCCTAAGCATTGTTTGGCCAAGTACCTGACCTGGCTAAGGCTGCAGCAGGATCTGGAGCACACTGCAGAGCAATCCCTGCCCTCAGAGTAGCTATATTCAATATGAATTGGAGGAAGAAATCCAGTGGCTCACAGCTAATCATAGGCAACATATAATCTTTTTGCTGGAATCCTAGTGTGATATGTATGACCCATCCAGGATGAATAATATCTTAGGTCTGAGTCAGAAGTTTCAGGGATGCTCTAGTATAGATGCAATTCCCAATGTTTTACTCAAATAGTAATACCCCTAATACACGTGTATTAAGCAAATAGGCCATTACTTGCTGAGATAAAATCAAGGCGATTTCCTTTGGAATACTGATAAGGCATTTGGTCTGCATCAGACTGTAAGCGCTTAGAATGCAGGATAACAGACTGAAAAGTCCAGCATTAGATTTTTAAAATTTAATTTCCATATTAATTTGAATCAGATCTTCAGAGATTTACAATTAAGATGTTTGTCAGGTCTTCATTGCAAATGGTCCTTGCTGATTGACCACAATAATTACTTGTCAATGGTGTGGTGATAATAATAAATGATGCTTAAAAATAAGGGTTTTCTTTAATATCTACAGAAGAATTAATAGAGTTGATTGTAGCTTTTATCTTATTGTCTACTTGTTTTTATTAATGTTTATTAAACCTATAGTAGTTTTATCTACTGTGAAGCATTTTTTTAAAAATACATACATTAATATTTCTCCATCAAAACTAAACTCCATATTACAATGTTCCTTATGATATTATCCACTGTCATGAGTTCTTATGGTTTTTGGACTTGAAGTAAAGTGCTCTAGAACCAATCCTAGGCTGGGGAGTATGTTAAAATGCCTTATCAGATAGAAGTCAGAGTGCTTAGCAACATGAGGTTGTATCTGAACTTACTTTCGAATGCACGTTTGCCCCAGTGTTCCAAGTGTCTAGTCATTTATATCAGCATCCTTTTAAACTGCATTACAGCTCTTATATGGATTGAAAGTATTACTCCTTTTCAGTGGAAATCTAGTTGTAAAACGACAGTGACACAGGAGGATGGGGAATGGGGGCTGCAGTCAACCAGTAACAGCTCCTCTCTGCTGCTCCCTTCTCCCTGCCCCAACATTCCCAGGCATCGCAGGAAAACCCCTGCCCCGTGGGGTCTCTCCTGGGGCTCAGCTGTGTCCTGCACTGCAGCTACTAGAGCTGCCAGGCACAGCACTGGGGGCATGTAGGTATCTTTCTACTCACCTCCACAAACTAATAACTTCATAAACAGTTATTAAATAGAGATGCTCACCTAAGTTGTGCCCAGAGAATTTACATATAGCCATCTGCGGTTTCAGTTTTCTTTTCAATGTTTTTGCTGGGGAGTTGGATGGGAAGGTGAAATAAGGTGTTAATTTAGTAATTTTAAAATTTCAGAAAGAATCTTTTTCCTGGACTCAAGGTGCATTCTTCCTCTCTCTGGCTTGTGAAAGGAGAAGCAGTTGTATGTTATTAAGTCAGTGAGGCTCTCTGACTCCTGGGGCCCTGTCAACAGATGAATCATGTGGTTAATTATCACCCAAAAATTATAAGGAAGAAAAAGCACCAAATAAGAAATATAGAAATTAAATAAATTAAATAAACTCTTGTTCTCAAAACTATCACAGTAAAAAAAAAAAAAGAAGGTTCCTCAGCTAAAGTTTTTCCTTTTGGTCTTTTTTTTTCCACCTAATACAAATATGCGTGACAAAAGATCTCTTTCAGTAACACAGTATAACTTTATGTTACGTGTAACAGTGATTCAGTTTTTAGCAGTGAGCTTATATATTGGCTTTTGTTATTGCTGATGGACTGAAGTTTAAACTCTTTTTCCACCAGAATTAAGAACAATCCTTTTACTAAGCAAATAGGGACAGATACTATTCTTGGAAAATCCTGTGGACACATATTAGATTTAGTGATTATACACAGAAGTAAGTAAAAGAAGAATCTCAGCTTTTGCTTTGGGAAATATGTGGCTGGTCCACAGCATGATACAGACCACTGTGCTCTACTGTTCCTAAAGTCTCTTCAGCTTGAAATTTGTCTCCCTTTCAGCCACTAGTACCACTGTAATTCTACTGACATCCAGCACAGAACAGAAGCTGATGCCAGAGACAAAGGTTCTCTCCTGTCTTCAATAGACTCCATAAAAATCTAATGACACAGTTTAAATCATAGGTTTTGAATTTTTCTTTTTTTTTTACATCTATGTTCTATGATGTTTGGACAAAGAAAGTGCAATTAAGTAAGGAATGATAATTGAAGACTTTTCTAACTTGGAATTTCCCTGAGCAGGTTGTAACAATAATAACTGTCTCATCTGATAAAGCCTTGTCAGATAGGACAAGAAAAACAGGAGGAAAGCATGAAGTATGCCCTATGCAGTGATGTAGCAGCACAGGGATATTCTTCTGAGCATCAAATTCAATTAAAACTAGAAGGTTTGTCATTTCTAAATCATAAGCTTTTTGAACTCTCAGAAGAGTTTTCCTGCAAAAAAGTCTGAGTAGTTGATTAGGACTGACACAAATATCACAGTCTTATGACTTACTAAGGGTCTATGCTCTGATTGTAAGCTTGCTGAACTATCGATGGAAGCTGTTGCTATATCTCAATCTGTTCTTAATGATAAAGGGCAGAAAACAGAATTTAACACACCATTGCCCTCAGATGAAAAAGTACATACTAATTGCATTCTGATTCTACTCTCAGTACAAAGATAATTAAAATTAAGAGAGTCTACAAACTGAAGCCCTTGTAAAAATGTAAATGTGGCAACTTTCCTTGCTTTCTTCTTTCATGTTGTAGTGAAGTAATCCTTTAATTCTGTAGCATGTTGCTGAAAATTTGTAACAGTACATGAACACCAATAAAAAAAACAAAATACCTTGAGTTTGGATAATTTAATCTGCCACACACTTTTTAACTTTGCCATTTTAATGACAGAGTAATGATACTTTCTTTTTTATATGTCCTGCATGTTTAGAATTTCAGCTACAATATCAAATACAATTTTTTTTTTCATCTTGCTAGCCAAATGTTGAAGTAAAGAACCCATAGAATTTTAAAGGCTTTTTAAATCTTACAGTTTCTGAAAAGGCGATGATTATTTCTTTGGATAGTCAAGATTATTGTTAGCTAGAATTCCTGTTAACTTCCTACAGTATTGCACATCTCTTTCTGAACCAGAAAATTCTATAACAAACAAGAGATTCTCTGTCAGTATTGCACTGCATATTCCTTTGGGTACATTCTTATAAGTGAAGTACCTTTGCCTTCATATCATGACTTTGTCAGTCTGCTCTATATAAATACACGTTTCTACAAAAGGATTTAATTCCAAGTGGATTATAATGTTAAATTAGTCTCAGCCAAGTGGCAGGGCTGAACACTGTTTCCTGCAGTCATTTAAGTTGTAAAAAAAAAAAAAGAAGCCTCACTTCTAGAAAAAAACCCAAGAATTTTCATCAAAACAATATCCATCAAGAATGTCTGAAGACATTCGCTTGGCACTGTTGGTTTTAGCAACAATTTCTAGGGTACACATTTCAAGGGCATACATCTGAATTTTAAAATATACTTGAATATGTACAGATATGTAAAAATGCTGAACTGAACATTCATAGAAAGGTAGTAAATAGATCTCTCTCAAGCAGCATGTTTATGAGACTTATTTTTTACTTCTACAGCTCACAGAATATCAAAAAGATTTGTGGTTTACTGAAAGCTACAATTAAAGATATTTTCAGAGGGTTTGGGCTTTTTTTCAATCACCATTTATGGGATATGTGAAATAAGCATGAACTTCACCATTGCAGTGAGAAAGTCCATTCCATTACTGACATCCCATCAAGTATGCAATATATTCAGGATTGAAATAAATCAGAGGAAAAAGAAGGTTGGAGAAGCTTAGATTGTATGTAATATTTTCAGCTGCAGTGTTTACCATGAAGAGAGACTCCAGCAATGAAAAGAATTTGTAACAAAGGGAACAATTGCCGTCTTGCAGGATGGTGTACAGACATACACACGTCCTTGTCTCTAACACAGCAAACAGGTACCTACAGCATGTGCTGCTCATTCTGCCCTGGTGCTCATGGCAGTACCTGCATGAGCTATACCCGAGGGAATTCACACTTTAAAATAGAAAGGACGTATCCAGACTTTCAACAATCAGCCTAGAATTTATCAGGCATGCTGCATATACCGTTCTTGAGTGCTCCTTTTTCTTAAGTACAAGACATACTCTTACATATGTCCTTACATTTGAATTCAGGACACATTCCTTCTAAAGTAACTTAGTGTTTCTGTGAGAGGATGAATGGATTGAAGTAACCCATCTCGACAGAGAAAGATATCATCTTAATAATCTGATATTTTATGTTCTTTGTTATAATTACTTTTGCCTTAGATTAATGAATTCCATTTACAGTAGCAAGCTAGCAAATGAAAATCATTCAGCACATGTGAAATATAATGGAAAGATGAGACTATCTGGTATGCAAGGCATAAACTGAAGTATTGAAGAGTCATTATTTAAAAAAAAAAAAATCATGGTGTAAATGTTTTTGAAAAGAAACCTCTTTTCCTCATAAGAAATCATATTCATTTACATTCTTGAGGACAATTACCAAAGCCACAGAGCTGAAAAACTAAGCTTTCAATTTTCTTCTCAAATCAGTCCCTTTGTTCCCACCTTTTTTTTTGTATTATGTTACGTCCTTCCTATCTTTCTGCTTGTTCCATCTGAAGTCATTAAAGAAAAAAAAAAGAAAAAAGTCCCAGTATTTTTTAAACAAACTTCTGTTTCTATATAAATCCTTACTTGTTTAGGAATGCAGGGCCTCATCTCCTGAGGACCACCCATCTCTTTCAAACAAGGTCTCCTTATAACAGCTGTTCGCAGCCTAAAGAAGCCAAGTGCTCCTTAATAAAACCATTACACTAACTAATGAAATGGAATGGATCCATAACCTGGAAAGGAGCAGTACCAAGGAGCTGAGATACAGGGCTCAGGGTCACAGTGCTGAGACCTAAGGCATCAACACAAGAATCAAACACCACACCCAGACAGAAGTGGCCAAGGAAATAAGCCATCTCCAAACAGAAAGCCAGCAAGTAACTCCCTAGCAACCAGAGCCTGATGCAGGCAGGTTTCCAGTGAATAGGAAGCAGTCAGCACCTTGGTTGTGATTCAGCAGGCTCTGATCTGGAGTAGAAAATTACACAGAAAAATGAGCCTACTGATGGAAATACCAGAAGTCTGGTCATTTTACCTGTTACTTTGTCCAGAATGAAACCAGCAGTAGCCGAACCAAAAATATGAAATATGTGTAAATCCAAAGTCCTGAAATATCCTTCCAGCCAGCAGTGTCTGACTTGGAATTTAATGGGAAAGATCTTAATGGTATCTGGAGCTCAAATTTCTGTTACTGGGAAGTCTATCTCCCCTTGCAAAAAACCCAAACGCCAACAACACCCTTCCCCTTCAAAGAATCAAAACCATTCCAGCAAAAGGCTATAGGAATCCGCTTATTAATATATGGCAGAGTGGCAAAGACCAGAAGACATATATGTTTCTGTAGAAACACAGACTTCATGTTGGCATGGAATTTTACTGTGGCAACAGATGTAATACTATCTGTCAGGCTGTAAAGGGACCAAACCAGACAACGTACATATCACAGAATAACCAGGTTGGAAGAGACCCTCCGGATCATCGAGTTCAACCATTCCTACCAACCACTAAACCATGCCCCTCAGCACCTCGCCCACTAGTGCCTTAAACACCTCCAGGGAAGGTGAATCCACCACCTCCCTGGGCAGCCTGTTCCAGTGCCCAATGACCCTTTCTGTGATTTTTTTTTTCCTAATATCCAGCCTAAATCTTCCCTGGCGGAGCTTGTGGCCATTCCCTCTTGTCCTGTCCCCTGTCACTTGGGAGAAGAGGCCAGCTCCCTCCTCTCCACAACCTCCCCTCAGGGAGTTATATAGCAAATAATGACAGAGAACAGTGAGAAGTTACCATGTGGACATTAAAAAGCTACGTTTTCCCAGTTATATAGGCTCTCAGAACTACAAAAGTGTGCATACTATAGTCCAAGCATATCCAAGGATAACAAACTATTCACAGTAGCAAGGTAAGAAAAAGAACATATCCTAAACCCTAGCTCACAGAGGTGAAGGAGTAAGAGTCTCCAGCACTCAAGACTGCATTTGTGTTTAATCCACAACTGTTTAATGTGAAATACATATGGTCCTGGGAGCATGAACTAGAAAAATAAGCAAAAGACTGTTTTTACTTTTCTGATATTTGCACCATTTAAAGCAGCGACACATAGGAAGTAGAACAGCGACATATACTGTACATTTTCCCCATTTCTTTGATATGCCTCAGCTTGTCATCTGGAAGTATCTCAGTTATTTATGGGATGCTGCAAACACTGTTTTTCTCAGCTTCTTTTTTTTTGCTGTGAAGTACAGGTACAAAGAGGGGAAGATTTCATTCCAGTATGTTGATACTCTCTCCCTGTGTGATTTGAATGCACCTTCCTATCTCACTCTCATACCTATTTTCTGAGCCATTTTAGCAGTGCATACATGGAAAACTAAAAGGAAAAATAAAGAAGAAATAAAAACCTAAAAGGACAGATATTTATAACCAGATGCTTGACTTATTTTTGCCTTTTCTGCATGGACCTTTTATGACATTATATGCAGCAGAAAAATTATGGAAGATTTGTGCAGTACACTAAAGTCTACAGTAGAGTGGTATTTCACTGGCATTTAAAGATGATACAGCATATGGAAACCTGTGAAGTAAGTAATTAACTGTATTTGGTTTACATCACAAGTTTTTGATAGCAGGGCGTCTACAGAGGTGGTTTCTGTGAGAAGATGCCAGAAGCTCCCTGTTTATGTGATAGAGCCAATGCCAGCTAGCTCCAAAATGGACCTGCTACTGGCCAATGCCAAGCCTGTCAGCAGAAGTAGTAGTGCCTCTGTGATAACATAGTTAAAAGGGGGAAAAAGATGTTGTGCAACAGAAATTGCAGCTGAAGAGAGGAGTGACACACCAAAGCCTTCTTTGCACTGAAGCAGAGCACTGTTTCCTGTGGCAGGACCCCGTACTGGAGCAGCAGAAGAGTGTGAGGACTCCTTCCGCTGACGAGGAAGAAGTGGAAGAGACAATGTCTAGTGAACTGACCACAACCTCCCTTCCTTCTCCCCTTGTGCTGCTGTGGGGAGAGGAGGTAGAGCGAAATAGGAGTGAAGTTAAGCCAGGAAAGAAGGGAGAGGTGGGGGAAGGTGTTTTTAAGAGCTGGGTTTATTTCTCATTGTCCTACTCTAATTCAACTCGTAATGAATTAAACTAATTTTCTCAAGTGAAATCTGTTTTGCCTGTGATGGTAATTAGTGAGTGATCTTTCCTTGTCTTGGCCCAGGAACCTTCCATTTCATCTTCTCTCTCCTGTTCAGCTGAGGACAGGGAGTGATAGAGCAGCTTTTGTGACTACCTGGTGGGCAGCCAGGGTCAGTTCACCCCATTAAGCATGTGTGATTCAAAGCTCATAGCAGAACATAGGTGGTTTGGATTAAAGGGTGGTCAGTCATGGTCATACTCTGACAAAATGGCCAAAGAGCAGACAAATAATCCTGTTCTTTAAAGTCCTAATATGTAAATTTCATCAACAGTAATGTAAGAAGTTTGACTACACGGAAGTTTCATTTTCTTATAAGCTATTCTTCAAGGCATATCTTTTTTCCCAGCTTGCTTGCAAAGGGAAGAAGGGAAGTAATTGAAGTCAAGAGACTGTAGCTGTTCAGATTGTGAGCCTTGTTATGTTTTTGTCCTATTTGCCTTGATAAGACTGCCAGTGGTTAATCGATTGAGCCTGTTCGGACTACTAAATATATTTAAGTTTGTCAAGGACATTGTAGCTTAGGATGGGCTCCCTTTTATGCAGCTGTTATAAGCCCATTTTTACCAACTTGCAGAATTTTGCATCTCTCACCCTATTTCATTGTTATCTTAAATCCCAGACTCTCATTTCCACACGACTATATGAGGATCTATTTTAAAATTAGCATGAGTTTCAATCCTTTTAGGACACAGAGAAAAACTCTTTCTGTTTTAAAGAAGAACCAATACACACTGTTATTTTTATGATCATGATTACTAAGGAAAAATCATCATGTTATGACTTTTAATTAAGGTTTGACTAAATTTTAGGTCTAAAAATGTATTTAAGCTAAATACCTACTCAAGTAACAGCTATCATATTTTTATATGAACATATGTTCCTGCTATTGAAATTCAGTTAGTAAGACTGATCAAAAGGAAAATGTTTGCATAATATGTTTGTGAAAATCATTGCCACAGGAACTTATTGAGGCAAATACAACAGTCACCTTCTAAAGAAGAGTGGATAACTAATAGCATTGCTAAGAATCCATGCCTATGCAAGCTAAGATGATAATAAGGTACTCAGATTTCATGCTTGAAGGTGTTAGCTAATCCCCTGCAGAGGTTTGGTACTGCACAATTGCCTGAGTGCATCTTGTTTATTTTTATGCTTGCTCTGAGACATCAGTTATTCACTGGCACTGTCAACCGCTTACTGGACAAGATGAACTAAATAGTTTGTTCCAGCATGATGAACTCTATGTCCTGTAATAAATGTTATCATAAATATAGCAAGCCATCCATTTTAAGACATCAATAAAATGCACACTATAGTGTAATAACTGGTTATTGGGCATGTGCACTTCTGCCCTCTACTGACTTACAATCATATGCAAGTATTTTGTTTTGCATTTCAGACTCCAAGGGAAAAACAAAATAACAAAATATTTTAACTTAATTGGTGATACGTGTATGGGACTCTGTGCTTTAGTAAACTTCAAGTGAAGAGCAGGAAAAGCTTTTATTTTCCCTAGAAGAAAGGATAAAGTAAAACCACAAGAGATGTTCCCATGTTTTAGGCATAAAGATGGAATGACTCTTCACTAACCATGTCATCAATTACCCTTAACAGCACCTGTTGGAAAACCTTCTACTTCCCTGTCAGCAATTTCCTTCACCTGCCAAAGAAATCAGACCCCTGACCCAGTGGCAAAGTGGGAAATAAGCTGTTTCCTTCTTTTTGTAGCATTTAGGTCTTCAAATCTGAAACCTGTCCTGATCAAGATTAAAGAGGAAAATAGAAATATGAAGGACTTGAGAATGAAAATTATGAAACTAAATAGTGGAAATCTAGAAAAGCATTGAAAAATCTGTCATTAAATAACTTTCTTGCTAGAATGGAAAATACAAGTTTATTCTTATATTTATTCTAGTTTACATCTTTTTTTAGTGAAACTGGACATAAAAGTCATTTTTTCCCCCAGCATGGAGTTAGGATGAAGTAGTGCCCAGGATAATTAAAAAAAAAAATAAAAGACCATCTTAAACAATACTCAGTAGCACCTAAAACAGCCTATCATATACTGTAAAGCCAAGAAAGACTGTTATGGTCTCCCTAAACTATAAAATCTAACCCTTTTTAAGCAGACTCATGTAAAATTTATACTTGATCACTCATTGTGTGGTTTGACTTAACATATTTAGACTATATTGGTGCAGTTTCTTATATGGTACCTTTCATGTAAATATGTAAAATTCTTATATATGGCTGAGGAAGGCCCTTCTGTTGAGTCTTGAGGTTTAGCATGGATTCCTTGCTTTCTAAGCTCTCCACAGAGCAAAAGGCTAGGTGTGGCTGAATTCATCCCCAGTCCCAGGCTTGGAAAATAGTTCATGTCAAGAGGATTATGTAGTAATACTTATATGAGTTAACCACCAATCAGTGTTACCTGTGAGAATATCCTCAGAGTCTGTTACCCACAGTGTTAATATCAGAGAGCCAAATGGGCTGTCACCAGCATAGTTCAGACAGTTTAACATTGCCTGTCAGAGTCCCTCTCAGGACTCTCACTGAGACAATTTCACAATGCTGCAAGTGTAGGTAATTTATTAAAAGTGACAGATAAACACAAATACAGAATTGTCTTTGATAAATTCACCTTCTGCATTAGCACTACATGATTACAACAGGTTAACGATCATATCTCTATATAAGAAGTAACAACTGAAACTTGAGTTAGTAGTTACTTTCCAAGGCGAACATACAAAAAAAAAGTCAGAGGTGCTACTGTTAACAAAAAGGCATTCCTTCTTTGGGTAGAAGAGAGGTGCAGGTCTGCCAAACTGTCTGTCAAATAAAGTGGCTGTTTTTCTTCCTTCAGAAGAATGTTCTTGGTTGCCAATTTTATACTTTTGAAAACTCATTGGTGCTTCTTGGCAAGGTGGGACTAAGTCAATTAGTATATATTGATTTGCCCTTGGCAGGGCAAGTTGTGTCATCAGAAGCAGGACTCAGTGGTTCGTCAGGTCTTTGGGACAGGTGGCCCAGTACATGATTTTGAAGGTGTTTCTGTTCTTAACAGAAGCAACATCAGGCTGTGAGGCTTCTACTTCACCCCAGATGTCACTCAGCTGATTTAACATTAAACCATCATCCAATCCATCTGTCTTAAAAGATAAGGTTATTTATTGTTCAAGTCAAACTACTCTTTTTTTGAAAAACACTCTTTTTAAGAAAACTCACAGTAAGCTGTTTGCCATCCACAAGGCCTAGTGAGTCAATTATACCACAATATCTTGACGACATAAATTAACATATGGTTTGTGTTTCCCTTTGTCCTACTAACAGCCTTTTGATACAGTTTCTCATAGCATTCTGCTTCGGAAACTGTCGGCCTCTGGCCTGGATGGGTGCACACTCTCCTGGGTGAAAAACTGGTTGAATGACCGGGCCCAGAGGGTGGTGGGAAATGGAGTTAAATCCAGCTGGAGGCCAGTTACAAGTGGGGTTCCCCAGGGCTCAGTCCTGGGTCCAGCCCTGTTTAATGTCTTTATCAATGACCTGGATGAAGGCATTGAGTGCTCCCTTAGCAAGTTTGCAGATGACACCAAGCTGGGTGGAAGTGTGGATCTGCTGGAGGGTCGGGAGGCTGCAAAGGGATCTGAACAGGCTGGACTGCTGGGCTGAGACCAATGGCATGAGGTTTAACACGGCCAAATGCCGGGTCCTGCACGTGGGGCACAACAACTCTAAGCAGAGGTACAAACTAGAAGTCTGTCTGGAAAGCTGCCAGGAGGAGAGGGACCTGGGAGTGTTGGTTGACAGCCGACTGAATATGACCAGCAGTGTGCCCAGGTGGCCAAGAAGGCCAATGGCATCTTGGTTTGTATCAGAAACAGCGTGACCAGCAGGTCCAGGGAGGTTGTTCTCCCCCTGTACTCAGCACTGGTGAGACCGCACCTCGAGTACTGTGTTCAGTTCTGGGCCCCTCACCACAAGAAGGATGTTGAGGCTCTGGAGCGAGTCCAGAGAAGAGCAACAAAGCTGGTGAAGGGACTGAAGAACAAATCTTATGAGGAGCGACTGAGAGAGCTGGGGTTGTTTAGCCTGGAGAAGAGGAGGCTGAGGGGAGACCTTATTACTCTCTACAACTACCTGAAGGGAGGTTGTGGAGAGGAGGGAGCTGGCCTCTTCTGCCAAGTGACAGGGGACAGGATGAGAGGGAATGGCCTCAAGCTCCGCCAGGGGAGATTTAGGCTTGAGATAAGGAAAAAATTCTTCACGGAGAGGGTGGTTAGGCATTGGAACGGGCTGTCCAGGGAGGTGGTTGAGTCACCTTCCCTGGAGGTGTTTAAGGTGAGGGTGGATGAGGTACTTAGGAGCATGATTTAGGGATTGGTGGGAATGGTTGGACTCGACAATCCGGTGGGTCTCTTCCAACTTGGTTATTCTGTGATTCTGTAACAGATAGATCATGCAGGCTTGATATATTCTAAGACACAAATTAAAACGGCACAGACCAAAAAAAAACAACTGTGTATTTTATGATGGCCTTTCACACTTTACTTTTAATTTGTCTTTTATATTTCAATAGATGGAAGGTATTTCAGTCTTTCAACAATGCCCATAAACATTTTATTGATCTAATTGCATTCCAAATCATTAAACAAAATGGCTCTCAATTATCATTAGATAATGAGCAAAACACCATGCAAACAGGAAACTAACTGGCTACAGAAACTGGAGTGTTTTCTTTAACATACTATGTGTTATTCATTAGGTCTCACACAAAGAAAAATTATATTATTGATTTCATAACATGATTGATTTGAAAACCAGGGGGACCAAACAAGCTCTGGAGTGCTGAGCATTCTCGACATTTTTAATCTGTGAATAGCTGCAGAAAATCTTCTTCACATTGGGCTTCTCTCATCTGACAAAACACTAATTTTGAATTCAAACTATACCTAGTTATTTTTTTTAGGCACAACTTACCCAACATATAATACATATTTTCCTGCTATTTAGGACAATTTAGCTGAGTTACAGAGAGATAACTATAGAAAATATTTGAAAATTTTGCTCTCTTTTTCAATAGCCTTCCATTGTGCTAGAGCTATCAGGTAAATTGTAGAGAAGAGTATTGCACAAAAGCACACAGATACAAATAAAATTATTTTGTCTGGTATCTACAATTTTGTCGACTATTTGATGCCTTTAAAAAAAGTATATTCAAAGTACTGATAAACTGATTCACCCTGCAGAGTGGACCTGTGTAGCATATAGAGTCATAATGCAGGTGAAAGTTGCCTGTTCCAAGACATATTGAAAGCAGTACTCAAGACGTTAAACATAGTTTTCCTTTTCACTGATGCAAGAATGGGGAGAAGAATTGCAATTAATAAATTATATTGCTTGAGTTTACAAATTATTATACCTCAGTCTGTCAGTGTTCACTTTACCATTTCATTACTACTCTTTCACCCTAAGAAAACCCATACACATTCAGTTACCAAAGAATATTCATTTACTTTAACACTGAACTCTGCATCAAACTTCTAGAATATTATGAACATGACAAAGTATTCTGAAATGGACATTAGAGTAAATCGTGCCTTTAGCTGGGGTCAGAACTGCACAGTGTCAAAGGAAGGAATCTTTCAATGTTTTACCAGCTCAGGCCTGCAGATACCTCTCATTAACAGAATTAACTAATTCTTGTACAGCTATCTAAAGCCAAAGACCATACTGCTACTGATACCTGAACTCCTTACCTTTAATTTCTATATTTTTGCACACATTTTTTTTTTTTGCAGTGAAGATGCATGCATATCTATGCACAATATTAGCAAGCAGAAACTTGTATACACTGTGAGCAGACACAGCCTTCTTCAGTTGTGACAGCCTACCTGTCATCAGCTGCTGCATGCATAGTGGCTTATTTAACAACACAACACAAAACAGCTGCTATTAACTGCTCTTCTGCTGCAGATGCCATTTCTGATTGAAATTACTGGAAATAATTTAAAATCCCTGCACAGCCAGCTTTATCCCTTTGGCAGTTCCAGAATTACCCAACTACAGCACTGCAGACCAATTCCTACCTTTCTGTGGTATAAAGTGTTAGGCTCAATGCACCTAAATAGTTATATACATCTGCAAAGTGTTTTAACCCTGGAATACTTGTCTAGCAATTAAGAAAAAAAACCAATCCATTAAGAAACAGTAACAAGAAATTATATAAGCCTTTGCAAGGCTTTCGTGGGAAAATGAAGCTCCATCACACAGACAGCAGAAACAGCTCCATCACTTATATTTAGCTGATTTCCTCTAAGAGTAGTGTTGAAAACACAAGAGGATATGTGTCAACAATGAAAGTCATGAGTATTCATCCACAAATCTTCCTGTAACTGAATGTATCATCAGTGTTTTGTCATGCATGTCTTGCAAATGTCTTACAAATGTCTTAGTGCATTTGTGCTTATGAGTGCAGTTAATAGTGATCTGTTAAGGCCCTGAATTCCCACAGCTTGGACTAAGAAGCCTCAGCCAGTCTGCTCTTCTATAAGCTATTCTTATGCTTTTCCCAGTGTCAGTTACATCGTATCCTGTTTCAAAAAAAAAGTCATCTCTTAGCACTGAATTTGTAGCTTTGAATTTTATTCCCTTTGGAGTCTGTTAGAACCAAAAAGGCATACAGTTCATGATGTGTTTTACAAAACTAGTAATTAAATATAGTACCTTGATACATCCTGATTCCAATTCATGTTAACCCATCCTTTAGAGACTGAATCTGAACCACAGCAACGATCTTGATTTTTTTTTTCATAGAAAGGTAAAAATCCTCAGAATCTTCTTTCTTTTACCTTAAAATATTCAGTTTTTCAATCAAAGCCTGAAAGAACAATGAGGGACTGGGGAGACAGGATGAGGAGGCAGAGCAATCAAGATGGAATACTGGAATTCACATGTTTTATACCTCTCATATTTCAGAAAAACTTATCTAGATCTGGATCCAGATTCTCTAGCTCAATTTCTTTTTTCTCTTCCTTCACTTCAAAAGCCTCTTAACTTAAAAAAAATTCTGCTGTGATAACAATGCTCCACCTAGTGGAAACAGAACTGTTCAAAACTATTGTAAGTCTATAGCATAAACTCATAGAACTCATCTCTCAGTGCCTAAGTAGTCAATTTTTCCCCTGATAAGAAAGAAGTGGTAATGTGATCATTAAAGTACAGTGCTAATTTAAGAACAGAAAATAATATCATTTTAAAACATAATAATGAACAAAAAGAGCAAACCTTTTGGGTAAGTATGAATCTATCACCAATTTGCTCATGATGATTTCTTGATACAGATAGAGTTATAATAGTTGCCCTTACAAAATCATTTCTTATTCATTGATTTTTAAAGAGTAAGTAAAGATCTGTCAGATCATGTTGTCTAGAACTAGTATACTGCAGATCAGTAAATTTCACCTTCTTGTCTCAGTAGCTTTTGTTTTATTAAATCATTTTCAATATTGTGGTAGTGCCTGGAGACTTAAAAGAGGGATTGACATTCCATTGTTCTTTATGTTGGGAACAAATTTAATGAAGAACTAATCTGTCCTTCAAAAGTTCATAATGTGGTGAGTTTTTTTCTCATCACACAATGCACTCATAACTCGAACAGCAAGGTGAGTATTTGTCATTCCAGGGGGAATTTCAGCTGAAGTATATGGAACAACCAGAAGCCTTTAGGAGCCTCTGAGGGTGAAATGTGAGGCAAGGTAATGAAGAATCATTCATTGTACTATCCATGGGAAAAAAAATCTACAGTACATAGTGGCCTTGTACCTTGTGAGAACTTGCACATACTCTAAAGCAGCATCAAGCTTACAAATCTTTTCAAAAATGTAAAGGAACAGCCACAAACCCCTTACCTTTCTTACTGCACCACTGCAATATCTTGGAATTATAATATTCCAAGTAGGCAATATGAGGAACACACTGAATAGATTGCACACATTGCTGGAAGATTTTAGTGTTGAGAAGGGTAACACAGATAGCTCCCACTGAAAGTCATTCAGCTGTGCTTTTCTGCTCTAAAAATCCTTATTCACTTTATGTTCCTAAATTCTTACTGATACACAAGGAAATGCTACAACAAAAACAAAACAATAGCTAAGCATCTGAAGATCACCATATATATGTATGTATGCATATACACATACATCAACACACTTCACAGTGCAAATCCTGGACAGATTGGTGTCTGGGGTTTATTCTCATACAGTGATCTGTTTCCAAACAATGCTTACACAACCAATAAATTACATGACTTCAAGACAAGTGAGATAAAGAAAAAAGTCTGCAGGGAATTTTCAAAATCTCTCAAGAATAACATGGTTATCTTTAATTCATTCAGAATCTGTTTTCTCTTCCTTTCCCTTTCATGCTCCAGTGTCCATCCTCTGCCCTCCTCCCTCCCCAATATTGTCTACTTCAAGACCTTAAATAATCAAAATTCGCTGATTGAGTGGAGGCAATATTTACAGAAATATACATGACAAATATTTTTGAGGAAGCAATTTCATTCTCATTAATGATATTTCTAACCTAGGTTCAGATTATATCTGTCTCCTAGTATCAAAGTAACTATCTTCAGTATCAGTGATTTAACCTAAATTGAAGCTGACACAAACCTGCTATGGGACCACATAGTGAAGAAGTAAAATTTGATTCTGCGTACAGAACTGTGCAGGGAAAATTACCATGAAGAAAGGTACAATATAAATTAAAAAACTACTACTTTTTCTACACTAAATCTTCATGCATATATACTTAATATGCAGTAGGGATGAGAGATGAGAGATCCTCAAGCTTTCTGACATGTCCCCATTGAGTGACACTACTGTTTTTTACACAGCATGTCAGCTATGTTTTTAGCAGTTACTTTTGCTCTGAGGCCCTTCATATGGATTTCTACTTGTTCCAAAGAGTAATATTTGTAAAAAATCTATATAGTGCCTATGCAAAAATAGACAATTTCTCTGTATTAACATGGTATTATCCCAGCCTACAAGGGAATGAATAAAGTTTGAAAAACCTCCTTAATTAAATTTGGTGGGATAAATACATTTCAGTAAAGTCCAAAAATTAGGGCATAAATTGCACTAGTCACTACAAGCACTTTGTCCTGTTAGAAATATGGCAAATAAAAACTTGTTAATTTCCTTCATAGTTTAATCTGAACCGTCCTCTCTCACAGTCTGATGATTTAAAGGTCATATGCTTAACCTTCAGGAAAAGATGAACAACAGAGATGAAAGTGTATGATTATGCCTTGTCAGAAACTAAGCGTAGATAATGAAATACCTGCCTATTTTCTCAGAGCTGCTGATTTCCTCTACGCTGACCACTTTATAATGAATTTTTTTTATCACGCTTTATCCCTTCATAAAACATCTCTTTCTCACTGAGAAGGAATGAAACTAAATTATTAAGTAGGCTTTTTGACACTGTAACATTTTCTAGGCTAAAAACATTGGTTTAAGTTTTGGAATGTTAATCCAATCTCTCATTAAATGAAAGATAATTCCTAAGTGAGTTCCTTAGTATTCTTAAGTATTTACATTGACTCCTGTAAAACAGTACATATTCAAAATATCAAAGACTTTTAAAAACTTGCCACTTCATTTTTTTTAAAAAGAGTTTACTTTAGGGGTTTTAGTTGTCCTTTTTTAGATTTTTTTTTTTTTTGCCTTTAGCAAAACTGAGCAGTGCTTTTGAAAACATTTAGATGAGGGTTGAGCAAAGGAAGATAAAGACTATGAAGCATATGTTCCTAAATCATCTAGGTGCTTCTACATGCCTTCACCTATCATGATATCACAGCCACCAAATATGATAGTAGATATGTGCATTATTTGTATTACATATATATTATATATGTTGCCAGCTCAATGAGGAAAAAAGATCATTTATAGTGCACCTTCAGCAAGTTTGCAGAAGACTCAGAGCTGAGTAGCATGATTGATAGAGCCGAGGAATAGAAAGCTGTAAAGATCAGCTTCTTTACTTTTATTTTGTATGTATTAAACATCATCTAGGTGTAAGGCTTTGTGTGTCTGGGGGGGTTCTGTGCAGTCTGGCAGAGAGAAGGGCAGGTACAGGAGCAGGTACTACCCAGCCGTTCAACAATGAATTCTCCTGGGTGGCTTTGACCTCTTCAGAAATCTGCTTGGAAGAGTATCAAGTCCAGGTAGATGATGTCAGTTACCCTTCCCTTATCTGCCAGAGCTATAGCTCCATCATAGAAAGCCACTAAATTTACCAGGCACCATTTGCCCTTAGTGAATCTATATTGGTTGTTGTCAATCACATCCTTACTGTCCATATGGCTCAGCAGATTTCCAGGAGGATCTGCTCCCTGACCTTGCCAGGCACAGAGGTGAGACTGACTGGGTCTTCTTTTTTTTTTTTTTTTTTTTTTTAATAGGAGTTATGTTTTCCTTTTTCCAGTCAGTGGGAACTTCACAAGACTGTCATGACCTGTGGCTTAGCAATTTAGTCCACCAGTTCCCCCAAGACCCGCAGATGCATCTCATCAGGTCACTTGTGCACTTTCAAGTTCCTTAGTTGGTCTCACACCTGATCTTTTCCTTCAGTGGGTGGCTCTTTAATCTCACAATTCCTGCCTTTGTCTTCTGCAACTTGGGGGATGTGACTTGAGCGTCAATGAAAACTGAAGCAAAAAAAAATCATTGAATACCTCAGCCTTCTCCATATCCTGGGTAACCAGGTCTCTCATTTCCTTTCAGAGAGGGCCTGGATTTTCTGTAGTCTTCCTTTTATCACTGAAAAATCTATAGAAGCTTTGTTCCCCTTGACATCCTTGTCCAGATTTAATTCTATCAGAGCTTTAGGTTCCTAACCTGATCCCTGCCTGTTTGGACAATTTCTCTGTATTCCTCCCAGGATACCTGCCCTTGATTCCACACTCTGTAGGCCTCTTTTTGGAGTTTAAGCTTGTCCAGGAGATCCTTGTTCATCCATGCAGGCCTCCTAGTATTTTTGCCTGACTTCCTCTTTGCTGGGATGCATGGCCCCTGAGCTTGGAGAAGGTGATCCTTGAATATTAATTTCTTGGGCCCCTCTCCCCTCCAGGGCTTTATCCTATGGTGCTCTACCAAGAAGATCCTTGAAGATGCCGAAGTCCACTCTCCTGAAGGCCAGGGTACTGAGTTTGTTGCACACCCTTCTTGTTGCCCTAAGGATCTTGAACTCCACCATTTCATGGACACTGCAACCAAGGCTTCCCTTAAGATTTGCATTTCCCCTCAGACCTTTTGTGTTGATGAGAACCAGGTCCAGCATAACACTTCCTTCAGCTCTTCTGTCACTTGGAAAAGGAAGTTACCATCCACACACTCCAGCAACCTCCTGGATTGCTTATGTGCTACTTTGTTGTCCCTCCAGCAGATATTGGGGTGATTTAAATCCCTTATGGGGATCAAGGCTTTTGAATGTGAGGTTGCTTCTGTCTTTCTATAGAGGGCTTCATCCATCCCCAGGAGAAGCTCAATGCATTCTAGATAGTCACTGACATAGAAGGCAACACTCTTTCCTTGTCTACCCTGCCTGTCCTTTCTGAAGTTTCTGTATCCTTCCATCCCAATACTCCAATCATAGAATTCATCCCACTATGTCTCCAAAATACCAATGAGGTCATAGTCCTGCAGGCGTGCACACATGTCTAACTCCACTTGTTTATTCCCCATGCTATGTGTGTTTGCAAAGAGGCCACCCAGTGAAGCTGACTTTCTGGCAGGAAATCCTTTGTGGTGCTCTTCAGGTTCTCTCCTGTTGGCCTCTGTTCCTTCATCAGGCTCTGGGCATCTGTTTCTGGTATTGGCAACAAAGTGGAAGATCTCCCCTGGAAAAGGTGGAATGCTTTGGTCTCTCCTGAAAACTGTGGAGTTTCACAGGTAGCAGCCCCAGAGGGAGGCTGCTGTTAACTTCAAATAGACAACTTTGCCACTATTTACTCATTTTATTAAGCCATGATATTGTTATTACTTTATCAGTCTTTATTGTTATTGCCATAGTGCAAATGGCACACATTGCAAATGTCTTAATTATCAATGAAAACTGTAAGGAAACTAAAAGCTCTTCAGTCACCATTTCTAAACAAATCATGAACTACCCTTGTTAACTGAGAAGGCTCTACATATACTGAACCAAAACCAAAATAATCCAAAGCAAATACCAAACTTTCACTAAACCTGCAAGAATAATCCAGCAAACTGTGGTCACTGTCCCTGCAATGACAATGAGAAAATTCACTTGTTTCTATCCTTTGAGACTGTGGTCTAACAAGAGAAATTAATCACCCATCAAACTATCCATTCCTGCTCTTCTTTGTATCATTATAGCACCTGTGCAGCTGAGAAAACTAATTGAACACTAATTGAATCAAGCCTGAAGACTGATTATTTTTTGTTCTGTCAACCATGTATTTATTTTTTAATTTATATTTCAAAATCTGAGATTAATGTTGGAATGAGTATCTACCAGATTGTAAATATACAAAACCTTCTGAACAGCTATAGTTAAACAGCTATGTTTTCATGAAGGGACTTAATTCATATTCTGTGGATGATGTTAGTCAAAAAAGTTTCAAATATCTTTATCTGGAAGGGCTTTCCGATAGTCTTTGAATGAATAACTGTTCGTAGGATTTTACCCCACGTTAGTAAATTTCATATAAAGCTTACTGTTCTCTGCTTTACCACAGCCACTGACTTGGTTCCTGTTTCCTGATTGTATCTCCTCTTTTTTGTTTGGTCAGGTTTGGTTTGGTTTTAGATTTTGGTCGTGGTTTTGTTTATTTTCTTTTCACTGATGGCAACTCATAATAGAATATTCTTTTGATTTGACAATTTGTATATCTTTTCTGATTCAGGGCAATATTTCAGGCACTTCTTTTCATCTTCCTGGACTACGTGGGTTTTTTTCTTCCTTCCAAAAACACATGATGCCCAAGGACTGTGCAGATTCTCCTTTCCAGAAATCTTTCAGCAAACTTTTTTCTTGGATGTTTTATGCTATGGGAAATATGTTTTGCATAAACTACTTCCTTGTTCCTTCCAGACTCCCTTTTCAAGTGTCCTCTTAGATATCATGTTTCTCACATTCACTTTGTTATGTCTGTAAAGTCAAACTACACAGGTAGCTCCTTTTAAAGGACAAAACTCCCTACTTCTACTATGAATGATATCCTTAAACATTTTCTATGACTAGTCACTTAATTAAGAATAGATTTTTCTGTATCTGTGAATTCAGAAATAAGCAGCAATAATTTATTAAAAAATCCCTGCTTTTACTGAAGAGTAGAGAACATGATAGCCTTCTAATGACTGGCTTGGTGGACAAAGGGAGAGCAGTGGATGTTGATTATCTTGACTATAGAAGGCTTTCCACACCCACTCCCCTAACATCCTCATTAACAAACTGATGGATTGCCAACCACATAAATAACCATTTATGTGTGAAAACTGACAGAACTGCTTATGTCAAAGCATTGAGATCAGTAGCATGAAGTCACGCTGACAGCCAGTGACTAATGGCACATTCTAAAGATTGATAGCTATGCTGGTTTGGTTTAGCATCTTCCCTAATAATCTGGATGATGGGATCCAGTGCACACTTAGCAGATTTTTAGGTAATGCAAAACTGGAAGGAGCAGTCAATAAATAAGGTTGTTATACCACCATCCAGAGATATTTCCACAGGCTCGAGAAATGGGCTGACAGGAACATCAAGAAGTTCAACAAGAGGAAGTGCAAAGTCCTGCTCAGGCTTTATTCTGTGTTAGGAGTCACCCAGCTAGAAATCATCTTTGCAAAAAAGGACCTGGAGTCCTGCTGGACACTGAGTTGAACATAAGCCACCAGCTTTCCTGTGCAGCAAAGAAGGGAGATAGAATCATGGGCTGCATTAGGAGGAAAGTTGCCAGCATGTGAGGGGAGGTGATCCTTCCCCTCTGTCTAGCATTGCCGAGACACATTTGGAACAGGTTCCAGTTCTGGAATTCCTGATACAAGACAACTGGACGTATTGGAGCAGATCCAGCAAAAGGCCACCAAAATCATTAAAGGACTGAATTATCTGACATATGAAAAGACAGAGAGAGCGCTGTTCAGTCTGGAGAAGAGAAAGTTCACGGGTTCTTATCAATGTGTATAAATGCTTGATGGGGACAGTAGAGAATAAATTGTCATGCTTTCCTCAGAGAGGCCCTGTGACAGCAAAAAAAGGAATAGGAAGAAATTGAAAACACAATAAATACCATTTAAAAATAAAAAGAACTTTTTTTAGGTTGGTCGAACACTGGAAGAAGACGCTTAAACATGCATCTATGCCTTTAGATATTTAAAACCCAACTGGACAATGCTAGTCGACTCGCTGTAGCTGAATCTCTGTTGATGGCTGGTGATTTAACTATATAATTTTCAGAACTCCCTTCCAAGCTTATTCATTCTGTGATATTACAGAAAGTATATTTAAATTCCTAAGTGAGAGTATTTGCTTAACTTTTATGTTCTTCAGTACAGAACAGATTCAATGTGCCATGTCCTGAAAGACGTGCAAATTGCATTTGTAGCTACAGAAATGATCAGAGGCTGACCTTTGCCTTACGTCAGAGCTAAAGATATCTTAAGATTCAAACCACTGCATACACTGAAAGGTTTCTAGGATCCATAAACCTTTTAAGGTATGAAATAAATGTATTCCAAATTTGGCCTAGTGACTGTGCTTCCTAATGTATATTTGGCTAAAACATAATTGTAGGGAAGACATCCAGTTTTATTTTTAGTATATCAAGAGATCTATAACTTGCTGTACTTTATTGTGGTAGCTATAAATCCTCTTGCTTGCTATTTATTTTAATATCCAAGTGAAGTAGCCAAGTTTCTGTCTCCTGCTATTTGTTCTTATCACACATTCTTCTGCAAGTTTACAATAGACTTCCATTAACAAACCCACATATGACAAAAGGAGAAAATAAATATAACCCTACATAATTTATCCATTGTTACACACCAGTGCTGATTCTAATTTTAATAGATTTTTTGTATTTTAAGACCCTACCTGATTGTTAGCCCTTTATCAATTCCTGAAATCTTAGATTGTTTAACATCTACAAATGATCGGGGATTTAGAACCAACATGCACATCCTGTCAACTCCTATGCACAACATCCATGTTTGAGTCATAAAGTGGTTTTTTTGTAATTTAATTTCTATTTGTAGAAATCAAAATTATCTGTGAAAACTATCTTCATATCTTCCGTATTATTGCTTCCCTGAAACAGTCCAAGTATTTAAAGTGATATTTGGAATTTTTTAAATAGTAAAAGAAAAAAAGAATGGACAGCATAATACACAAAGTAACTTCAAGCAAAGTAAAAGTATTCCTTATATAATTTGTCTAGTTAAGATCTAATGGGATCACACAAAGAAGGAGGTTAACCTCTTCTGTTTGGTCACCTGTTTTGCATTCCACTAATTAAAAGCCCTCCTTCTTAAGCAACTTCAAACACCATCTCCAGTGATGTTCCATACTTTTAAAGGCAACAGCCACAAAAAATCTCTGTGTTTTTAGAGCTAGATTATTCTATATATACTGAAAAACAATGAAGAAGACAATCATACTGGTAAATGGAGATTGAATGCGGGATTGTAGGGAACTTCCTAATATGCATATATTACTGTCATCAGAGGGGTTTTTTTGTTCTTTCTGAGATTATGATATTTAGTTGTTTAGTCTGCCTCCAAGGCCTGTCAAGCTAGACTCATAACAGTGAGGCTATCTAATTGAAAGGATGAATGTATGAGTTCAAATAAAAATGTTTTAAATTTATTGAAAGAATTTTAGAAAAAATGCTAACCTCTAACCCTAACTGTAAGCATTTTTATGCAGTAGACAGTTTATTTCATCTGTTTTGAAAAAGATATGTCACTTGCAGCTTCTGAATCTACAAGGAACGCAATTATCGCAAAACAAATGTTAATGAAAATCTTATACTCTATTGCCATACTGCCATCTCTGTATCCATTTATCTTGATGGATATATTATTCACTTACCATGGATCTTTTCCAAATATGTCCCACTAAAATAATTAGTCTAGTATATCATATACAAAACAGAGTACTTAGTATTGCAAGACCATTTCTCACAGAAATAAAACATACAACAGTATCTTCTGTTATTTTCAGGCAACTTATTTCATTTTTTAATATTTTCCAACCTAATATTTCAGTAAAGATTATTTTTTAAGTTTCGACTGGGATTCAGTTATATAATTCTTCACACATCAGTAGTACATTAAAGTATTAAATATTATTCACTATCTCATCAAAGATAAAATGCTTTACCAGACATGAAATTGTTTTTGAGAACTGGAATATAGCATTAACTTTCACTTTTGCCATAGTCCTCATCAAGGCATACGATAACCCTGTGACACTCAAGCAGCCAAATATATGCTTCTGTATAAAATATAGATATTATATATATGTGTGTATGTACAGAAAGTGTGGGAATTAAAAGCTTTAATGAATGAATCCTTATAATATCACTGTATAGCAACAACTGGAATAACTCATTACATATATTTGTGTCGCACCTCAAAAAACACCCCTCTGTACCGGACTCTCGCACCACTCCGGTGAGGACAATTGAGACACAGACTCGAATATAGAGGAAGCTCAAAATGGCAAATTTATTGATTACGCAGTGTGCCTTTATAGCCCTGTCCCGCAAGAGGCCCTCCTTCGTGGGCGTTTCCTGACCTGTGCCATCACTTCCCTTGAATCTTCCGCCTCGGCATAATTAACCTATTGACCTACTCTGCCCACAAATCCCCCTACCCTTGCAGGTGTAGCACACATTGAACAGCAGAGGCATGATGCATGCCACTCGTACGTGCGAGGAGACATTGAAATGCACAACTCAAATCGTTGGAAACAGTAATAGAAGCAAAGCTGCAGCACCCCATAGGATCCATTCCTTTAGACTAAATGATGCAAACCAGTCCCATACACCCTACAAAGCATCAGCCAGCGCATCTTGTCCACCCCCCAACAAATTGCTCCCCGGCCACCAAAATGCGATAGCCAGAGTCGCACCCAGCCCCCATTCTACAGTGTATTATTGATTAAAGGTAACTGTCCATAAAGCTAGTACGAACACATTATTGGCTAAACTACTGCGCACTCCAAGAAACCAAGTTACAGTAAAATGAACTATGTTGATAGTTCTCTTCAATTTTTTTTCCGTCAGCTGGTACTCGCTCTCACTGAACCAGCTCTTGTATTCCTTCCAGCTGCTTATCAGAAGTCTGTCTTTTCTCCTCACTGAACTGGCCTTTGTTTATCTTTCAGTTCTCTGTTTCAAGACCCCCTTCTCTGCAAAAAAACATTCCCATAATTCTCTTTTTTGTTTTCTGATGAGTAAAGCATTCAGGTAAAACATATGATTGACTTGATGTTGTATACACTGTAAAACACAGGACAATTGCCAAAGAAATCAACATCATTAAAAATAACATTCCTTCTCATTCTTATCAACTGCTTTTGTGGTTGAGGCTTAACAGTTGTCACACAGCAACATTGCTCGTTCCATCTTGCAGGTGCCCAAAGTGGTCCTGTATCTGTAAAATCACAAACATAACCTCGTCCCCATGTTAGTAGCTTATACAGACCTGTCCAGCTCCCAGAATAACTGGTTTTTAATAGCACTTTCACATTGTCTTACACTTGCTCTAATTTTGACGACATGGTTTGCATATGCTTCAACATCGGTACAATTTTTTCATCTCCTGCTAATCGCAAAAGATTCATCACATACTGCACCTTCATCAATCTGTTTTGAAGTGTCTCTCCTGATTCCCCCCTGCCATGTAGCACTTAGTATATTTTGTCATCGGGATATAAATGATTGTCGAGTCTTGACCTAATAACCGAATACTTCTCTTTCTTCCCTTGGTGATTATCATTGTCATAATTTTAAATCTAGTGACCATGTTTCTGTTTGTTGCTCCTTTTTAAGGTTGAAGTGGTAAAATATCCATTCAATAATTTGTAATGAATCATTTTAATTTTCCTGTATCATTGGCTCAGTTATCCCTAAATATTGTCTTCACTAGGACCCAGGAGTCGCTGACAAGTGACTCTGGAATGTAGAGTGTTCTCGCAAACTGGCATTCCCTGAGAGAGATAACACCGTTAACTCCTCTAGACTTCTTCAAAGCTGAAAAAAAAATAAACAAAAAAAACTTAGAAAGGAAAGAGAAGGGTGGGAGGTGGAGGGGGAACTCACACACATACAGCTGCAAGGTCAGGCAGTTTTTGTATGTTTTGCTAGGTATTTTAAACTTTTTCCTTCTGAAGCCTTCCACTCCAAAGGTCCCCAGGTAAATCTACCTGGTTGCCGGCTTAGTGGACGATTGGGATTGAAAGGTCCCAGAGATATATATTCAAGATTAATCAAAAGCAATTTGTAAGTCTCACAAATGTTTGAAGTACTTCAAACACACACACACAAACACTCATTTTTCAGCTAGCCAAATACATTCATACAATTGGTTATCACTATTGGATCCACACTTTTACAATGCTACACGGTACCAGGAACATACAACACTTAAAATATGCACATGCATTATCCAATAAAGCTTATATCGATTTCATGCATGGTAAACACCCTGTAAGTGGCTGTGGCACGAAAAAGGCACACATTTGCCCTACTGCAAGAACTGCTGGCAGATATAGGCACGTCTGAGTCAAATTCCTTGCACACGCCCACTGCACCGATCGGTTTTCACCAGTGTCTTGCTCCCAGAGGTTCCCAGCCGTCAGGGCCAGGCCATATATCAGAAGGTATGCTTCCGCTGAATAGTGCAGAACCACAATTAGGCTCCAACCTACAAAATGCTTGAGGTCACGCTTAGTCAACTACCTGTTCCCTTTCTGACGTGGCGGTAGGCGTCCCTCCCTCTGAGGTCTTGTCTGGGCTCACTAAGCATGCAAGCACCTACTTAATCTCTCTGTGTCTCTCTACCGCAGCATATCCTCTCCTTAAGACATGTAATTTCCACCCCGCCTCCATATCGGAGCAGCCAGGAATTGAACTTGCACCTGGGGATATTTAGTCTCTGCCTGCAAAAGGGAAAAATGTTTGAAAATTGGGATGTATTTGCTGCAGTCATGATGGTTGAGAGCATATAAGGCTTTTGCTAGAAGGAGATCCTGCTGTGCCCAGGGAATCGCCCTTCTAGGGAGGTGTCCTTCCCCCTCCCCTAGCAGCAGCAGTAAACAATTGAGTGTCCAGTATGCTCGCTCCACGATTGCCTGCCCTAGACTATTCCCGGGAATGCCCGTTTTCAACTGAATGCCCCATCGTTCTGCCCTTTGACGGGTTAAAGCGCCATACAGTTGGACCCATTATCTGTTTTCATAACCTCTGGTTTTCTCAGCCATGCCATACATGTTAACCAGTGTAGAATCATGGCTCTTGAGGTATTTTTCGCATGCGAGGTGGCCATGGTCACTGTGCTGTTCGTGTCAATAGTGACCTGCAGGAATTGCCGAGGCCTAAAGGGTGCGAATTCCGTAACATCAGTCTGCCAAATCTGATTTGCCTCAATACCCCTGGGGTTTATGCCTGCTTCCCAGAGGGGACCATTTTGACAATAAGGGCAAGCTTGAACAACTTCTCGTGCATGTGGTTTTGAAAGTTTACATGCCCTTGCCAACACATCAGCGCCAAAATGCAGCTCATCATGCAGCCGTGTTGCCTCCTGCAACGCCCAGACCTTGGCTGTGGCATCTGCTCAGTCAGTTCCTGCCTTATACAATCCAGGGAGCTTTTGATGAGAAGGAGTATGTATAATTGCCACCTTTTCACTTCGAAAAGCCACTGCTTGGCTCAGTAACATGGCCGCTTCCATATTGGTGAAATGCATGTGGATAAGTTTCTGGCAGATGGTAAAGACTTACAGCGAGTCCGTGACTATGTTTAGTGGTTGATCTGGGAAGGCAAGGAGTGCCAATTCTACCCTTTTTGCCTCCAGCCACTGTAACGAGGCCTGTGGGTTATAATGTTCAATATGCTCCCAAATATTGCCTGTCTCCCTCTCATTAAGTCTTCATATCTGTAATATGCAAACCCCGATCCTCCAAGGCACAAGTCACGTGTTCATATAGCTGCTTCACGCTCCCCTTATCTTTGGCAGCCAGCAGAACATCATCCATGTAAGGTAGGATACAGGCATCAAATGCATGTTGTCGGATGCTGTCTAACGCACGAGATACCATTATCTGGCAGATGGTGGGGGAATTCTTTATGTCTTGCGGCAATACCGTCCATTGACATCGTTTAGCTGGGGCTTGCAAATTAGTACTGGACACCGTGAAGGCAAATCGCTCTGAATCAGCAGGGTGTAATGGTATCGAGGAAAACAGTCTTGTTCATCCAAGATGATGTTCGGCCAGCCTTCTGGTATGATAGACGCTCAAGGCAGTCCCAGCTGCAGTGCTCCCATACCTCCCAAGTGAGCATTCGCTGCTCGGAGATCGTGAAGCCATCACCACTTTCCCATGTTTTTCTTGTTATCATAAAGACAGGTGTGTTCCAAGGACTATTAAATGGGACTATATGCCCGTGATCTAGTTGCCCCTCCACCAAATTTCAAAATGCACCCAATTTTTCACTCGTTCATAGTTCTAATGCTTATTCCCATTGCATTTAATACATCTCTCCCCCACAAAATTAGTGGAACGTGCACCACTAAGGATTACACTAGAGTCATTTTAAGACGTTCTGGCTTCCCGCTTTTGTGTTAATGTTCGCTTCAACAGAAGAGGCTGAGTTTGTAGGAACCAAGCCAAATGTATTTCAGGGATTCTTATGGACTCAAATCCTTGTGAGCCATGCTCTACAGAGTCAGCTCGGAGCACAGCCGCTGTGAACAAAATTAAATACACTATCCGGCTATCCTTTGGTATTACTACTAGTGGAAATGGTGTTCATAACATTAGTGGAGACAGTATGCATACTCTTGCTTGAATGATTCCAGTACAGCCTGTATCAATGACCCCAGGTAAAACAAAGAGTCCCAACCGAATTATTGGTAATCATTCTAATTACAAGGCAGTAAAACCAACCCAAATGGTCTTTTTACATTCCATGTTATTGTATGAAGGGCAGTCTACTGGGACCAGTGCTGTTGAATATCTTCATCGATGACATTGAAAGTAAGATTGAGTGCACCCTCAGCAGGTTTGCAGATGACACCAAGCTGAGCAGTATAGCTGCCACACCAGAGGGATGGGATGTAATCCAAAGGGACCTGGACAGGCAGGAGAAGTGGGCCAGTGAGATCCTCATGAGGTTCAACAAGGCCAAGTGCAAAACCCTACACCTTGGTCAGGGCAATCCGCAATTTCAGTACATGATTGAGATTATATGATTTAGATCTGCCCTGCAGAGAAGGACTTGGGGGTTCCGGTTGATGAGAAGCTCAATATGAGCTGGCAATGTGTGCTTGCAGCCCAGAAGGCCAACTGTATCCTGGGATGAATCAGAAGAAGCATGGCCAACAGGTCGAGGGAAGTGATTCTGCCCCTCTACTCCTCTTTTCTGATACCTCATCTGTTGTATTGTGTCCAGTTCTGGATTCCTCAATATAAGAAGGACATGGAGCTGTTGGAACAGGTCCAGAGGAGGGCTACAAAGATGATTTGAGGGCTGGAGCACCTTCTGTATGAGGACAGGCTGAGAGTGTTGGGCTTGCTCAGCCTGGAGAAAAGAAGGCTCCGAGGAAGTCTTATGGCAATCTTACAGTACCTGAAAGGGGCCTACAAAACAGCTGAGGAGGGACTGTTTACAATGGCTTGTAGTGATAGGACTAGGGACAGTGGGTAAAAAATAGAGAGGGGCAGATTTAGACGAGACATAGGGCAAAATTTTTTCACCATGAGATTGGTGAGGTATGGGAACATGTTGCCCAAGGAAGTTTTGGCTGCCCTATTCCTGGAAGTGTTCAAGGCCAGGTTGGATGGGGCCTTGGGCAGCATGATCTAGTTGGAAGTGTCCCTGCCCATAGCAGGGGGACTGGAATTAGGTGATATTTGAGGTCCCTTCTGACCCAAATGATGCTATGATTCTATATCAAATGAGTTAAACAGGACTTTCTTTGTGAATATATGTTTACTGTACCTGATTTATTGCATTATACTTTAAATGCTTTTGAATAGTACACAGTATAATTGTCTCCATATTTTTTTCAGGATCTCAAGTCAGACCAAAATGTCTGTATTGCCCTGCGTCTTCCTTCATGTCCTTTTTGTAGATTAGAATGACATCGTCTAGCTTCCAGACAGCAGGAACTTCCCCAGACATCCAATTCCTTTGGTAGATCATCAAGAGGGATCCTGCCATAATATCCACTAGCTCCTTCAGGACTTTGGCATGAATCCCCTCAGGCCCCAATGTCTTGTAAACATGCAGCGGATGCAGCTGTACCCTAACATTTTCAGTGTCCCCAGACAGAAAATATTTTTTTTCATTTTCCTTCGAACAGGTATTTAGACACTCATCTTACCACAAGAACTATTAAGTAGCTTTCAGGACCCTATCTGTATTTCAAGAGCTGAAAACATGAAAGGCATGGATTATTTTTTTCCTATGCTATACTTACCCAAAATTGTAACACCTTGTGTGTAAATAAAAAAAGCCCTTCAGCTTTTCTAAACATGCCAGTAAGATACACATACACACAAATAGTCATAAAAGGTTCAAGAAATTCTATAGCTTGTCTGCATATTGAAAATAATTTTCAGATAATTTAATTTATTGAGTATATTTGGTCTTAATATACATAACTAGATATGCAAGGGTTCCTTCAGCTGTAGTAAAAGAAAAATACAATATTTTATGTATTATATTTACTTAGTGCACTCAGGGTTTTATGCAAAACCTACTGAATGCAATTGAAAAGACTCTGCTTTCATTTGGCTTTAAAATCGCTCTCTTAAATATGTGCCTGCTATTTTCTGTTTTCAGTCAGTAGGATAAGTCATGTACCATTTTGTTTGCTGCTTCTCAAGCTAGAATTGATCTGGTGTGCTTTCAAAATTCATACCATAGTGAGTATTACAATGAACTGTTCTACTCTCTGTTAGGATGGTACTTACTATTACTTTCACTAACGTAGGGTTTCAGACACAATACATCATAACTGGAAGGCTCGAAAGTCGTGCCATTTTCTGTCTCATGCTCTATCTCAGCCATTTGTTTTTGCTGGCCATGAACTCATTAAGAACTGAATTATCAGAGTGGGAAAACAATCCTGATTGACTTCAATAGTGATGATACAGTGACAATCACCTGTGAAACACAGACACCTGCACATAGTATTATAATTTTAATCACTGAAGACTGTATTTGCTGAACAGCAGTACATTAAAATAATATTTGACATTCATGACAAATTGATGACAGCCACAGAAGACAGAAAGACAGATTGTATCTGATATCTTTCTCCATATGTGGCCAAATATAAAGACATTAGCCTTTCATTTAATCTTTTGATTAGGCACAGAAGTGAGTAATATTGCAATCATTTAAACTTTAATTTCTAATCTATTTTCTACATGGCTAGACAGAGCTAGAAAGATCAGAGAATAACTATTCCTAACAGATTCCAGAGTCATACACAGATGTTAGCAACTTGCCATTTAAGGATCCTGTGATTTATGCAATCTGCTGAACATTTTAGTCTTAAATTAAGGTCAATGAAATTTACACTGTACTAAGCAGTAAACAATTTTTTTCTTATTTTGGTGATATGGTAAGCTTACCTTGTTTAACTTCAACTTAAACGCTTCTCAATATGAATTCACAAAGGTAAAGAATTAACTGTCTGAAAAGGATACTTCTTTCTCTAACATTAATAAGTACATTGAAATGTCAGCTTCAGCACTACTAAGTTTTTAGAAAGCAGCTATGGCACTGGCTGTCAGATTTTGTACCTGAAGTTTAAATAAACCAGACTGGCCCTGGTAATAATGTTTTATGCTGGTTAGAAAAGTTCAAGACTGAAAGTGTCTTTAAAGACTGTCAAGGCTAAAATATAGGGAAAAGTCATGTTTTTAAAGTACAATTTGTTCAATAGATTTTTTTTTTCAGCTAAAAGCTTTTATTTGCATCTATTATTTATGGCTATTAAATTACTTATTTATATTGAAGACTAATGTAAACCACAGCATATGATTCACTTTTTCCACTAATTAAAGATTAAATTTTTTGAAAGTCAGAAAGCAACACTACTCTTAATTGCTACAGGGCAAAGTGCTTTGAGATGGAGATAGAATAAATGAGTAGGAGTGCTTTGCTTCCATAAAAAGAGTTGCTAATAGATTGTTCAATTAATTGGCTACATAACTTGAAATCAAATGGCTTCAGTATTTACTAGCTACAGCTACAGAAAACATGCTGTCATTCAATATGTCTGTACTTTCACCTTGAGAATGATCTCAAGGGTATTTGTTATCATACAGACATCAAACCTAGAAGCACAAGCACATGGAGCACATAGTTTCCTCATGCCCCAATACATAATTTCAGACATCATTATTAATGTGTTAAGTCTCTTACAATGTTTCAAATCATGCTCAAGCGATTATTTTCTGGTATACTAGCAGGAACTACCGCAGTGATGTCTGTGGGGTATAAGGCAGATAAATGTGGGAAGATCCCATATTCCCAGTGTAATAGTTTGGGCTGGGATATAGTTAATTTTCTTTATATTAGCTGATGTTATGTTTTGGTTTTGTGACCAGTGTTGATAATATCAGGGTTGAGGGGGCAGGGAGGTTAAGTTATTGCTGAACAGTGCTTACACAATGTTAAAGCCTTTTCAGTTTCTCATGCTGTCCTGCCTGGGGGAAGAAATAGAAAGCAGAGGGTGTTGCTCAGAGTTACACCATTTATCCCAAGAAACGCATGATGGAGACCAGCTTTTCTGGAAATGCATAAACATTTTCCTGCCAATGGGAAGTAGTGAATTAATTTCTATTTTGTTTTGCTTGTGTGTACAGCACTTGCTTTTCCTAATGTACCGTCTTGGTCTCAACCCATAAGTTTTCCGACTTTTACCCTTCTGATTCTAACCCCAATACCACCGCAAGAGGAGTGCGTGAAAGGCTGTGTAGTGCTTAGCTGTCTTACCAAGGTTAAAACGCAACATCCAGGTGCACTAATAACTGCTCTTTAACTGAACACTTTTCTAAAGTTTTTCTCAAGCTGGGCATACCAGTTGTACAGAACAGGTGCTATACCTATATGTAGGTGTTGTACAGCGAAAGGTGAACGTTCTAAAATGAAAGAAGGAAAAGGTGATGTCTCAAGTGGATGTGATTCATAAAGAAGACAGGAAAGGGAAACATATATTTTAGGAAAAAAAAGGAAACACTTCATGTGGGACAGAAGGTAAGTGAAAGCAAGGCATTGAATTGTAAAGCATCAATATTGAAGTGGGAAGTTCAGCTTACAGGGAAGAAACTGTAGCTATAGGAACAGGCCTGATAGCAAGGTGAGGATGAAACATTAAAAGACTTCCTAAAATTCTGGTCTATTTCTAAAAAAGGTCTGAAAGTATAAAAATGCCTCAAGCTGTGGATCTAATTACTCTCTCATTTTCAAGCCTCTTTACAAATTCACCATTTGAATTCTGGCAAGTATGCATTTCTTCTTGAACTCCTTATTTTTTTCAGTTAAAGAAGAAAACTGAAAAAAACATTTCAGAAGTATTTCTTAGGAAAGAATGCCAAGTGGTTCATCTCTCTGTAGAAAATACTGTTATTTTCTACAGATACTGGATTTTTAGAAATATATCTCCATATGTGCTGTATACTTGGGGGAGGTTTGATACAGAGCACTCCAGAAATATGGCTTATAGGAATATTGCACAGATTGCAAATGTCTCAGGAAGAATCATTCTCTCTCAAAGATTTAAAATGCTTTAGTATCTATTACTTTTTTCAGTTTAAATATCACAGATTAAAATCTTCTAAATTGATTGGACTTGCACATTTACAAACAGAATATAAATTTGCTGTGCACTCAAGTTGCCCCAGCTGGAGAGACTCAAATGCAAGTGCTAGTCACAGATGCATGGAGGCAGATATGGTGGATTCAGCCTAAGCTTAGGACTCAGGAAAATATGGAAGTAAAATCTCTGCATTTTCAGGTA
The DNA here is from genome assembly GCA_033459285.1 of Clamator glandarius. Classification (NCBI taxonomy): domain Eukaryota; kingdom Metazoa; phylum Chordata; class Aves; order Cuculiformes; family Cuculidae; genus Clamator; species Clamator glandarius. Next base: position 734,098 of record JAUNZM010000195.1, read on the forward strand.
TTCCATTGTCACTGGAATACTTTACATTTGCATTCTTCTAGGATGTTTTCTCTCTTTAGGTATTGTTGCCTGAATGTGCCTTTATCACTTGACTTCTAGCTCCATACAGAAAACACTGATAGTTTTTGGGGTTTTTTTTTCCCAACAGGAAGTTGTATGTAAGACTTCATATATGCCACCTTAAGTAAATTAAAATTCTCACTGCTCCACACTTTTTTTTGTAAGTTTGCTGTTGTTGGGTACAAGGGGTGTGGACAGAAAAAGAGAAGAAAGCGGATGTGAAAAGGAGAGATTCAGTAGCACTTTTCACTCACCCTTCTTCTTTTCCTTCCTCATGTAATGGCAACTATTATTTTGAAAGCGGAAGATTCCCATATATTCAATTTTTTGGCTGCATCTTTTTTAACTGCAATCTAATTTTGTATGCCAAAAGTTGCCTTTTCCCCTATCCTTTGTATTTCCCCACTATTTATTTGTTTCATGAGCTGTCTTCTTTGGGAAATGTACGCTTTCATTTTTGGGGAAATACTGAGAAGAAAATGTCTCATGGTCCCTGCAATGTAAAAATAATCAGTGATGATTTGTTCTTAACCCAGACACAGACAGCCTTTAGACATAATTTTTGTTGCACCTAACTTAAATGTTGATAACAGGCAATTTTCACTATTTTAAAATATCTGGGTTAATGAATTATTAAAATCTACTGTTTGCAATTTTCTGTCCTGATTCCTATGCATATTTATCATAGATGTTATTGCTAATCACCCAAGAAGCAGTGTTTACCCCCAAATCTATTACTTCTTCATATTTGCAATTTTTATGTCTAATATTAACACCTACTCCATACATTGGCCTGCTGTCCAACTTTGTTCATCAACAGGAGTGAGAACTGGAGTTTTCAGATTAATTGTATTAATCAAGAAGATAGGGAAAGAATGCCATCTTTTTTTTTATTGTTTATAGCAAGTGAAAAGGAGGAGACAAAGAAAAAAATAATTCCTAAGTCTGGTACAACTGATTTAGATAGTTCAGTTTTAAAAAAAAGCAAAACACTGTAACAAATATTCACACTATTTTATGCACCTAAAATATAAATAGAAATCAATAATTATTCATGAAGATATTCCAATCCAACTTTTTTCAAACTAACATAGTTTTTCTCTGTGACAGGATTCTAGGTCAAGTTTTGAATAATGCAATAATTTCCAGGATCTGGCTCAAGAAAGAAGAAATACATGAGTCTTCAGGCTGCTTTACATGGTTCATTCTTTAAATCTTTCTAGAAACCTGTTACATGGTACCAAATGAGAATTTTGCTCATTTCATGTTTATTCAGTATCTTCACTTATATAAATAAGAGTCCTGACACAATGGTGATATAATTGTCAATTTTTAAGGTAATAAATCTGTGGATTATGCTCATTCTTAAGTTCTACAATCATTTAGTAAAATATTCCATTCATGAAGATAGATGGTAATGCTGATTTATGTCTTCCTTATACAAGTCTAGCATTTCAAATATCAAAGCAAGAATCTTCTTGTTAAATATTGCAGCTAGGATTGTTTAAAGGAAGTATGAACAATAAAGTGTTCCTAATTTTCAATAGCTGATTTACAGAGACTTAGTCCTTGCTACATCCTGAAAGCAATACAGAAGTTCTATGAATAACTCAAAACTACTAAAGGAAAACCCAGAAAATTATTGATTTATTCTGAAAATTTCACTGATTTCTCATACCAGTTTTTGTAAGTAAGACTTTTATTCAAGTGTACATACGCATATCTATAAACGAGTTTCTTGACCATGCTTACTTTTTGTCTGTAGATTTTTACATGTGCAAAGAGTGTGCTAGCAATTGTATATGTTTATCATTAAAACACACTTGTGTACGATAAAAAATGTGCAAGTGACTGAGACAGGACAACTGCAAAGACCACAGGATGAAGGCCTTTACTATTCAAAAACCTATTTGCACAGTACTTGAAGTCTGACTGAAGAATGTTTCCTTTACTGTTCCCTTGAGTTAAAAGCAATTGAACGGAAGTCTCTAAAGGAAATCACAACAAACCTGCATTCATTGTTTTGGCATTACTAAAACACGGTAAAAGTTAGATCAAATAAAATATACTAGTTTACTCTTGGAAATGAGTGCAAATAGCATTATTTTAAACAAACAAACAAATAACAGAAACCTGACAGTTTACATTGTGCTGAGAAATTCATTGTGCTTATTTCACTAACATAATCGGTTTTTTTCATTCAAACTATTCCCACTCTCTACAAAGCCTTTTTAATAATTACTGCTGCTTCTCATCATAAATTTCAGCAAGAGTTACAGATGCAGATTAAACCTAATATTCCTGGTTCTGTAGAAGTCATTCGACTACTCCCTTTCCTAGCTCGTTCAAACTGTGTATTGATTTACCTTGAAATGGTCACATGTTTGGACACCTTCATGTAGCACTTACAAAAATGGCATTTTTAATGTTCTTTGTAAAATCTCTCTTTAGTCAGTGGTTAGACTTTCAACTCAGTTAATGCCCTCCTTTCCTAGGTAAAAATGTCACTTCCTTCTAAAGTATGGAGCTTTGTGATGACATGACTGTGAGGATTTTGCTTTTCAAGATCTCACCAAGACTCCTATGATATCTGTCAAAAAGGTCTACAGTATCTACACACACAGATTTCAAAGGACCCTATATAAGTCAGGTGTGAACTCTAAACCTCAAGAACTACTTATCTTTCTCCAGCACCTTTGAAAATTTCAGCTGCAATTTAAGAAAAACTCTGAAATAAATTGCAGCAGTTAACCAGAAAATGATGAATTTGAAGTCTATTCTGAATACATAAATATAAAAGTACAAAATCTTCCTTTTAACAAGACTGGAATTTCAAACTTGATGTCTTTTAGTATTCTTGGCTGGGCTGCACATGACTAGAATGTAATATTATAGCTACCATCTGTATAGGATTTTTTTTTCATTTCTTCCCCCTCTCCCTCCCAATTATATGTGCGTTTTGTTTAAGAAAATATTTAAATGCTGGATTTAAAACGGCTTCCATTTTCCAAACAGCCATACTATAATAAATATTCAGAAAGCATTTTAAAGTATTTACAGTATAATAAAGATTTGGACAGCCTTTTTATTCATAAATATGCACAATGTATTAAAGTTCTGTGTTCTTTTCATACACTGTTTATACACGCCGTCCTTTCACCATTAATTGAACTCTAATTTGTATCACATGAATACCTTCAACAGTATTTATAAAAATACCCTTAGAATCAAAACTAGAATGAAAAGTAATTACAAGCAAGCTTTGGTTTTTTTATTTTGCATGAGCTTACTTCAAAATCCTGTCAATTTTTCTGGAAACACAGCTGATACGAGGCTGATTAGAAGCAAAACTCATTTTGAGTAGGACTATGTTTTGTGGTTTATTGCTTTCTTGGATTAAAAGTGATAAATTTATGGGTTTTCACATGAAAGAAATATTCATTCCCCAGAGAGCAAGACCACAGTTCCAGAAGACAAGACATTAGATCAAACATGTATAATACCTTCCTCTTTAAAAAATGAATCCATTTTAGACTATCTAAAAATGTTTTAATATATTTCAAGCTCCATAACACTGAACAGTGTGTCATGTAAACCCAGTACAACCCTCTAACTTACAAGTTCACTTTGTTTAAATATCTTTCAGAGATGGTGTTACTGCTTTTGAGTCTAAGTCTCAAGCTTGAGCTGTACTATGCTGAGACCACGTACTAGTGTGGGTTTGTGCTCGGGCAGCAGTTTCTTTATTGTGGGCCTCTACACAGAGCTATGTTACCCAGAATAATGAAGGTGTCTGGCTGTGCCAGGAGCATGACATGAAGACTCATAGCATTCTAGTATTTTACAACACTCCATGCGATTTCTGAAGTATTTTCAAACCTAGAACATAAACAGCATACTTACTGCATGATACGAAGGTTTTGCCATAAAAAAACAATATATAAAATTGAAAATTATATGCAAACCAGCATGTGGCATCAGAGGATCCTAATTTGAAAACCTTTTAGACTAAAACAACCGGTACTACAACAATAATAATCCTTCAGCCCGGCTTCTTGGAGAAACTCTAAACGAGACTTCCACATTGCATTGCAGACCTCACTCTTGGAGTTTGCTACTTACCTGTCATTTCCCCACTGCTGACAGTGTCTTCATGGTCTATGTCATTGGTCAAGTTATAAATGCCTGTGTTCTAATTTGAACATTACTCAAATTTCGATGTTTATAAAACCCTAGAAATGATGAACAGGCACAGGCTTTGAACTGATGACATAGCTGCTTTCATCAAGTGATAAAATGTTTAATTCTCTGCTTCACTCTTAACTTTTCTGTTCTACATCAGTACTTTTGAAATTTCTTTCACTTTTAAGCTACTGTGGTGATCCACACATCATCTTTTATTATTACTATGTGCTTCTTCGCTTTTTAGCACCCTCCTGAGACTACTGCAGTTTTTCTTTTATGTCTTTTAATAAGGTATAAAAAGTCTATAAGACTTTACACAGAATTTATCACTGTACTGTGTTTACATGTCAAGGCACGGGGGCTGCAAGGGTGTCTGCGGGCACCCCTGTGTGGAGGGCCGGGGCTGCCCCACCTGGGCACAGCTGAGCCCTGGGAGAGACCCCGCAGGGCAGAGGACTCCCTGCAGACCCCAGGAATACTGAAGCAGGGAGAAGTGTGAGGAGGAGGGAGCGGCAGAGAGGAGCTGCTGTGGGCTGACTGCAGCTTCCCATTCCCTATCCATGTTGCTCAGTGGGAGCAGGTGGAGGAATTGGGAGTGAAGACATGAATGTGAGCCTGGGAAGAAGAGGGTTTGGGGAAAAGTGTTTTAGATTTTTGGTTTTTTTTCCTTCATCATTGTACCCTGTATTTAATTGAGAATAAATTATTGCCCCAAGTCAACTCTATTTTCCCCATGACAATAACTGGCACATGATGCCCCAGTCTTTATCCCTGCCCAGGAGAGTTTCTATCACCCTCTCTCATTTTGTCTTGTTGAGTAGGGGGAGTGGGAGTGTGACTGGGTGGGTACCTGTCCAAGTTTATTCACCACAATCACAAAGACTCTTCTTTCTTACTTGTGATTTATTTTCATCCCTGTGACATATTGGTAAAACTGATGAACAATGATGTTGAAAGCAGGGTCTTCAGCTGCTGTTCTCTCTTCCAAAGAGAAAAAGAATTAAGACAATCTAGAGCTTGGATTAAGTCTACTAGAAACATATTGTTCCTCTCATTTATAAAGTACTCAATTAACGTAGTAAGAGATTGTATGAGGCATTCAGGATAAAGTCTCCTTCTCCTATACCATCCTGCTTCTGAGAACAAACAGCACGTGTGCTGGTTTTGGCTAGGATAGTTAACTTTCTTCATAGTAGCTGGAATGGGGCTGTGTTTTGGATTTGTGCTGGAAGTACTGTTGATGATACAGGGATATTTTACTTACTGCTGGGCAGTGCTTACACACTCAAGGACTTTTCTTCTTCTTTCTGTCTCTCACACTGCCCCAAGTAAGTAGGCTGAGGGTGCACAAGCTGGCAGGTGATGCATGTGGGACAGACGGCCCCAACTGACCAAAAGCATTTTACATATCATATGACGTCATCCTTGGCAATATAAAGCTGTGGGAAGAAAAAGGAAGTGGGAGATGTTCAGAGTTCGGGTGTTCTGTCTTCCCAAGTAGAGAACTGCTTTCCTGGAGATGGCTGAACACCTGCCTGCCAATGGGAAGTAGTGAATTAATTGCTTATTTTGCTTTGCTTGAGTGCATGGCTTTTGCTTTACTAACTAAACCATATTTATCTGAATCCATGCATTTTCTCACTTCTACACTTCTGATTCTCTCCCCCATCCAACTGTGGGGTTGTGTAGTACTTAGCAGTGGCTAGGGTTAAATTGGTGGGTGAGGATAAATCATAACACCACGATTCCTTCCTTTCTCTATAATGTAGTACCTACCTCAGGCATCTTCCAGGAAAGCATCTCACTTCTTATTTTCCTAGGTCCAGTCTTTTAAGGTTCAGATAAGTAAATGTTTTTATATTTTCAGCAGCTAGGCAAGCTTGCAATGTGAGAAGAGGTAGATCAGTGTTCTTTGCTAATTAAAAAGTTGATTTTGAGCTTATAAATGAAAATGCTTCTATTTTCACCACTGAAGAAATTTCTTTAATCTTCATTAAGATGAAATTATAGAATTTCCCGATAGTTATTAAAGGAAATCAAATGGTTCTTGACAAAATGTTAATACCATATAAATAAGAAACACATTATGTGATATTATTGGTACAATTTTTTATTTCTTCTGGTTGGTTTAACAGCCTATCAAGACATCTTATTGACTTCAGGTTCAAAAATCTACTTCAGGGCTAAAAATGTGGGATTTATTTGAGGTTAAGATGCATTAGTTTGAAAGACAGAGCAGATGTAAAACTGGAGCAAACTTTTCTATAAAAACAAAAACTCACATGCATTTTTTTAGTGTGTCTCACCCTGGACCAACAAGCTGTGGAGAATATTTCTTCTGAATGGCTACAAAGCAAAGGCCATGATTCTGTGGACTTTGCAAAAGTGTAGATGCAGCAAGAACGTGCTATCCTTGAACAAAAGTTTATGTAACAAAATCTTAGAAAAATGGAATGTGCAACCATCCAGGCAGATAAGAGTACAGGACACAGCTGTTAATAGCTAACCGCATTGTATATTATTTTCAATGAACTATTGTAAGTAAGTTTGCTGTTCTCATCAAAAGGCTTTAACCAATAGAGAGCTCAGCTTTTGCAATATGTATGAGACTAATTAACAACTATATTTAATTAGCAATGATCTCTAATAAAATTGAGCTTTGCTGCACAATGAAGCAGGCTCCCGCCTCGTGATTTCTTCCTACACAAGCCACATTCTCACGTCCAGGCATTGTTCGAGAGGCACTCATCAATCCAGAGGCCAACAAGGTCATCCCCAGGGCGAAAATCAAAAGCCATATTTATTCTAGCTCTGGCAAACATAAACAGACCAAAATACTGAAATACTGGGGTGAACAGCCGAGGGATGGGGTCGCATCTACCCAAAGCTACAGAAACGAATCCCAACCTGTTTAGTTCACAATCTGATCCCTGAATGCAGCCCAGGTCACTCAGATCCAATTTGACACACGCACTGTAAGGTAATGGAAGGGAGACAGAGAGAAAGAGAAGGAAAGAGAAGCAAAGAAATCCCCACATCTGATGGGAGCAGCCTTTCTCGGGAACACATGGTGACAGGAGCAGCTTCTTCCAGGCCGCATGGTCCAGGTCAGTCTGATAAAAGTGATGAGTGAGAGAGACTGTGAAAGCATGGGAGAAGAAACTGAATTACACTGCAATAGTTTGAGATGTTGTCCTGTTGCATCTTCTTTGTCCATAGTCCTGGCAGCCGCCCTCCCCTGTCCATTTTCACTGTTGGTTTTATGATCCTGATTTCTAGCTAGCTGCTATCTGGAATCTTATGTGGTAGGCACAGGTGGAATGGTATACAGACAAAAGATAGAATGTTGGACAAAGAGACCTTATCCACTTGATGTATTGATGCACTAAAGCAGCAACATGTCACTTGAACACAGTGAAAAAAATCAGACCAGAAATCAGGTTTGTTTTGAGTACATCAGCCAGCCTGCAACTGATTGCCAAACCCAGTGTTTCCTGAGTAAACAGGAAATAAACAGAGAGAATAACTTAAGTATGTATCCTATGAATATGAATCTCATACATTAGTTGTTCTATGGTAATTATACAACAATGAGATTTGTGAAATTTTGTTGCTCTTCAAAACATTTAAAAACATGGTGGGTTTGCCTTTACAACACAGTAAAATGTCTTTTCTAGCTTAAGCTGCCCTAGTGAATTGTTAGTCATATAATTATACATTTTAATTAATTGATCAGAATGTAAAATACTCTGATCCGCAGCACCCAACATCACTACAAAACCATGGCATATGCATATCTATAATATGGATTTTTTTTTCTCTTTCCTTATTTTTTTAATGTATTTTGGCTGTAGTTCTACTAATAGTTGAATGAACAAGCCAAGTGGGACTTTATACTAAAAATCTGAGTTTAATCTTAGGAGTTTATTAGAGACAGTATCTTTGTAGAAAATACAAAGAAGGAAGAGGACTGCCAATCCCAGGAGCCTTTTTTGAGCTTTTAGGTATTTAATACTAGCTCTTGTTTCCTTAGTGGGTACTGGGAAAACTAACTCTGCTTTTCTCATGATCTAGTGCCAATTTAAGGAATGCCTCTGGGTGAACTCCATGTCAGACTATAATAATGCAAAAACTTCCATTTAAGTGTTATCGTATTTTTTAAAAAAAACTTATTCTCTCTTCAGAATTCATGACAGTTGTGTCCTTTTACTTTTCTTGGTATTTGAACAGTTCCTAAATAATATGTGTCTACATACATATATCCTTTTCAATAATCTGTACTATTCAAAGCAAAAATAGTCATCCTCATTTATGTTCAGCATTTTCTACACACATTTGGAACAGAATTCTTTTTTTGGATCATGTTGATACTTGAACTGTTTTTGCAGATCAGCAAATCCAAGTTAAGGAGTGAGAGCAAACTGCTTTGAAAAGGACCTCTGACATGGTGAGCTGACCTGGATTTTGAATTGATGGAATAAGCCTGCATTTTCTGATGCAAAAGTCAAGAAATAGCCAGCTAATATGATGGCTTCACAAAAAAAAACCCGAAGATATATTGTACATGACAGAGTAGAGACTGTTGGAATTGCTTCTTGTCTCTTGTCTCTCTGATACTGCAAAAGCTTATTCTAGCTTCATTATTTACCTGAAGATCATGGGTAAGAATGTCTGCAATATAAAATTGGGCTTCAAAATCACTGTGGATATGTGGGAGAGATGTTTTCCTTCCCCAGGCTGTGTTGGTTTGAGATTACAAAACTAGTCAGAAGGGAAGTTAGGTTTGCAAAATATATGCACGCCAGAGAAAAACTTTCTGCTAGTGAAAGATCAGACTGCAGCCTATGCAATCTGATTAGGAGTAGTCACCAATTTAAATGTTGTGAATGGTTGTGCCAACACTAAAGGAGGGGAAGTTTTTTGTCCAGAAAGCTAGGTACTCAAAGAAATATCAAGTTGTCTCCTTTCCTTTATTCTGATGGTGAACTCTGTTATTAACCTTTGCATATTTCTATGCAGACTTAGAAGCAGTAAGAGGAACACTTCAGTAATCTTAACATAAAGGGTATTTATAATTTCAGGAATTATCACAGCGCTTAAAGAAATGTTAAATGCTTTGGCAAATTTGACTGTGGGACTCTTACTTATCTTGTGATCTACAACCTGGAAAAAGAAAGCAGAATTTCTTAACAATGTATTTTAAAGATGCCCAAAAGTAACACTTGACTGAGTGCAACTTCCTGGCAAATTCTTCTGTATGCTTATTTAAAGAGTCAGCTTTAGATATGACTCCTGCAGTAGGATTGGCCAAAGCAGTTAACATTGTTTTAAGAATAATGGATAATTCCTGAAAATTCTAAATTTACATTATGTGCTTAAAAGTTACAGTAAATTCATGATTTATGCTAGTGTTCATTCAGCAGTACTTCACTAACATGAAACAACTACAGGGCACTCTGAGAGAGACTTCATGTTTCTCATATATGCCAAATGTTGGTCACAGAAAGTTACTGCAGGGTAGAAAGTTCTTTCCTGTGAGGGGGAGGTGAATTCCTCCATCACTCCACTGAAACGGGAGTGCCCTGCTCATGCCTGAGCCTGAGCTAGAGTAGTGCTTTCAGTCTTAAAACACAGAAACAAGTATTATCCCTCAAGGGCCCATACTGCGATTAAAGCTATTTAATATCATTATCAATGACATAGTGGGATTGACTTCTAGTGACTGGATAAGGGGCAAAGGTTTTAAACTGGAAGACAATAGATCTATATTAGATACAAGGAAGAAATATTTTACAATAAGGATGGTGAGACTCTGAAACAGTATGCCCAGAGAAGTTGTGGATGCCTTATCATCAGAAGTGCTCAAAGTGATGATGGACAGGGCTGGAAAAAGATCTATTTTAAGACATGTCTGCCCTTGAGGGGAAGGGGTGTGTTTGGGAGGTGACTATATGAACTTTAAAGGTCTTTTCCAACTCAAGCCATTCTATGGCTGTATGATTCTATGAGAACAACATGTGTATTCAGCACCTGTACCCAAAGCAACCAGAGTGACAATACCTGAAACAACAATTTCATGGTTTTATTCCTCCACAATTCTGCATGTGCTTGTGGTAAACTCCAATGCATTTCCTCGATGGCTTGCCCTTCCTCTCATACTTTCCCCCATAAAGTATCTTGTGTTAGTAGCAAAAGCTGTTAAATTCAAGAAGAGATTATTATGCAATATTTTGCCTTTTGTGGAGATGGGATAAGGGCAGTTCATAGGAATCAGCCTGATGCTAGATATTGTCTTCTAAGATAAGTTAAAACCTGGTCATTAAAGCCTCCTTTGTGTAAAATTATAATCCTTTATATTTTTGATGGATTTTGTTAAGAAAATTGTGCTTGACACCTATTTTTCAAGTATTTTTAATTTACTTACAAAGGAAATGAGTCATAACGCAGCATTTCATTAATTTAAAAACAGAGTTTGATCTCTTAATGGATTTGTTTATTTCTTTTGCATTCCATGAGGCTCATTACATTCAGTGGCAACTCTGAGAGTGCTATGAAGTAATAAAGTAGATTATGTAATGCAGCTTGTTTCTCTCTTTCTAGATTATGAAGGAGTATATGCATTTATACATGAAGTACATGCTTAAGCAGACAACCACTCGTAGTCTTATGTTAATGGATTTAAATATGACTAAAATTATCTTTCATAATACTAAAATATGAGTTGTTCATTATGAGGTGAAATTCTGCAATGCTTTTTTGGTTCCTCACAAATACTTAATAAAGACAATTTCTGGACATTCTTGGCTTCCCTTCCTACCATTTCTGACACTTCTCAGTGGTAAGTAAAGTGGTTTGTGTTTTATTTAAAATCTGGCTTTATGGTGGAAGATTATATTCCCAGTTTTTACACAACCTTGATATTAGGTGATTCTTGTTTAGTTGTTGGTTTCATGCTTAATTACAAAATGCTGATTTGTAGGTGGTTGTTCTTTTCCTACTAATCCAGACATGCAGCCTAATCACTTGTAAAACTTCTGTGAACAAGATATCTGTGCTAGCCTTTCACCCTCTGCACATTTATAGCAAAAAATGAAATAACTGTGGCCATTATATACAACTGCCTTTAAAGATACAATTAACAATTTCTTTATAAATTGTGGAAGTTTTGGGTTTTTTTTCATTTTATGGAAAGAACACAATAATGATATTGATTGTCCTCTTTGCACTTCTTAAGAAAAAAATACCTGAAACCACACTGTAAAATCAAAATACCAACATTAGAAGTTAATAAAAAGCACACAATCAATTGCTTTAACATTATTACATTAAAACCACTTTACTTCGTTATATATAATTAACTATGATTTAATTATTTTTTCTCCCAGTTTTTACATTGTGTCATTTTAAAGTCATATGTTTACTCTATTAGCTTATGACATACAACCTGCACACAAACCTAGTTATGTTTTCAGTATTCTTTCTGTTAATTTGCTTATAATAATTTCATGATATCTTATGATGAGATGATTTTTAAAGGACATTAAAGTACTAACTGGTATAACTATGGTTTTATTTACATTTCCATGAAATTCAGTTAGATGAGTAAAATTTACAACTGTTGTATAAAGAAAGGTGGAAAAATCATGCTACTGGGCAGATACATTAGAAATGAAACAATTATACATAGGAAATTCAGTATATCACTGACCAGTTCAGATGAGGCTGCATTCACTCATAAAATTGTGACTTGGAAATGAAATTCCAGGAGGTAGGCACCCATATCACACTGTATACTAAGAACATATACCGTGACAGGCTATACTATACACTTATATTACTTTGAAAATGAAAACAACTATTTCAGTTAAACATTTAAGGGAAGAATGAGGAAAATAAATGAATTAATGTGTGCATTATCTTAATAACATTCTTCAGAATATCTTTTTATGCCTGTTATCAGTAATTGAGAAATTGTATGGGGAATACTCATTATCTTGAAACACCATATGTTGTCACCATCCACAGTGAAAAAAAAATGAGGCTATATTAAGAAATTAAGTGAGAAATCTTGGTGAATTCAAGTACAAATATTGTTTTATATAGTTGAAATTTTATAATGTCAGCTAGTACACCTTCTACAACAAACTGGATGTGTTTATATCTGATGTCTAATATCTGACATTATTCCCCTGCTACCATATTCAGGACTGCGATTTAAAAATAAGGGATAGATTGGGAGAAATTTTTTTGTTATGATATATTCAAAAGGACATAGTGAGCAAACATACAAATAAAGACAGTCTTCTATAACCTTAACCTATTAGCATGTAATGTTCTGAGTCATGTTTTGCAGTTATTATTTATGCTACCTATGTAGGATACTACAAATGCGAAGAGGGAAAGAGCTCCATGGCAAACAAAATTATTAGGATCTGAAACTGCTGAAGAAATAATAATAAGAAGACAAGGAAACCCAGAGGAAAAAAAAAAAAGAAATAAGCAGAATTGAGAAGGAGGATAGAATGCTTTTTATCAGTTGATGTCCATTTCTATGTAATAATTAAAAATCTAATACAAATACTATGACAAAATATCTTTCTGAATATTTTTGCAGTGGTTTTGTTTAAGTCCAGCTTTTGAAGGAATTGCAGCAGGGAATAGGCTCTGCATTTTTAAATTTTGAGCAATATCAAAAGAATCTTACAGCTCTTGTAAGGACATAAGGTTCTGTGCTAGATTGTAGACACTTAAAAAAAAAGAATTGTTACATAGTTTAATTATAATGTACAGTTTCAGCTTTGGAGACGTTCTTTTCCATGTAAAATACAGCTTTGAAATACTTGTTCAATTCTGTGTCACAGCAAGAAAATCTGGTCATACTGTGAGAGCTTGTATCCCTAAAAACCAAATGTAAGTATCATAATACCTCATCTGTGGAACTTATTTTTCTGTGTTGCAGCAATTCACAGACAAATAGGAGAAGAAAAAGCATAGAGACAAAGTGATTTCTTCATCTTTGGCAATGATGTAACTGTTACAAGCCTGCAAATGTTCACAGCTCAAGTGGATTTTTGAAATATTGGAAATTGCTTAGAAGTCCACATAAATAATTAAAGTTTGGGAAACTTTTCTATAGCAAATACCTCAAGGTGTTCAATCCTTTTAATTTTTCAAAGAAAAAGTTGATCGGATTGCGAATATCTCTGCAATAAAACATTTCTCAAATCTAGCAAGTATTGTCATACAAGAAGAAAATGGAAACTAAAACTGGACCAAGTCATGCTACAAATAAAGACAGATTTTTAGGTATGAGAATAATTTTGACTTCATGTCAAATTGTCGTTAGATCATTCAACAGTGAAACCTCCAAAATCAAGAATATTTCTTTTGTCCTAAAGGCTGATGCTCCAGTTTGGTTGTGGAAGTTTTCTGACGTAAAGTGTTATATATCAGTTTATAACAATGAATTTTTTAATCTATTTATCTACTTTCATTCTCAAGAAAGCAAGAAGTTAACAACAAGTATGAAATAGACATGCATCTATTTCAAAAGCAAATGTTGGCAAAGCGTTGAAGTAGTTCACTGAGGATCAAAGAGTAAGATAAAAGCAACTGTACAGAATTTTTAATGCAAACAGTACAAACATCTGTAGAGGTTTTCTGACGTTCGAACCTGTCTGTTCCCATATCTTGCAAATTTTGAGAAAAAAAGGGCTAGCAAACATTTTAATAGTCCTTGTTGCATATTTTTGTAACTAAATGAATAAAAATAAAAAGATAGCAAAAGAAACTGTTGAAAATGGTGTTTATCTCAATTAACAATATCTACGTCTTTTTGGCTTCTGTACATTTTTGCTGATGTTGATTTTGTAACAGCAGCATCTTTGTAATTCATGGGAAAGTTATAAAAATATTTGAATCACAAATAATTTCCTGAGTAGTCTTCAAAGTTGTTTTGGTAGAACGTGAATAATTTCCTTTGTCTTTTTCCTCCAATTCCAACGTAGAAACATAAAAATTCATTCAGGTGTAACACTGATATCTGCATTTCAAAACATTTTCAAGACAAAGAACTATCAAAATTTTGGTTAAAAGCAAGATTTTGGAAAGAATGGCAAAATTCCTATAGGAAGTAGAAAACAAATCTTCTACCTGGGTTTCCATATTAAGCATTTTTAACAAATGTTTCAGCTCCAAGCCAAGCTCTGTTAATTGTTTTTTCTTAGTGTCCTGAGTTCACAATTTTTAACTCTCTCTCTGAGATGCAAGGACTAAACATTTATAAGCTGCCCAATTTGTTGTGAAAATGTTAGCTCTCAAGTGAAATTTTAATGTCACAAAATGTCTCTTTCATATTGGAGTTCATTTGCTAGCGTTATAAGATGTGTATTCTAAGCACAGAAAGATCTCAGTGCTTAAAGTCAAATATGTTTTGCAACTGAAGGAGAAAAGAATCCGAGAAGCTGATCATTAGAATGTTAGTTCTTTTGTGGAAAGAAAAAAAGCCTTTCTTTTGGCTGATAATATTTTGCTTGGCAATTAAGTCTACCATAATAACTGTCAGTGTTAAATTGCTACAGGATGAAATGGTTAGTACTTCCTGATATCACCATCTTATATGGTCAGACATATAGAATTTAGAATGATTTGAAATAACAATGACAATAGTTAATGCCTTCAAAAATAATTAATTTTATATGTAAATTATGATGAGATTATTTATGTCCAGTTAAGTAGTGGCCAGAAAGCTTTGGTCAGAATTACAGTTTTTGAATTCCTAACTCCTACTGGATGTATAGCCACATGGAAACCCCATCAAAGGGAATCCTTTTGGAATAAACATAACATAATCTACCATATGGAGCAAGAAAACAAAGCTATTTCTGCTACTTGGAGTTTTTATCTAGTAATTATAAGAATTTCAGATCTCTTATTATTATTTTGGGCCAATTGCCTAGGTCCCAAATCAGGTTATCAAAGAAGGTCTCAAATTCAACATTATAATTGCAAATAACGAGTCTAAACAGATCAGGCAGTAATGCTACTGTGGCAGTGATCATAGAATCATAGAATAACCAGGTTGGAAGAGACCCACCGGATCATTGAGTCCAACCATTCCTATCAAACACTAAACCATGACCCTCAGCACCTCATCCACCCGTGCCTTAAACACCTCCAGGGAAGGTGAATCAACCACTTAGCTGGGTAGCCTGTTCCAGTGCCAAATGACCCTTTCTGTGAAAAATTTTTTCCTAATATCTAGCCTAAACCTCCCCTGGTGAAGCTTGAGGCCATTCCCTCTCATCCCGTCCATGTCACCTGGGAGAAGAGGCCATTACCCTCCTCTCTACAACCTCCCATTAGGTAGCTGTAGAGAGCAATGAGGTCTCCCCTCAGCCTCCTCTTCTCCAGGCTAAACAACCCCAGCTCTCTCAGTCACTCCTCATAAGGCCTGTTCTCCAGCCCCTTCACCAGCTTTGTTGCTCTTCTCTGGACTCGCTCCAGAGCCTCAACATCCTTCTTGTGGTGAGGGGCCCAGAACTGAACACAGTACTCGAGGTCTCACCAGTGCTGAGTACAGAGGGAGAATAACCTCCCTGGACCTGCTGGTCATGTCACTTCTGATACAAACCAAGATGCCATTGGCCTTCTTGGCCACCTGGGCACATTGCTGGCTCATGTTTAGTTGGCTATCGACCAACACTCCCAGGTCCTTCTACTCCTGGCAGCTTTCTAGACAGATTTCTAGTCTGTATCACTGCACAGGGTTGTTGTGCCCCAAGTGCAGCACCCGGCATTTGGCCTTGTTAAACCTCATGCCATTGGTCTCAGCCCAGCGGTCCAGCCTGTTCAGATCCCTTTGCAGAGCCTCCCGACCCTCCAGCAGATCCACACTTCCATCCAGCTTAGTGTCGTCTGCAAACTTGATAAGGGAGCTCTCGATGCCTTCATCCAGGTCATTGATAAAAACATTGAACAGGACTGGACCCAGGACTGAGCCCTGGGGAACCCCACTTGTCACTGGCCTCCAGATGGATTTAACACCATTAAGCACCACTCTCTGGGCCCTGATATCCAACCAGTTTTCCTCCCAGGAGAGTGTGCGTCTGTCCAGGCCAGAGGCCAACAGTTTTCGAAGCAGAATGCTGTGAGAAACGGTGTCAAAGGCTTTTCTGTGGTCCAGGAAGATACATCCACAGCCTTTCCCTCATCCAGCAGCTGAGCCACTTGGTCATAGAAGGCGATCAGGTTAGTTTGTCAAGACCTGCCTTTTGTAAACCCGTGTTAACTGGGCCTGATCACCCGGTTCTCTTGCATGTGCTTCATGATAGCACTCAAGATCACCTATTCCATGACTTTCCCTGGCACTGAGGTCAGACTGACAGGCCTGTAGTTCCCTGGATCTTCCCTGTGACCCTTCTTGTAGATGGACACAACATCACCCAGCCTCCCGTCCAGTGGAACTTCTCCAGTCTTCCAGGACTGTTGGAAGATGATGGAAAGGGATTTGGCCAGCACATCCACCAGCTTCTTCAATACCCTTGGGTGAATCCCATCCAGCCCCATAGACTTGTGGGTGTCTAGTCGGGCTAGCAAGGCTCTGACCACCTCCTCTTGGACCATGGGAGCCTCATTTTGCTCCTCTAGCTCCAAGGTTTGTACACAGAGGGAACAAATTTCTTTACAATTAGAGACTGAGGCAAAGAAGGCATTAAGTACCTCAGCCTTTTCTTCATCTCCTGTCACTGTTGTTCTTTCTGCATCCCATAGGGACTGTATGGTCTCCCTAATCCTCCTTTTATTATTTATATATTTATAGAAAGATTTTTTGTTATGTTACTGTTTCCCTGGAGCCCATCTTTGCTTTTCAGTATGCAGAAACGTCCTTCATTCTTGCTAGCCCTGGCATATGGCTGATACACCATGTCTAGATAGAGGTATTCTTAAAGGCTCAGGCTCAGTTCCCAGGCATTCTCACACCATCCTTCGGCTGAACACTCACACTGACTAAAAACCTCCAAATAATAGTATCCAACACACTGCTACTGCTGTCTTTTGGATTTGATGATTTTAACAATCTTTTCCAGATTAGGTGATTCTATGATTCTGTAACTTACCTCTTTACGTTTGGTGTTTGCATTTTTGCTTATTATTTTTATATCCCATTTGCCTTCAATGTATTCTCCCCTTATTTATAATTGTGAATTTGAAATAATTTATAGGCTGCAGTCATGAACCCTTGAATACTTTCATTTCATGTGCATATTGTGAAAATGAGTCTTCCTTCAGTCTTTTTTAGAAGCCTTAAGTTATTTTGGTTGAGTGTCATTCATTCAGTTTGTACATTTCCTTTCTAAACATGCCATATGACTCTGTCTATCCGGCATTATTTATCTGATTTTACAAGACTAAAATTCATGTTCTTCCATAAATTTACTGTTTGTTTTGTCCGTTCCTAAATGAAAGGTTTAAGTAGCAAAACATATTGTACGTTTTTGAGTCACTGATTCCAAAAAAAGCAGATGTAAGTGCTTGACGAATGATAAAAAGTGTAGTAGCATTTCCTCAATGCAGTTGGTCTCCACAATATCCCATTACTACCATTGTGTAGTGTGAAGGGTTTTTCTGACATGGCATTGTGAATGCTATAATAAAACAAAATTGCACAAGCATTTATCTGTTATACAACTCTGTTCCATGTGTGTCTAAGGCAAAAGGATTTTTGTTATTATTAGCAGAGACCAGTACAACAGAAAAATTCAGCAAACAGGATTTCACTCTTTCCTGTTCACATCAGAATTGTATTAAGGGAACAAGAAAAGTATCTGTGGAGCTGTCTTTAATAAAATGCTTTGTTCTATGATGATTTGGTGCCTTATAATGCTTTGCCAAATTCTAAGTGCATATGTACCTTTTTCAGTTTTTGACATCTGATACCCTGAATTGCTGTCTTGAAGCAGAAAAAAAACAAATCAGAAATTATGACCTCAGTAGGCTGCTAGTATTGTGTTGTTGGGGAAGATCTACACCAAAAAGAGGACAAGAAGTAAGAAGGAATAAAAAAGTTTCTGAGGAGAAAGTTAAAAAAGTTCAAGAAGAGAGAAAGAAAGGGAAATTCTTTGTTGTGTTTAGAATGGAACAGGCTGCACAGGGAGATGTTTGATTCACCTTCCCTGGAGGTGTTTAAGGCACAGGTGGACGAGGTGCTAAGGGGCATGATTTAGTGTCTGATAGGAATGGTTGGACTCAATGATCCGGTGGGTCTCTACCAACCTGGTTATTCTATGATTCTATGATTCTAATACCTGTATTCCTTCAAATGTCCTTGGAACTGTGTATTCTGTCAATTCTGTGATTCTGTGATTCTGTGACTCTGTGATTCTGTGATTCTATGAATAAAAGCTACTTCACAGATGCATAGTCTAGGATTCTGTTCCTATTCACAGCTCTTTCCCACATCCTACAATGGCTCTCAAGACCTGCCTGTGCTGAGCTTGTGTGCAGCAGCTTCACCTGGCCATGCTGCAAGCAACTGCCTGGCACCCTGTGCAATTCCACAAAAAACAGAAGAAAAACAGCCACTTAGCTCTCTTGATAAGGCTTGCCAAGGTCACTCCTAGTTGGAAATGGTTTGATATAGAGGTGAAAGGTTAGTAAAACTAGCCAGTTTACACTCTAAAAGCAGAACTGTGACACTAACATAAATTCAGTACCACTTCCATTTGTTTACTTAGTTAATCCACTCACTGTCATGTCTTGGATTGTTCAGTTTACCTGGGAATGGTTTACAGCACAACTACTGAAACTCCAAGAGCCTTTGATAACTGCTAGATAGTACATTCCCCAAACAATGCACCCCCAAGTTCCTCTTCAATGCCATGAGGAGGCTTATAGGAGAAATTTGTTGTATTGTCATTGCAGGCTGTTGCCTGGACTGCCCTGTACTCACCAACCAATATTTTAATAAATTATTCATCATGATAGAGAAAGATTTCCCATTTTGCACAATATTGCCACCATTATGATCAAGGAAATATTCTGTGGTCAAATTCTTTCTGAGCTTCCTGGTGCATTGCTTTCCCTTAACTCTGGACCCCAGGCCGTCTTGAGGAGAGAGTGTAGATCTCATTATTTTCTGACCTTTCAGGGAAGAGGGACATGATGAGATTTTTGCTCATGGGAAGGCTGAGTGTAATTCTCTATATCTCATATAATTCTGGCTATGTGGGTGGAGATAGGATTGTGGAATCATCAGTATTTGGGGGAGGGATTGGTTTTGATTTTTTGTTTGTTTTTCTATAGTATCAAAATCAAATAAAGCAAGGTATAGGTATTATTTCCTTCTCTATGTAAATAATAATAAAAAAATCAGTTCATGATGCTACTCATTGCATGTTTTCAATAATAAGCACCATCTAATGCTTTGTTTGATTCACAGGATGTAATACAGTAGTAACAGCTATGCAAAGTAAATACTCATAGAGCCACTTCACAAGACAGAATTTCTCAAAGTGTAAAAACAACTGTACCACAATTTTAAAAGTACTTCACCAGTTTGATTATGTTGAATTTTAACCTTGTATGATATCCAATATTTATCTTCCATTGTTTCAAGGAAATTATATTTAATTTTAAGATTTAAAAAACAAAACTAGAAACTTGCGTAATTATGCTGTATGTGAGAGTTTCATACTCTCTTCAGTGTCTATGAGATTTAATAGTAAATCAGCCAAATGTAGTCTATAACTGAACAAAATGTGAATTTAAAACCTTGCAAGAGTTTTGCCTTAAAGAAAGAATTGGAAAAGGAGCTTCTTGGCTGATACTAATATAATATTAAAATTTTTGTCAGCTTAGTGGAGATTTTTCAAATACCATAAATTCAAAATGCAAGACATCTGAGCTGAAATCGTACGACTACTGAGTTTTTAAAAATGCATGATGCATATTTATGTTCGCTTAATTAATTAATAAAAGTCACATTTTCACATTTTTGTTTAAAATTAGGAGAACTAGATGTGCACTTTACTAAAACAAAAACCCCAAACAAACAGATAAAGTAAATGTCATGTGTTATCATTGTACTTTAAGAACTGGAGCTTGAAATCCCCATAATTTAGTTAAAAATTAGCTTGCTATATAATTATAGTAGGGGAGAACTCTGTATGGAATCCTTAGTGCTGTACTTTATTTTATTCTACAGATATTTGTCTCCTGTCCTGCAAAATGCATCTGTCTGTGTTATTAGCCTCCCCATACCGGGGATGCTTTGTACCATCATGATGAACTTAATGGATCCTGAAACAGATAGAGTCTTTGAAAGCAATGCATTAGAGCAAAGATGTGCAAAAAGACAAAAATGCCTAATGGACCTGGTCTGAGATATACAGAACTGTGTCCTAGTTCTGGCAATGTCAGTCATACAAGCATATGACAAGTACAAAGTGATACTTCCCCCAGTGTGTACACAGAAATTCTGATACTGCTCTACATTTAAATTTACTATGAACAAGTGTACAAGTTTTTGTGGTTATTCATAGAAATGTGTTCAATCAGTGCATAAAGTTAGGCAGGAAAATGTTAGGTGATGTTTGCCTACATCTATACTTTTGTGAGGATTACAGTAATTTACGTATTGAGGTGTAATTAATCTTATATTGTAGACAATGTCTGTGAACTGTTGACTTTAGGCAGTTGATCTATTGCTGAAAGCATTGCCACACTGATTGCTTCTTCTGAAACATAATCTGTGCTTTTCATTAATGTCACTCATTCTTCTGGATTTGCACAGATGTGTATAAACTTTTTTATACTTACCACACATCTGCTGTTTTGCTGGAATCATAGAATCATAGTAATGATTTGAGTTGGAAGGGACCTTAAAGATTATCTAATTCCAATTCCCCTGCCATGGGCAGGACACCTGCCACTAGATCAGGCAGCCCAAGAGCCCTTCCAACCTGGCCTTGAACACTTCCAGGGATGAGGCATCCACAACTTCCTTGGGCAACCTGTACCAGTGCCTCACCACCCTGATTGTGAAGAAATTCCAATTCCAATGGACGTGCATTTGTTTTTTATATTTTCCCCAGGGTCATACTTTGGGTTTGTGTTTGCAGCTGACCAGTGTTTTCCCCCTTCATTTTAAGGTTGATTACTTCATACCTTGCTTCTCTCAAAATGCAGATGCTAGCTTGAATTGCTTCTCTAAAACTGCAGATGTTAAATTGAATTATGCCATTTATATATTATTTTAATGCTCCGTGTTCAGATTTATTAGCTTTTATAGACTTTTAATGAACTGATCTTAAACAATACTGTGAATTATTTCATCCATGAAAGTAATTCAAGGACTCAAACCATCATCTTTGTCCAGTTCTGGACTGTATGCCAAAATCTGCAGAACCAGGTGATAATTATTCTAAATTTATAGCTGGAGAATGACTTTGGTTCTGTGTCCTGCATCCCAAGGCTTTGACGTTGTACTGTTTGGCTGTGGTGGAATTAGTTTTCTTCACAGAAGCCCATATGATGCTGTGTTTTAGATTTGTAACCAAACCAAAGTTTTGGCTACTGTTGAGCAGTGCTTGCACGACAGGAAGGTTTTCTCTGTTTCCCATTCTGCTCTTACAAAACGTAAGTTGAGCATGGGAAAAAGCTTGGGAAGGGACACAGCCAGGAAAACTGACCCAAATTAACCAAAGAGTTATTCCATATATCATGCTCAGCAATAAACATGCGGGAGAGTTTTACCAAGGCAGTCATTGCTCTGAGACTGCCTAGGCATCAGTTTGGTTTTCTTTGGCATCATTTGTTTGATTTTTTTGTAATCTTTTTTTTATCCATTCAGTTATTAAACTGTGTTTATCATGATGCATAAGTTTTCTCACTTTTGCCCTTCACTTCTCTGAGGGGGTATGTGAGTGAGCTCCCTACAGGAGTGTCACAAAATCACAAAATCACTAGGTTGGAAAAGACCAACTGGATTATCAAGTCCCTCAGCACCTCAGCCAACCATCTTTTAAACACCTCCAGGGAAGGTGAATCAACCACATCCCTGGGCAGCCTGTTCCAGTGCCCTATGGACCTTTCCGTGAATTAGTTTTTTTCTGATGTCCAGCCTAAATCTCCCCTGGTGGAGCTTGAGGCCATTCCCTCTCATCCTGTCCCCTGTCACTTGGGAGAAGAGGCCAGCACCCTCCTTTCCACAACCTCCTTTCACATCATTGTAGAGAGCAATAAGTTCACCTCTCAGCCTTCTTTTCTCCAGTTTAAAAAATCCCAGCTTCCTCAGGCGCTCCTCTTAAGACTTGCTTTCCAGCCCCTTCACCAGCTTCATTGCTTTTCTCTGGACTTGCTCCAGAGCCTCAACATCCTTCATGTGGTGAGGGGCCCAGAAATGAACACAGTATTCAAGGAGCGGTCTCACCAGTGCCGAGTACAGAGGGAGAATAACCTCCCTGGACCTGCTGGTCACGCCGTTTCTGATACAAGCCAAGATGACAGTGGCCTTCTTGGCCACCTGGGCACACTGCTGGCTCATATTTAGTCGGCTGTCAACCAGCATCCCCAGGTCCCTCTCCTCCAGGCAGCTTTCTAGACAGACTTCTCCTAGTCTATAGCACTGAAGAGAGTTGTGCCCCAAATGAAGACATTTATTGTGATTACAATCATGAAAAGACATTGTTATTTAGTCTGGAGTAGTTTAGCCTGGGTTGTTTAGTCTGGAGAAGAGGAGGCTAAGGGGAGACCTCATTGCTCTCTGTAAGTACCTGAAAGGAGGTGGCCAAGAAGGCCAATGGCATCCTGGCTTGTATCAGAAACAGCGTGACCAGCAGGTCCAGGGAGGTTATTCTCCCTCTGTACTCAGCACTGGTGAGACCGCACCTCGAATACTGTGTTCATTTCTGGGCCCCTCACCACAAGAAGGATGTTGAGGCTCTGGAGCGAGTCCAGAGAAGAGCAACAAAGCTGGTGAAGGGGCTGGAGAACAAATCTTACGAGGAGTGACTGAGAGAGCTGGGGTTGTTTAGCCTGGAGAAGAGGAGGCTGAAGGGAGACCTCATTGCTCTCTACAACTACCTGAGGGGAGGTTGTGGAGAGAAGGGAGCTGGCCTCTTCTGCCAAGTGACGGGGGACAGGACGAGAGGGAATGGCCTCAAGCTTTACCAGGGGAGATTTAGGCTGGACATTAGGAAAAAATTTTTCACGGAAAGGGTCATTGGGCACTAGAACAGGCTGCCCAGGGAGGTGGTTGATTCACCTTCCCTGGAGGTGTTTAATGCACGGGTGGACGAGGTGCTGAATTCATGGTTTAGTGTTTGATAGGAATGGTTGGACTCGATGATCCAGTGGGTCTCTTCCAACCTGGTTATTCTATGAATCTATGATTCTGCTGCTTACTTCAGCCTTCCTGCTACATCCTTAGGATGATCTAACGCACTCCCGCGGACTTCACCCACATATCCGTACAACATCCGTACTCCTTCAGGGCCCACACAATCGTATCCAACGTCTTCTTAGACATGGCTATACTCACTCTCCCGATTCCAGTCTGGGCCATCCGAGTATCACATTGGGGTCACCACTTGTTGCATCTCAACACACACCCCCCTGTACCAGACTCTCACACCACTCTGGCAAGGACCATTGAGACACAGACTCTAATATAGAGGAAGCTCAAAATGGTGGTTTTATTGATTACGCAGTCTGCCTTTATAGCCCTGTCCCGTAAGAGGCCCTCCTTCTGTCACATCCCGTGTTTCTTCTGCCTCGGCATAATTAACTTATTGACTTGCTCTGCCCATGTTTCAGTAATAACTTTGAATTTTTCTACAAACTACCTTCTCAAAATAACTGTGACTTTTTTTTAAATTTTATTTTAATGAGACTGTTGAAATTAGGTACTACTCAAAGTGAATAAGGACATAGTTTGGACCTAGGCAGATACCATGGGACAGATTTTGACCATCTCAAGGATTCATGTGTAAGACTGCTAACACCTAAAAGATAGGTAGTTTGTTTCAGTACAGTGACTCAGATCATGAGAAGGACCCATGGACTTCTGAGATTGAATCAACATAGAAGGAAACACCTCTGTGGAGCAATTCAGGAGGTTCTAACTGAAGCATATATTTATCCTTGACTCTATGCCTCCACAGGGATACTCAACATAGATTATTAGGAAATGTGTGCTCTCAGCTATACACTGATTGAGAAGTAAACTGATGAGAGACCTTTAGCTTCAGGCTATCCTTTACCTTCTCACCCATCTGGGATTCGGGACTGAATCTTTACTGAAGTGCAGTCTCTGTTAGCTCATGAGATACAATGGATAATCACTGGATGTGATTGCATGATGACTAGTACATTTGCTTGAGAAAGAGAAATTTGTGAACTTCAGTTCAAGAAACTTTAGAATTTCAGAAGCTTTAGATTTTAATGCAAGGGATCTGCTATTGGTGAGGTCACAGAGAGGAAAAGGAATCCAGTTGTATCCAGGCTTCAGTTCTCCTGTATACCACTCTCTATACCTTAGTAGAATAGCCAAGGGATAAAGAAGCCTCTTGCACATGCCTCTTGCTGAAGTTTGCTGTTGTCTACATAAGAATACACAGTTTATGTGGCCCAGGAAAGCAAGAAAGAAAGGAAATGATTCTTTAAACTACTGATTAGTAGGACCCCAGGTTCTTCACTTCAGCCTCATTTTGTCAAATTTATCTTAAACAGAATGTGCTTAATCAATTCTCAGACTTCAGGATGAGCACTCACAGGGGAGGTTCTTCCCTCACATATCTAGAATGAAGCCTTCTCTTACATTTTGTTTCTTTCTCCCTCTGTCTTTGGTCTAAAAATTCTTGCATGCTTGGATTTTTGTCATCCTACAGCAGGTTTTTGGATGGTTTTAGAGAGCATTTTGTTTATGGGTTGTTCCTTTGTTGTTTTTTTTTTTTGTTTGTTTGTTTTTTCTGTTTTCTTCTTCATTTTAGGGAAAAAATCTAGCTTTTTGACATCTTCAGGGAGAAATGCTTTCCTTTTAGATTTGCCAATAAGATTTTTATTAAGATGAGATAATGAAATTCATCTGGGAAAAAAACAACAAACATTGACTTTTTTTTTTGCTACGAGTCTGTAACAGCTTTAGAATATGCATAAGATTTATTACAGCTTTAGAATACACAAATCAACCAAGGCACCAGTGGCCAGTTCTCCAGAACAGGTTTTTTTCACTCTTTTCAGTTGTGTGGAATTTTTCTGACAATAAAGTCTTAACTACTCTGGAAAGAATGTCTAACACATAGTATTGTGAAATGCAAATTCTATACAGCTATTCTCAGAGAAAAGCATGTCATTTCATAAATATTAAAAACTACATGGCAGTACCCAATTAAATCCAAACTGAATATGCACATAGGCATATCCTTGAAAAAGAAGTAAAAATGCAGTATTAAAAGAAAATGATGTTATATTAATACATCTTCACTTTACTGCAATATACAGTATGCCTGAAAATCAATCTGTTTGGCATTTTTATTACCATTTTGGAAATGGAAATAGAGTAAATGAATGATTTTCTGCCTTTACTTTCTGTGTAATATTTCCATTTTCCATTTGGCTGTAGTCTACCCTTATTTTTTATAATTTTTTTTAATCACACAAACACTTTCTTGTATCTTTGAGACTGTAATTACTAGGTATGGCAAGTTTCTATTTTATGTCCTGGAAAACTTACTACTGTGTCACAAAAATACCAAGAGTTGAGCTGCTGTAAATAAAACTTGGCTTAAAATGTTAGTGAATACATTGTAATGAAACACCTTATGGCAGTTCAGGAATGTTGAGTTACAGAATGTACCTACCTGGTAGAAGACATATATAATTGTTATATTGCACATCCTTTTCCTTACAACTATTTGGACTGAAGATTAAGAGATCTGAAGGGAAAAAAGGAAAGAACATATATAATATGATTGAGTTGAAGCTTTTTTATGTGTTCAAGGATAGAGTAGCATCTATATTTAGTTATTTTGATCTGTTTTGGGAGGGATGACATTTAAAGGGTTTTTTGTGAACATGAAATCATAATCCGCCCCTTTGTGCATCATGTCTGAAGCAGACAGAAAGCTTAATTAAGTGCAGTGAAATTGTTCCAAATCCACCTGGATAAACTAAATTAATATTTTCTTTCTAGAAATATTAAAAGAAATAAGGTAATAATATTAATATTCTAATGTAGATGAAAATTATAAGCTGATGGAATCTGTTCAGAAAATGTATATTTGGATTAAAGTACAAGTTTTCAAAAAACAGTTCAGAGTACATTAGTCATTCCTGAGTCATAGCATGTATTCACTGCCTTCTAACAGAAAATTTTCCCCTTTTATATGCTCCGAAAAGTAGTAATTTAGGAAAGAGTGGACAAGAGAGTAATAGGAGGCATAAAAAGCCTTAACAGAGAATTGTTGTTGCATAGTTCAGTGCTGCATTCTAACTCAGCTATGCTTTCCTTGCATAATAAAATATTATACAATATACTCTTACTACTACTACTACCAATAATAATAGCTGCTAGTAGTAATAGTAGTAGTTATAAAATCAGAAATGGGCATAGTATCACAGAATGAGGTTTAACAAGGCCAAATGCTGGGTGCTGCACTTGGGGCACAACAACCTTAAGCAGAGGTACAAACTAGGAGAAGCCTGGCTGGAAAGCTGCCAGGAGGAGAAGGACCTGGGGGTGTTGGTTGACAGCGACTGAACATGAGCCAGCAGTGTGCCCAGGTGGCCAAAAAGGCCAATGGCATCTTGGCCTGTATCAGAAACGGCATGACCAGCAGGTCCAGGAAGGTTATTCTCCCCCTGTACTTGGCACTGGTGAGACCGCACCTCGAGTACTGTGTTCAGTTCTGGGCCCCTCACCACAAGAAGGATGTTGTGGCTCTGGAGCGAGTCCAGAGAAGAGCAACAAAGCTGGTGAAGGGGCTGGAGAACAAATCTTATGAGGAGCGACTGGGAGAGCTGGGGCTGTTTAGCCTGGAGAAGGGGAGGCTGAGGGGAGACCTTATTACTCTCTACAACTACCTGAAGGGAGATTTTGGAGAGGAGGATGCTGGCCTCTTCTCCCAAGTGACAGGGGACAGGACGAGGGGGAATAGCCTCAAGCTCCGCCAGGGGAGGTTTAGGCTTGAGATTAGGAAAAAATTCTTCACGGAGAGGGTGGTTAGGCATTGGAACGGTCTGCCAAGGGAGGTGGTTGAGTCACCGTCCCTGGAGGTGTTTAAGGTGAGGGTGGATGAGGTACTTAGGGGCATGATTTAGGGATTGGTGGGAATGGTTGGACTCGACCATCCAGTGCGTCTCTTCCAACCTGGTTATTCTGTGATTCTGTGTGAGTCTGTGAATCATTCATGTTGGAAGGGAACGCTGCAGGTTATCTAGTCCAAAACCCCTTCTTGAATTAATTCCAGTCAGGGCAGTTGCTCATCACCTTGACCCATTAAATTTGGAGTGTCTCCTAGGATACAGGCTCCACAGCCTCTTAGGGCAACCTGTTCCTGTGTCTGATGATCTTAGTGGATTTTTTTTTCCTTATATCTAAACAGAATTTCATAGAAACATAGAATCATAGAACAACCAGGTTGGAAGAGACCCACCGGATCATTGAGTCCAACCATTAATTTCTCACATTCCAGCTTGTATCCAGGGCTTCTTTATCCTGTCATCTAATAATGGCTCCATATTCTTTTTACTCTTCCATCAGGTTTTTTTGTAGTGGAGAGTAGGATCTATCTTTAATCTTCTTTCAAGCTCTCCTCACATGCCTCGTGCTCCTGCTCTTTGCCGTCTTCATGGCTCAGACCTGCTCCAGTATTTCAACTTAGTGAGGAGCAGCCTACACTTGGACCTATCACTCCTGTTCTGTCCCATCAGACTTAAGCAGATGGGAAGCATCACCACAGTTAAGCAGATGGGAAGCATCACCTCCCTTGACCCACTGGCAACACTCTCCTCAATGCAGCCCATGATGCTATTGGCCTTCTCCAATGCAAGGACACATTTCTGTTTAATGATCAACTGTGTGTCTGCAGGGATCTCCAGCCCCTCCTCAAGTTACACCTGATTGGCTGTCAGTATGTATTTTGTGCATAGTGTTATTCCTTCCAGGTTCAGAACTTGGCATTTCCCTTTGTTGAATGTTATGAGAGTCAGGTGTTAGTTTAAGAGTTTTGGTTTAGTAAAGAACATAGCACTAGAATTATACAACATATTGTTATTAGTGTCTGCTCTGCCATAATTTTTGTCAATGGTAACCATTTTCTACTTACAGCCATAGCTGGGCATGCGGTATTTAAATATGCAGGGTTTTTTCCTAGTCATTTCTACCCAATTCTATTCAAAATATATGTTCTCTAAGGTTTTCTTTTATCCCTGTATGCAATGAAATCTCAGAAAAACCCATAAAAAGCTAAGAGGAATTTCTAATATATATGTAGAGAGACAGCAAGAGAAGGATAACTCACACCTTAAATGATTTCTATAATTTCAGCAGTTGTCACAGTTTAGCCCCTGATCAACTCAGCCTGATCAGACACTAATTACAAGAAGCTCATTCCAATCCACCCCTCCTTCTCACCTCTCAAGGAAAGGGGAGAGGGAAATGAAACAGGGACTTGTTGGCTGGAAACTAAAAGTAAACCAGCTTTAAAGAAGTAGTAGTAGTAGTAATAATAATAGGAAAAAATAAAATAGATACAAATATACAAAATCACACCCTCCCCCTCTCCCCCAGTGACTATATATCGGCACTGATGCTGCAGAGCAGGCACAACGAAGGGTCCCAGTCTGTACTCAGGGGCAGAGAAGAGCTGAATTCAGGAAGTGGATTCAGGAACTCACAGATCTGGCCTCCGGGGCAAAAGGACAGACAAGGTCCATATGAGACATCAGCTTGTCATTTGTGATCACTCAGCTTTATACTGAGTATGATGTATATGGAATGGAATACTCTGTTGATCAGTTTTGAGTCACCCGTCTGCTTCTGCCTGTCAATGTGACCCTTTATTTACCCCTTTGACTTATGGCATTCTACTAACTTGAGGATAACGTTGTCTCCATAGGGACAGATGTAAGCAATGGCCTTTCTGCATACCAATGCTCCACTACTTTGGTGATAATCGTAAATTTTAAGCATTATCACTTCTAGAGAAAGGCACTGTCTGAAAAGCATGCAGTTAACTTTCAGAAAATGAAGTTACTTAAAAGAAGCTTAGCTGAAAATTTAGAAAATTGATTCCACTTTATCTCAAACCAGGACAGTGATGTAAACAAAATAACAACAAAAATATACTTATCAAAGAAATCAGATTAATTAAAACAAGACTATAAAAAACATTCAGGCAGTTAAAATCTTTTTTAATCTCATACATATTTTAAAAAAATTTATTATTGTTACAATTATTTTTAATTTGTCTTTTTTCCCCCTTTATAATTTTTATTTTTTTAAAGAACTATAATGTAGTTGAAGTTAGGAGGGATGTATGGATGTTATTTTTTCCAACATCCCTGACTAGGCATAGCCACCTAGAGCCAATTGCTCAGAAACAAATGCTCAAAATCAGCTTTTTAATACCTGAAACGGGGGAGATTCCGAAACCACTCTGGGCCACTTGTGCCTGCGGTCTATCACTGTCACAGGGAAAAGGTGTTTCCTGTTACAGAGATGGTACCCTCTGTATTTCAGTTTTGGCCCACTGCCTCTTTCCCTGTCACTGGGAACTGAGAAGAACCTGCCTCTGTTCTTTTTGTATGCTCCTGTCAGATTATTTCTGCACACTAACGAGATGCCACTGAACCTTCTCTTTTCCAGGCTGATCAGTCTCAGTTTTCTCAGCTTTTTCTCTTAGGTGAGGTGTTTCAGTCCCTTCATCATCTTTGCGACCCTTCACTGGACTTTCTCCAGTATGTCCATGTCTGTCTTGAACCAGGGAGCCTAGACCTGGACAGAGGAGTCTAGATATGGCCTCACCAGTGGTAGGAAGTACCATCTCCTCCGACCTGCTGGTCACACTTGTAGTGCAAACCAGGGTATCGTTAGTTGCCTTTGAGAGTGTGGAGGGCTGAACTTGATTTGATATCAGGTGCCCACCTAGCTGCCCTATCCCGGCCCCCTCCATCAACAGTATTGGGTAAGTAAATGTGGTGAAAATCTCATGGGTAACATAGGACAGAGAGATGACTCAGTAACTACCATCAGGGGCAAACTAGACTCAAACTAGGGATATTTGATTTATTGCCAATTAGTTGTAACAGAGTAGGATAGCAAGAAATGAAACAAAACTAAAAATCTTCCTGTTACACCTTTTCTAGCCAGTCTTCTTTGTTCTACTAAATTTTACATCCTCCTCCCAAACAGTATAGAGGGATGGGGAATTGGGGACATTTCCTAACACTTCATGTCTGCTGCTCCTTTGGTCTCAAGTTCTTTCCCTGCTCCTGTGTGAGGTCCCTCCCATGAGATGCAGTCTTTCACAAATATCTCAAACTGGGTCTTTCCAGCAGGCTGCAGTTCTTCAAGTACTTCTCCATCATGAGTGTTTTCGTAGAATCATAGAATAACCAGGTTGGAAGAGACCCATCAGATCATCGAGTCCAATCATTCCTATCAAACACTAAACCATGCCCCTCAGCACCTCATCCACTCCTGCCTTAAACACCTCCAGGGAAGGTGAATCAACCACTTCCCTGGGCAGCCTGTTCCAGTGCCCTAAGAAACTTTCTGTGAATATTTTTTTTCCAATGTCCAGCCTAAATCTCCCCTGGTGGAGATTGAGGGCCTTCCCTCTTGTCCTGTCCCCTGTCACCTGGGAGAAAAGGCCATTACCCTCCTCTCCACAACCTCCCCTCAGGTAGTTGTAGAGAGCAATGAGGTCTCCCCTCAGCCTTCTCTTCTCCAGGCTAAACAATCCCAGCTCTCTCAGTCGCTCCTCATAAGGCCTGTTCTCCAGCCCCTTCACCAGCTTCATTGCTTTTCTCTGGACTCGCTCCAGAGCCTCAACATCCTTCTTGTGGTGAGGGGCCCAGAACTGAACACAGGATTCAAGGTGCGGTCTCACCAGTGCCGAGTCCAGAGGGAGAATAACCTCCCTGGACCTGCTGGTCACGCCGTTTCTGATACAGGCCAAGATGCCATTGGCCTTCTTGGCCACCTGGGCACACTGATGGCTCATGTTCAGTCAGCTGTCAACCAACACTCTCAGGTCCTTCTCCTCCAGGTAACTTTCTAGCCAGGCTTCTCCTAGTCTGTATCACTGCACAGGGTTGTTGTGCCCCAAGTGCAGCACCCGGCATTTGGCCTTGTTAAACCTCATGCCATTGGACTCTGCCCAGTGGTCCAGCCTGTTCAGATCCCTTTGCAGAGCCTCCCGACCCTCCAGCAGATCCACACTTCCACCCAGCTTAATGTCGTCTGCAAACTTGATAAGGGAGCACTCGATGCCTTCATCCAGGTCATTGATAAAGACATTGAACAGGGCTGGACCCAGCACTGAGCCCTGGGGAACCCCACTTGTCACTGGCCTCCAGCTGGATTTAACACCATTTCCCACCACTCTCTGGGCCCAGCCATCCAACCAGTTTTCCACCCAGGAGAGTGTGCGCCTGTCCAGGCCAGAGGCTGACAGTTTCTGAAGAAGAATGCTATGAGAAACTGTGTCAAAGGCTTTACTGAGGTCCAGAAAGATAAATCCACAGCCTCTCCCTTGTCCAGCAGCCGAGTCACTTTGTCATAGAAGGCGATCAGGTTAGTTTGGCAAGACCTGCCTTTTGTAAACCCGTGTTGACTGGGCCTGATCACCTAGTTCTCTTGCATGTGCTTCATGATAGCACTCAAGATCACCTGTTCCATGACTTTCCCTGGCACTGAGGTCAGACTGACAGGCCTGTAGTTCCCTGGATCCTCCCTGCAACCCTTCTTGTAGATGGACACAACATCACCCAGCCTCCCGTCCAGTGGAACTTCCCCAGTCTTCCAGGACTGTTGGAAGATGATGGAAAGGGGTTTGGCCAGCACATCCACAGCTTCTTCAATACCCTTGGGTGAATCCCATCCAGCCCCATAGACTTGTGTCCAGTCGGGCTAGCAGGGCTCTAATCACCTCCTCTTGGACCATGGGAGCCTCATTTTACTCCTCTAGCTCCAGGGTTTGTACATAGAGGAAACAACTTTCTTTACAATTAGAGACTGAAGCAAAGAAGGCATTAAGTACCTCAGCCATGGCATTCTGTCATTCTGGAATAGACTGCTCTGGCATGTGTTGTCTATGGGCCACAGGTCCTGCTTGGAGCATGCTCTGGTGTTTACTTTCCACAGGCTACAGCTTCCTTGAGATTATATCCACCTGCTGCAGCATGGTCTCCTCTATGGGCCACAGCACGAGTATCTGCTCAACCACAGCATTCCATGGGTTGCAGAAGGACAATTTGCATCACCATGGTACTTACAGGCTATGGGGGAATCTCTGCTTTGGCACCTGTAGCACTCCCTCCCCACACTTCTTCACTGACATTCACTGAACATGTCTATATAATTGTTTCTCTCACATTTTATCAAGCCTCTTTCACAGCTGCTGCACAGCACCTTTATTACGAAAGACAGAAATTCTCAGGTGAAATTTCCATGTATTTCAATATACATACACAACTAAAAACTCTGACCAGTGATTAAATGTAAACTTGGGTTTATTTTAAGTGGCTGTATTTTACCTGTCAGTATGATAAGGAAATGTTCACTTTTTTTCCTGTTCTATTATCTTGCACTTCATTTCACCTCATAAGAAAAAGATTAGCAGAAACCTTCCTCTAATTTTCTGTGTTTAATCTTTATTTTTTGACCATGTTTTTCCAAATATTCAATATGGTATGTATTTGTACGTCAGAAAATTTGAATTATACTCAATTTGATAAACTAGGTAATCTCAAAGAAATAATACTTGGTCATCTTTATTTATGTCTTCATGATTTTAACACTTGCCTCCAGAATTGTGCAGTTTGAAAGACAATATTTTAATGCTGAGATAGCAAATATACTTTCTGATCTCTCTCTCAAGAATAGCTTAGTCCTTCTATAAATGATAAAATCTAAATTATACTGAAATCCTGTATCTTATGAAGACTCACTGCAAGCTTCAGTCATGTATTTGAAGAAGGAAGCCTGTTACCTCTCAGGCAAAATGGGAGAGAAAAACCTGTATTTCCTAATGGTCAAGAAAAAGCTGCAGGTAGTCAAGTCCAACTACATAAAAGAGGGATTACATGTTGGATAGCAAATATAGCTATATTCCATGCCTGAATAAGGGCCTTACTTAGCTGCATATGAGCTATGAAAATGTTCTTTTAAATATTTTCTTTTGTAATTCTCACTTATGTTCTATGAGATGTCTTAGATTTATTTAATAGAATGTACAGGCATATCTATTTGTATAAGGAAAAATATTAATTTATACTCAGAAAAACCAGATGTTCATTGTGTGATTGGCATTAACAAAGGGATTTAGACATGTGGTAGACACATAATAAATGCTGCTAAAATGGCTGAAACACCATTCAGCATGTTTCTTCCTGTAATTAAGAGACAACCAGTCCAATGCTTACTGCTGATAAATAATGTAGGGTTTGCTAAAGCAATTTCAGATTCATGAGTTACTTCACACATAACACACAGTAATGTCACATAAAGAGTATAATGAATGGTAGACAATGTCCTGAAAAATAATAATGTGTTTTTTATTAAGAGTGGGTTTATGCTTCCTCACAGAAGTCAAGGATTGTCTACTGGTTTAGCTTTGCTAATACCACTTCTCCCCTCTCTGGCTCCATTATTGAGAAGTGTTTTCCAAACATGTCAAGAACAGTGTGTATTGCTCTACAGGTTTTGCTGTTTTCAGTGTAAAGGAAATTTCTGCTTTAAACGTAAATTCAGTTCAATGTCTACCTATTGTTGGTGACAGATTCTGGGAACATTTTTTTGTGGTAGTATCTAGTTTAACTTGAATCAATTAAGTAATTAGGGCCAGTCTGTACCTGAAAGTAATATAGCTGCAAATTATAACCCCCTTCACTTTCTTCAAAATATCCTCTCCCATTTTTAACTCTTTCTGCATGTTAGGAGCTGAGTAGGGAAGCAACTCAGAGACAAGACCTAAGGGAAATACACCTGCATGGCTAATCTAATAGGTCTGGTAAGAAAACTAACAATAACAAGTATCATCTGGCAGAAAGTGACAGATCTTTTTATTTTCCTCTGTGTCTGCTTGTTCTTTTTGGTTTGGTTTGTTTGCCTTTTTTTGTTATGTTTTTATTTTAAATCTTTAACTTAACTTAGAGATTTGAGCTAGAGAAACAGTCATGATAGGATCACAGCCTTCCCTGTCTCTTGTTTCTCTGCAGCAGAGCAACATGATAGCTATTGCCAGCATAGTCAGATAAGACTGCACATGACTTACATTTGTGTCTCGTAGCAGACAGACACACAGGATCAGGTGGCATTATTTTTACTTTTCCCCCGTTTGTCTCAGGACATCATGTTGTGGTAGATCATCCAGCCTGGCAACACTGACACTATCATATGCCCCAGGAGAAGCAGCAGTGAGATGACCTTTCCCTCAGCTCCTCACAGAGTCAAGGCAGCTCTGCAGGAAGGAGAAGAATTTACACAGACAACACTAGGAATGAAAGCTACCGGCTGTTCCTAGGTATGAGAGGAGTAAAATACCTGTCCAGTCTGCCTGCTTACAAACAGCAACCTTTCTCCCTTCTAACAACTATTCCAAGTAAAGGAGGACTTGTCCCTTCCCTTATTTGTGTTTGGTGCTATCCTCTGATACTTGTGGATGCCTCTACGGGCTTGACTGAACTGTCTCCACCCCATTTCCT
Organism: Clamator glandarius; assembly: GCA_033459285.1. Classification (NCBI taxonomy): domain Eukaryota; kingdom Metazoa; phylum Chordata; class Aves; order Cuculiformes; family Cuculidae; genus Clamator; species Clamator glandarius. The sequence goes on from JAUNZM010000195.1 coordinate 769,273, forward strand.
GCTGAGAAAAAGCTCCTACATATTCCACTCACGTTTCTGCTCCTCTCTGGCTCTCTATTCTTCCACCTAAGGCTTCTTTGCTTTGTTTTTATCTTACATCAAGATATGATTCGTTTTCCTATGACACCGATCTTATGCTACTGGAGTTTAAGCCTCCCAGTTTTCTTTTATGACTAACAGACTGTGTCATTATTTTTTTACTGCAGTTAATATTACACAAGATAGGTGTCTGTTAGCTTTTCATATGGAAAGTTATGTAATCTCTCCATTCCTATGCACTGTAAAAGAATATGTTTGATTCTACATGATTTTTTTTTATTATTAACCGAGTTTAATTTATTCATGATTGAAAGATTATTCATTGCTGGGAATGGCTTTTTATATATGTTAATAAAATCATGGCAAAAACATTTAGCAAATTAATTACTCATTACACATCATATAAATTCAGACACAGAGTAGAGGTTTTTTATTTGTCTCCATTGCACTAAGTGGCCATTACATAAAATACATAGCACCAGTAGTATAACTATTGACAATACTCAAAGTAGTGTGAATGGTTTAACTTAAAACTTTATCAGGACTTAAGTACCCCACAGGTATTAAAAAAAATTTATATCTGCACTCAGTAAAGACTGGTAAAGACTGGCAGGTGGAAAGGTCCTACTGCTAGTTCTGAGGCACTTGATGCTTCTAAGAATTTTCAATGAATGTAAAGAGGGGAGGACAACTATGATACTGTAAAAAAAAAAAAAAGTGTGGCATTGTTTACTTTACAAAAAGAGAGAAAGGGGAGAGTTTTCAAATAAAATACAAAGGGAAAAAAAAATATACAAGATGTACTGACTGACACAAATCCCCAAAGACCCCAGTTTGGCAATTCTGCTATATGGAGTATGGGTTGATGAAGACAAGGGAGAACTAAACACCTGAAAAGAGGGATGTGATAGAAATGTAGACTCAGGACACAGGGATTACATTAGTAGCAAAACCTGCAAGTACTTGCGGACATGCAGAGCATACAGAAAGAATGAAAACTGTCCTGGTTTTTCCAGAGGGAGAATCAGACAAAGATCCAGTAGAAGTGAGTGAAAAAGTTACCAAAATTAAATACGACATTCATCAAAAATTGAAAATAAATTGTTAAGGTGAAATAGTAATGTTAATATTAAAGGAAAAGCAGAAGACAATACAAAGTAAATACATGAAACTTTGATCTTGTAAGGGTGATCTTATTCTTACTGAGTAAGGGTAGGAATTAACTGAATCTGTAATATGAAAAAGAATTGATTATTCCTGTGAAATAGAATTTTATCTTGTAAAATCAAAGAATTCAAAATAATTTGTGCTTTTTGAAAATCAGGAGCTCAAGGCAATGGAGGAGAAGTTTTAATTTCCTCTCATTCCTTAAAGTCTCCAGGAATTTTAACAACCCCACAAATCATGTACTTGTTAAATGTTTTAGGCAGATGATAAAGCTAAGCTGCTGGAGGACATTCTTCAGCAGTTACAGTTGAAACAGGAGAGAGAACACTGGGACTACACACCATAGATATTGTGATTGTTATTCAACAACATGTGGAAGACATGCGAGGAAATCGGGTTTCCTGGGTTTAATTTCAGTGCTCTATGTACCAAAAATCTCTGAAACAGATAACTCTTATCCTAAAATATCAAATCCATGAAACTGCTTAAAGTTAAAGAATGATCCTTCTACGTATTAGGATATGTACCCATTAACATGCAGACACGAATGATCAGCTAGCTGTGTAAGAAGACTCTTCATAAAGACCAGTGTGTGAATCTTGCACAAAACCATAACAGTAAATAAACAGCACATAATTGCATTTACAGTTTAGAAAAAATAACTTTCACTAATGAAAAATTAAAATAACTACATACTGGAGGTTGAGAGCAAGTAAAATTTTTTTCTGCTTAGCTGATTGTGTTCTACAAGTTTATTAGTTTGTTTACTTTGATCATTTTTTAATTTTGATTTATCTACTTACTATTTTTATGTTTAAATACAGGGAAATAAACAAGTCTCTTAATTAAAAAAAAAATATGTTAGAAGCATAATTTACTTCTTTACATGTAAGTTTATCCAATGATACAATGACTAAGCATTCAGTAAAGAAAATAAAATGTACCACAGTAGACCGTAGTGTGTAAAAATACTATCCTTTTGAGTTTACCAATTAATAAGTCCAAAGTCATCATAGAAGCCTTGAGAAATAGCTGAAATTTGCAGTGATATAGAGAAGAACTTTGTTAGAAAAAACAGGATCAGTTGTTAATGAGCAAATTCATTGTCAAGCAAATTACAGCAATACATTTTGATTTTTCCAGAATTTGATTTTAAAATTGTTCATGGCTTGGATCAGGTTAAAAACCAGTAGACTATTTAAAATATGTGAGGAACCTCTTTATAATTCCTATTCTTATTATAGATTTTTTAAATGTTATTTTTACTTCTTTTGGTTTAGGGTTTTATGCAGACAATAAGTTATCCCTCCCTCTGTGTTTCCCTGAGATATTTCTTCACTCTGTACATTTTGAAGTCTGTGGGGCTGGATGTTCCAGGCTCTATTTAGTCATCAGCCCTGAAAGTTTACAGCTGCTATTAGTGCACTTCAGACACAGAACAAAAACATGCTAGATTTTATATGCTCTTAAAAATGATGTTATTCCCCATAATAGTAAAATCTTTGGTAGAAGGCAATTTATATCTCTTTATGCCATCAGTAACAGTTTACAGCTGTAATAATTTTGCTTTCATATAGTGAAGAGCCCTGCTGGGTGAACAGGACGTAATGAAATATGCCAATAAGAAAGAATTACATTTCAGGAAAGAAAAAGTCCTACAACCCTCCCTCCTCCACAACAATCCTCCATCACCCCAAAAAACCCTATCCAAAGCAAAAAAAAAAAACCACACAACCCTGAATTAACTATGTAATTATAGGAAGACTTTATGTGTACATGGAAAAGCTGTTTCGGAGAATAAGAAACGGGCTGTATGGATTCTAAGAGCACCTAATAAAATAAGTGGTTTCTGAGAAGCCTAATATTTCTTACTCAGATTAATTTTGTCCGAAAAAAAGCTTAGCTTCCCACATTAGTATGACTTGAAGACTTACAAACACTGCAGACTTAAGGCTTGAAAAATCAAATGAAGATTTCAAAGCTATATTTTCTTAACCCTGATTACAACCTCTGATCTGATTGCTTTGAAGTGGAAAGTAATGTTATACAAAGAACTGAGTTTATAAAATGTTTTAGAAACCCAAGAAATCCTTCCCAAAGCACCAGACATCTGTAACAACAAGGTTTGTTAACAACATAAAAAGACACCTAATATTAATTATAAAAATACATTCACTTCTATGAGACATATACAAGGACCATACTGCCAATATGCTACTGATTTCCAGCAGAGAAGTAACAAGGGAAATGTAATAAATCTAATTTATATACACTTCAGAAAAGTATCTGATGTGGTTCTTCACAGGAAATTATTAGTTTAATTGGGGGTTAACAAACCAATTCTAAAATAAGGAATTAGTTAGGGGTAGTCAGGTTGTGGTGAAAGAATAATTTTCTGGCCAGCAGGAAGTGACCAGGAAAATTCCTTTAGTTTTGGCCTTGAACTTTATAACTTTAAATATTTTTATTAGTGGCTACACACAGAATAATAATCAGACTAATGACATGTTGACAACATAAAGCCAGGATACCCATACTGGTGGGAAGAAGGATGAGAAAACCACATAGAAAGAACTAGATGTTCTTGAAGACCAAAGTAATATAGATGGGATGAAATTCAATTCAGTCATGTAGAAGATTATGCACACATGGACTAAGAAAAAACACTGCTGCTAAAAGCTCAGAGCTCATAAACTGCACATAGCAGAGAATGAAAACATGAACAATCCTTGGCCACAGCATAACTATAAATCTAAATGAAAAGCAATCATAATTGCATACAGATATGTGTGTATATATGTATGTATTTTGCTTATAGATAATATATATGTGTGTGTACATATGTAAAACAAGGGGTGAATCAGGCAGTATTTTTAAAACATAACAAGAAACTATTGAAGTCATTTTGCAAGTTATTGGTAAAAATTAATATGAACTAGTGTACACATGCAATTTCCAAATAGTTTTTGAAAGTCTTTAAGTTCTCATTAAGTCTTTAACTCTTAAAATATTTGTTGAATTATCAGTATCACCATATAAGCCACTGAGTTCTTGTGTTATTATTCTGATTAGGACTGATTATCATTGTTTTGTGTGTCACCTGCAGACTTCATAATACAGACCGATATAATTTTGTTATGTAGTCATGATCATTTATTAGCAAAAAAAAATCAAATACATAAGGGTACAGAGAAAGGCTGTTAAGTAAGACCATCAGGGATTAAGGAAGCTATCATATGAAAATTAGTAAGCAACACAAAGACTAAAACTAGTAAGTAGGTTTGGGCAATAAAACCCCAGGGTGAGAGAACTATTTAAGCTAAAGAACAACATTGGAACAGATCAAATGGGAATAAATTTGCCATGAGGAATTTAGGCTGATAATTGGAATGTGATTTCAAGCCGCTAGAGGAACAGATTCCTATAACAACGTTCCATAAGGAGCAATGGAACCAAACAAACCACAAAGTACTTTGAAGTTGTAGTTTCAATAATGTATGGTGGAAAACTATACATCACTTCTCAGAGCCATGAGCCACACGCTCATGTTGGGATGGTCTTGCCACGTGTCTTTCGGGAGGGTTTGGCCTGGGCAGTCTGGAAGGCAGAGGAGGACAAGGATGGGGGCAACACTCAATGCTGTACCACCTTCCCCCCACCACAGACAGCTCTGGGTCCCGAGCTCAACCAAGCAAGGGAGAATGGTGCCTTCTCCTGCACTGCCCTTCTGCTGAACCTGATGCCACAGACAAGCTGGCACCACAAAACACACAAATGGACAGTCTTCAGACATACTATTTAAGGCAAAGAAAGAAGCAGAGTCTGGCTTTACACTATATGGGGAGGAAGTTGACAGAGCAAGACATGGAACCTGACCCAAGGCACTCTTCATTTTAGGCTGTCTGCAGTTCAGATCTCAAGGTTTAAGTACTTACACATCTTTACTAAAAGTCTGACTACTAGGATCCAAGTGCATTTCCAAAATTATTGCTTAGTAGGACAAGACTTCAATGAGTATTTTTGGACTGAGGCTGTAATCAATGAAAGTAGGTTTTACAAATGAATCTATCTGTATTCTTGTTCTGATGTTATCCTGAGTTGATGTTGCTGGAAGTCAGCAGTTTCCCTCTGACTTTCCTTCACTTTTAGACAACATTAAACTCACTAGCATCTTTTACTCATCTGACACTTCAACAGTTGTCAAATAGTCATTTAAGCAGGAGAAAAGCAACCACCATCTTTAAATTAAGTATTAGCCAGGAATTAGAAAGATAATACCTGTCCATGCTTGTGTAAGTACTGTGAAAATTAACATATACTAATTGGTAAGAAATGTCAGTTACTGCTACAGAAGTGGTAGTTTCACTAAATGGAGCATGGCTGGAAATACTGGTTAAAGGAACAGTTGACCTGGTTAGACGTTTTTGTTCTTGCAACACATTGCATCTACACAGCTGTGCCCATAGAATGAAACTCTCTCTTTAGTCATCTGTTTGCTAAGACAACAATCAGTTGCCAGTAATTGATCAATATATGGAAAAGACATCAGTTTTTGAGAGGACATTAATGGGCTTTATGCCATTTATCAGATACTACAAATGAGTAGCACCTCATAGGGTCATTGCCACGTGTCTTTTATTTCTTTGTATGAAGAAAATATTACAAATACAGCCTTGGGTACTGACCCAGGCCATACATACAGTGCGAACATTGTTCCAAGAAGCCTGTTACAGCTCAGACATCTTGTCTCCTTGGAAATATATTGCATAGTTAATGTTATAGTAAAAGCATGTTTGAAGTTGCAATGGTAAGAGTTAAAAAAACTTTAAAGTATAGATTTGATTTAGGCTCACTATTTCTGCAGTATGAATTTGTGTTTAAAAACAGGTTCACATACATCTTCGGTATCTTGGCTTTTCATGCGAGGATCAGGGCACACTGTGCTTTGAAGGTGAAGTCACGATGTTTTACCAGACCTCAAATATCCAGACTAATTCTACATCTTCTTTTGAAAAAAATGCTTAGCTGTGGTAGAGAGAGACATGAAAACCTCTAATTTTCTGCATGCGTAGTTCTCTTCTCCAGGGTAATTTAATAGTTGACCCTTAAAATAATCAAATAATGAAGGAACTCAAGTCGGGTGGTATGAGGTAAAAAAAGCTGCTCACATACTTATAGGCACGTATGTTGGCAAGATTTGCTGAGCACAGGATCCAAAGGAATTTAACTGCTTTGTTCAATGAGGCTGAAAGTCACATATGAAATAAGATTGAAGTTGTATAACAAAAACACATTTCAGGATCATATTTTACCTTTTTTTCTATTTTATTGTATTTCAGCAGCTAATTAAATCTTATATAATTTGCCTGGTGTTCAAATAGCAAACTGAATTACATGTTTGTAAGTGATCAGATTTCTTCTAAAATTAAGTCACAAGCACACATATCTAAAATAAAAAATGTTTGTTGCTGGGTTTTTTAAACAGAAAATTTGTAAATGGATTAAGTTGTACTATTGAATTAAACTATACTATAATTTTCCTTGTGCTTTTAATTTTAAATATTTCATAAAAGGAAAACATTTGCAATATGACCTAATCAATTCAGAAGCTAATTCTTGGAGAAAAAAATGTATATAGCAGCAACAGATGGCAAGAAGAAAAAGAACAGCAATATCCTGTTTTGAATATCATCCAATTTGACAAAGAACCAGCTGCTATAATACTGGTGTCAACATCCAAAATGTACTTTAAAACGAAACTCACTTATATCCATTAAATGACGAATGATTCAAGTAAAGTTCTTTGCCAATAAAAGTTCATAGTATGTTCTTGTTTATACTCATACTACCTACTATTCTATATTATCTGATGAGTGAAAACTCTTGTCATGCTAAAAAGGACAGATAGATGGAAGTTACCTGCTGTTCCAAAGAAAAAGAAGCTGTGTATAATGTATGTAACAGAGACAAACATAACCCAAACTATAAGCAAATTTCATCTAATTACTCTCTTTTTCTATAAGCTAATTAGAAAATGGGCTTCAATTGCTTTTAAGTAATATTAGTATTGTATTTCTTCACACAAAAGGACCTTTTTGTAGTTAGCATCCCAAACATAAATTTAAAATTTTATGTTGACATTTCCAATATATTATATTCTATTTTCTAATACAATTATTTTATTTTTATTAGGATAATTTAATACACAGCACATTGTTTTTGTCTTTACACTGGAGCCTGTTTGTCTGAATAAAACAGTTTGCTTTCTTTCTTTTAGGTTTCATTTTGACATTCTGGGGCTCTGTCAGGATATTGAGAAGTTGGCTAGAGGGAAATCACATTCATTTCAGAATCAAGAATTATGTTATGCCCTTTAAAGTACAGCCCTGTACTGGGAGTTCTGTCCCAGAGGAGGCTCAAAAACCATAAAAGGCTTCTAATCAAAAAGTAAAGAGGAAAAGCTCTGCCTAAGCCTGGGAGAAAGATGTCATTGTTCTGTATAGCAACCTGTCACCCAGCAGAAGCAGAGATTGCTGACAAATACACAAAGGTAGTCAAACTCCAAACAAGCCAGGTTGCCCTTTACAGAAAGGATTGCAAATTCACACTATGGGTAAGAGACAGAGCTGGAAATACAAGACAGATCTTTGATTCTCAGCCTTAGGAACTATACAGTATTAACTCTTTTATCCCTTCTTGCCTGTTTTGCAGAAGATGGTAGTACCAGGATTGCATAGGGAAAAAAAGAATGTGTTGGATTTTTTCTCACATGTACTGCAGTGTGGCTTACCTGTAATTTTTCTACAAATTGACAACAGTAATCATGCAAGGATAAGACTAGTTTCAGATGTTATTAGCAGTTCTGGGGCCAAATTTTAATAATCAACTTTTCACATCAAAATGTGAAACAAAACTGGCTTGGACCTCCATCAAAATCTCAAAGACAAACAAGTTACTCAGAACTACCCATTTTTGAGGGATTAGACTGAATATGTAAAGTCATAGAATAGAGTCATAGAATCACAGAACTATTAAGGTTTGAAAAGATCTCTAAGACTATCAAGTCCAACACTCAGCCCAACCCCACCATGCCTAATAGACCATGGCCCAAATTGCTATGTGTACATGCTTTTTGAACATCTCCAGGGATGGAGACTCCACTGCTTCCCTGGGCAGCTTGTTCCAATGCTTGATCACTCTTTAAGTAAAGAATTTATTCCTAATATTCAATCTAAATCTCCCCTAGTGCGACTTGAGGCCATCTTCTCTTGTCTTATCACTCTTTACTTGGGAGGAGAGCCTAGCACCCACCTTGCTAGAACTTCCTCTCAGGTGGTTGTAGAGAGCAATAAGGTCTCCCCTCAGCTTCCTCTTCTCTAGACTAACCAACCCCAGTTGCTTCAGCCACACTTCATGAGGCTTGTTTCTTCAAACCTTCCACCAGTTTTATTGCCCTTCTTTGTACCTGCTCCAGGAACTTGATGTCCTTTTAATGAGGAGCCCAAAAAAGACCACAGTATTCGAGATGTGGCCTCACCAGCACCAAGTACAGGAATACAGCCATGTCTCTACTCCTGCTAGCCATACCGTGCTTAATACAAGCCAGGATTCTGTTGGCCTTCGTGACCACCTGAACACAATGCTGACTGATATTCAACAGGCTGTCAACCAGCACCTCCTGGTCCTTTTCTGCCAGGCAGCTTTCTAGCCACTCTTCCCCAAGCCTGTAGTGTCACATGGAATTGTTGTGACCTAAGATCAGGATCCAGCACTTGATCTTGTTGATTTTTATGCAATTGGCCTTGGCCCATGAATCCAGCCTCTTCTGGTCCCTCTGCAGAGCCTTCCTGCCCTCAAGAGGGTTGACAGTCCTACCCAATTTGGTGTCATCTGCAAACTTACTGAGGGAGCACCCAGTCCTCTCATCCAGATCATTGACAAAGATGTTAAACAAGATTGGTCTTAACGTAAGACAAATAAAAATAAAAAAATTACTCTGACTCCAAACATCATTATGAAGTTGTTATGTAAGAATCCTTCAGTGCTTTTGGAAAATATATCAAAATTAGATCAAGACTATACAAGGAGTAGGTAAAATTGTGAACAATACCTCTGGTAGGCAGACAGAAACACTATACAATCTTCAAGCCTCACTTTCATGAAAAGTGCAATGGAATGTAAGTATATAAAAAGATGTTATCTTTTTTTCCCAATCACAGAAAACAGTCTGACAACCTTTTTGTAACAGCTTTTCATAATTTCTTCATTCTACATCAGCTGCAAATTGACAGGCATATACTATCAGAACACTGTGCTACTGAAATGATTCATAGAAACAAAACTATCTGGAAACTATAAGACACACAATTACTATACAAAATATGTCACTTTATTAAAAGAAAAAAAAATGTGCTTGAGGTATCTCCAGTGTAGCTTACTTAAAGTAAATCAGAAGTCAGGGTACCCACAGAACCACCAAATTGTCCCTGCTGCCTTTAAGACTTCTTATGCCTGGGAGCATAGATATCAGCCATCTCAGGGCAGCCCTGCTAACATGTTTCTTTGGATGGAGATACCTGAACTTTCAACTTAGAGCAACCTCCAGTTTACAGTGCCACAGGGTAAGGAACACACACTTGCAACAGTCTTATCTCTCAGCCTTGCCATGGGCTTGGAAGCACCTGGAGAGTCACCAAGAACTAAAGATAAAGAACTAAGTGCAGGGCCTTTTCTACATAAGTTGAGAGCCTGAGCTTGGAAAGCCTCAACTAGCCTTCAGTTGTAGAAATCCATCTACATGCCCTTCCAAACAGTATTTCCTTGGTGAGTTTCTATAGTCTAATTAGTCATTAACCTCACATCAGTCAAGAGGCAAAAACTCAATAGATTTATTCTATGTACTGGAGCCAGGTTATGTTGTTGCTAATATTTTTTTTTCAAAAATTCTGTTTAGTGAGAATATTTAAAGATTCTTTTTCAAGAAGATTAAATCATCACCAGTATTTTCTGATAAATGAAATAATGGATTCTAAGTCATTTGTGAGCAAATTTTTTTCAGTTTAACATTCTTCTTTATCTACTTTGAGATATGTACCTTTGGGGGTATACCTAATTGAGTAATGTAGAAGTAAATCACACTTGTACATCATATCTTTAAAATGCTAGAGGAGATTATTTTCTTGAAGAAATGAATAAAGTCTCAATTATTCAGTGTAAACAATAATAAAGGATCTGGAAATAGCACATCATGAATAATGCAAAGAAGATGTATGCTATGTTGCAGGACGAGAGACTGCACTGAGGGAAGAATAAGGAATATAGAAATTCCTGGGAGAATGTTTCCTTAAGTAAGTCCATATGATGTTTTTTCAAGACCTAAGTGTAGTCACACCAGATTTGATCTACAGCTTGGAAGTTTCACACACAGAAATGGTGTGATCATTGTAGAACTTTTGTCACTTTATAGACATTATGGTCATTCAGTGTGAGCAGCTGACTGGCACAAGCAGATGTCTCTTCAACACCTTAAACATTATTACCAAACCAACGGCATGATTTTAATAACTTTCTTGCTTGTGAATTCAGTTTCCTGAGTACTTGTTTTTCTTTTCAAATTCTTCTACTCTTTTCAGTGCTTGTCAGGCTGTGTGCCTGCATTTGATTTTGGTTCCACTATACAAAAAAGATGCGGGCAAGAGGGAGAGGGTCCAGAGAAGGGCCACAGAGATGATCAGAGGTCTAGGAAACCTACTATAACAAGTAAGGCTGGGAGAACTCGGTTTGCTCAGCTTTAAGAGCAGAAGGCTTAGGTGAGACATTATTACTTTGTACAAGTATATAAAGGGTATCTACCAAGAGGATGGAGACTCCCTTTTTACAAGGAGTCACATGGAAAAGACAAGCAGTAATGGATGTAAGTCACTCCTAGGGAGATTCCAATTACAATCCAGAAGAAGATTTTTCACTATGAGAACAGTTAATCATTGCAATAATCACCCCAGAGAAGTGATAGATACCTCTACACTGAAGAGTTTCAAGGCTCAGCTTAATAGGGTCCTGGGCCATCTCATTTAAACTATACATCACCTAAAAATGTTGGACCAGATAATCCTTGAAGTTCCTTCCAACCTGGCCTTCTACGATTCTATGATTATATTAAATTGAAATGTTTCAAGAAATCCAGATATGGGTAACCTAAGAATTTTGTATATCAGTTGAAGTTGAAGGAAAAGAAGGGATTACAACAGAAAGGAAATAAGTAGTGAATACACAGTGTTAGAGGAAAACCACAAATTTCTGCTTCCTCCTGTTTAGTTGCAAACACAGTATCAACTTCTAAATCACCTCCTGATCTCCCTCACTTAGAGAAATTAGTGACTTTTCCAGACAAGCACGAGTGAGACAGCACCAGTGGTATTCTTCCAGAGATATGAAATCTCTCTTCATTACTGGCATTTGGAGGATTCGTTATCAGCTTCAGGTATTCCTTCTAATGGCAGTCTTCATTTAGGGAACAGTTTTTTCAATATGTTGTTTAGACCGTGGTAGGTCCCTCAGAGCTTCTACTATTAACATACATACCTGTTTAACCAAAATCCCCATAAGGCCTTATCTCATTGTTTAAGTATTTTATGAAAACACAAAAGAGAAATATTTTTTTCCCTAAACAATGTACAATGGAAAGATGGCATAAAAAGACAGGTTGTTAAGCAACAAACTGAACAGAAAATGGTTAAAATTATGCTTGTGATTGTTCTAACACAGACAGGCTAATCTCAGGAAATATTTTGAAAAGTGGACTATAGCATTCAGCAGTACATATAAGTACAGTTTACTTGGATCACAACAGAAAGGTTGTGATCCACCTCACCCAGTTAGAAGTTGCTAGCTGTAGGACCTATAAAGGCCAAGAAAAAAGCTCCTGAAGAAAAAAAATAAAAAATAAGGAAAAGAAGAGGGGAATCTGCCTGAAGACTGAGGAATTCTGCACTGAAGATGGCAGTAGATCCAAATTAAATTAAATAACTCAATGCTTCTAGTTAGGCATTGTAATCTCCAAACTCTGCACACTGGCCTCAGAGTAGACTACAGAGTCCTGGTGTCAAGCCTTTCTGCACAGAACAGACATCTCCTACAAAGTGGTAAATATCTGCATGGGATCCAGAGGAGCCATTGTGTTGAGTAAAGTTTCAGCCAGGAATTACGGATCAGGAAACTAAAAGTATCAGAACAACCCTAAAATCTTGCACTTGTGATCCATCCTTCAGATTCACAAGTCTCTTTGTCTTTCATCAGAGACACAAGTAGCGCTCAGAAATTTGTCTTGAAACCTATGCACTTTCTTCCTTCTTTCATACTATGCTATTGTACAGCAGGCAAAAAAAACTACTGGAGAAATAACAGATCTGACTACAATTGCTTTAGTAGTCTGAAGATACTTAAAAAACATATTTACTAAGCTAGGTATTGCTCTGATATCCAAAATGTCATCTATACTGGCTGTTACATTTTTTCTCTCTTTCCTGAAGGCTGTGCCAACAAAAATATAAAATAAAATTATTTTTAAAAAGGAAGATTGAAAAATAATCTGTTTTTTCTAGAGATTAATAAGTTTCCTTCCAAATAAAATTGCATCTTTGAGCAGGTAGCCAGACTTTTAAGCAAAAGAAAGACTGAGTCATAACCAGAATTTTGGTGGAATAGAAATTCTGATCAAAAATGTGTTTTGTAACAGGCTTTCTCTGAAGTGGTTTTTGTAGGAATCATTCTAGACTGGAACACTAGAATAAAGAAAAATAAAGGCTTTTTTTTCATTAGGTGGAACCTGGTATTTAGCCGTGTAGCCTGTAGCCTGGAATGCTGCAAGGGATGAGCAAACATACCACTTTAAGTGCTTGGAGAATGTGAAATAAAAAAAAAAAACCACAAACCAAAAACAAAACCAAAAACAAACCACAAAAAAATCCAAACCAAAAATAATCATCACTCTGAGACTTGCACTTTATTTGGGCAAGAGTTTTGAATTAACACTTAACAGTAAATATGTTGGCACCTAACTAAATAAATCCCACTTTGGGGACATAAATCCTTTATTGATTTGATATTTCTGTAGTTCCTGAGTGGATGGTGATAATATTTGCTTTTACTTTTCAGCCATTCAGCAGGTAAGATTCACAGGCTGGTGTTTTGCCATATTTGGCATATGTTCCAAATGTCATGGTGTGAATTTTGTGGTTGTCCTATGCAGGGATAGGAGTTGGACTAGATGATCCTTGTGAGTCCCTTCTGGCTCAGGTCATTCTATGATTCTATGATTCCATGATTCTTTTTGTTCTTACCAAATGGAAAGGCATGTTCCACTCTTCCGCAATAAAAAAGCTATTTATTTATTTTACAGTATGTTTTTTTTTTCAATTGTCTTATTAATAATTTTAAGATGACATCTTAGAACATGCATAAAACCAGTTGTCCTAAGAAATGCAAAAGAAATTGCTTCATTTCAAGGCTTGTTTTGAAAAAATAAAATACATCAGTTTTCATATTTTTAGTATTTGATAAATGATGCTGAACAGCTAGTGCTTGCTACTGCTACATACTTTCAAATACATCTCATTTATAAAGAAACTAACCTAAAATAAATTATAAAAAAACAAAATTATCCCAGTACGTGTTGTTTAAATTTAATCCAACAATTATACATATATAAAATCATCCAGAAGAAACAACCACCAAACCTTTCTGGATATAAATATAAAAGCTGACAAAAATAGTGTTAAGATGCTATCAAAAAACCCATTCCATTTGGAACTCTATTTACAAAAATACATAAATCACTTCCTTAATATTTTTATGTCTTTCAGTTTGTTCCTTTTATTTACCTTCTTCTTTCACCTCTATATTTATGTTGGCTACTTTAATACGGAATTACTTTGTGCATGTAAGATAGGAAAAAGGACACTAATATATGTGAAGGTCAAGCATTATATGCCAAAGTAAACCTGTTTCTTTATTAAATTAAAATGATACAAAAATATTTTACGTTAGAAGCCTGTTAAATTTTAGTGTATAAATCAGGTCTTTATGTGATGTTATGCAGATATAGAAATGTTGTATTCCTCCAATAGACTGGTGAAAAGTAATCAGTATAACATTGTCACTCAGGATCACAGAGTCCACAGAGAAAGATTCAACGCTCCTGAAGTACAGGAGCTAGTGACTACTTTCTGATCTTCAGTTTAGCATCAAAGCCCAGATTAGTTCTAACGTGTGCACCCTTTAACTACACTTTGCAATATTCTATGCCTGGCCACTCTCTGGTACTATGCTCCCAACCATAATAAGAAAAAGTACAAATTTATGACCGTGATTAAATAGTTGTTCACCATTTCCTACTGGCTTGGGCAGGGGGGAGGATGGGGAAAAACCTTAAAGGGTATCTGTATAAAAAAGCTCTAATAGATCTGATTATTAAAATTCATTCTCTTGTTTTCTAAACTGCCATTTTACAAGCAGAGTGTGAGCATCAGAGTGATTATCAAAGATCCTCTGATAACCTTATTCATCTAAATTGTGGGAGGAAATCTGTAATGGTAGTATCTTTTTGCTTAGGAAAAGTCCTTTACTTTAAGTACTTCTCCCTCATTTACATGGCTGCATGATGATCAGGAACTCTTTTTTGCAGTACTTTCAACTGTGTACACCTTCTAGTGCAGTGCTTAGAACTACTTATATCTATATGAAGAATCACCTGTTTTGATTGCAATGCTAAAAGACGTTAGGTACAACAACGCTTAACCAGCTGTTTTAACAAAAGTAAATGACTATTTATTATATTCTTTATAATTAATGAAGACCAAATTTCTTACTATGATAAATGCCAATAAATACCCTCTAATACACAAAACCTTTTCCTATTTATATTTTAATGAGATTTGAAATGTTAATGAATGAAGGGGATCTACTAATAATTTCAGCAAGTGTCTCAAATAAAAGTGAACTTTGTTAGTTGAATTAATACTAGTTCCTCATTAGGATGTTCTAATAGCTGAAAATAATTAATGTTTTAGCTAAGATGCTGAAAATAAATACATATTTGTTACACAGTTTGACAAATATTCTTAATGATAAACAATGAGCTCATTAGTAATACATGTGACCGTTCAAATGTGCTCTATACATAATCCAAATAACGAGATAACTAACATATATCTTTTTAGTATAATAAAAAAATCCTTTATATTCATTTGCTTCCCATTTAATTACTTGAGAGACAGTGAAATAAGGTTCAGTTTAAGCTTTATATTTTTTATTCATAGTTTTAACATAGAAATGAAGATCACTTGAAAAAAATTAGCCTAATTATCTTCTGTGACAGATTTATGACATCTGGTAGGGAAATTAATGTCCAGTACAGTTACCTGTTTTCATTAGTAGATATTCTGTGAAAAGTGCTCTTTCTGAAGCACAACAGGGTAGCTGAGTCTTGAATCCTGATGAGGCCCTGGATTTACTCCATCCATCCAAACCAATGGGAGACAAACAAGAGAGGACTATACTACTTGCACATCAGAACAGCTCACTGCTAAATTGACATAAAAGGAAAAAAAACAGAAAATAAAAATAAAAGGTGCTTTTTTTTTAATCATGCCTTACTTCCTTCTGAGAAGATATATATTTTTTATAATAATTAACAGTATATCCCTATTTGAAATATCTGTTTAATAAAAATTAAGGTGGTAGATGAGAAGCTCAACATGAACTGGCAATATGTGCTTGCAGCCCAGAAAGCCAGCCATATCCCGGCCTGCATGAAAAGAAGTATGACCAGAAGGTCAAGGGCGGTGATTCTGCCCCTCTACTCCACTCTTGTGAGACCTCACCTGGAGCAGTGCGTTGAGTTCTGGAATCCTCAGCACAGGAGGGACATGGATCTGTTAGAATGAGTCCAGAGGAGAGCCATGAAGACAATCAGAGAGCTGGAACACCTCCCATCTGAGGACAGACTAAGGGACTCGGGGTTTTTCAGTCTAAGAGAAGGCCCTAGGGATACCTTCCAGTAATTAAAGGGGACCTACAGGAAAGATGAGGCTCTTTATCAGGGAGTGCAATGATAGGATGAGACGTAACAGATTTAAGCCTAAAGAGGAGAGATTTAGATTAGATATTAGGAAGAAATTTTTTACTGTGAAGGTGGAGAGGCACTGGAGCAAGTTGCCCAGGGACGTCATTGATGCCCTAGAAATGCTCAAGGTCGGGCTGGATGAGGCTTTCAGCAGCCTGATATAGTGGGAGGTATCCCTGCCCATGGCCATAGGGTTGGAAATAGCTGACCTTTAAGATCCCTTCCAGCTCAAACTATTTCCTGATGATCTTATATTTAAAAAAGCATTGACAGAAAATTTACAAATATGGTGGGTTAGAATTTCTAAGGCTGCACAAAATACTGGATTAAACTATAGGGGACAGATAACACAGACCTCACTAGATCAGGTGTCAGTAAGGACTTGGTAAAAACTACATAGATTCCAAGAGGACTATTTCCTACAGGAAGTTTAAAACCTAAAGGTCACATTATGAACACAAGAAAATGCTAATTCACACATACATTCAGGAAAGAATATACACAATTTACTGCAATGCCAAAATAAAATTTATAACCACTGTTTCAGCCATTTATCTTGGCACAACAGAATATTTATAGCCAAACTGTTTAAAATATAAATTGTCCTCCCTTCTAGCCCAAATGAATAAATAAATAAAACATTCAACCTTATATTGCAACAATATAGCTTGCAACAACATCCTGTATAAATACTTCCCATAATTTCTTACTTAACAAGGTTGCTGATAGTAAAAATACAGAAACACATCTAGCTCCAAGTAATACATTGATGGGCATATTTGTCATGTTCAATCTCTGATCCACGGAAGTGAATCCATTGGGCTGGCAAAGCTTAACATGCTCTGGAGCACTCAATCCTCGTGGCAGTTAACAAATAGTTCCTTCAAAAAACAGTTGTATAGAAAGGTCAAAGTATACTATTTTTGCTTGTTGCGTTAACCTCATAACTTAGTTTGCTTCTGGGTAAGGCAATAAGGATTATATATCATCATGCCTGGCTATTTTTCACATGTCAGCTTGATTAGATACCTATGCATAAAAGTATGCATCCTGCACTTGGTTTGATTATCACAGTCATACGGGGCACTTTCAAATTCTGCCAGTACATCCACAAAACAGGTACATAAATCACATTCTGACATTAAAAGGTGCTTTCTCTAATAAGTAGTATTTCCAGTTGAGTTTATAAAATTAGTCGTACTATGTTTGCTGGAAATAAGTATTCATTTAAATTTGTCAAGACAGCACTGAAATGCTAGCAAGAACTTCAGAAGGACACACAAAGGATGTTTCTACCGATCAGAAATGTATTTGAAGGTCAATTTGTTTCTTTTTATCTCTCATTCATTTCTTCTGATAGTAGTCTGTGGCTAAACAAGAGTGTTCCTGAAATGCTATGTCTGCTCTCCTCTTTGCAGACAGCTGAAATTAGTCTGAACTAGCAGCAATGTATTGTGAAATTATAAGAAATATTGGCTATGTTTGAGTCTTGGAAATTTTCAAGAAGTTGCTCTTGAAAGCAGGGCTTTGACCATGCTACAGATATCAAAGAATTGTGACATTGGACAAGCAGATGTGGTCTTGTGCAGTTATCAGGATTTCTGTGCAATTTTCACATGGTGAACCTTTTGCCTCCGAAGTGGAGTATTCCATTTCATGGGCTGCATAGTGAGTATGGCAACGGGTCAAGTACTGTGAATGCTCACCGATGCTTACCAGTGATGAGTGCTGTAAGAAGTTATACTTTAATGAGCAAGGGCCTATTGCAGTGAGAGAGCCTGCATGTTAATTGCTTATGATTTTGAAACATCAATATGGACTGGACAGATGAGACTCTACCAATGTATATTTTGAGACTATCAGTAACATTTAACATTTTCAAATCTGATCGGTCTACTGGGTAATTATATCTTATTACCAGATTGTGGTGTGAGACATCTTGATTAACTTTTCTATGGAATTCTTTGAGGCTTCAAAAGAATAAAAATATGTTAATCCTAATTAAACCCTGTTACTACCAAAGCTATTTTACCATGGAAGAAACCAACCTTAAAGGCGATAGTGGCTTGAGAACCATGCCTTCCTTTTCCAACTTCAAAACATAAGCAAACATTCCAGGGACAACACATGCCAAAAAAGGAATTAAAGCAATTAAATTAAATGAAACATAGATGTATGTCAACATTGTGAGAGGAAAAGAAAAACTACATGAAAAAATGCAAGAAATGGAGATACAGCAATTGCAGAATTAGTGACCAGACTAAATGAAGAATTGTAACATTTATCCAAGAATAATAGCTCACATTATTATATTGGGTGAAGATACATTGCTTTCTTGTTTGACTTTTAAGAAACACGAGTAAGTTACTATTAATATCCAGATCTGGAAATAGTACATAATTTATATTGTACTTAATTTTCTTTATAACCATATGGGTAAAAGTGCTTGGAGAACAATAAAAGTGACCTACACAGTACAGAACCAGTCTTGGCAGACCCCCATCCTTAGCAGCCTTGCTTTGCTGCAGATAGAAATATGTAATAGAAAGCACTGAAGACTTATTGATCTAGCAATACAGCAATGCTTTGGTTCTGGAAATATCAATCCCATCAGCTAAAAGGGACAAGAAATTATCACTCTGTAACACATACAGTCACTCCTGTGTTGACGTGTGCCACTTCCTGCATGACTGTAATAGAAAATCTCAATTTTCTGTCTCTGGTTATCAGGAAATGCAACATTCCTCCTGGCTCCTCTTCCAACTGCCCAATGCTCTGACATTACACTGAGTTATGAAAAATGAAAATCAAGTAGGAATTCCACAGCAGGAAAAGCATGACTAGGAAATGCATTACTCTCCAAGAGTTCTCCATTTTTCTTCCCAGTCCTTGGGTTAGCATTAGCCTCTGAACAGAATAAAAAATGTACATAATACAATTCCACTATCTATTTTTTTTTATTATTATTATTTTCTTGTCTTCTCTTCTTGCAGGGGAGAACAGAATTCCAGGAGAGAAAAGAAGATAAAAGAAGTCCCTTCTGCCCCCTCAGGAAAGAAGAGAAACCATCAGTGGTACCGGCTCTTCTATAGGAAAAAAGAACTGCCTTCTTCCTTTTCCTAACAAGGAAGGCAAATGAGACCTTGCCACAGACTTTCACAAGTTTACTTACCCAGAACACTAAAAAAAAAAAAAAAAAAAAAGAATGCTCTTACCAATATTATCTCCTGTCCTCATACTTGGCACAGTCCAGGAATTCAAGGCATGTTTTGCTGTGCAAATTCCAATGCAATTGTTGCCTAAAATAACTGCAATTCTTTTTTAAAAAATCCTTTGTTCCTTTTCCTTCTCCACGAAAATCATGTCCAGTCACCATTTCATATTAAAATGTAATGGCAAGTGCTGGGCGCCCCATTATTCTTTCACTTTTATTGATGTGGTTAAGTAGTGAATACGTCACCTCCCCATAGTTGTGCTGGAGTTAAAAGTAAGATATTTCATGAAATATTGATCATATGATTAATATTTTGTCTATTATTGATCTCTCTTCAGATATAACTGAAATAGGAAGAAACCAAGTCCACGGATATTTATATCAGTAGAGAGATAAATTAAGATAAAAGGAACAGTAACACCTTTGTGGAGGAAACAAAGTGTTTCAGAGGCTTGAAAATAGTGCAGAATGTCTAAAGGCAGGTTTTTTATTCCTTAAGTGAAAAATAATTAGTCAAATTCTAAGAAAGATCTGGAAAGACATTGAAATTTTCATCTTTTGAGAATGTTCAAAGAAGTAAAATATTTTCTTTTAGACTTAGCTTACAAATCATATTAATAATTTATATTATTCTGTTCTAGAATGATCTATAAAGTATGTAAAAGCCATTATATGTCTTCAGAAAAACTAGCAATAAGTGCTTTTGTCTTCCGTCACCGGTCCGCCACTCTTGTTTAGAGAACTCTCTCTATCTTTGATCCATAGGACATCTTCCATATGCCCTCCAGAAAGAAAAAAGAATAAAGATACGGAACAACATGTTGAGATTTACTGTGTTTACAAGAAACATCTTTTTTCCTCACTGATTTACAATGACTGATGCTAGGGAAGTGTAATTCCATTTGTGATCTTTATGTATTTAGCATGGAAGTTTCTTTGTCAAGTGTACTTTACCAGAGTGACTAGGAAGATTGGAAGAGACATTAAATTTTGTCTTAATCACTTTGGCTTTTGAGTTGTTTTCAAACCTAAAGCAGTTGTTTCCTTTCAGCAAGAACTACTACTTTAAAACTAGGATATCTAATATTTCTTTTCTTACCTATTTGTTGGAAACTTTGGCATATGTTTTTTCTGTAATTTCTAATAAAAGTATTTCCTCAAGACAAAAAAGATGTACACATTTATTTATCTGTGTGCAATATGCACAGACATGCACAAATCCCTGACCACAAGTATGTGGTAATGATAAATAGTAATTGTTTTCATTTATGATGCCCTTTTCATCTTTAAGCCTTGCCAGGTTTATCTATTTGTGGTTTGTTGTGACACCAAATCAGGAACTTTTGTCTGCATGAATAATTCTACCAAAGATGATGGAATTAGCCATGGTAGTAAAAAGTTGCCTACTTTGTTCTTCTATAGTATACTTTAGTCAAGTTTATAGGAAGTGGATATTAATTATTAAGCCAAGTAACTACCAAGACGTGCTGCTCAAAGCTCTGAGATACTACTTCCTACATATGCTGGATATAGAAAGAAGCTTAGAATTACACATGCACATAATTCAGAAATAAATCCTAAGCAAATATGCCAGCAGTCTTTCATGTAAACCAGGAGCACTACAGAATATACACAAAACCCTAAATCAGTTGTGGTTGTGCCCTCCAAAGAACTTAATATATGTTACATTTTAATAAGTTATAACATATGTTACATGTTACATTAATAAACTATAAACTAAATAGGCTGACCTCTAGTATAGGTACAGTGATTTTTTTAATCTTTGGTGTACCTAAACCAAAGCAGTAATTTCACAACACAAGTGTAGAGTCATTTGTGGAACAAAACAAGGAGCCTGCTGAGAACTAAAACATTTCTTCTCAAATAACCAACACAGTATGAGAAAAATTAGCAAAGATAAACAGGTAAACGTTAATTCCTGTGATAAATATGACAAATCTAGCAATGCTTCATCTGGAGCTGTGATTTCATATGTAGCTAAAATTTTAGCAACATAAATTCTTTAAAAAGAGTACATTTCAGAAGAATTGCTTCACACAGGATTTTCCCACTATTTTATTTTTAAGTAGAAGTATGAAATATCTAACAGGAAATGTATATATAAAATTACATCCTTTTATTTATTTTGCAAAATGGGTGGAATTATTCTCCTACTTACCCACTCTTACTATTCTTCAAATGATTCAGATCCTTGCTGTCTCCCAGCCAGCACTCTGTATGCTGCGATATATCAATCTTTTATTCATTGTTCTTCAGGATATCATTTTAGACACTTAAATAATTCCTTGAACTGTGTTTAGCTGTTGATTATGTAATCCAAGTGCTTCTATACTATCTATGATGCCTTCTCTGGAGGCAAGAGGTGATAAATATGCTTTGTCATTTTGTTTCTGTATAGTGTGAGGGTTTGTCTTAATTATTCATATGATGCAGATAGATTATCATTATTTTAAGATTTGACTTGGTAAGTCTAAACCTCCAAAACTGTTGCAAAGCAATGTTATTTTTTTAGAACGTAACTGAAAACCAAGAAAGCTGTTTTAACATCCATCTGCAAAATGTATTTTCTGTAACACATTTCCAAAGTATGGCCTTCCTTAAGTATAACAATAGAAACTATCACAATAATAAATCAAAAAGAATGCCTGAGTATAAATGTGGTCTATGTAATTAAAAATACTTTCTACACTTCCCTCAACAAATATGAAACAAGTTGGCACTGCAGTCAACTCCTATACTTGAAAAAAATTCAGCAATGCCATAATGGAGAACTTAATTTTAAGCTGTTTTTCTTCTAGGCTATAATTTTGAAGACAATGAACTAATAGATCATAGCATGGTGGTGAGCTGGTGCTGTCAATAACATGTAACAAAGAGGACCTTAAAATTCTTTCAGATGTGTTCCTAATGAAGCAAAAGGGAATCTCTGAAAGTATGATACTGCTATGTGTTCACAGAGCTTGCTTGTGAAGAAATATTTCCCTCCTGGGGCTGCATCATGATGAAGACATACTCACCAGATGACTCAACATTGACTCCTGTCTCTTGTACATGATAAATGGGTAGGCTGCAGGAATACAGTTTAAAACTCAAAAGATAAGAAAATCATAGCTTTGGATAAAACCTCAGCAGAGCGCAGACTCAAAGACTTCTTTGGCATGTCAGAACAGTTCCTGTCTTCTGATACAGGCCTTATGAGGAACAGCTGAGAGAGCTGGGGTTGTTTAGCCTGGAGGAGAGGAGGCTGAGGGGAGACCTCATTGCTCTCTACAACTACCTGAGGGGAGGTTATAGACAGGAGGGTGCTGGCCTATTTTCCCAAGTGACAGGGGACGGGACAAGAGGAAATGGCCTCAAGCTCCACCAGGGGAGGTTTAGGCTGGACATTAGGAAAAAAAATTCACAGAAAGTGTCATTGGGCACTGGAACAGGCTGCCCAGGGAGGTGGTTGCGTCACCTTTCCTGGAGGTGTTTAAGGCATGGGTGGAGGAGGTGCTGAGGGTCATGGTTTAGTGTTTGATAGGAATGGTTGGACTCGATGATCCAGTGGATCTCTTCCAACCTGGTTATTCTATGATTCTATGACCCAAGAGGTGTGATAAATTCAACATGTTCGCAGGTAGCATATATTTTTGGCTTTAGCATGGTTAGTGATGGCGTTTACTGAGGACTTGCTCTAACCTGTTTTTGCAAGCAAGAGTACAGAAATATCCATATGACAGACCTCTCTGCAGTAGGTACTTACTAGCAGTATGTTCCTGCATCTCTTTCAACATATCCAGTTGCAAAAAAATCCCACTGGACCTGTCTTCCAACAGCAGGACAACCTACAGGAAGAAGTCAAGTCAAAATCAAAATGTCAAGTTTAAGCTGTTTGTGAGTAGCGGCCTGGAACCCTGATTCTGATTTAATTTATAGTACATGCTCTCCAGAGGACAAGGCAGCTGTCCTGTCTCAAAAATCACTGACAACCACTCCTCTAACCAAACTCATGCTCATTTTAGCAAGAACTTGAAGGACACATTTCAAACCCAAGAAAGTTTACAGAACAATATAATACTGATATTAGGTTTTTTAAATGCAGTATTGGCCCCACTCTTATAGGCAATGTACTCCCACATGTGCCGCTGAAGTCCACAGGAGCCAATGACATGCAGCATTTGGCCTCAAGTACTACAAAGCAATGAGCTGAAAATCATTTTTTTCAGACTAACAGCAGAAGTAGGTCTCACAGGCTACCATCTTCTAACTGCTTTAATATTTCCATAATTAAAGTTAGTTTCCAAGTGACAAGATGAAGACGGATGAGTAAAAAGAAGTACAATTTTGATCAGGAGATAAAGAAATTATACCTTTTTTTCTCACCCCAGTAACACTTGTATTCTCCACAACAACGTTCTAGCTGATATAATCCACTGATTGTTTAGTCACAGTTTTACAGCTGAAGACTGTTAACTTTTCCATTGTCTATTTACCCACGACTTTGAAAAACAAGAAGCTAATGGATTGTAGTGTAAAGTGAATAATACTTTTTATTCCAATTTCCTCAGAAAGTTATCACATTACATTTCTAAATTTCAATTTGTAGTTCCTGAAGTACTGGCAATCCCTCAGACATGGGTATAATTAGTAACTGAACAAGAAATTATATTTTTTTTATTTTGAGGAATTAGAAGGCTCTGAAGATTATTCTAATTTTCCTGCTGAAACTTTCTTGAAATATAACAATTGCTGTTTTAAATTAATCAGTTTAAAAATAGAACACAAATGGTATTTGTTTGAAATAATTTATATGGGGTTGTTCAGTTTTTTATTTTGAAGGTTTCATTTTTAATCAAAATTAAGCTCTATATGGTAAATGAGAAAGTAAGAAAAAACCCCACTTGTAATAGTCTAGATAGCACATGCATTTTAACTTTACCTAGTATAATAGCTGCTCACAAACAAAAGAATTTGTTTACTTCTTACGATATACAAATGAGGTGCTTAATGATCCATTTTGTTGAAAATCAGAAGTACTGCTGACACACCAACCATGGTAGTGTATACTCAGTGAAGTGTTCATGTCTTATACTTAATGGACCTTTGTGGATTCCTACTGTCAGCTTTACAACCAATTTCATTATTTCACACTATTCTTGCTAATATGTATTATAAAATCACACCTATAAATTTCTATAGGTGGAAATGCTCACTCAAATTTCTATAGGTGGAAATTCTGGTCAAAAGATGTGCAAGCTCCTACAATACAGTGCTGCATTGTAAACTATAAATATTAGAGAAGAAAAAGCTTAGTTGGTTTGTCATTGGGCTTTCCTGTAAAGAACGTCTTCCAGGATACTATAATTACTTCATTTGAGGGGCTTCTACTTCTTACCATTATTTTATGATTACTTATTTTATGTCCTAGATTTGGCTTTACTTTGTTAATCTTAGTTATAATTCAGCTGGTACCAACTTAAATAAAATCATTGCATCTCTGATATAATGATCCTGTAGGAAGAAGCTCTGAAATTAGTGTCTGTCTTTATTAATTGAAAATATCAAAAGCTACTGAATTTCAAAAGGGTTGTTCAGTTTTTTTAAATGCTCCTCTGCAGGTGTCACATGTGAAAAGTGTGTTGTCTTGAATTTTGACAAAGGATTTTTTAAAAAGCATTTTTCAGAAAAGAGTTCACTATATTGTTCTGTTTTATGATGTTTCTTAGGCTGATATTTCAGGCTTCAGTCTCATTGTTTAGTCTGCAGCTTGCCTATCATCAAGGAACAAAAAAGAGCAGCAGTGAAAGTAGAAAGGTTACAAATCCAGATCCAATGATAAGAATATATCTTAAAATCAAAGAACCTAGTTTGTATTTTTAGAAGTAGCCGTTCTGGAAGGTTCAATTTCCCTTTTTTTTTTTTTTTAACTGTAGAATCATAGAATCATACAATAGTTAGGGTTGGAAGGGACCTTAAATATCATCTAGTTCCAATCCCTCTGCCATGGGCAGGGATACCTCTCAATAGATTAAGCTGCCCAAGGTCCCATGCAACCTGGACTTGAACACCTCCAGGAATGGGGCATCCACAACTTCTTTGGGATACCTGTTCCAGTGCCTCATCACTCTAATGGTGAAGAAATTCTTCCTTACGTCTAGTCTAAACCTGCTCCTCTCCGGATTATATCCTTTGCCCCTAGTCCTATTACTACAAGTCTTTGTAAAGAGTACTCCCCACCCCCGGCTTTCTTGAGGTGGGGTGGTGTAGTTTTTTATTCAGTGTCCAGGATCACTCTCTATATAGAAATATAGATCTCATCAGGTCCCATAGACTCATATATGTTTAAGTTCCTCAGGTGTTCACAAACCTTATCCTCCTCTAAAATGTGAGGGGATTTATCCCCCTGGTCGCAATCTTTCTGTCCCATAACTCAGGAGGGGTGAGGAGAGTAGTTGTCAGTGAAGACTGAGGCAAAAATGTTGTTAAGCACCTCAGCCTTCTCATCTGTTGATACGAGGTCATCATTTTGAATCATCAGTGGGGGTACATTCTCTTTAACTTTTCTTTTCTGGTTGGCGTACCTGTAGAAGCCCTCCTGACCTCATCCCTACACAACCGGGCAGCGTCCCTATATGTTTCCCAAGTTACCTGTCCCTCCTTGTGCTGCCTGTGCAGTTCCCCCTTGTTCTTGAGTTTGATCAGCAGGTCTTGACTCAGCCATGACAGTCTCTTCCCTTTCCTGCCTGATTTGATACATCTGGGGATTGAGCGCTCTTGCGCTTTATGGAAAGCATCTTTAAATATTAGCCAGCTCTGTTCTGCTCCCTTGTCCCTGAGGACCATGTCCCAGGGGGTCCTACCGGGTGACTCTTTGAAGAGCTGGAATTCTGTTTTCCTGAAATTTAGGGACCTGACGATACTCCTGTCTTATATTTCTCTGGACCTTGAACTCCACCAGTGTGTGATCACTGCACCCCAGGCTGCCTCCAGTCCTAATGTCACTGATGAGCCCACTTGTATGAGTGACCATCAGGCCCAGTATTGCATACCCTTGGGTGAGAGTCTTTATCAGCTGGACTAAGAAGTTACCCTCAATGCACTCCAGAAGTCTCCTGGATTGCCTACAACTTGCCGTGCTATTTTCCCAGCATATGTCAGGGTGGTTAAAGTTCCCAAGCAGGATGAGAGCTTGTGAGCGTGAAGCCTCCTATAGCTGGAGGAAGAAGGCTTCATCAGTTGAGTCTCCTTGATTGGGTGGCCTGTAGTATACACCAACCACAAGGTTTCCATTGGTTCCTCGGTCTTTTATTCTGACTCACAAGCTTTCAACCTGTTTGTGGCTACTCTTCAATGACAGTGCTTCACATTTTATCCCTTTCCTGAGATAGAGGGCAAAGCCTCCACCCCTCCTTCCCGGCCTGTCTGTTATGAACATCCTGTAGTTATCATCTTAATACTTGCAATTATTTTCTGCACAACATTATAACGTGAAGACAAAATCACCCCTAGCTAGCAGTATTTGTCCCTCAAACATTAACAATTCAGACACGAAAATTATTGTATTAAATTATTAAGAATCTTGATATTTATCTCTAAATGTCACTGTGTGTCAAACAGAGTAGAAAAATATATCCAATGATAAGAGTCTCAGTCAAGAAGAAAGATTCATATTTAAAAATAAATGCCAAGCAACATTTAGAAATAATTCAAGAAGTGAAATAGCTGTGTTCAATTTATAAGGTATATAAATGGGATATAATATCAATTTATAAAGTTCAGCCTGTAGTCAGAACTCCATTTCATTCTTTGTTTTTTTTAAAATAAATCACTTTAAACTAGCCTTAACATTTAAAGTTTCATCAGACCTTTAAGAAAAACCAGCTCACTTAAACAACCAATACTTGCTGTTATTATTGA
The DNA here is from genome assembly GCA_033459285.1 of Clamator glandarius. Lineage (NCBI taxonomy): Eukaryota > Metazoa > Chordata > Aves > Cuculiformes > Cuculidae > Clamator > Clamator glandarius. The sequence continues at coordinate 796,734 of JAUNZM010000195.1, forward strand.
ATCCCTGTAACTGTGAGCAACATTTAGAAAATCTGCATGATCAATACCTGTCCTCTGAGCAGACAGACTTATAAAAGCTTTGCCCTGTACTAAAAGGTCTGAAACATTAAGATAAATACTTGTGAAGGTGGAGGCACAAGTGAAAATATTTACCACTCAATAAATTGGATCATACTGTATTCTGTTGATGAAGCAGGTTACATGCCATATGTAGCCTAAGTGAAATTGCTTTCAATTTTAAAATGTTTTTTCAGTGATGTCAAATGAAAAATGTATTCTATATCTCTGTCAATATGAACTGTCCAGTAAAATTGCACATTTCATTTTAAACAATATACTTTTAAATTTCCTTTCTCATATCATCTATTCCTAAGTGCTATTCAAAATGCATTAATTTATAGTCCTACAAAACAAAATGTTGCATATTATTTAACTTTAGGATCTAGCTCACTTGGATCATATTGATGGTGAGCCTTTTAAATATTTAATTATCTTCATTTTATGAGGTGAGGTTTTTTTTCAGCTTTCACAACTTTGAAATGATTTCTTCCTCTGTGGTTAGCATGAATCAGATGGTATGACTCAGAGATTTATTAAGGAGAATAAATCCTTCAAACTTTTATGAAATAGTTGCAGGATTTTGAATTATTGAGACTGCCAGAGGTATAAGTAACTTTGTCTTTAATGCAGAGTTGGACAGAAGACTGATAACCTGGTTTTAAGGAGCAAGGTATGGCCAATGGGAGCTTTCACATCCTTTGAAACTAAGAAGCCTCTTTTGCCATATAAGAATAACCATAAATGTTAAAGTCTGTACCTCTTCCAGGGCATGTTTACTTGTCAAATTTTCCAAGCATTTACAGTAGATTTAGGCAAAGGTTTTATTTGTCAGATTGTTTTCTAGTGAAATAGATTTCAGTACTGGAAAACTGAACTACTTTGCAAAAACTTATTTCATTTCCATTACATTCTTATTGAGAAAGATTTCGCACAGTCAGAATAAAATTCCAGGACATAAACACGGAGCTAATTCCTGTAGAAACCAATAGCATAGCAATTATCTGCAGTATGAGTGATACAGATTGGAATTCATTGAAAGGTGAAGTACTGACAGTCATCCACAACCATGACTAACTATATATCTAGCCCTTTATAAGTTTTATTTTGAAATATAACATCCTTTGAAATGTTTTTGTATAGACTTATTGTCTCTAGACAACTAATAACTTGAATGAATCAAACACAAGTCCTTTTTATTCCTAAGACATTCTTTTCTCAAGTATTTTATTGTAAATCTTTTATATTGAAGACTTTATAAGCTTAGACTCCTCATTAACAAACAAATTAATTAGCTCATAAAACCAGTTTATTTACATGACATAATTTCAAAAATACTTTTTACAGTGAGACAAAAGAAGTTTTTGTGTTCTGAGAGTCATGATGCAAATACTATTCTTTCTTTTTAAGGAACTAGCCAGTTCTGTCTAATTCACCATTTCTCTCTGGAAAGGATGAATGGAAACCTCTGTATGATGTTATACTTCGTAGTGGAAGTGGTCATAAAATTGATATTTAACCTCTTGTAAAGGAGAGCTCAAGAAAGTCATTAGGCGACAGTCTTTCCTAGGCAGTCATGCAGTTATCTCCCTACCACTGCCTCATGCCTCATCAGATTATCCTGCCCTGTATGTTTCTAATTCTCATTTTACAGATGAGGAAGAGAGGCACCAGACAAAATAAGGTTCACACGAAGAAAAAAACTAATAAACCTTAGCAGATAGGCTTGTATATCCTGTAATTTATGTCCTTGCTGCTATATATCTGATCAATAAACCTAAATTTTTCTTCCATTCTCAATATACAGTGACTACTTCAGATCACAGTTCAGCACAGCTGTTAGTATTGAGTGAAGTCCCAAATAAACTAAATAGTAGTAACACTAAGAAACATGGCTATGCTACTGTTCTGTTGTTAGAAAACCTGAGTCAGTGAAACTGCGTTTGGATAGGACTTTGTTCTATGAACTTTTCTGTGAGGAGGTCATCTGAACTATGTTTAAAGAACATGGGAGGAGGGCATGCTTTCATCTTGGGATCCAAAGAATAGAATAGAACAGAATAAATTACTTCAACTGGAAGGGACCTACAACGAACAACTTTCTGACCCATTCAGGGCTGGAGAAGCTAAAGCATATTAAGGTCATTGTCTAAATGACTCTTAAACATTGACAGGCTTGGGGCATCAAACACCTGTCTAGGAAGATTGTTCCAGCATCTGGCCACTGTCTTGGTAAATAAATACTTCCTAATGTCCAGTTTAAACCTCCCCTGGTGCAGCCTTGAACCATTTCCACACATCCTATAATTGGATACCACAAAGAAGATATCAGTGCCTCACTTGCCCTCCTCAGGAAGCTGTAGAGAGCCGTGGGGTCAGCCCCTAACCTCCTTTTCTCCAAACTAAACAAGTCTAAGGTCCTCAGCCGCTCCTTACTGGACTTTCCTTCCCAGCCTTTCACCAGCTTTGTTGCCCTACTCTGGACGCATTCAAGGACCTTCACATACTTCTTCAATTGTGGGACCCAGAACTCCACACAGTATTCAAGGTGAGGCCACACCAGTGTTGAATACAGTGGAATAATCACCTCTTTTGATGGGCTGATTGCACTGCATTTGACGCTCCCCAGGGCTCAGTTTGCTCTCTTTGCTGCCAGGGCACACTGCTAACTTGTATTGAGCCTGCTGTCAACTGTCAACCCCAGATCCCTGTCTGGGGGCCTATCTGTCTCCAGCCACTCCTCTCCTGATTTATACTTGTGTCTGCAATTACTGTGTCCTAGGTGCAGAATCCAGCATGTGAACTTGTTGAATTTTATGCCATTAACCATAGCCTAGTGCTCCAATCTTTGTAGATCTCTCTGCAAGGTGTCTTGTCCCTCAAAAGATTCAGCAGCCCCTCCCAGTATGGGATCATCAGAAAATTTGTTGCATCCAGACTGGCCCTAGAATTGAACCCTGAGGAACACCACTGATGGTGGCCACCAGCCAGATGTAGCCCTTTTCACTACAACACTTTGAGCTCTGCCCTTCCACCAGTTCTTCACCCAGCATACTGGTAATGCACTCATACCACATCTAGGCCACTTGTCCATAAGGATGAAGTGACAAACAGTATCAAAAGCCTCAATAAAATCCAGAAAAACTACATCTACTACATTCTTTTCATCCACTAGGCAGGCAACTTTAAAATAAAAGGTTAACAGATTAGATAAACAGGACCTTCCTTTTGAGAACCCATATTTTCCTCTGTAATTTTTCTAGAAACTAAGGTTAGATTAACACGTCTGTAGTTCCCTTTGTCTTCCTTTAAGTTCTTTTTGTAGGTTGGAATGACATTGGCTAGTTTCCAGTCAGCATGGACTTCCCCAAACCCTCAAGACCCTTGGCAGATGATCAAGAGGAGTCATACCATAATATCTGCTAATTCCCTCAGCACTCTGGGATCCCATTAGGCTGAGTGGACTTGTCAACATTCAGTAGATACAGGTGGTATCTTACAATTTCAGTGTCCATAAATGGAAAGTCACTGTTTCCTCTCATGGTCCTCTGACTCAGGGTATCAGGTAACCCAGAGCCAAATTATTAAAGACTGAGGCAAAAAAAAGTATTGATTACCGTTGCTTTTTTTCAGCCTTATTATTCAGATGACCGTATAGGTCCAATGTTTTCTTTAGACCTTTTGCTGTTAACATACTTAGTGCTGTCCCCCCTGGCCTTTGTTATCTGAAAAAACACTGGCAAGTTTGAACTGTAAATGAGCTTTTGACTCTGTATATATCAATGACATCTCCAAAGACCTTTTGTATGACAGACTGATGGATAGAAATTCCTGAGCAGAAACTGGGGAAAAACAAACAGTTCCTGAGTTATTTAGGAGAGAATTTAAATCCTTGTAACTTATCTTCAGGAAGTATGCCTCAATGGGGCACTTGTTGCTTCCCAGATGTTTTTATTTGCTTATGTTAATTCTACAGAGCATTCTTCTCACATGAGAGGAGGAAGCTATGAGTTCCTTTTCAACATAATTCAATCACTGTTCAAGTGTTGTTCTCATTCACATAACACATTTATAGAATAATGTTTCTTATATTTTATACATAAATAGTTTTTCAGAATCATTCCTTCTGACAAGCAAGTGCCTGATCATTCACTTGTATATAATGCTGAATTTGTATTTTAAAAAGAAATTAAAAAGCAAAACGGTTTAATAGCTCCTTTTCATATCTATCAACCCCTCAAACAGGCTACCATTTTGTGTAAATTAAGTATTACTAGCATTATGAGAAATTTATTTGTTTAAAAATGCAAGATATAGGAAAAAATGATATTGGAAATGACTTACCACTAGACAGGAACCTCTTAGGATCAAGCAGATTCCAATAAATGCATTTTAAAAAGATTTGGGTTACATGGAGGAATTACTTTGTTTTTTCATTTCTCATAAAAAGAGAAGTATATCATGTAAAGAATAGTCCATAAGATGAATTTCTGAAGGAACAATAATACAGGTAGGTACTATTCTGTGCTGAAGTAAGAGGAAAGGGAAATACCTGAGGAAGATTAGGCAGGGTTTGTTTTTTTTTCTTTTTTTGAATCAATTGGTTATGATTTCTTTGTTAGCACATAAAAATGATCCCTTTCCTGTGACGTAAAAACTAAACAAAAAGTCATTTTCCATGATGTAATGAATCCCTTGTTGATATAAAATGATCAAAGGACTAAGATGAAAACCTTAAACTTTATGATAAATCATTGATAATTGGACTGTAATATTAAAAATGTGACCCAAATAAACTAGTTTTCTCTTCTGAATTCATCCTTAAAGCTTTATAGAAGCTCATATAATGTTTTCTAAGTCTTATTCTATCAACAGTTCTATAACAACCAATTATGTCATAACATTTTGTATTATAACTGCCAATAAAACTTACAATTCAGGCTGCAATGAAGTATTCCATTTAGATTAAGTAGCAATTATAATTAGTTAAAAAAATAAGAATTGTTTTAAGCTATCCCTAAATGCGTAAGAAGGTTGAATTATTGCTGTCCAGGGCTTTTCCCTCATTTTTTGTATTATTCTAATTTTTTTAACATCTCAGTACAATTAGGAAATTCATTAAAATGCCTATGACACAAACTTACAGACAAACTTCCATAAATGTCTGTTATATAATTGCTTGTTAACGTTGCAAGCTCTTGTTTGCTTAATTAGCTGTTTTAATTCGTGTAAATATCACATTACTTAAATTAAACTCTTAATATTAATTTCTATGGCCTTCTGCCATCCAGCATTATATGTTGTTTTAGTTCAGTCACAGAACCATGACACCACAAGAGAAAAACTGAGATATTTTGACAGTTCAGATTTTTTCGCAGTGCCAAATTTTATTTTATACAAAACAGAGCTAATCAATCATTTTAATTAATAACTAGAGGTGGGCTTAGGTCTCCCACTGGACTGAACAGTGACTGTTAAGTTTGATGTCATCTGCTTCAAGGCAGATTTCAACTTATTGAATTTGTCAGGTTGTTAGAAAGAGTTTTGGATATAAAAATAGCTCCCCTTCTTTCTTCACTCAAAGCAGATCTTTATGAAATATGGCATTTTGTTTTGTGGACAGATATACAACTGTTTAATGTTTGTTTTTAAACTCTGGTTTTTTGTCACTGTGGATATCTTCATGTTTAGATTTCAGAGTATTTTCAAAGCTGTATGTAGGAGTTGAGTAATTATACATCTGAATCCCATTATTTTCTAACAGGATTTGAATGCGTATATTTGCCCTGAAGTTTAATTATACTTCTCCACAAATGTAGATCAATTTTAAAACTTTAAAACTTACTCTTTGTGGAAATAACCATCAGTTTGTCTTTTTCTTCATGTGTTGTAAATATATGAGAAACTTTTCTCCACCACTTTTTTGTTGACTTTCATTTGAACAGCAAATATACATACGTATTTGTAAACTATTGGTTTTTAAATTAATGAGTATGGAATCATAGAACTGAACTGGAAGGGATCTCATGAAGTCATTAGTCCACCTTTTTGCTTCAGTACGTAAGGAAGTATAATCCTGTGCAAGATGTTTCTTGTCAGTTCTAAAAGATTTTCTACAGTTGTGATTTCACAGGATATGAAACTGGCCTATTCTAATACACATCATTAAGTTCATTATATAAACAAGCATATTAAACTGCTATTTAAACCTATTAGTTACCTATGGCCTTAACATCAATAACATGGAGAACTGACAATTACTTTCCTCTTTTAAGCAGTATTTTACATATTTTAATACTCTTAAATCTTTGGTCTTCTTTTAAAGAACCAATTCTAAATTGTAGAGTTTCCCCTTACTAGAAAAATTATCCAGATCTCTTATTATACTCATTTTTCTCCTCTGAATTATTTGTGGTATTGTTGTATAGCTGTCTTGACTGTTCAAATGCTCCCTAAAACAGGTTACTGTACTCCAGCCAAGGTTTCATATATAATGAACAAAGCAGAGTAATTATGCAGAATTTCTTGTGAGCTGTACTTCATTTACATGTCCCAGCATGATGTGTAAAGTTCTCCTTTACAGCAGCATGACACAGCTGATTGATGTGTGGCTTATGATCTGTGGAGGATTATCCTCAGATCCTTTGATATTGAATTCCTATCTAATCAACTCATGTAGAACTTCTGTCTCTGTATTCATGCACCTTGTATTACAATCCAAATGCAGATGCTTGTAGTTGTCATTATTGAGTTGAACCATGCATTCAAAAATCTTTTTCCCCATGTTGTTAAAATTACTTTGAATTCTAATACAGACTTCCAATATGCTTGCAATTTATACCAGGACAGTATAAAAAGCATACTTTATATACCTTCATCCAGGATATTAGTGAAATATACCATAGAATTCAAGCAGAATCCACTGAAGAACTTAACTCGAAAGTAAAGCTCCTTCTATTGACAATCTCTCTCTCAATACAATCTTATGACCAGTTTCACTTTAACACTATGATGGTCTCATCCACACCATAACTGTGCAGCCTAATCAGGAAAATAAGGGAAATCAGAAGTCTTCCAAAGGTCACAATAGATAGTGCCTTTATATTCTCTACTGTACATAAAACATTAAATCCAAATTAGCTCTTTCTTCATTATCTTTTAAAATCTTACAAATAACTTGATTGTTTGTGACAAAATTTCAGGGGAGAAGAAAGGGTGGAACAGAGTAATAGAATGAAATAATTTAACAATAATTTCCCAACTCGTCTTTCCATTCTTCTTAACAACATTATTATATTCTTAGTTTTCTAGTCTTCTAGCTTCTCATTCATTATTCATGTACTCTTAAAAATAATGGCCAACAATTCTGACATTACTTGATTCTTAAAGTAGCTTAAAATATGTATCATTAGGGCAAAATATTTGAGTAGATCAATCTATACTCCAGCTTATTCTTTCTCTCTTTGGCGATTAGAACTTGTCCTTGATATCAGTTATGCCTGTAGTTGAGCGTTTAATGGAATTCTGATAGAAAGACAAGGCGATTTTCCCCTGTTGATAGACTATTGCCATCCCTGGTTTACTTTTTCTTGTAATATACATTCAGAATGATTTTTTAACTCTCCTATATGTCACCTCCTAACTGTATTTACTTGAGCTCTGTCTGTTCTGATGTTGTTCCTACCTATGTAAGCTAGTTTTTTTTTATCTTTCCAGGTTTCTGTCAGACCTAGTTTCCACAGTCTGTATGATCAATTTCATGATTTAGGTTATTTTATGTCTTAATTTATTTCCTTTTCTTCCTCTGTAACTAGATAATTTGCACCAAAGCCCTTAACATCTTCTCCTCAGGGATTAGCTGACCCTCCTTAACTCATTTTTTACTAAATTTATTTCTAAGAGTCCTGAGTTTGTTTAAGTCCATGTTTTGAAGTCTGTTATTTTTATTCTACTTTTCTTCTTCCTAAGCAACTTCCCCCCTCCCTTTTTCTGTGTAAAAAATCACCATTCATACCCTCCAGGAGCTAATGATTGAATAAAATGATTGCTGAAACACAAAATATTTTTTGTAAGAGACTGATAGATTGAGCACAGTAAACTCTGATGCTATTCTATGTTTTCTTGTTAATAATCTAAAAAGCTACTGCTTTAAAAAGAATTTTTATATTTTTGTTATGGATAGGGCCTAATTATTTTTCTGATTTTGAATTATCTATGGCAAGTGCATATGAAGTTAGTAAGCACTAGACGTCACTCAGGGTTTTTGAGAAATTACCAACCACTTCTTAGTCTGTCTTATCTGAAAGGAAGTCTTTGCCAATACTATGCAAGCTTATAATATTAGATGCCTACAAATATAACTAGCAGCCAAGCGTTTTTCATTTTCATTCCTATAGACATTGTGCAAGCATCAGTAACACATGTAAAGTAAGCATTTAATGCACTCAGAACAGAATGGTAAAGTTTTTATTAACATGCTGTTCTAGTGTAAAGTGTTACTGTCTGTGTCAAATTGTAAATTTGATGAACTGACTACAAGAACACTCATGAGATAGCATTCTATGTCATTGATATCTAACCATGTCTACCCCTGATGTCAGTGGTTCTTTCTAAACATAAGCAAAACTGTATTGACTCCATTCCTTCTCTGAAATCTCAAAAGGCTACGGTTACATTCCCATTCCATTTAAAGACCTTACACTAACTCAGGCAGTAAAGAACAAGAGACTAGTAAAAAAAGGCCAGTTGAAAATGGAAAAAAAAACCCACAAAAAAGTGTGTTTTCTGAAATCAAATGAATGTTTTATATCAGTGATAAGCATGTGAAGACAACCAAATGCCAGCCGAAAACATTTAGCTGGGAGAAGGGTAGCAGTCCAATAACTTCCAGATGCCTGTACGGATTTCAATTATTTTATTATTGGTCTTGAAAATCAGACTCTGAGCAAGCAATTTCTTAAATATTCTCTGATTAACCAATCAAGTTATGTTTGTAAAGCTGAAATGAAATTATATATATTTCCTGAAATAAAAATTAAAATACTTAATTACTTATCAAATTTCTTCCCAAGTATTATAGAATGACTTTATTTCTGTTTATAACTGCGATTTACTGTTTTAGCCAGGAATGTGGGAGACTAATTTCCATCTGAGAATATTTGAACACGGATGCATCTTCTGTAGGGCAGCTTCTCAACCATCAGATCATGGTGTACTCTAAGACATATACTTGTGAAGAGCGGGAAGATTTCCTTTGTTTATAGTTTAGTTTTCATTATCTTCTACTAAATCCTGGCATCTTACCTTTATGTGAATGCCATAGCCATCATTCTGGAGAGTTTTTAAATGTATTATACAAAAAATATTTCCAGCCCCTCAGGTAAAGTTGTAAAGGACTAAAGGCTGTTCTACAAATTTCAGTTATGTGGCTCAGTGTGTGTGATGCATTTGTTAGGTAACTCTGGAAGACTGGAACCAGGATCTGCCAACTCTGAGGTTAAGATGTTCAGCATGAAAGTACCTTGAGCTTTGAAGAAATCCTCAAATCCTGCTGTTAAATTTTGTCTGTATGCATAGAACAATCTTACTCAGTTCTCCATCTCTGAATTCTTTACACTTTGAGACGGGCTCTATACCAGCACTGGAATTGTGATTAAATTAGGTGAGCACATTAAATTAAGTGTCCTAAATAGGCTTAGCATATTCCATTTGGAATTAAAACAGAGTTAATCTATTAATTACTATTAATTACTGAAACTGACTTGAAGTTTAACAACTGCAGTCAGATTTATTTAACTCACTTTGGTTTTTAACTGGAATGTGGTTTAGGTTTGTATTTTATTTATTGTTTGACTTAGTGTCAGGTCAATAAGTTTGACGGGATGCAGCTTGAACCATGTTGTGAACTAGGAAATGCATTCATGTTCCTGGTGCTGCTGTTATCTTTATATATAGTTTATGACAAGTCACTGAACTTCCCACTTCTCTCTGAACCAACTGGAAATAGGACTCCTTTATATTTCTGTTTCTTCTCTGGCAGCATATACATGAATATACTTTCCAACTTCGATAAGATAAATGAGACTATCTAAATGAGACTAGCTGAAAATATGCTGATGGGTTCTGAGCTGAGTAACACCTATGGATCTAAATTCAACAATTTTCTTTTTCACATTATTTGAATATATGAATTATTGAAATATGAATTTGAATGTAACAGTGACAGAGAGTTGTTGATTGGTCAGGTATAAGAGTCAAGAAGTGTAAGCTTAATAATTACTGGTTTATTTTTGACAGAAATAGTGAGTTATTCAGTTGTAGTTTTACCAGTTGACATATCATAATGTGATAAAACACAGACACTTTTTGATTCCTTCGATTGTGTGGACTTCAAGTACAGCTGTCTTGTCTAGTCAGAGTGACCAGCTGATATTGATTCACTCCCTGCAGATATTATAATTAATTATTTTCTTTCCACCTTTTTTCCTTCTGCAACATGTTGGAGCGCAATCCAGCTGCCAAATTTTATTATATTGTGTTGCATTTTACTAAAGTCTCTAAACGGTGTCTTGTGGTAGAATACTGACAACACTTGATTAGTGATCTCTTTTATTTTGTCAATAATCAAAGTATTATTACTTTTAAAAGCCAAGATTTGTTACTATTAACTATTCAGTAGAATCTGAGAAACTGCATTACCTTATGAAATTTGAAAAATGGAATAAAACTAGGTATATCAATTATATAAGACTCTGAACACCATTCTGATATATTTAGGTAAATTCTGTAAACAGATTGTAGGCTATAAGTCATCTGGAAATACAGCACAGGATATATTTGTCTGTAATTTGAATGGTGACTCAGTCATTTTTCTGTTAGGCTTTATAAGACTGGCTACTATTGCTATTGATCCTTAAACTCTACATACAGAAAACTGTATTAATTGACTAAAGGAAAATTCCAGAGTTCAAAAATACCACCTTTAAATCATGATGGCAATGTACAAGCATCAAGAAAAGACCATTAAACTCCACCGGCTAAAATTACTATGGAAGATATCTTAAAGCAATCTTAGTAAACAAGACTCTTGAACATGCCAAGGATATTCAAAATTTTCAAGAGCTGTAGTAACTAGCCTGAAGGAGAAAGGGAAGGTATTCCCCCACTTACCCCTACTATCCTTCTCCAGGAAAAAAAACAGTAAAGATTATTAATAAAGCTTGGGAGATTACCCCCATTGTACTGAAATCACAGCAATGCTGAATACAGGTATGAAATTAAACTTGTGACCAGTAATGTTACCTTGTCATATTGTAAGCTGATATTACATGACATAGCAACATCATAATGTTGATCCACCTCTTAAAGGTGACAAAGAGCAGCACAAGGAATATACATTGCATGTAAGGTTTTATATAACACAATCATGAGAACAAATTATACAACATTGCAACCAAGGACTATTAAACTAAAACAATGAATGCTTATAAAAAATCAGTTTTAATATGCTGTGGTCAGATCTGTCATTATTGCAGCCCTCTGAGATCCATGTTGAGTGCCAATAAAAGACTGTAATGGTTTAGCCCCAGTCAGCAACTTAGCAGCACATATCTGCTCGTTCAGTGCTCACCGCTCAGAGCAATGGGGATCAGAATGGACTGTAAGTAAGGCTTGTGTGTTGAGATAAAGACAGTGAAATAGGACAGCAATAGACAAGAGAATGATAATAATAATCATAATTAAAGAACATGCAAAACAAGCGATGCACAATGTAGTTGATAATTGACCACTGACCAATACCCATCCCATCCTCTAGCAGTGATCCCTGGCTCTGGGTCAACTTCCCCAACTTATATACAAAGCATAATGTTGTATGGTGTCATTTTGGCCAGTTTGGATCAGCCATTTAAGCTGTTTTCCCTCCCATCTTCCCACAGAGCCCAGCCTTCTTGTCAACAGGTCAGCATGAGAAGCTGAGAAATCTTTGACTCCTTAGCAACAACTAAATCATCAGTATATTATCAATACTATTTTGATCCCAAATCCAAAATAGAGCAATACAGTAGGTGTCAGAATGAAAATTAACTCCATCCCAGACAAAATCACGACAAATGATACTTTTTATAATGAATTATCAGCTCCTCTACCACAAATTGTATTCAGTTTTGCAAAGACTGTACGTATTGGTGTAAGCTGCATGGGCAACTATAACCTTTGAAGAAGGTGAACTATGCAAATTAAAACAATTTAAAAAAATCTCAGAGTGATTTCTTAGCAGAGCATTCTGATTTTAAAGTTTTGCTACAGCATAAGGATGATCAAATATTTTACATTAGACCAAATTTTAATGAACATGAATTCCTAAAACATCTACCAGGAACTTTAGTGTTTTCTCAGACCTCTATTTGTCACACATATTCTGTGAATATCTAAACCATATATTCCCGGTTGTGTGACATATGTGCACTTTGTATAGCTGCATGAAAATAAAATCATGTTCTCCTGCACGCTGGAGAAGAAGAAAGTGTTCAACAAAAGCAAAACAAGATAAAAACATGGCATGATAAGAACTCAGTGGCCAAGCTGAATATTTGTTATGATAAAGGTGAATTCCATGTTCTCATCACTGTCAAAGCATATTTCCTGTATCTTGTCTCTAGAGAAATATATGCCGCTGAGGGAAAAACATTGCTTTCTATCATCTGATTAATGTAACTATTCATACTTATTCAAAATGCTTCAATCTCTTCATGAAGCTTGAAATCTCTTGAGATACCATCTCATAGTAGAATATCTAACATTTTTTACATTTGGTTTGGGTTTTTTTCCCAACCTGAAATACATCAAAAATAACTCTTAGAATGCACATGTATTTTACTGGTCTAGGTTTTATAAAGAGAAGTAGTCTTTTGATTTTGATCTTTTGCATATCAGGATCTACAAAAATATGTAAAATTATTTTCAAAACATTCACTTCATTTTTTAAATCCTGACAAAAATATATCAGTTGTTCTACCTACTCTCCTAGAATCATAAAGCCTTCTGTTGTTTTGCTCTTTGTGGGGAAAAAAAGAGAAAAGAAAGGTTGGTAAATCTGTAAATTCGTAAATCTGTTTACCTGCCTCTGACACTAAGTGTGTTTTATTGTGTGATGGAAAGATCACTCAAATTAATTGGCCCTGGATGTTAGTTTTTCTGCCAACTGTAACTCTGAGAGACCTGGGCTTCTAAGACAGAGACTGGTATTTCATTTTCCTCATCTTCACCAAGCATTTACCTATGAAGGCACCATTTATGTAAAAGATGCTGAAGTCTCTACTGTATGACACTTAACTGTTATATTAGCATGATTTACAAACTACTTAATTGGCAGGAGAGATCAAAGGACAGAACCTCATCACTCAGCTTATCTCTGTCTTTCTGTGCCTCCAAAACAATTAATTTTATGTTCTTTTAGAGACATAACACACTTAAATATTTCCCTCACCTTCCCTCTCTCGTACTTGAAAAACATTTCACTTGTTGCCATGGAATGTTAAAAAGAAGAGAAATTAAAGTATTCCTAGGCCTATAGTGCTGCATTTTGGGGGGTTAGCATTCCTAGTCTGACCATAAAAAATACTGATTCTACTACTGCCTATCAGATATTTTATGACCTTTAGAAGAAAGTGCAGGTAACTCAAGAGGACTACAAGGACGTTGTGAATATATGCAGGTAGAAAAATGGAACTACCAAAGTTCAATTACAATTTACTTTGACTGAGGGGACTGGGATTGAGTAGTCTGGAGAAAAGGAGGCTGAAGGGAGATGTGCTCTCTACAATTACCTGAAAGGATGTTTTAGTGAAAAGGGTGTTAGTCTCTTCTCCCAAATGACAAGCAATAGGACAGAAGGAAATGGACTCAAGTTGTATCAGGGGAGGTTTAGATTGTATAAGAAGAAAAAATTTTTCACTGAAAGGGTTTTCAGGCATTGGAACAGGCTGCCCAGGAAGTGTTTGAGTCACCAAATCTGAAGTTATTTAAAATACCTGTGGATGTGTCACTCAAAGACATGGTTAAGTGGTGGACTTAGCAGTGTTAGGTTTGTGGTTGGACTTGATGATCTTCAAAGTCTTTTCCAACCTAAATAATTCTATGTTTCATTTAGTTTTATATTTTTCCAATGCAAAATATTCAGCACAGATGGAACATGTAAATATATCTAATAAAGTCGCCCTTTTCCTGTGAATACATTACCACAAAATTAAGATGTATCTACTTTGGTTTTCTGATCTTAAAATAAACACTTTTCCAAGCTTAAAAATACCTCAAAACACTTTTATTTCCCACTTAGATTTATTTAACTGAACATTCTTTTAAAGGCTAAATGTAATTTTTGAGTGCATAGTTTTACATGGATGGCTATTTCTGCCTTTAAAGAGGACAAATATACAATGGACTATTTGTAGAATACTGCAAAATGGTGGCTTAAAGCCAAAAAAAAAAATTGCACTACCACCTGCTTTATACCAAACTAAATTAACAGGAACTTTGTGAGCAAAAAGAAGTATGATAGAGACAGCAATACTCTAACCTTTCTTTAACTATTTATTCATGAAAGGCATTTCACTGTCAAATTTATAATTCTGTGTTGATACTACTTTTTGGAATTTGCATTAAATGACATTTTGATTATAGTATTCAAATGCATGTGCCCTTAAAACTTTGCCATTTATTTAGTATGCAAAAAAATTTCCAGCTAAATGTCCCCATTTCCATTTTGCTCTGGATTCCACTGAGACTACATCGGAAAGAATAGCTAATTTTCTCTTCCCCCCACAAAAAAGTCTTGCTAGGTAAGAGAAAATCAGATTATAATAAGATCTTGTACTCCACCTGTTTGAATTTTTCTCTAAATTATAGTGTTGAAGAACTAAGAGTTTTTTTTGCTTTTGATATTTATCATTGTCCCCAATAACCCGGGAAAACTCTTAAGTTGACATACTTAGACAAAGCAAGTGAATGTGCTGATTATGTAAATTCTCCCACCATGCCTTTGAGTCATAACCTTTTGAAACCATTGGGAGTTTCAACTCAAACAATTAGGTACATTCAATACAGAAAGGAAAGTTACAAATAATATTAAAACAGCAACAGAGATATCACCTCAGGAAGTTCTTAAGTCAGAAAGTACTTGCATCTGAACAACTGGGACCTACAAAACTATTACTATGCAACTGTCCTTTTCTGTCTTTCCTTAGGCATCTATCGTTGACCAGTGTCAGTAATAAAATGTTAGAATTATCATCTGTATGAGCAGAATTGTATGTTTATATTAAGCCTTCCTATATATTATTTTTGTCTTTAAGCCAGATGGAGTACATTTTTCTTCCACTAAAATTGCTCCTTGCAATTAGAAAACAAGTAATATCTAAATTTACTTTTTTTTTTACAAAATTGTTTGCTTCTGCAGTGAATGAACTGGCATCTAAGGGTTTGCATTCTTCAGTTAACCAAACATTTTTTTCTAAAAGTCCACTGTAGCAAATTAAAGTAAAATGCAAACCAGAACTATGTTTGCCAAATTTATTGTGAGCCCAAGGGGCACAGGTGATGAAAATTAAGATTTAAAAGCCTATCCCAGGTGCTTATTAAGATTAAAATTTTTTTTTTCCTCATTTGAATATAATATCAGTGTTTCAAAAGTACATGGTGAATATTGTATTTAAAAATCAAAACAAATTGCTTGGCACAAATTGTTAACTTGAGCACAGAATACTAAAGGATTAAGTACAGTAAAGTTTTGAGATTTTTATTGTTGTGACCCAAAGTAGCAGTGAATGTAAACATATTTTTGAAAAATGAGCAAATCTATCATCTTAATCATCTACATAAACTCTTGGCTAGACTCACGTTAGACTGTCCATCGTCTTTCAAAATCAAGTTCATCACGTGGTTATGATGTGATCTTCTAATGACTTGTGCTGAGGCAAACCTTTGTGCCTTTTCATAGCTCAGAGAGACATGAGTTTACCTTGGATGTACCATGCAGTTAGTTGTACAAAGTAGTGCAAAAAAGCTGACAAAAGATAAAACTGACTATAGAATAGTAGTACAATTTTCTGCATTATTTTAGATTGCCATATAAAATCAGTAGTACTTGTGCACTTTCTTAGACAGGATAGTATAAAAAAACCCCCCACACCTGGGAATGGGTATTGACTCTAATATCAGTGAAGTAAGATACATTTTTTTGGGGGTGGGGGTTTGTTTTACAGGGAAGAAATAGTTCAACACACTACTCCATAAATCTCAGAAGTGCCCAGGTGAAGTAGTTAAGTTTTTTGGAACAATGATTTTGAAAAACTTTAAGATAAGCCTTTTAGAAATCACTGGAGCTGTTCAAATTTTTATCATACCTCTTATTGCTAATATTTTAAGTACACCTAATTTGGAGTGGTTTATTTTCTTAAACGAAAAGAAAACATGGAAAGTCCTGATTGACATGATAATGGGTTTGCTATTATAATGCACACTGTACATCAACCAAATTACTTCAGATCAGAACATTTCTGCAGGAAGATGAAAGCTAAGCATATTTAACTTAAAGATGTAATTTTTCAAAGCTCTAATTAAGGCTTAAAATATTTTTTCGAGAGTTCTAAATTGATGTTACTAAAGAACTTCCTGTTATAAATTTGTTGCACTGGAAAAAAGCTGTAGAATTCAAAATAGAATTGTTAAACAATTTTTGTATAGGCCTAACTATCTTTATCAACTTTGTCCTCCAAGAAAATTAGATCACAGAATCACAGAATAACCAGGTTGGAAGAGACCCACTGGATCATCGAGTCCAACCATTCCTACCAATCATTAAAACATGTCCCTCAGCACCTCATCCACCCGTGCCTTAATCACCTCCAGGGTAAGTGAAACAACAACCTCCCTGGGCAGCCTGTTCCACTGCCCAGTGACCCTTTCTGTGAAATTTTTTTTCCTAATGTCCAGCCTAAATCTCCCCTGGCAGAGCTTGTGGCCATTCCCTCTTGTCCTGTTCCCTGTAACTTGGAAGAAGAGGCCATTACCTTCCTCTCTACAACCTCCTTTCAGGTAGTTATAGAGAGCAATGAGGTCTCCCCTCAGCCTCCTCTTCTCCAGGCTAAACACCCCCAGCTCTCTCAGCCGCTCCTCATAAGGCCTGTTCTCCAGCACCTTCACCAGCTTTGTTGCTCTTTTCTGGACTCGCTGCAGAGCCTCAGCATCCTTCTTGTGGTGAGAGGACCAGAACTGAACACAGTATTCAGATGATTGGATCTGTCTACATAAACTATCAAAAGCACTGAAAAAAAATTGCAAGCCGTTGGATAGAAAGAGGCTGTTGCATGTGCTGAATGATGTAGCTCAGTACACTGGATTTTTCTACCACTTGTAAAAATTTATGGACTTTCTATAATATTAACCTCACAGATAAGGGCTCAGAACTTGTAAAGACTGCCTTCTCACAGCACCTCCCTCAGGGAGCTGAAATAAGCACTGATGTTTTGCTGAAGCAGAACTAGGCTTCTGGTACATTTTTCACCTTCTCTCACATAACATCATTCTTCTCCCTTGCAGTCACACGTAAAATCTTTCAATAAAACCATTATGCCGTAAAATTATATACCACCTCCTCATTTGTAATACTGTTACTTCCTCATCCTAGGACTGGACAACTTATAATGTAACATGTCAAAATCTCAAAAAAATTCATGCCACAACAAGGTTGTCAATACCTACTAAAACTAACATATGGACATTAATGCAGAGGAGAAGAATGTTACTGTCAGACTTAGATAAAGGAAGCCCCTACATTTCTGACCTGTCAAAACTGCTGAAAGGATGCGAATGGAAAAAAAAAAAAAAATGGTGGTCACTTGTGCCTGCAGATAGATTAGATTGTACAGTAAATAGCAAATTCCCAATAACCACTTACCTTCAAGACTTTCACAGTCTCTCATAGATCATGTAAGTATTGACACTAGGACTGGACATTTTATTTCCCACTTTCTCTACAGAACAACACAGAAAAGGGAAGAGGAGAAGTGCCTGTCTTGTTATTCCTTGTCACCTTTCCCACAGAAAGCACAACAAGGGGCAGTATGCAACCTCCTAGCCAATGCTGTGCAGATCCATCAGGACAACTACTAGTCTGTGGGGGAACTGACTCATGAGGGAACTAAGGAGAAATAATCCAGCAGCCACAAGCTGGTGAATCAATTCCTTGAATAACCTCTTTCCTCCCCTTGAGGATAAGTATAAGCAGGAGCTCCTACAGGGGTAGGGCCACTGGCACAAGAAATACTAGGTTGGTGCAAAAATAATTGCCATTTTTAACAATCAGCTTTCAAGTAGGATATCTCAGCTTGCCTCACTCCAGCCTCTATGCAGAACGGTGCTGGATGTCATATAGAATCCATTTTTCATCACATCAAAATGCAATCAAGAAATGGATTAGTTTTGTTGCTCAAAAGAAGCTCAGAGTAGACTTCATAATGGCAGGGTTTTTTTTTTTTTTTTTTGCTCAGCTCATGTAGCACTCATTTGTAAAGATTTTTTTTTATTTTCCAGTTTGGTGCAAATGTTTAACAGCTGTTGAACAGTCAATGTTTAGTTTTCCTGCAACCTTTCAAGTGGTTTTGCTTCAAAAATGGCCCTCAACCAGCTGTCTTTTATTGCAGAAGTATGTCCATGACTTTCCTCAAATTCAAGGCTCTTGTTTCTGTTACAAAATTTTGGAACCAATGTCAAGTTGGTTGTATGTTGGTTGACACTCCCCTGGCCAAATATTTGATTGATATTGCTGGCAGTTTCTGCTGCTTTATGTCCCCTTCTGAACTCATACAACGAAATTCCTTGAATTTGCTTTTTTTCTATCTTTAACTTGATAGTATAACATAATTTACTGGAACAGGCTGCCCAGGGAGGTGGTTGATTCACCTTCCCTGGAGGTGTTTAAGACACGGGTGGACAAGGTGCTAAGGGGCGTGGTTTAGTGTTTGATAGGAATGGTTGGACTCGATGATCTGGTGGGTCTCTTCCAACCTGGTTATTCCATGATAAATAAGAATAAACAGTGAAAACAAAAAAATTTACATAGATAAGCTGAGGGAATTTCACATTTTAAAATGGTATACTGCATGAACACAGATAAATAAAAGCTTAAACCAAAATAAGCATTGCATTTTACAGCAACAAAACAGCAATTATTTTTGCACCTAACTAACTTGGGCATCCTAACACAACACCAGCAGTTTGCCCACTGGTCACAATAGCAGATTAATGCCTTGCTACTGCATCATATCCCACTTAACCAACAATATATGAGTATACTTATCCCATATAAGTATTGTTGCATAGTGAAGCACTGACAGCTGAATTTGTAGGTTCTTACATCCCTGAAATAGGCAATGTAGTCAATGTTTGCATTGGAAGAAACTTTCAAGGGCCCCTGCCCTGAAAATAGTTCATTTTGTGTGGTCAGGGAGTTAAGCAGGGTGGCAAAGGTTATTGAGGGTCAAGATAATACAGGGAGAACCCTTACCAGTTACCATTGCAGGCAAACCAGACTCAACACAGAAAAACATTAATTTATGGCAAATTAAAATCAAGTTGAATGGTGAGGAAAAAAGAAAAGAACTAAAACATCTCCCCACCATCTTTCCCTTCTTCCCAGGCTCAATTTCATTCCTTCATCCTCAAATTTTCTACCCTGTCCCCTCTGAGAAGAGCAGGGGGATGGGGAACAGGAGGGTGCAGTCAGCCCATAAGAGCTCCTCTTTGCCTCTCCTTCTTCCTCACACTTCTCCCTGCTCCAGTATTCCCGGGGGCCACAGGGAACAGCTTGCCCTGCGAGGTCTCTCCCGGGGCTTAGCTGTGCCCTGCGCTGGTGGCTCTGGAGCAGCAGAGACCCAGCTGTACCCAGGCAGGGCAGACCCGGCAGCAACCCCTGCCAACACTTACACCCATTACAGGTTGCAGTCTTTATAAACTAGGGGACAGTGGATGCCAGTAGCTCCTGACAAAAGTAGTAATCACCAGGAAGGGAGAAAAGGCTGTGTAATATTTTGTAGGCAGCAGATTGTCATCTATTAAGTCAATTCAGCTACAGACATTTTGGTTAATAACTGTTGCTGAATTCCCTCATTCTCAGACACTGCAGCACACCCAGTGTTTAGGACTGCAACCACCTGTGAGATCTAGTTTTGATTAACATTGCACCAAGAGTAGAGTAATATCTGGTAACTGCCTGTAATAATATAACAACATTTATTGGTAAGTGTTTGAAAATGAAAAGATTTAATTTAATCTTCTTACAGAATCATGACTGAAGAAGTCTAATTCATCATGTACTACCAAAGAATACACCGATTAATACTAATTAATCTATACAGTGGAGTTGAAGCAGTATTCTATATATGAGTGTTCATACTTATAGCTCTCAGATATGATAAGCTTAGTACAGATGACTCCAACATACATAAAAATGGTGTAAGAAGAGTCAATACTGAAAGATTTTTTTTTTTACTTAAGAGCCAAAACAGAAAACCAGCTTTCCTCTTATGTATATAATTACAGTCCTCATTATAGGTACACTGGAATTTATTCTGATGACTGACAGTCATGAAATTCTAAGTGACACAGTGAGAACTCTATCATTTATTTTCCTGCAATTCAACTGCATTTAACTAACTGTCCTTCGATTTCTTGATATGAATACATTTAGACATTAGCTAATGTATCATTCTTGACATCTATTCACCTTCAGCAGCACATTAAAAAAAAGGCAAAATAAAGCAAAGTCATGGGTTGGTCTTATCTGATGCACAACAAAATACTCTAATGCCAACAGCATGAAGTACATTTAAGGGTGAAGTTATTAAGTGCTTCGAAGAATTAACTCCCTTTCAGGTTTTAATGGCATGTTTTATCAAGACTTTACTTTATTTTAAGGACAGTGCTTCAGTATATGATAAGTCCCTACCTCACAACAGGCTCCAAAGTTTCTGAAAGCATATCCAGTATTCCTTTGGAGTAGACTTTACTCTAAGTTCAGCCAGCAAAATTGTCTTTATTGTTGACACATGCTTTAAATATGATTAGCTTCATAGTCTGATACTAAATGCCTAAATTTCCTCCATTTTCTAAGTTTTTTCTGCTTATTCTACTTCAAAATGCTAAGCACATTGCATATTCTCCAAAGCTGAGGTAAGAATATCTGTTGAGAATATTAAGCATGCATGTTCAAGGTTGATAAGTCATAGAAATAAAATCATTCATGGAAATGTTTGCTTTATACAAGTACTACGCTTTAGCAGATATAAGTTATAAAGTAACACTTCAGAAAACAAAAATTCAATTACAAATAAGACACAGACAAATTTAACAGAGACATCTATAGCAAACCTTGTAATATTCTTAAGCATTATATAAAAATTAAGCTTGAGCTGCTGCTGTGGCCTGTTCAAAACATCCCGATATCTATTCCCTTCAGGATAACAGTTCCCTGTGTTGTGATCTCCTTTGTTATTGGCAAATGATTTCTCTTCCTTCCTATGTAATAAGTGACAGTCATGGCTTTCCCTTTGCTGAAATCTCTCTCTGCCATCAGGGTTCTTATTTTTGGTCTTTGGAGCATACTGATCCTCCCAGACTGGGAGATAGCCAGGTTATCAGTTTCTGTCAAAATCTAGAAGCAGATTTAGGTACCTCAAACAATTTGTGAATCATGAAAATATGCTCTCATTTTCCCTGTTTATTGACACACAAATTAGCTACATAAAATTGCAGAGTGAATGCTCATGTTGCTTTACTACAGTTTTGCAGAAAATGAACAAACATTCTCAAAGTAATTGTCCCAAAATGGGTTCTTGTGCAGAATGAAGGGTAACAAAGTCTTCATAATGTATCAGATATTTTCCTGGTGTACGATTGTTCCCTAAAAACCTAACTAGAGTAGCCAGTTTCACAAAAGAGTATACTCTGTCACAAAAGCACTTCAGCTAAATGCCTGATCTTCCCAGTCTTTTTTACCATTAGTCATATGCATTCTGAGTAACCTTGGGTAACGAAGTTTGGTTTTAATAACCACTTGGTAACATTTTATTTTTTGATACTTCCAGCCAAAAGTATCAGTTGTGTTGAGCACAGGTAAACATATTAGTTGAAAGATCCTCTGAACCTAAAAGATCATTTGTTTTAAAGATTAAAATGCACAATCTTTATATGTGGCACCTGTTATTATAAATTGTGTGACACACAAAATCAGTTTACACACACAGAACAAAAAGATCAGGTCTCACGCAAATGAAGCAGCCATATACTACTTAAGTACACTGGTTTATAAGAGATGTGAAAATAATCTAAATTGGAATGATTTCCTTAGAAATGAGAATATTTGCATATTAAGCCCTGACACTGACAAAAACAAACAAAAAAAAAAAGTAAGACAATCTGGAAATCAATCTGAGATTACTGTAAGATTTCTAAATGTTTCTTTAGCCCTGATTTCATTTACAAATAATTGTTTTCCAAAAAAACTACAGAATCAGTATGTCTTTTTAATGTTTTCTATTGAATGTATGCTTAAAGGAAAAATAATTGCTTAGGAAAGAATCATTTTATATTTAAAATGTATCACTAACAGCTGAGGCTATCTGAATAGACCTTGAAGTCATAGAATCATAGAATCATAGATTTGTTAGGGTTGGAAGGGACCTTAAAGATCATCTATTTCCAACCCCCCTGCCACAGGCAGTGGCATCCCACTAGATCAGGCTGTCCAAGGACCTATCCAGCCTGGGCTTGAACACCTCCAGGGTTGAGGCACCCACAACTTCCCTGGGCAACCTGTTCCAGTATCTCACAATTCTCATGGTGAAGAAATTCTTCCTTATATCAAGCCTAAATCTGCCCCTCTCCGGTTTATACCAGTTACCCCTTGCCCTATCACCAAAAGCCTTTATGAATAGTACCTCTCAAGCTTTCTTGTGGGCCCCTTTTAGGTACTGGAAGGTTGCTATAAGATCTCCTCGTAGCCTTCTCTTCTCCAGGCAGAACAAGCCCAACTCTCTCAGCCTGTCCTCATATGGAAGGTGCTCCAGCCCTCAGATCATTTTTATAGCCCTCCTCTGTACGCATTCCAACAGTTCCATATCCTTCTTATGCTGAGGATTCCAGAACTGGACACAATACTCCAGATGAGGTGTCACAAGAGAGGAATAGAGGGGCAGAATCACCTTGACCTGCTCACCTTGCTTCTTTTGATGCAGCCCAGGATACGGTTGGCCTTCTGGGCTACAAGCGCATGTTGCTGGCTCATGTCAAGCTTCTCATCGAACAGCACCCCCTGCATGGCTGCTCTCAATCACATCATCCCCCATCCTATACTGATTGCCCGGACTTTGCATTTGTCCTTGTTGAACCTCATGAGGTTCTCACAGGCCCGCTTCTGCAGCCTGTCAAGGTCCCTCTGGACGACATCGCATCTTCCCACTGTGGTAACTGCACCTTTCAGCTTGGTGTCATCTGCAAACTTGCTGAGGGTGCACTCAATCTCACTGTCGATATCATTGATGAAGATACTAAGCAGCACCAGTCCCTGTACAGACCCTTGAGGGACACCACTTGTCACAGATCTCCATCTAGAATTATAGCCATTGACCACTACTCTTTGAATCTGACTATCCAAACAGTTTCTTATCCACCAAACAGTCCACCCATCAAATCCAGATCTCTCCAATTTAGAAAGAAGGATGTTGTGAGGGACTGTGTCAAAAGCTTTACAGAAGACTAGATAGATCACTTCTATTGGTTTACCTGTTTCCACTGCTGCACTTACCCCATCATAGAAAGCCACTAAGTTGGTCCTACAAGATTTGCCCCTGATGAAGTCATGTTAGCTGCCATTAATCACCTCCATGTTCTCTATGTGCTTCAGCATGGCTTCTAGGAGGATCTGTTCCATGCTCTTCCCAGGCACAGAGGTGAAGCTGACAGTTCATAAATCAAAAGTCATAAATCAAAACACTATTATGGAAAGGTTAAAGAACAGGAAAAGCAGCTGATTAACCTTAAGACTTCCTTGCTGAAGGGTCATTTTACACATGCTGATTCAACTTTTCACTTACCTTCAGATTTGCAAAGGGAGACATGAATACTATTAGGGAAAATAACAGCTTTTTACATAATCACCTTTATATCCAAGACCAATACCTGGACAAGGACAGAAAACTTGCATATCATCTGCTTTACATAACAAGCATTGCAGCAACAGGTAGTAAGTGCAAAGAGAAACAAGCCAGATTATCTGTGGTGCAGATGTTATCATGAGAATGTGTTTTGGAGACATTATGTTAAATAATGTAGCCAGTTTTCTCAGTTTTGTATCTTCCAGTCTGACTCAGCTCTCAATACAGGTGGCTCACTGAACAACATTCCTTACATGAATTATAACCCTGGTACACTACACATTCTAGTTTTGTTTCCTATTAAGAAAATCAAACAAACCAAAACAACACTCCTAGCTAATAGTGAGTAAAAAGTACCTTTTTTTGTTTTTTTGCAATTTTAACATTAGAAGTGAGTCTTACCAAAACTTAACAAGATCATGTGGTATGCCAAAACTGACAAGCCATTTAGCATATTGTCTTACTAACTATTGTGAATTTTATCTAGTGGAAGTTCAGTCAGATTAAGTAGAGTGTAACTGGTGATATGGGGCACATTAATCAAATAAGAAGCCGTTAGATTTTTTTGTTTTGTAAATTATAATAAATAAATAGCATTCCTACTTGTTATTTATCTACCTTCAAATTTTAATGAATATTTCTAGTGCTAATTGCTAATTTTCTATATTTAGAGAGAACAGGCACATACGGAGATAATAGCACAATGTGATATTTATGAGGTGCCAGTTCCCTTATAAATATAGAAATTGAGTAATTAGCACTAGAAATATTCATTGAAATTTCAATGCACACTTTGGGATTTGAAATTAAATTGAGCTAAAGATGATGATCCTTGTCATAAATTAATATTTGAGGATTTGGAATTTAACTCACTAGAAATATGCCTTCAAACAAATGAATATTTTATTATAAAACTAACATTGGACATAGCAAGAACATTTGATGTAAGGAAAGGCATCAAAGGTCATTTGCAGCTCTTTGACAGTGCAGGATTGTTGCTATTACAGTTTTTATCACATTTGTTATTTGCCTTTTTTTAACACATTTTATGGTTATTGTATAAGTCTGTTTCAATCTTTCCCTGTTTCTAGCGGAAGACAGATGATTAAAAACAATGGTGGGAGTTACATGTTTTCCAGGTTAAGTCAGTACCTACAAAGGTATGAGTCTCTGATAATTTGGTGTAATTTAACACTGGAACAGCTTGTCCAGAGAAGTCTGGAGACTCCATTTTTGGAGATGATAAAACTTGACAGAAGAAAGTCCTGAGCAATCTAACCTGAGTTGGCCCTACTTTGAGAAGAAAGGTTGGACTGCATGATCTCCAGAAGTCCTGTCCAAACTCTGTGAAATCTTTAGGGAAGAATTTGTATTAAGCATTCTAAGTTACTGAAGATGCTTCTGTGGAATATGGAGTTACAGTAGGTAGAAGAATGCAGTCAAGAAACATCTTAAGCTATCACAAGCATGGTTTTCTGTAGGAGGTGGATGTCTTTCAGATGTTCTAAGCTGGTTATTAATGTATTGCAGAACCACGAGAACAAAATACTCAGGTACATTTCTTATTTTTATGCTCCAGGTACTAGCATAGCTGCTCTAAATGGATGTGACTGTTTATGCATATTTTTTCATAACATCCATTACTCCACTGCAGTTACCTGCTTTTATCTATTGAAGTAATTTATTTTAAAGGCCAAGATAGAAGTTTGGTAGGAGTTTGTGACTGTATTCTATAAAACAAATACAACAGCCAATGTAAGAACATACTGATTTTTTTTTTTAATGTGGAAATACTTATTTCCAAAGAAATTAAAGGTAAGAACATAAATTAATAATTTCTTCAGTTGCTTCCTTAACTATGCAAAAGTGCAAAAATGATAATATGATTATTTATTCTAAGTAGCTTGTGTTTTATAAGAAGATCATTAAAGGAATCCTTGTCTTAGTTAAATGTTTGAGATCTTCACGTTCATTAAATGTTCACATGTACAAATTCATACATAAATTCCTATTAATCAGTTTTAAATAAGTTTTAATAAAAACACTAAACAATCTGAATGAACAAATGCTTTTAATGTATGCAGTAGGCTTTTTACTGATTAATTTTGCTGTCGTAAATTTTACTGGATTAATAATCTTTAAAACTAAATGCATCTGACTTCTGAATAAGTGAAAACAAATGAATAGAGACTTCAAAGGCTTCCTGTCATTAAAATTAGACCTGGACATCAACATGATTTTCTAATTAAAGTGAAATTATCAAGCTGCAATTCAAACATGATACTTCTAGATCTAAGTAGTAGTCTCAAATGATCATGCAATTCTGTAGGACTATCAGATGCTTCTAACATAATCTGGAAAACTTCATTACCAGAAAAGCATGTGATACCTTAATTGCAGAGATTTTGACTGCAATTTAAAGCAGCAGTAAGTGTTCTCACAATGAACATCTCAAAATCTGACACATTTATATGCTTTCCATTTCATGGTTAGCTTCCATGTTTACAACCCTTGCATATTAATTGAGCATGTGGTAACAGTATTCAAAAGCAGACGTGAAGTCCACCTCTTCAGTGAATTAATACTATTGCAATATGTACTACTTCCTGATTTCACAGTTATTTGAAAAGAGCTCATCTATATGAGCTTACATAAGAGATTTATGTAAATAAAACCTTTGCATAAAAATTTCTGACATGTTTCCCTTTATATTGACTCTCAGGAAGAAAAGAACATAAGGAAGTTAAGAACTTTTAGATACTCAGAACATAATGCCCTAAGAAAACAGGATAGTAAGTGATCATAATACCTAAGTCTCACAGTTTACATGCCTTTCATAGCACATGGAAACTGGAAATTTTTCTGGTAACTATTACATGATTTCTGATATCAAAGAAATGTTGAGGCACTGAGATTAGCACCTGTTCTGCCTTTTTCAGTACCCATTTGCCCCAGCTTGTCTTTGGATCTAGCCTTTACCTCCCATTTATATCTCATTTTTCCCTTCCATCATCTCATATCAATTGCTATTCCACTCACTCTTTTCTCCCAGCTCTTCATGGAAGACATGAAACATCAAAAGCAGCAATCTTAACACCCCATTCCTTCTCCCTTGCAGTCATTTCCACTCCCACTGTGTCTCGTTCTAGGTTAAAATGAAGCATGTTCCTGGCAAGTTAATGGACTAGAGAGCAGGAAGAGAGTGTGAAGAGTAACAGCTGATGATGGAAGCAGAGCAAAATGTTTTTTTCAGCAACAGCACCAATTTATGCCCATTTTAAAATGTTCCTTGCCTTCATAAAGCCCTACTATTTCTCCCATCAGTGTAGATCTCTCTCCCAGATCCATTTTCCTGAGCTATTTCACTCCGTGTCTCCTTAGTCTCCTTGGTTTCTTCAAATACTTCTTCCCTCTCGGCTCTAGTTACAGTTTTCTCTCTTCTTTACAATGGTTTCAGAAAAGGACATCAGGGAGACAGCAACACTCCCTCTGCCCTAATTCCCATAAGGACACTTCGTCTCCTTCAGTTCTGTCATATGATTTGCAGCCATTACCGGCCACCAGTCTGTTTCCTATAAAACCTGCTCACATTTTCACTCCAAGCTTCTGCCAAATGCAGATTGAAACCTCAAAATATTTGATTATCAGCTTTAACCGCTTGTGTGTAGCAGGTCTTCTTAGGTTTACATATTAAACCCAAGCAGAAGTTAACATGGATACTGAGGTTAAGGACAATAAAAATGTTTCCATAAATATATCAGCAACAATGGAGGGCTAAGAAGATGAGGAGGGAAACACAGTAACAAAGGACAAGGAAAAGACTGAGGTATTCAATGCCTTCTTCACCTCAACCTTTAATAGTAAGATCGATTGATCTCTAGGTACCCAGCCCCCTCAGAGGGAATACAGGGACAGGGAGCAGAATGGAGTCTCATAGTCCAAGAGGAAATGGTTAATAACCTACTACTCCACTTAGACATGTACAAGCCTATAGGGCCAGATCAGAATGATCCAAAAGTACTGAGGGAACTGGCAGAAGTGTTCACCAAACCATTTTTTGTCAATTATTCAGAATAACTGAGGAGGTCCCACTTGACTAGACATTAGCTATTCATTGCTTGGACAGGTGTAATCTTCACTTGATAAAAAAACAGATTCATGGCCGGTCTCAAAGTGTTGTGTTGAATGGAGTTAAATCCACTTGGCAGCTTTTCAATACAAGTGATGTTCCCCAGGGTGCACTGTTACTTAACCAGTTCTCTGGATGAGGGAATTGAGTGTGCCTTAGTAAGTTTGCAGATGACACCAAGTTGGGTGGGAATGTCAATCAGACCAAGGGAAGGAAGGCTCTGCAAAGAGACCTGGACAGTCTGGATCAACAGGCTAAGCCCAACTGTGTGGAGTTGGACAAGGCCAAGTGTTGAGTCCTCCACTAGTGCCATAAAAACCCCATGCAATGCTACAGGTTTGGAGAAGAGTGGCTGGAAAGATTGCTGGCAGAAAAGGACCTGGGAGCGCTGGTTGATAGCTGTCTGATTATGAGCCAGCATTGTGCCCAGCTGACCAAGATGGCCAGTAGCATCTTGGTCTGTATCAGAAATGGTATGGCCAGTAGGACTAGGAAAATAACTGCCCCTCTGCACTCCACATTGCTAAAGATGCATCACGAATACTTTATTCAACTTTGAGCCCTTTAGTGCAAGAAAGACATTGAGATGCTGGAGAATGTACAAAGAAGAACAAAAGATCTGGTGAAGAGTCTGGAACATAAGTTCTATGAGTAGTGACTGAGGGAACTGGCGTTATTTAACCTAGACAAAAGGAGGCCGTGGGGAGACCTTATTGTTCTTTAAAACTACCTGAAAGGAGGTTGTAGCGGGGTGAGTGTCAGCCTCTTCTTCCAAGGAACAAGTGACAGAAGAAGAAATGGCTTCATGTTGCACCAGGAGAGGCTTAGATTGAATCTTAGAAAATATTACATCACTGAAAGGGCTGTCAAGCATTGGAACAGACTGCCCAGGGAAGTGGTTAGTCACAATCCCTGGAGGTATTTAAAAGACAGGTAGATGTGGTGCTTGTACATGGTTTAGTAGGGGCTTAGCAGAGTTAGGATTATAGTTGGACTTTATGATATTCAAGGTTTTTCCTAACCTAAAAGAATCTGTGATTCTACCATCAAATAAATTTTATTGTCTTTTCATTTGGAAAATAAGGAATAAATAAAAGAAAAGTCAATGTTTAAACCAAGATGACTATATTTTTTGCATTTTATGTCCTTTTTTCAAGCTGTGAAAGTTTTTTTATAAGATATGAGTGTGATTTTTTTTCTGGGCAGACTATCTCCTATTCTTCACTTTTCACTTTAGGAGAAATCAAAAGTCAGCCTGTCAAGGCCAGCATATCTGAACAGCTCCATAATAAATAGTTAAATGTAGCAAACGTGCACAAGGAAAATAAGATTCACAGTGCTATTTTGGACAGTATTAGACAGTACTGACAACCATTCCCCCCCCCCAAAAAAAAAGCATATTTATGTAATAAACACAGAACTGTGGAACATAATACCTTCTTTCAACACATTATACTTTTTTTAGATTAAAGTGGCAATCTCAAAATCCTATATAGAACCAAATGGAGTGTAAAGACAGAATCATCTCTAAGGGTTTTTCACATCCCTGAAAACACTGTTAGCCTCTACTGCCTCTTCCCAGTTCCCCAGCCCAGGACCCCTCATTGTCCCCTGGGGGCTGCCAGTCCCTTCCCCAGCAACGCCACAGCCCAGCTGGTTTGCAGCTCCCCACAGCCCTGCCCTGCCTAGCTATGAGCCCCACTGAGCCTGGCAAACACTTTGGTCCACATCCCAGCCTGGCCTCCACCCATTCCCATGGCCAGGGAGGGGCCTGATGGCCATAGCTGGGGCTGCCCTGGTGCCAGCTAGGGGAAAGGGACACCCCCTGGCTGCCAGACCTTGCCCTGACTCATCTGGTAGAACCTCTAACACTCACTGATGGACACAGGGAGCCTCTAGGTCCTACAGTGCCCTGACAGGATTTTAGTGTCTGCCTACATACAAATTAATTAATCATCATTTCTAGTCTGCTATTAATTAAACAAAAATAGTTTTCATTACTAGTAGTGGTGAAACCACAGCAGAGTTCTGTGTTCACGTCAGGCTCCCCAGTTCAAGAGAGACTTGGACATACCAGAGCGAGCCACTGAAAGGCCACAAAGATGATGAAGGAACAGGAGCATCTCTTCTATGAGGAATGGCTGAGAGAGCTGGAATGGTTGAGAGAACTGGAATGGCTGAGAGAAGGCTCGAGGGGATCTCATCAATGTGTAAATACCTGAAGTAAGGTTGCAAAGAAGATGGAGCCAGGGTGTTCTCATTGGTGCACAGTGACAGGATCAGAGTCAGTGAGCACAAACTGAAGCACAAAAGATTCCTTCTCAACATCAGGAATTTTTTTTTTTATGAAGAGCATGACTGATCACTGGCACAGGCTGCTCAGAGATATTGTAGAGTGTCCATCCCCAGAGATACTCAAAACTCATCTGGACATGGTCTTGGATAAGCAGCTTGAGCAGGAGGTTGGACAAGGTGACATCCAAAGGTCACTTAATCTCAGTCATGCTGTGCTTCTGTAATACAAAGGAATTATGTTGATCTTAGTGTATGGCCTATTTGGCTGTATTTCTCCAGCAGTCTGTATTCTGGAGAAAGCTTAGTAAAAAGGAACTTTCATCATATCTTCTATTGACAAAAAAGACTTAAGGGTCTTTTTATTGACTGGTGGGACCATATAACACAAGTACACAGTCTTAAGTCTTGCCTGACAGATGGTCAGACTTCCAGCATGATCTGTGAAAAGCCTTTCCCGCTAATAAAAAAAAAAAAAAAAATTAAAAAAAAGGGCTGTGATCCCAATCTATCCACAGGCTGAGCCCTCAAGAAATGTCTGCCACCATGCACATTTCCAGTTCTGGTGACTACCGAAAACTATTTCAACATCTAATTAAATTGCTGTCAGTGTGTCTTTCCTGGTGAACTGAGAAATATATGAAAAAATAATTAGGTCATACTGTCTAGCTGTACAAGGCAAGCCGAGAAATTTAAGTAGAGAAAGCTCCCTAATAGGTGTCGTGAGAAATCTGCACAGCACTGCTCAGACCTTCCTGATGGCCTGGAGCAGCTGGAGCTCAGAAGAATTCCTCTCCTGTTAATAAAAATTTGCATGACTTCCACTTACCTGCTATTCAAACAGAAGCTGATGAAAGCCTAAAATATGCACCCAGTGGTCAAACTTAATTCAGGGTCATAAAGTCTATTCTACTTACCAGAAAACACAAGGGCAGTAGTTCCTGATACATTTTGCTCAAGGAGACAGCTTTTATCTTCATGCTTAACAGATTAAAAGCAGTCAGTATATAGGAAATCTTCATATAACTCTCATTTTCTTGTTTGAGCAAAGAGGAAAACAAATCACCACTACACACAAGGCTGTCTTTTGTAGAAATTGATACTCACTTAAAGGACTAAAGCTTGCTAAAAGTGTCTCAGAGGGATTCACCTAACCTCAATCAAGACAAAATTAATGAAGAAGAAGACATCTGCTGGCATATCTTGACACATCACCTCAACAAGAATCTCTCTGTCTCAACATTTTCACTGAAATTAATTTAATTAACTCATCCATTAATAATGAATTATCTAAAAGCTTGAAAATAACCATAGGTAATTGGTTTTGACTAGAATATTCCAGTAAGCTGTCACAGAAATGGATATCTTCACTATAAAGCAGCTTTATGATATTAAAACAATGTTAGCTAGGGCCTACATAGTCTACTGGAGTTCATAGTATCTCAGGTATTCAAAACAAAATAGAAAGAGAACAGTTTGTTCATCCAGGCACGGCAACAGGAAATGATATTATAGTGTACCTAACAAGTCATTAAATCATAGCTTTCAATTCACATTGTCACAGGCAAAAGCATTACTAAAACATGTTAGATCTACTACAAATTATCAGAAACTAAGCAGATCTCATGATAACCAAATCACAAATTCAAATCTCTTGCTTGACCTAAACTTAATCGTGGTGGCCCAAGAAGATGGCAATGGAAATAATTATTTTAAAGAGCATTTATGAATATATCTGAAAGGAAGTTTAACAGCCAATTTCAAACCACTCTCAAACTGAAAACTATAATATTTATGACTCATTTATCATAAGAAAATATCAACAACCTCATTCTGTATCAAAACAACAAAAAACTTCAATAACACTTTAAATATGAAAAGAAACATTTTAATTACTAATTTACTGCTAATTCATCTCCCTCTAAGCCTCATATTAGTGGTGTCTAGATAATTTACTCTTCATTGTTAAAGCCTATTCTGAGTATTGCCAGTCATCGATTTAATTTTTCCTCTTTCAGGAATTCTCCTAGAAGTTGATTAATTAAGACTGTCTTTGCATCTGACTGCCATTAATTGTTGTGACATATTGTGATTAGCCCATATCACATTGGGAACATCATTTTGTCCTAAACCATCCATTTTGAACTCTATGCTGAAAACATATATAAATATCAACAATACAGATTTATGTTGCATGATTTTTTTAATAACTCCATCAACGCTACTCATTAGGAAAATGCCAACTGATCTAGTGCCTCAGCAATTTCTCTCTACTACACACCCAGTGACATTGCACTGTAGACATTTTACATTCTTCAAAGCCCGAAAAAATAACAGGGTGAGAAGATTAGGCAGGGAGAAGATTAGGGGATAGCTCCTGAAGGAGAAAAATGTATGCCATCATATAAAAGCAGGGCTCTGGTGACTTATTTACATGCATTGAATATCAAGAGCTCAAGAAAATTATCCAAAGAAGCCAATTTCTTCAAAGAAATATTTTTGACATTTTCTGAAAATACTAGCTGTACAGTGAATGAGCAAACAATAGAAGCACAAGATAGAAGTACAGATTTAACAGAAATAAAACATTCCTAATGCTAGGTTCTGAAAACTACTGATGATTTATTTCTTAAGTCTTACTCAAATTTTAAATATTATCATGCAAAACTTAAGGCATCATAGAATGGTTTGAATTGGAAAGGACCTTAAGGATTATCTAATTCCAACCCCCCTACCACGGGCAGGGACATCTCCTACTGGATCAGCCCATCCAACCTGGCCTTTAACACCTCCAGGGATGGGACATCCACAACTTCCCTGGGCAACCTGTTCCAGTCTCTCACCACCCTCATTGTGAAGAAATTCCTTCTAATGTCTGATCTAAATCTTCTCCTCTCCAATTTAAAGCCATTCCCCTCTATCCTGCCATTACATGGACTTGTAAAAAGTCCTTCCGCAGCTTTTTTATATGTCCCTCTCAGGTACAGGTCAGCCAGGAGCCTTCTTTTTTCCAGACTGAACAACCCCAACTCTCTCAGCCTGTCCTCATAGCAGAGGTGTTCCAGCCCTCTGATCATCTTTGTAGTCCTCCTCTGAACCTGTTCCAACAGTTCCATGTCCTTCTCATGATGGGGATTCCAAAACTGGACACAATACACAAGATGGGGTATCACAACAGCAAAATAGAGAGGCAGAATCATCTCTCTTGAATTGCTGGCCACGCTTCTTTTGATGCAGCCCAGGATATAGTTGGCCTTCTGGGCTGTGAGCTCACACTGTGAGTTCAGGTTGAGCTTGTCACCAATTTACACCTCCAAGCTCTTCTCCACAGGGCTGCTCTCAATCATGTTGTCCCCCATCACATATTAAAACCATGGATTGCCCCAATTCAGGTGTAGGACCTTGCACCTGGCCTTGTTGAACCTCATGAGTTACATACAGGCCCACTTCTCCATCTTTTCCAAGTCCTTCTGGATGACATCTCATCCTTTAGGTGTGACAACTGCACCACTCAGCTTGACGTCATCTACAGACTTGCTGAGGGTGCATACAATCTTGCTGCCTATGTCATTGATGAAGATATTAAACAGAACTGGTCCTAGTAATGGGCACCTGAGGGACACCTCTTGTCACAGATCTCCATCTGGAAATCAAGTCTAATTTTTAGTCTAATTTTGTAACCAGGCTGTTTTCTAAAAAGTCTGGTTTTTGGTCTGTGATTAACTGAAGCTATTTCAGTCAAATCGACACCCCCTTTTCAGTTTCATTGTTATCCCTTCCTTTCATTCTTATTTCCTGTATGACTTTTTGGGCCCCGTTTCAAATAAAAGGATTCATTTGTCATCTACAGTATACAAAATATGCTCCTATAAAGCATTTACACTCAAATAAAGTGTCTGCTAAAGTCATTTAGCTGTTTGGCTCTCTTATCTCTTTTTTTTAGGTTAGAAATCATCTTTCAGACCTATGTTTTTACAGTAACGTGCAATAGCGCTTCGGTTCACGTCTTGGATTGCTGGGTAGTGTATCTGAAGTCCACGTCATACACGAGAAAGTGAGTATAAGACTTCTGTCTGAAGTGAAATGTTGAGAAGACTGAATGAAGCTAAGAAGGGTTAGTCAGATCAACTGATTAAAGTGAAATGAATAAGTGGTGAAAAGTTTTTTGCTAAGTTTTTTTTTCTTGTTTTCTGTCATGTTACCTCATGATTAAAAGAGAAGTACTCAGAAGTTGTTGTTGGGATCACAGAATCACAGAACCACAGAATAACCAGGTTGGAAGAGACTCACTGGATCATCGAGTCCAACCATTCCTATCAAACACTAAACAATGCCCCTCAGCACCTTGTCCACCCGTGCCTTAAACACCTCCAGGGAAGGTGAATCAACCACCTCCCTGGGCAGCCTGTTCCAGTGCCCAATGACCCTTTCTGTGAAATTTTTTTTCCTAATGTCCAGCCTAAATCTACCCTGGCAGAGCTTGTGGCCATTTCCTCTTGTCCTGTCCCCTGTCACTTGGGAGAAGAGGCCAGCTCCCTCCTCTCCAAAACCTCCCCTCAGGTAGTTATAGAGGGCAATGAGGTCTCCCCTCAGCCTCCTCTTCTCCAGGCTAAACAACCCCAGCTCTCTCAGCCATTCTTCATAAGGCCTGTTCTCCAGCCCCTTCACCAGCTTTGTTGCTCTTCTCTGGACTCGCTCCAGAGCCTCAACATCCTTCTTGTGGTGAGGGGCCCAGAAATGAACACAGTATTCAAGGAGCGGTCTCACCAGTGCTGAGTATAGAGGGAAAAAATGCTGGTCATGTCATTTCTGATACAAGCCAAGATGCCATTGGCCTTCCTGGCCACCTGGGCACACTGCTGGTTCATGTTCAGTCGCTGTCAACCAACACCCCCAGGTCCCTCTCCTCCAGGCAGCTTTCTAGACAGACTTCTCCTAGTCTGTAGCTCTGTATAGGGTTGTTGTGCCCCAAGTGCAGGACCCGGCATTTGGCCGCGTTAAACCTCATGCCATTGGACTCTGCCCAGCGGTCCAGCCTGTTCAGGTCCCTTTGCAGAGCCTCCCGACCCTCCAGCAGATCCACACTTCCACCCAGCTTAGTGTCATCCGCAGACTTGCTAAGGGTGCACTCGATGCCTTCATCCAGGTCATTGATAAAGACATTGAACAGGGCTGGACCCAGCACTGAGCCCTGGGGAACCCCACTTGTAACTGGCCTCCAGATGGATTTAACACCATTTACCACCACTCTCTGGGCCCGGCCAGCCAACCAGTTTTCCACCCAGGAGAGTGTGCGCCTGTCCTGGCCAGAGGCTGACAGTTTCCGTAGCAGAATGCTATGAGAAACTGTGTCAAAGGCTTTACTGAGGTCCAGGAAGATACATCCACAGCCTTTCCCTCATCCAGCAGCCGAGTCACTTTGTCATAGAAGGCGATCAGGTTAGTTTGGCAAGACCTGCCTTTTGTAAACCCGTGTTGACTGGGCCTGATCACGATTCTCTTGCATGTGCTTCATGATCGCACTCAAGATCACCTGTTCCATGACTTTCCCTGGCACTGAGGTCAGACTGTCAGGCCTGTAGTTCCCTGGATCCTCCCTGCGACCCTTCTTGTAGATGGGCACAACATCAGCCAGCTTCCAGTCCAGTGGAACTTCCCCAGTCTTCCAGGACTGTTGGAAGATGATGGAAAGGGGTTTGGCCAGCACATCCGCCAGCTCCTTCAATACTCTCGGGTGAATCCCATCTGGCCTCATAGACTTGTGGGTGTCTAGCAGGGCTCTGACCACCTCCTTTTGGACCATGGGAGCCTAATTTTGCTCCTCTACCTCCGAGGTTTGTACACAGAGGGAACAGCTTTCTTTACAATTAAAGATTGAGAAAAAGAAGGCATTAAGTACCTCAGCCTTTTCCTCATCTCCTGTCACTGTTGTTCCTTCTGCATCCAGTAGGGACTGTATGATCTCCCTAATCCTCCTTTTATTATTTATATATTTACAGAAAGATTTTTTGTTATCTTTCAGAGACTTTGCCAATCTGATTTCTAGTTGAGCCTTAGCTCTTCTAATTTTTTCTCTACACAATCTCACTTCCCTCTTGTAGTCCATCCAAGAGGCCTGTCCCCTCTTCCAGAGCCCATAAACATTTCTCTTCTTCTTGATATCACTCAAGATCTCACTGTTCAACCAAGCTGTTTTTCCCCCTGCTGGCTTTTTTCCGGAACATGGAGATGGCTTTCTCCTGATCTGTAAGGATTTCCTTTTTGAATGTTCCAAATGTTGAGGAAAGTAATGATAAATTAACAGAGAGAGAAGAGAAGTTCAGAGGCTTTTATATTCTGGGGATTAGAAAGATTGCTGATTTCTTTATCCCAGAAAAAGACACTGCTTTGCACTGAATGAGTAGTTGCCAATCCAAGGCAGGTAACTTAGAAACACTTGAAATTAGAATTTTTTTTTAGTGTAGAGGAAGATGAGGAACAGGTGAATCAAAAAAGTCAGATGCAGCTCATCTAGGGTTTCAAACAGAAATAAAAAGAATGAAAATTTATTTTATAATGTAGTCAATATCTACCTAAGCTCCTAGATAGACATTTCCACCATTCCTGGACCAGGTAGAAAAATGCCATGTCTTCACTACTGCTCATAGCATTCTCAATGAGGCATAAATCTAGTAAAGTGCTTTGTGCTTTAATTTACTTTCTGAGAATATTAGAAAATTGCACAAAGGAATATATGAACAAGAGCTCCCATCCAGCCCAGAAAAATTTCTTATTGAAATAAATAGATGCATACAGACATCAGAAAGCATTAATATCGTCACTGTTGTTGTTCAGATGTTAGGTTGACTGTTTTGGCATGAAATTTTAAAAAACCTAGCAACATACCCACTATGAAAGACATTTAGATTATCTGATTTTTTATTCTCTTTTTTGCTTGTTTCTTGCAGACTACAGCAATAGTAGAACTGCCATGAATTAAAAATATCTACCTTTCTTACTTTCATGCTTTCTTTCTCTGTCAATTTAGTTTTCCTCATTTATTTTCAGAGTATGACTTTGTGGAAACTCAGGGTGAACTTGGCTTGATTTTATTAAAGCCAGTTTGACCGAGGAAGTTGTATTTTAAGAACTTGAAACTTCTGCTTATTACTTGCATTAAAACATCCTTCAAAAAGCAATGAAAGGAGAATATGCTTTCTTCATAATTCATAATGCTGCCAAGCAGTAGAATTATTAGTATCTTAAAATTTTATGACATTTGCAAAAGGACATTATAAAAATACTTAGAAAACCTGACTTTATTACATTTCACAAACTCAGCTTACTTTTGGACTTAAATAATAATTAGTATTTTTACTGGAATTGAGCAACTGGAATTATATATCAGATAAAGTAATTTCAAATGTTCAGTAGCAGCCGAAATTCTAATCTAAACTTCAGAAAAGTATTAGAAGCTGGAATCATGTGAAAACCATTGGAACCATGTGCCTAAAGCATCTGTCCATTAGCTAAATTAAACTAGTAACCCATATCATTGAAGGCATAACATGTGCAGGTGCAATTGCCCCAGGAGAGTATTTGAAGACCAACGTTATACTGCTTTGGATTTTTACGTGTTCCAGGTCTTCCCCAGCAATTTTGTTGGTACCCACACGGAAGAGATGCAGTGCATTGCATTGCACTGCAGTCTGAGGGCCAGGCAATCCTTAGCAGTCTTTTCACAACATCCCAGATTCAAAGCCCTGGCAAGTAGCAGACCTCCCTCAGAAACAAGTTAGTCAGGTCAGCAGAGAAGTACCTCCATCCCTTGCAGCAGTCTCCTACTCATATTACTTCCCTTCATCCTGCAAAGTTTGCTGGCTTTCCCCTTCAGCCTCATTACTTGGTGACACCTACCCTACACAACACTCACTTCCTACGCATGAGACCATCTCCTGCTGTGCTGTCCTAGGCGGTACTGCAGCCCTAGAACTGCAGAGATCACTCAGGAGCTCAGTTTGGGTCAGGGTTGCTGATCTCACATGGAAGGTTACTCCAGTTGGTGCTAGCGACTGTGTGGTGACACATGACCACAATGTGGAGCTTAGTAATGCTGTTTCTAGCAGAGCTTCGGGCCCCTTCTGCACACCCTTTTGTGTGAAATGATGCATAGACTGTTGCATAGACATTGGCTGTGCCCTTCAAGCTGAGCTCTAGGCAACTTTAAATAAGATATCCAAGTTAGGGTGCTATTTCTCTTAGCCTGCTTCTACAAGTCATTCAAGAAATACAGAACTGTCAAGTTATCCAACCTAAATTTCTAGTGATCCTTCCATTCTCAAAATGGAGTTGGTCCCATGGACTGTAGAAGAATTCTAGAGGAATTAGTCCGCTGACTTCAGGTCTTCGGCTGGTTAATAAAATGCTTGAGCACAAATTCTGTGTGTCTTGGAAGCACCCTTTTAATTGTTCAAAATGGAGCTCTACTATACAAAAAATTCTTACTGTTGTGACAGGATGTTACGTTAGCAGTTCAGACATCTGAAAGTGGAATTGTTTGCACATACATAATATATTGTGCCCATGTATAGACACAAGCAGCTATACTACAGTACACTTATTTCTCTGAGCAATTTCTGTATAGACAAACAATATATATATATGTCATAACTAAAAATTACATTAACTCTATCTGCCTGATCTGATGCAGGCTTCTGTAATCTCCCATATATTTTGTCTGTGATTTTAAATAAATCCCATAATTTGTTATTACTTTGAAATATTAGAACAGCTTCACAACTAGTCACTCTACAAGAGGGTTGTTACTCTTCCATGCAGCTCTCATTGTCATTTTCCTAAATAGATATCCATCTTGACAATTTTGAAATAATCTTTTTTTAAACTCATTCATACACTGATGGTCTGGCATGATCCCTCACTCTTCAGAGCATTAATAAACTGATTATTTCTAAATATACATAAAGAGTCAACAGGAAGAAGACAGTCTCATAAAATGCATCTAGATTATATTTTTCCTTCTATGTAAAACAGGGAAATTAATGCTAAACATAGAAATGCTACTATAAAACTAAGATAAAAGTTGATTAATTCTAGTGCTTTTATAAGTGAACAATAAAGTTGCTAAGCAGTTTCACCTCAGAATGACCCAGTTTGACTACTTGATTTCAAGTGCCATAATTCATTTTAGTCTGAGATATAATGAATTATCTGGATATAGGGAATATATTCACTTTTATGGACTGAAATACTAGTAAGCACTCACCCCACCCCTCCCCCCTGAAAACTTCCTGAATCTGTCAAACTTAGGATGCTTTACCTAGTAAGATTAATTTGTGAAATATTAATTTCAATTAATTTGGTTTAATATGAATGGGTTACTTAATTCTATCCCTCTTTCTGGGTTCTGGTACACATTGCCTTTGACATGGATCCTGGAAGTGAGTTCAGAAGCTACAGCAAACTCAGTTCCAAATCAAAGTAGTCTGAAGCTAGGACCTCTGAGAGCAAGTAATCTGGAAAGACAATTTTATTCTGTGCTATATTAACATCTACTATACATTTCCAGCTATAGTAAGGAATATATGATTATTTTCCCTCATTGATGGGAAATGGAAGGAGATATCATAACAGCCAATCAAGTTATATTAGAAGTCTAGAAACAGTATTACAACTTTTATGAAATTAATTAAAAGTCCTAATGTGATGTATTGGTTTCAGGACTTAACTAGAGTTATTTTTCTCTTAAATTATTATCCTTTGGTGCAAAACTGTGCTGCAACATGTTTCTAGAAAATATAATAATGTTTTAAATACATAGTGCCATTAAGGTATTATTTATCAAATTTTTGAATATTCATAGACTTAAAATTTAATTACTGAACTACAGAGACTGAAATATTCAGCAAAATTAAGCATGATATCCCAAACTTGTACTACCTGTATACTGATTCCATATCCTGACACTTTAAATGTGTCTCCTGGGCTTTTAATTCAAAGATTCATCTGAGTGAAGTGATCTCAATAGTCACAGGAGAATTTGCATCACTTATTTTCTAGTTTTCTGTTTGAAAACTACAGTCTTTTGATCACTAGAGAGAAAAAAAGATATTCTAAACAGTATTTGAAGTAGAATTAGTTGAAAACTTTGATAGCTTTGAATTTTCTGCTACTTTTCAGAGTTTTTCAAAAGCAGAGAAGAAAGAATTAGATTTGAGAGATCAGAAAACTAAGAGGCATCATGACTGAAGTACAGCCCCTGAAGCTTGACCACCAGACCAGAAGAATGCCTCCTTGACCTGTAAACCTCTCTTCATCTAGTATCTTTATAAATACGTGGACTTCTCCAGATCACGGATCACAGAAGCAAGGTCTGCCTGTTCTACAGATGTGGAAACCTGTGTTTTATGTAGCCTTTCAACTGAGCTATGAAGCAACTCAGCAGCTGCAGTGCTCTGATTTCCTCAGGCTTCTTTGTTGTTTTCTGGAAGTTCACAGAAGTTCACATTTTCATGAGATGCTATTGACCTTGAAAAGTAAAGAAAAAACATTTTTGGTGAATTGTACATTGGAGAGAGAGTGAATGTTCATCTGAGTACTGTATCACAAATATCTTTTAGTTGTTTTTCAGCTTGAAGATGCAAATTTTCAAAACCAAAACTGACCAAAAATCTCTGGTTACGGCATGAATGTCCTAAGGCATAAGGTAGTTCTACAAGCATAAGTGATACTGATAAGAGCCTGAATAAAAAAATGTTTTTGCCACCACTGGATATTTTTGAATTTACTGCATTTTTAAATTGCAGATTCTTAAGAATGTATGAAATTTTACTTAAACATTTCTCTATGGTTACACAGAAAAATCCAAAACAATGAGGACTAAAGATTAAAACTAGTTTTAAAAATCCATTTAAAATTATGAGGTTTGATTTTTAAAATAAAAGTAATTATTTCGTCTTTTAATGCCATCTATTTTACCTCACAATACTGGAATATTAACACTCATACTAAGAAAGACTTGCAAATTTTTACTTAAAAATTACACTTTCATTTAGTCCTTCTAGTGAATTTCTTTTTATCCCACTTCTAAAATTAAAAGTTATGGCTGATACATATTTGGTTGATCTATTTTAAATATCCCAACAAAGTGGCTACCACCTGAGTATATTTTAGTATAACTACTTAATAACTAAGTAGTTATTAAAAACTAAATAATTTTCAATAAGTACTAAGTATTTAATAATTAAATGCATTAAAAATGCACACCGAATAGCAAAGAGCATTCACCATACTACATCTCATTCAATGGCACTTGAATAAAATTTTCCTTATCCTGTTTTGTAATTCTAACTAGAAATTGAGGGTCAGAGGCTCCAGTATTTCTAAACAGTGATTTTGGAACACAGTCCATAAAATCCTTATGCCTCTGTCTCCACACCAGCCCATGGATTGCTTTGACCTGAAGTGATATGGGAAACAGTCTTCTCTTTTCCTATCTCTTAACAAAAAATCCAGAAGCTTTCCTATTACAGGACTAGAAAAGAGAAAAAAAACAAACTCTTTTGAAGTTTATGAAGAATCAATAACCAATAATTAAGCTATCCCTGTCTGTGATTCGGAACATGGAACTGATCCCTCCAGACAGGTAGCATGGCTCTCAGCACCTGTGACAGAACTATGAATAGATTCACTACAAGCCGCTGTGCACAGACGGGTTAGCATCCATTAATGATCGCTATTAATAACATAGCACGATAGCAGACCAACCTTTGGACTGATCTGGATTTTTTAATCTATGATTTTCACCAAATGTGAAACTTCTTCACAGCTCCAGCTGCTCAGTGAAAATTGTTTCTTTTTATATATTTTGTGCATATCTAAAAAGTAGCTGAAAGTGAAGAACTACTAAGCCCTGGAGAAAAATTCCAGGCACTATAATACACAAAGTCAAGAATCTAAGTTAGGTTCTTTAAAATGGCCATCTGGATTTAGGAAAAGGTCATCACACCAAAAATGTTTCTGGATGTTTCTAAGCTCACTGACTTTTTGCTGAAAGATGTTCTGCAGCAAATTTCACAATGAAATTTTAAACCTCAAGAAAATTCAGGAATTTAAAAACATGAAGAGGTTATCTTTGTATTTCTTTCCTTTGACTGGAGCAACACAGGAGGTTAACAAAAAAAAAAATAAAAGTAGAGCAGATTTCATTTAAAAGAGGATCAAGTTCCAGTTACATATACCTAAGCATTGTATCAGAATCAGATAGTCATGACATTTTTACCATATTATCTCTTTATAGTACAATAAGTGACACTGTTATTGCAAAAAGAAGACAAAACTCTACTTCATAAGCAACTGGCTTATGCACTCTATCAGTTTTCTGAATTAAGTTGTTTCTTTTCAGTACACTAGGCAATTTAAAAACTGACTCAGTTTTCTAATGCAATGAGGAAGTGCAGAACCTGGAAAGGATGCATATTCTCTAAAGGAACATTTAATAAATACATTTAACTAAGATGAATAATGAAAAATGTCTTATGAGTCAATAAAGTTTAATCAAAATATACTTTAATTAAAGAGGTAAAGCTCTTTCTGTGTCAAATTTTAAAAGAAATTAGAAGACAAAAATGTTGTAATCGAAGATCCCATGTATCTTCTTTTGAAGGGAAGAAATTAAGCCAGTCAAATTCATCTATACTATACAGAAAAAGCTGCACCTACACATTACATCATTCTTGATCTTTTCTACAAAAGATTTACAATACACATTTATGAATTTCTTCTTAAATTCATAGCATTTTTATATTATTTCATCTTAATACAGACACAGTAAAGACAGGATGCAAGTGCATTCCATATATGGAGAAATTCCCTTTGTTTTACATAGGGAAGCATGAAAAATAGTTACCCTGAAAAGTCACCTACTCCATTTCCCTATCATATGGGAAAATAAATTACACATTTGACGTGCATGTGAAGAAAAAGCACCCATAATACAATAATTGTATAAAAATATAAAGAAGATACCATATTAAGAATTATAGGGAAATTTTAGTATTATCTCATAACATCTAGCTATTTACAAAAAGTATGAGTACCAACTTGTTATTTTTCAAATTCAGTAGCCATAATGCACAAAAATTCTAAAGAATAATTCATCAGACAACTGAATAAAAGTTATATATGTGAAGGGAATATAGAACAGGAGTGGGAATACCTCTGGTACTGTATAATGTTAGACAAGAACTATGACCGGAGGTCGTGATAAAATGACCAAATATCAAGCCAAAGGAAAAAAAATAGTCACAGTTGTCATCATACTGACTGGCAGGATTTCTGACTTTTAGAAGTTCAGCTGCTTCTATCATACTCTGTCAGTATTATTTAGGGTTGTTGAGTTGTTTTTCTTTTTTGATTCTACTTGCTTATTTTAAGGCAATTGCAAAGAGCAAAGCTAGCACAAAAGTGCTCTTATTCTCTCTTCAGAGTATTATAAGTCTACTGAATTCAGAGAGGATTATTCTCAGTTTACACCTGAGAGAGTTGAAGAAAGTACAAGCCAAAAAGAAACAGGCTTGATTGACTGCTGTGAAAATTGCTAAACATTTAGGCCTGACATTGAATAGAATTACTGAAGCTCCATTTCGTGTCACTGAGTTGTCAGAAACATGCCACTGGTTTCACTGAAGATTATTTGCTGGTGTGCCACCAGACGCAAGTTTGATGCAGTTGTTAATGAAAGAAAAGCCACAGTTATTATTTTTAAAATGGTAACAGCAAATACAGGTAGATTTTGAGATATTTATGTCCATAGGAGAAGGAATTACATGGATTTGTTTTTTTTAATAAACGTGGCAAAATTACTTTTTACTAACAATGCAGTGGGAAGCAAAATTTAAAGCAGTGTGTCTGACATTCCTCAAGAGAATGATTTTCTTTAAAACATTTAGGCAGCAGGAGTTCCTTTATCAGTGCCAAAGTGAAGGTAAGTACAGCTTAAAGCGACAGATTTAATAATTTCTAAGCACAGCCTTAACTTCCTTGGCTAAATTTTCCTCTCAGAACTGACCAGAACATTTATTCACTCTCT
The DNA here is from genome assembly GCA_033459285.1 of Clamator glandarius. Classification (NCBI taxonomy): domain Eukaryota; kingdom Metazoa; phylum Chordata; class Aves; order Cuculiformes; family Cuculidae; genus Clamator; species Clamator glandarius. The sequence goes on from JAUNZM010000195.1 coordinate 841,504, forward strand.
ATGCCCAGGTTTTGAGACTGTCATTTTTCCATGTGGCCAAATAATCACAAATCCTGTGAAAAATTGAGGGCATGGGAGAGGGCACAAGGAAAAATAAAAATAAAAGTTAACTGGCCACAGTTTAAATTTTTTTATAGTCATACCTGTACTCTCTCCTCAGCTTTCAAAAAAAATGTTTGTGATGAGGTTACTCCAGCATTTTGAACCATAAAGATTTTCAGAATGTAATAGCATGTTTCCATTTACCAGGTTTGATTACTTCCAACTTATTCTAATGAGAGAGTTAGATCTGCAGCTGCTACCCAGAACAGGAATCTTACTGAAGACAAAAAAACACCCCATGAAAAAAGCTTCTAGTCTAAGAAAGGCTGAGGAGTAAGACCACAGTTGTTTGAGGCAGAGGGAAAATGAAGGTAAAATAGTAAAAGGGATCAACCTAGACTCACAGTGAAGAAAAATATGGAATATCCACTCTAAAACTGCTGTATGAAGAAACCGCTGTATTACTTGTTAGAGGAGGAGATAGTGATCTAGGAAGCACTAATGAAGGTGATCAGTTTGGAGCCTGTGATGGTGATATTGAAGTTGTAATTTGCCTGTGGCCCAGACTGTTAAAGTAGAAAGGACAAATTTACCTCTAGGATAGCAGACAGTATTGAGACACAGGAGATAGTTCTGCAAAGTCCAAGATTTTCGATGCCTCCTCCTCCTTCTTCCAAACACCTGTCAGACAACCTAAGCAAATGCAACTGCACATAAGCAGCAAAAATTTTGAGAACAACTCTGTAACACGTGCCAGACTGTGGAACATGACATGTCAAAGATGCGTGCTGTGATAGCTGGTCAAAAGAACTCAAGGGTTGATCTTAAGGATGTTTATGGGTGAATGTAAACTAAAAATTAAATAGTTGTTCCTTAGTGTAATTTCTTTTGCAGGGATTACTTTCTAGAGATACAACTAGTACTGTTTTCTAATCACACTTTTGAGTGGCATGACAGCGACATTTGCAAAAGCAGAAAGTAAATTACTCTATATCTATCTATGTATTTACAATAGAAAATCTAAAAATTACTACATTAAATATTACAATGGAAATCTCTTTCTATGTAGCACTTGTTTGAAACAACAAAAGCAAGCATTCCCTTAAGGTCTGATCTCCAGTAAAATGTTCTGTATCATTAGAGAGATGATTTTATAGTTTAGTATAGCATGTGAATAGTTAGTTGAGATTACAGATGAAGGGTAAACACTTTTTGTTGAATACTTCTGCAGTAAATTGTGACTTTTTTTTAATTAGAGCATTGTGTACCTTAAACCTCAAATGACAGCCTACCTATGGTTTTTTACCTCATCATCTGTTTCATATCTTGACTGAAAGTGCTTTTTTCTTCCTTTGCTTGTACTTCTTAATTCCTGTCTCCCTTTGCTATATTTCCCACTGAACTTGGTAATTGCAACATCTGGAATGTGGTTTGTATGCAAAATTCTTTATAGAATATTTTATTCATATATGCTTACCATTCTGAAACAAGCCCAAAACTCACTTTTAAAGTAGAGTAAGCACAAGTAGATAAACATTCTGGGTGTGAAAATCCCCTAATTTAGGAAAGGTCTGGAGGCTTTCCACTACAACTTGTTGATCAGCTGATAATAGCCTTTATACTACTGGTCTAAAACTGTCATAAACATTAGGCCAGACCTGGTGTGCATGAACAGCTGAAAAAAATACTCTAACTAAAAATATCTCCAAGTTTTGAGAAGCAAAAAAAAAAAAAAGGTGTAACTTGCCACTTGTCTTTTAGCGAAGAACAGGAACTAAAGTCCTCTTCAGTCTCCCTAACTATGTGAGAATCTGCTGCTGCTGCAAAATTCCTGTTGCTGAAGTCTCCTTAGCCAATTATAAACGCTAGTAGTTTGTGGCCTGTCTTGTTTTCCTTTGAATTCTTAGCTCAGCATTGTACAAACTTAATTCAAGCTGCTGTATAATCCTGTTATATATTCATTACCTTTTCATTTAAATCCTTCAATTTGATTCATTCCTGGAAGGATCTTTCAATTCATTCACACTGAGTAGCCACACAAGGGCTTTATTTTTGGCTTTTTAATGTTCCAGTCATGGACAGACATAAGATCCAACTGTAGCATCTCAAGTGAGCTTCTACAGCACAAAACGTTCACACAACTGCAAAAGACACACTTAATTTTATCTGGCGAGGCTTGGGTTGACACTGAGATTACAGCTTAACAAATGAAATGGTCTGTTCTGTTACCAGAGTTTCTAGCTTTACTGTGCTACTGGGAAATGAATGATTGTCTGACTGTCTAACATTTTCTCATCTCTTGAGCATTGCATGTGATTAAAAGGCCCGTGGGGTGAGGAGGTTTGGTATACAAGCTATCCAATTCTGCACCCATAGGAACTTTGTCCCTTGGCCATCAAAGTGTTTTCCTTTGTGACGACGGCTAAAAATTATCCATTTAACCTAAACCTTATAGAAAATGGAGAAAAAGATAAGCAAATGTAGCAGCAAATGAGTGCATTTGAGTATGCTGGAAACTTTCCAATATTTTTGTCACAGAAAATCCTTGTGTCATTTTTTTTTTCTTTTCTTGTTTTAGGATTTAATGCCCTTATACCTGATTTAGTTCTTTTTCTCTTTCGAGAAAACTTTCTTTTTTAATTTCTTTTTCCATTGAATACCCATTTTCATTTGAAAAAAGAATAAAATCATTGCCATTTTTGTCATCCTCTTTGGGGAAACTGACAAAGCAGTGTGTTTTTAACTTGCTGATAAAGCTAAAAACATCCTATAATACCTCCAGTGAAGTGTAATAATTTAAAGGACTAGATAAAATGCCTTTGGTAGAAGATAGAAACAACATGTCCATAGGAGTAAAAAATATTTCTGGTCTTATATACTTATGACTATGATTATTATTAAACTGTCATGTCACATCAATGTAGCTATGCCTAGATCATATTAACTACTGTGACAGCTGTAAATACTGCAGTAATGACTCTTCTATAGGCAACAGAACAGATAAGAACATGATTGAAGCTCCATGGGTTTACTACTTATTTACAGGTAATTCTGCAACAAGTTAGAGAATCTTTTAAGTAGGAACAGCCTGCTTACCTCAGTTGGCATAGTGTCTTTACAGCAGTCTGAGTTGTATGCCATTGAGCTTTCATCAGTAAAATAACAATCGATTTTAATAGTGTTTTATAAAATATGCAAATGTAGTAGTCAGAATGAAAGTGATTCTTCAAAGGTGATCTGTAAAGGGAGAAAAACATCCATCTGTGCTTGTACTTTGTCTTTGATGTGTAGTTTGAAAGGTTTTTTACAGGGTGGGAGATGGTGGCTTTGTTTAAGAAAAGGTTGCATTCGTCTGAAAATACCAGGAGTACAAAATGCAGTTTTTCTCCCCTGTGTACACCAATAGAAAAAGTACAAAGATGTGTCCATATGCAATTAGTATGCATTCACAACCCTTCCCAGTTCTTTGTCTTTCTGCTTGCTAGCTCAGCAAACATCATGCAAGGAGGAAAGACTTGTATGTGCTTTATATTCAATTACAAGGTGTGACAGTTTCTGAGAATGCAATTAGAAGTAACACTGGAGAGTCCTAAGTAGGTGAGGAGAAGACAATTTTTTATGCTGACCAATACTACAACAAAAAAGATCAATAATATTTGAGCCTTAAAATATTAATTAGCTAATTGTGTTCCTACTTGCTTCAAGCAAAGATCTGTAAAAAAAGAAGAAACACAGAAAATAAAATAAAATCATATTGTGAAGCAGAGCAGTAAATATAATTTTTGAGGGTTTTTTTTTTAGTTTTGAACTGTACTTTTAATGTGTCCTGCAAATGCATTTCTGAACTCAATGGGATTCATTTAAATAATTTAACTCATTTAAATAATATAACTAATTTAAATAATTTAACAGGAATTTTAAGATTTCAGTCTCACTTTTTTTAAAGCTTTACATTAAACAAAATAAACACCTGAATTCATCCTTTTTTGTGAAAAACATCAGGAAGAAATTTCCTAAGTGTCATGATTTGACACATGGCTACTGCTGAAGTGCCCTTTACTGTCTTCTGCAAATTACCAGGAGAACTAGGCTATGGCATTTTATAGTCACGGTTACTTAAAGATGCGTAGGAGTATATTAGTATCTACAGAAGTTCATAGAGGCATTTTGACTGAGAGAAAGAGAACTTTTTGATTTTTCTGCATTTCATATATATTACATAATGAATGCTAATTTTTGATATCATTCTTATAAGAAGTTTAAGACTTTTGTACAATTTCATATTGCATATTATGAAAAATATTATAAGTAACTATTCTTAACTAAGTAACAATGAAGGAACAGAATTTATAAGAGCAGACAATGTCTGCAATGTACTATTTTGTGGAAGTAAAGCAATTACCACAGTATTGAAAGGCTTTGTGGTAGAAAGGGGCAGAACAGAGTTTTTTATTGAAACGATGTGTTCTGACTTACCTATATTTGTATTAAATATAAAATTATCATTGTTATGAAATATGCATTCATTAAAGTCCTGACTTGATCTTTGAGCTATATAAACACATTTCCAACAGCATAATGTAAAAGGCAATCTGAAGCATTTAGAGTATTGGGAAACAGAATATTTGGGAATTTTAATACAAAAAAATGGTCATTACAAAATATAGAATTGTTTAAAACTAAAAAAATCCACTTGAAATAATGATAATGTGTCTTATACTTTTCAGATTAACAGCATGCAGCTACGTATATTTTATTTCTCCACACACGTACAGAGAAAAGTGTTTTACATTAGTTTTACAATGCTACTTGACTTGGAGAATCTACTGTTTCTGCAACGAAAAGTCCATTTTCAAATGTCATATTGTAGGTAACTTATGTACCTTCTCCAGTATTAACTGAACACTTAACACTTGCTCCTCCATGCACAAATGTATACCTGAATATGCAATTTATTCCCTAATTCAAACATTATTCTTTCATTGACACTCCTCAGATATTATTCTAGCAGTTCGTACAAACTGTCAACCTTTGCTACATACAGACTTCTCTCTCCCTCCCTCTTACAAATCCCTGCTTCATAGATCCACCAAGTTTGCCTCTGCAGTGCCCAAACTCAACCCCTTGCCTGAATTCATTTGCCTCTGCTGCTACAGCTAGGTTTAATTGAATAATTGAACTTCATTATCTATGTAAATCTTATTCTTTTTTTTTTCCCCCTCAGTTAAGAAGTAAGAAAAAGCATTAAATCACTTGTACTATATTCATCATTCTTATGGGAGTAATGATGTACAGGGAAGAGAAGGAGTGAAAACGCTGAGGCCACGCAAGCCTTTGAACCATTGACCATAACCTAGAAAAGAAATACAAACCAATGGCATAAAGTTTTGCCACTACTGCCATTAATCTCTACAGATTTCCTTTTGTTTTTTTATAGATTTGAACATACCATTGCAATGACATCTCGAAATTGGAAACTCTAGTTTAAAGAGGTTTTATCCCTTCAACTTTTCAATTCCATCACAGCACCCCAGCAAAAATACATATAAATCAATACAGAAGTGAAACTGTATTGATCAAGGAGGAAAGCAATTATGATGCTCATGTTCCAAAGACAATGCCAACTGCAGACTGTAAGCACTCAAGAGAATTTCATTGCAACCACTGCTTAGAAATCCTGGGATCGTAGAATCATAGAATCATTAAGGTTGGAAAAGATCTCTAGGATCATCCAATCCAACAAGAAGCCTACCACCATGCCTACTAAACCATATCCTCGAGTGCCATGTCTATATGTTTTTTGAACACTTTCAGGGATGGTGACTCCACCACCTCCCTGGGCAGCCTGTTCCAATGGTTGACTACTCTTTCAGTAAAGATTTTTTTTTTTAATACACAATTTAAACCTCCCCTGACACAGCTTAAGTCTGTTTCCTCTCATCCTATCACTTTCTACTTGGGAGAAGAGACCAACCTTCACCTGGGGAGGACTACTAAGGTGTTGGATTTGGTTTAGGTAACTTGATATTAACTAAACATTATATATTCTCAGGTACCTGTTCAAATATAACCTACACTGGCCTTGTAAGATTCCTTTCTAACATTTTCCCACAGGTGAGATTATATCCGTTGTACACGGTATTTAGAAGCTGGATCTGATTGTCTGTATTTGATGCAAACTAAGATCCCTCTTTCCACTGGCCATGTAGGAGCTAGTCTAGGTGACCTCACTTGAATGTCTCTGCTTTTGAAAATGTCTTGGGCAGTCTACTTTTTTATTGATTCTCTAACTGAAGCCCCTTCAATCCTTCCTGAGTGTGCCTATCCCTTTGAGCAGGTCTTACTCCCAGGACAAAAGGACTGCTAGCATGCTGTTGGTATTGCACAGGGAGGAGAGGCACTGAACCCCTGACAGGTAGTCACCTGATTCTGTACTTTGGGTGCTGTGAATGGGCAACAAAATGGTATACAGGATTGGGGCTTTTCTCTGTCACCACATGGAGAATGAGTCAGGAACTACTAACACAGTGGCAATAATGAGCCAGTGGTGGCTTTGGGCCACAAGGTGAGGAAGGCACTACGGAGGCCAGAGGTCAAGGCAGGGCTGAATGCTCTGCAGACGCTACCTCTGAGCTAGATCTGTCCCTGGGTGGCAAACCACCACACAGACCCTGTGTAACACTAACCCAAGAGCTGCCCTGACACCTTTCCTCTGGGCACTATAGACATGATCTTACAGTCCAGGGGGTAGCTGCCAGCCTAGGAGACCATGGAACTCTTGCTGCAAGGGTCCTAAAGGAGTGTAGGTCTCAGTATGGGCAATGACACCTTGGAAGGATCAGGGGGCTCTTATTCAAAAACCCCATGCACTTCAGTTCCAACAAACCTATGCAGAGCTACAGGCTTGGGAAAGTAGGGCTGGAAAACTACCCAGCAGAAAAAGACCTGGGTTGTTGGTCAATAACCAGCTGAATATGAGCCAGCAGTGTGCTCAGGTGGCTAAGAAGGCCAGCAACATCCTGGCTTGTATCAAACAACATAGCCAGTAGGACTAGTAAATTTATCATGCCCCTGTACTCCGCACTAATGACCCTTCACCTTGAAATCTATGTTCAGTTATGGGTGCAGCAGTACAAGAAAGACATTGAAGTGATTTTTTAAATGGCTTTTTCAATGTACATGCTTAAAGACATCCTAGTTTCTGTTTAAGACTCCCACATTATTATTTTGACTATGGCTTCTCCTTTCTGAAGCCATATATAATTATGTGCATTAAACATATTATTCGCTGATTGTCCATTACATATACATGCAAAAATACATTTAGGAACTGTGACTGCTGAATCTATTTTTCATAGACATAGAATATTATAAAGAAAGTCTACAGACAATGATGAGGATGTGTTGATCTGCTGGAGGGTAGGGGGGCTCTGCAAAGCAATCTGAACAGGCTGGACCGCTGGGCAGAGTCCAATGGCAGGAGGTTTAACACGGCCAAATGCCGGGTCCTGCACTTGGGACACAACAACCCTGTGCAGTGCTACAGACTAGGAGAAGATTTCATAGAAAGCTGCCAGGAGGAGAAGGACATGGGGGTGTTGGTTAACAGTGACTGAACATGAGCCAGCAGTGTGCCCAGGTGGCCAAGAAGGCCAATGGCATCTTGGCTTGTATCAGAAATGACGTGACCAGCAGGTCCTGGGAGGTTATTCTGCCCTTGGACTCAGCACTGGTGAGACCGCACCTCAAATACTGTTTTCGGTTCTGGGCCCCTCACCACAAGAAGGATGTTGAGTCTCCAGACAATGTCCAGAGAAGAGTAACGAAGCTGGTAAAGGTGCTGGAGAACAGGCCTTATGAGGAGCGGCTGAGGGAGCTGGAGTTGTTTAGCCTGGAGAAGAGGAGGCTGAAGGGAGACCTCATTAGTCTCTACAACTACCTGAAAGGAGGTTCTAGACAGCAGGGAGCTGGCCTCTTCTCCCAAGTGACAGGGGACAGGAGAAAGGGGAATGTCCTCAATCTGTGCCAGGGGAGGTTCAGACTGGATATCAGGAAAAACATTTTCACAGAAAGGGTCATTGGGCAGTGGAACAGGCTTCCCAGGGAGGTGGTTGAGTCCCCATCCCTGGAGGTATTTAAAAGACGAGTAGACGAGGTGCTCAGGGACATGGTTTAGTGGCAGGTTGGTTGAACTCAATGATCCAAGAGATCTTTTCCAGTCAAGCAATTCTATGACTCTATGATTCTATGTAATGTCTGCTAGAAGTGATTATAACACCATTTACCAAGAAAATAAAATTAAGTATTTAGTAAAAGTCACTTGTTTAATAAATATGGAAATTAAAAATCTAGATTATCTTTTTGTCTTTATTATGTGACTGACTGTACAGTTAGAGTAGAATAGCACCTGACCTAATTCATAAGGCATAAAACTACCCACATTCCCATCAATAAATGTCAAATTTTGATGTGTGTAGTTTTATATTATGTAAGTATTACATGATTAGAATAAATATTAATAAATCAAGATGTAGTAACTTTATACATATTTTTATTGATAATAAATCAATGTAATTAAGTATTCACATTTTTAATAATTTAATATTACATGACTGAACATTAGATTTTAGTCCTGATCTATAATTCCTATGTGCATGTCTTTTAACTAGAAGAAAATATGTACTAGCACTGCCATCCAGCTACACTTCAGACAGATTTCTTATTTCCTCCCCTGTTGCCCTGTTCAAGCCCCACTATTACCTGAATACAGATAGATGATATTATGTTCATCTGCTAAGTTGATTCTGCTCTTACTGAAAAATAATGCATTATTCTGACTTCTGCTTTAGAGGATCCTTAACTGCTGGCTTGATGATTTAGCACTATAAGCAGGGGATATATCAAGGATCGTGCTGAGGTTTCTGACTATGTTTTACATGAAAATAAGCTTTAGGAAATAGTAGATCCTCTTTACATGGGCTTGACTTACATATACTGTTATGTTGTCCCGTATGCACTCCTTCGACTCTATTCACAGGAGGATTCATTCTCCATTGCTCATGAAGATCTCATAATATAACCATTTGTGATCCTGTCACAGTAAGTCCAGGAGTAATTTGACTGGTTATTTTGTAATATTTAATAGCCTCAATAGAATTTCTAAGTTTGTTTTTAAATGTTTTAGAATTTGTCTGTAAAAGTTGTGATTGATTCAGTTCTGCATCAGAAACTGCCTCTGAAATATATGGCATGTCTTCCAGCAACATTGAGTTCATTTGACTAAGCCTGTCATGTTAACTGGATGACACTATGTAGTTATTCTTAAACCTTATAGCTGAGCTAGGAAAACCTGACCTATTTTGAAATGGCCAAAACATACAGATAAAAATGAAAATAACAAAAAGGTACTTCTAACCTTATCTCAGAAGTGATACTGATACTGAATTAAAAGTCTTTTATTTTGCATTTTGGTTTTCCTCTCTCTCCATATTAGTTTTTGCCTTCTGTGATTCTTACCATGATTCAAAGTAAGAACAGTTGCTCATTAGGTTGTAATGTATTGCTGTCTTCACTCACACACTGCTATTATCAGCTTTGAAGTGCAGAATCAGACATGGAAATTAAAACTGCTTGTTAGTCATAACAAATATAAAGTGTATCAAGACAAGATGCTAGCATACAGAAAGCAGAAGAATCACGTTACCACATTAGCCCCACCTTGGTACAGATTAAGACTATAGAAGGAAACAGAAGTTGGTTCAAATATTCTTATTCTGTTCATTCATGAGACATACTGAAGGCATAAGTACTTTTCATTTATATGAGGTGATCAGTAGATGACTCTGAAAAATACTTGATTATACATTGCACTGGGTTTTTGTGGCCAGATTTTGGGAGCAGCTACAGGGATTGATTCTGTGAGAAGCTGCTAGAAGCTTCCTCTATATACAAAAGACTCAATACCAGACAGGTCCAAGACTGACCTACTGCTGTCCAAGACTGAGTTCATCAGCGACGGTGGTAGTGTCTCTTTGACATCATATTTAGGAAGGCAGAGAAAAATCCTGCACAGAAGCAGCCGAAGAGAAGAGTGAGAACATGTGAAAGAAACAACTCTGCAGATGGCAAAATCAGTGAAGAAGGAATAGGAGGAGGTGCTCCAGGTACCAGAGCAGAGATTCCCTTGCAGCTTAAGGTGAAGACCATAGTAAGGCAGGCTCTTCTCTTATGGCCCATGATGTTCCGTGGTGGAGCAGATATCAACTGCAGCCTGTGAAGAACCACACACCAGAGCAGGTGATTGTGCCTGAGGCTGTGACTTTATGGAAAGCCTGTGCTGCAGTAGCCTTCTGGCAGAACCTGTGAACCCATGGAGACAGGAGCCTGCACTGAAGCAAGTTTATTGGCAGGACTTGTGACCCCATGGGGAACCAACACTGAAGCAGTCTGTTCCTAAAGGACTGCACCCTGTGGAAAGGATTCACACTTGAACAATTCATGAAGAATTCATGTAGACTGAAGGAAGGATTGATGTTGAAGAAGTTTGCAGAGAACTCTCACCTGCGGGAGGGAACCCATGCTGGAGCAGGGGAAGAGCGTGAGGACTCTTCTCCCTGAGGAGGAAGAAGTGTCAAAGACAACACATGATGAGATGACCATAATCCCCAATCGCCATGCCCCAGCACCATTGTAGGGGGAGAAGGTAGAGAAAATAGGAAGCAATATTAAGACCAGGAAGAAGGGAAGGATGGAGGGAAAGTGTTTTAAGTTTTCATTTTTATTTCCTATTATCCTACTCTAATTTGAATGGTAATAAATTAAATGCATTTTCCCCAGGTCAAATTTGTTTTGTCCGTGACAGTAACTGGCAAGTTTTTTCTCCCTGTCTTTATCTCACCCTACAAGCCTTTTATTATAGTTTCTTTCCCCTGTCCAGCTTAGGAAATGGAGTGACAGAGAGGCTTTGGTTGGCACCTGACATCCAGCCCAGGTCAACTCACCACATACGTCTATATGTCATTATATATTTTACTTGGCTAAAACATAATACACACTCTAAATATTTTTTAGCATATGATATAGAGATGTTAATATAAAATTCACATAAAACAAGAAGTAGCTATCATTGTCTAGAGTGATAATATTCAGCAAGTAATTTGTACTCCTGTAATAATTGGATGTAAAACATAATGAGTCCTGAAGTTGTCTTAAGGCTGTTTTTAAGGTGACATAACTAAGTGTGGAATAAGTAAAAAATACTGCTGTAAAGCTACAAGTTTAAACAACTTCCTGAAATGCAGTGTCTGAAGCCCTGTATCACCTCTAGATTAGATTACAGACCCTGGAATATTCCTTTGATCTTGGAGTTATAACAAGTACATTATAGTACAGTGGGTTACAGCAGGATGATAGATTGCTGCATTTATCCTGCATATTAAATTTGCTGATTATCTATGATCCAACATATTTCAGCTTCTGACCATCTGTTAGAAAAAGCTTGGAAGCTTCATTATTAAGCAATTGTTTCATAATTATTCTGAGAAAATGTCTAGTGTAAATTTTCTCATTTAAATTATATTATAATTTTCTGAAGAAGTTTTTAATCTACTTGGGTTTTGCCTAATTATTTTCAGCCAACATCTGCCATATATGAAAAACTAAAAAATATATATAAAGACTCATATGTATCAAGGTTCTTCCCAGTATTCACTAAAGACAGCAAATGTCCAGTAACAGTTGGTATCTACACAGAGAAAGACACTAACCATATTGAATACCCTCTTCCAGCAGTTGATGCAGAAATTTAGCCTAGGGAGTTGTTTACAAATATACTTGGCTATTTTACCATCTGGTATTTACTGACACTGGGTGCAGTACTGCTTCTAGTCATGTGATTCTTTCAAATCAAGTATACAGGAACTAATTCCAGAGGCATAGCTGGGATCAGTTATGTTTGTCAAATGGTGAGAATTTGAGGCTCTTTAAAGTGACCTGTAGATATTCAATGATCAAACTTAGCAGAAAGATTCAAGTTCCTTCAAGAACTATCTTTTCTGAAATTAAAGATTTTTTTTTCCTCTCTGCGAGACCTGTGATCTTATTTCTCCAAAGGAAAATTCCTGAATGCTTAAAGCTTTCATCATTGGCCAAACATTCACTCTGTAAATAGAACCATTCACCATTTCTGTAAAAATAATTAAAATATTTCTTCTAATTATTGTCAAAAATGTCAGAAAGTAAGAAGAGAGGTTCTGAAGGCTGTGAAGAAAGAATACATATTTAACCTAACTTGACTACATGTATGACATTTTAGAAACCACTTTCAGTATTCCTCTAGAACAGGCAGTGCCTTCAATTACTTTGAAAAAAAAGTGAAATGGACAAAGATAAGAATTATTCAAGGATATGTGGAAAACATTTTTTTTTCCCCTAAGTATAATGGATACCTGAGTATTTCAACATTTTTATATACTGGAGATATTTCAGTTATACAAGATGTTTATTTAAAGTTGCTTTTAATTCTGAAGCCTGGGCATTGTGTTTGCCCTATAACTCAGCATTCCAACAATGGTATCCATGTTTTCTTGGGAAGAAACACCTGTCACCATCCTACATCTACTATTTTCCTGCTTCCAGCATCACATTAGCTATTTGAACAAGAGCAAACAGCCTAGAAGATAATAGATGCAATAAATTGTGCCAAGTGGACTCTCTCAAGCTCTACCAGTTGAAGGTTTGCTGGTTTGTTTTTCAGCCTTTTTGCTAAAGCTTTCCCCTCCAGACAAATCAAATGTTTAAGTTTCTACAGCAGTACTTCTTGCTGTCTTGACCCCTCTGGAAACATAAGTATGCAGCCTTTATTATAACTGAAATATATGTTGAATCAATTTCTAAAGTAATGTTTAATCTCTTTGAAGATAAAGGAGTAATACAAATCATCATTATTCTTATAAGTTCTTGTAAAATTAAAATGATTGCATATGGGGTGAAAATTTTCCTCTACTACTCGTAAGTTACTAACTGATTCTGTCACATCAAGGAGTAATTTGTGGAAATTCTCACAGTTGTAACAGGGTAGAACTGAACTTATAAATATGTATGGACATGTGCCATTTATGGTCATGAGCATCATAACATCCAAGTACACAGTATTTTGCTATTTGCTACATAAATGCATTTATTTGGACAGAATCTGAAGTAAATCCTCATTATACATCTATAAGTATCTTCAAAGCAAAATTCCATTTGAAGAGCAAAATGCATTTTTTTGAAACTAAAGACAGGAAAGTATCCTAAACTAGTAAATTTCCTACAGATGAAACAGTAATTTTTCTTTCAGATGCCCAGCAGTCTTGCAGGTTCCTACTGAGGGACTTCTATTCCCATAGAAAGGTTAGAATTAGAATTACATTACAGTTAGGAGTATAGCATTAGTTTGGACAAAAAGAAAAGTAATAGATTACAAGAGAAAAGTTTCTTTGTGAGTCTTCAATGGAACCTCAAAGCTAGGTTCACACTAGAATTAACAATGGCCTTTCTAATTGCAGAACTTCTGTACATGTCCAATTAAAACCTCTTTTCTACCACACTATCTGGCACATCTATTAATAAGCATAAAGGAAATACTACCATTTTACCAGTGTAATAACACTTACACAAATCCTGTCCTGGTAGAAACTGAGAGGAAAAGATATACCAATATTTAATACTAATATTTAAACTATAGTTTTTCCAATCATGTGCACAATTAGTTCAAACTCAGCTGACAAATTTGGCAACATTTTCTTGGTCTCCATATCTCCTTAATAATCAATTTCATGGGTTTTGTCCTTAGAAGTAATCTGGAAATTTCATAAAGTCCTAATAATTTTTTAAATAAAAAGTAAAATTATGTGCTAAGACTTTGTTTTTATTTCAAACCACTTAGAGGACAATAGCTTTTCGACCATCAATACATATCTCTTTTTAATATGAGGAAAAAGATGGGAAGGGAAAAGCATTATATTATTGCTTAAAGATGAAATATTGAACATCAGATGGATTAAAAGCCAAATTCTGTGAAGCTCATAGTCATGTGCTTAAGAAAAATATTTTGAATGGAGCTCAAATGACTTTCTGACATGTATCATATGAGCCTGAGAACAAAACCTGGGCTTGTTCCAGTCTAGGATTTTTTCTACAGGAACACTTATGCACATGTAGCAAGAACTATATTCATCAAATAATTACTTAAATCTCTTTATCTATATTAAGCCAGCTTTTGAAGTCTCTTACATTTAGTAGTCTATAGGACATACTAAATTTAGACAATGAACAGCACCTCTTTGTTCCATCACGCACTACTCATTCCCTGCTTTCTCACTTTTGAATAGTTTAGTCATCTCAAGCGTCATCTGACAAAAACACCTTCATGCAAACATACATATTCTGTCTCTCATTTTAAGATAACTCCACCTTTACATCCGTGGCTTTAAAAATAACCAGCATTTATTTTTGTGAGTCACACAGAAAACCGATGCCACAGCTTCCCCTGCTGGCTGTTGAGAAGATTTAACTAACAGACATCCCTTACTTTGCCTGGTATCAGCCTTGCCTGTGTTACTCAAATGCACAGAATTAAGTCAAAGAGCTACGCGAGACTAGTTGCATGTCCACATTTTTCACAGGGTAGCAGTTTGTCAGTGAATACCGAGATGCTTAGTACCTGTCAGAAGAAAAGAAATAAGTATGCCGGTTGAAATATTGTTTAGATCAGCTCCTAAGAATTCTGCATAGTTGCAGCCATCTTAATATATTTGCTACATTTGCACAAACATTTTAGTCTGCCAGCATGTGCCAGTGTGTTTTAGCTATGTGACTAGCTATAACAGACCTGTTTTCTTCTTTTAGGATTGAAGAGAGTATGATAAAGCAACTAAAAGTGTCTGTATACATTTTTTTTCTTTTTTTTCATCAATAGAATCATTCTAACTCCATTTCAGAGTTTTTCTAAATATTAAATTATGTACTTCCTGCCAAAACTAACAGGAATCACAGAATACTCTCTACTGTATAACTTGTATAAAGTTATAATCTTTCCTATAAGTGGATAAGGTTTGACATTGCCGTTTGCTGGACAATACCCTCTCAACTATTCTGTTCTCTGTAATAAAGCACATAGGAAATCACCTGTAGGGCAAAAGATAATGGACTCAATTGTGCAAATTGTGATGGTCAAGCCTTTCTCATTTAGCTTAATGGAAAGCCACAGGACCTTAGCAGCCCACAGGAATGGCACTGTATAATATCTCACACACAAGGTCAGGCGAAATATTTCAGATAGACTGGGGATTCAGCTGCTATGAATTTTTTTGATGTTTTATGTAATCACATAATCAGCTGTTTATCCCTAGTCACTAGGCTAGTAACTGACAATGATTATTCTACCGGGCCACACAGTGTTCACTTTAATCAGATGATTACCAGAAACTTTTATTATTAAATTTTATGTTCATTAGTATATCTTTATGACCCTATTCAATCAAATCTGCAGAAGATGAGGAGGAAAATGACAGACTGATTTGTCTGAGTTTTCTGCTGATGAAGAAAATGTAAGGAGAAAATTACTTTTTTTATTTTTTTTAAATATCATTTTTACTTTACATTTTTACTTGCTGAAATCCTCTGATACCTTGTTGCCGGTAATATTGTTTCAAAGCCACTTTGAAAGCAGGAAGGTCCTTGTATTCCCCTCCATCAGCCAAAAGCAATGAAGCATTACAATTCTCTGCCATTCTATTAATAGACTTGCAACTGAAGCAGAAAAAATTCAAGGACTTTTCTTTCTTGACACATTTTACAATATCTCTAAGCAACATAGCGCAAATCAAAGTACAAAGCTTACGTGTCTTTTCTGATGAACTAAGGCATTTGTTTAAGAAGCTGAAAATTAATTACATGTATTTCCTAATTCCTTTGGCAATGTCTAAGAGGAACATTGTCTCAAGCATTGCAACATTTCTACAGTGGGCTAATATCCCGTTCAGCAGATAGTGACAGAAAAATATTGCAACAGTTACTTTCCACAAAGCTAATATGGTCATATTCCCACTTAAGTGAAGGGATTTTCTTCTGCAGGAACAAATAAAGTCAAATATTAAGGTATGGATACGATCTCAGAATACAGCCTGAGAAAACAGAAATAACGGTGGCTCGTAAACTGAAAGTAGTGGAAAAAAATCCTGGTGTTGTTAGACATCGTCTTTTAGATACCGAAAGGTCGATATTTTGTATTTATATAGTAGGTGCATGTATCCATGCTTGTGACACTGATTATGACTTTTTATATTAAAGTATTACCAGTGAAGTGCAGAAGCTCCATTCAGGACCCCACTGTAATTTTGTATACCACCAAAACCAGCCCTGACACATTTTGGTCAGTTGTTTTTTGCCACAGCATTTTTCCCCAAGACTGAAGTCAGTATCTGCATTTGCTCACAAAAAATTGAGTAAATAAACATGATTTTATATGGCAGACACATTTAGGAGCCTGTTCCATTTCTTTTTCTAGTTAGATGTG
This sequence comes from Clamator glandarius, assembly GCA_033459285.1. Lineage (NCBI taxonomy): Eukaryota > Metazoa > Chordata > Aves > Cuculiformes > Cuculidae > Clamator > Clamator glandarius. The sequence continues at coordinate 858,104 of JAUNZM010000195.1, forward strand.
TCTTAGTTACAGATAGACTTTTGGGCAACACTTTGGTTGACTTGAGATTTTCATTGGTTGCTAATATCCCAGAAGTTTAAAAATCTGTTTTGTTTTGTTATTGATGTTCTAGATAAAATGTCAGATAAATATCTGATTTCAAAACGGGAGTGAGAAAAAATATTTTTATTTAGATCGGCATGGTCAACATTTCTGTGAAATTTTAGCAATCTGAATGAATTTGTAAGAATGAATACATTTGCTGGAGGAAATAACTTGGAGAAGGTGTCAAGAGACCAGTTTATAAACATGTTTAAATCCCAGTTAATATTTCAATATCTCTATAAATATTTCTTCTTAACAGTGAGACATTTTAATTAAACAATAAAGCAGTCCTCCCACAGTGCTACTTAATATATGACAAGCTGACACTTAATTGAATTAAAATCAAGACTTTCTTTCTTGATGGTATCATTTATACATTAATTTGTTTTCTTTAAGCATCTAGGAAAAAGTAAACATTTAAGATAAATGAAATTTTGCAAGGACTCTAGAAAGTGTCTGTATTATCTCCTACTCACAATAACATCATTACAGTGGTGATATAGAAAGGTTTGTACATTTATATTTTTTCACTTTGGAAAACGATCCCTCTCCTTTGCATCAGAAAAGAAAGAACAAAGTATGTTAATATATATTTTCTTGTGTGAAACAGAAACTACATATAAATACTTTAAATTGGATCTCTGCTTTTGTTTAAGGAAATTTACCTCTGTCAGTGAATTAAAGACAGTACACAGTCCACTGCCAGTTCACTTGCAATTAAGGACCCTTAACAGCTAGAGTCAGTCAAAACTTTGGCCTTGGTTACATAGTATTCTTGACAATACTTTAGGAACTTAAAGATGTAGCTGAAGACAAAAATTAACCCCAAAGAGACAGAATGAGTTTCTAGAATTTAACTCCTATTAAAATTAATGAATGCTGCATAGCTAAGTCCTCAGGTTGTATTTGAAGAGTTCAATCATAGTGCAGATATCTGAAGGGAAAACAGCAATCTTACCCTCCATTAAATCAGAGAAAGATCATGGCCTCTGTGTGTTGTTAGTATTTGGACAAACAGGCCTGCTGAAACCTATCTTTTTACATACCATCTATTCATTCTTTCAGCTCCACATTCTCATTACAGTTTGCTTTCAGCAAGCATAGCTGCCAAGTCTCTTGTTCCTGTCTCAATAGTTAAAGATATAACAACAAGATAACAATGAATGTCAAATCTCTAGAACAGTTGGGACAAAAAAATGGGATATGCAAAGTAAGGCTCAGCAAGATGGTCAGTGTCTTTTAATGCCTGAATCACAGATGAGAACATAAAATGAGTAAAGAAAGTAAAAAATAATAATAATTAAAAAAAAAAACCAAGAAAAAAATGCAGCTAAGTAAGTAGGAAAGGGAGTGGGAGGAAGTTGAAGACCCATTTCAATGAACTGCATTCATGCTGACTGACATATTCTTACTTAGTAGTCTGACTGAAAGAGGAAAACAAAAAATAAATAGGGGCAGAAAACTTGACAATCCCACCCAGAGCAGCTGTGAAAGGACAGATAGTTCCCACCTTGTTATTTCATATCTATAAAAGAACAAAACTGTACCATTGTGAAAGAGAACATGCTGTAGATCACAGGTTCTCCTTTTTGAATTTGTTTGATCTTGCACAAGTAAATATAAGTAATAATTTTCTTCTTCTTCACCAAGCCCTTCGGTAAGAATTTAGGACTCAAAGTATAAATGAGGCCAAGATTGCTGTGTCTGAACCAGTATTTGCACTTAGAATTTTCAGGAAAAAGAGAAAAAGCATACTATATGGACAACAGAATCATAAAATCATCTGGTTGGAAAAGACGACTTGGGTCATTGAATGCAACCATCCCTATCTGCCACTAAGCCATGTCCCTGAGCACCTCATCTACCCTTCTTTTAAATACCTCCAGGGATGGGGACTCAACCCCCTCCCTGGGAAGCCTGTTCCACTGCCCAATGACCCTTTCTGCGAAAATGTTTTTCCTGATATCCAGTCTGAACCTCCCCTGGCACAGATTGAGGACATTCCCCTTACTCCTGTCCCCTGTCACTTGGGAGAAGAGGCCAGCTCCCTGCTGTCTACAACCTCCATTCAGGTAGTTGTAGAGAGTAATGAGGTCACCCCTCAGCCTCCTCTTCTCCAGGCTAAACAACTCCAGCTCCCTCAGCCGCTTCTCATAAGGCCTGTTCTCCAGCACCTTTACCAGCTTCGTTACTCTTCTCTGGACATTCTTCGGAGACTCAACATCCTTCTTGTGGTGAGGGGCCCAGAACTGAAAACAGTATTCGAGGTGCGGTCTCACCAGTGCTGAGTCCAAGGGCAGAATAACTTCCCTGGACCTGCTGGTCACGCCGTTTCTGATACAAGCCAAGATGCCATTGGCCTTCTTGGCCACCTGGGCACACTGCTGGCTCATGTTCAGTCAGCTGTCAAACAACACCCCCATGTCCTTCTTCTCCAGGCAGCTTTCTATGAACTCTTCTCCTAGTCTGTAGCACTGCACAGGGTTGTTGTGCCCCAAGTGCAGGACCCGGCATTTGGCAATGTTAAACCTCATGCCGTTGGTCTCTGCCCAGTGGTCCAGCCTGTCCAGATCCCTCTGCAGAGCCTCCCTACCCTTCAGCAGATCAACACTTCCACTCAGCTTAGTGTCATCTGCAAACTTGCTAAGGGTGCACTCAATTCCGTCATCCCCGTCATTGATAAAGACATTGAACAAGGCTGGACCCAGGACTGAGCCCTGGGGAATCCCACTTGTAACTGGCCTCCAGCTGGATTTAACATCATTTCCCACCACTCTCTGGGCCGGGCCATCCAACCAGTTTTCCACCCAGGAGAGTGTGCGCCTTTCCAGGCCAGAGGCTGACAGTTCCCGAAGCAGAATGCTGTGAGAAACTGTGTCAAAGGTTTTACTGAAGTCCAAGAAGATACATCCACAGCCTTTCCCTCATCCAGTAAGTGGATCACCTTGTCATAGCAGGAGGTCACATTAGTTTGGCAAGACCTGCCTTTCATGAACCCGTGTTGACTGTCTAGCACATCCACCAGATCCCTCAATACTCTTGGATGGATCCCATCCAGCCTCATAGACTTGTGAGTGTCTAATTGGCCAAACAAGTTGCTAACCACCTCCTCTTGGATTGTAGGAGCTGTGTTCTCCTCTAGCTCATGGGGATGTATAAAATATGTAATAAAAATACTCTGACCATTTGCATTCTCTAGGTATTGTGCTTTTATTGAGTGTTTATGCCTTGAGCACTGAGTATTTGAAAACATTTCAGCACCAACTTGTATCTACCTGATCATATTGTACAAAGTCATATCACTGAAACTTTCAGTTCAAATAACACTAATTAAATGTAAGAAGAATTTAGACTTCATAATTTTTCAAAGAAATAGTGGTGTGAAATATAAGGTGTCAGTAATTTGGACTGAATTTGCACATCTAATCTATGAAAATATAATTCTGCAAAAGCTATAACAGATGTACTTGTACAGAATGCAATAGGAAAGAGTAAAAAATGCTTTATTCATTAGATTCTATTAGAACCCTTGCCTTATTAAAGCATTGATATCTCAAAACTTTTTACAGTAAAATACTGAAAAATAACCCTTCCCTCCCATCAAAAGCATTAAGAATTGAGAAATGTAAATAAAAGCTTCTACTCCCTTTGAGGGGAGTATGATAGCATGTATTTAACCATCTTCCAAAGTTTCCTGAAATAGTGTAAGAAGATGAAGTACTCTGTACTTACACAGCAAACTACTTTAAGTATTTAATAGTATTAGACATTTTTAAATTATATCAGCCATTGTAGTTAAAGCTGCATACCAAATTCAACAGAACTGTTGTTGATGAAGAACCAGAAAAAAAGAGTAGAGGACAGCATTTAAATGATTCTATGATTTTATCTCTAACTCTCACAGGTTTTTCTTGTCCAACATTAGTATAAGCTACAGATTACTCTGATGATGACCTTTTTTGGCAGCTCCACTGAGGGTCACTGGAAGTTAGACAGGTTGAGCATACCCATCAAATGGCAAAGGGTAGCATAAAGTGTAAAACGATCACTGGATTTCTGTTGCAAGAAACAGAGAAGCCTAGAGGACCTAACCCTTAAGAGTTGCATTTGGCACTGGTAGCAAATCAGAAAAAAATATTTCTAGTGCTTCATTAAGAACATTCTGGGATTCCTGTTGGCTTTTTACAACCTGTCTCCAGGTCTAGGCAAAACCAATGGCAGCTCATCAATGGCTCTTCCCAATCATTATATTAAGGTGGTGTTTGTTTTTTTTTAAAGTCTTTATAATTCTTAGAATCACAGAATCATTTAGGTTGGAAAAGACCTTTAAGATCATCAGGTCCAACCATAAACCTAACACTGCCCACTAAACCCCAGTAATCCCTGTTCTTAATCACCACATCTACACGTATTTTAAATACCTCTAGGGATGGTGACTCAACCACTCCCCTGGGCAACCTGTTCCAATTCCTGACAAAACTTTCGCAGAAGCAGTATTTCCTACTATCTAGTCTAAACCTCCCATGGTGAAACTTGAGGTCATTTCTTCTAATCCTACCACCTGTTACTTGGGAGAAAATACCAACGCCTGCCTCAGTACCTCTTTTCAGGTGGCTGTAGAGAGCTTTAAGGTCTCCTCCCAGCTTCCTCTTCTCCAGGCTAAACAGCCCAAGTTTCCTCAGCTGTTCTTCATAAGACCCCTCACTAGCTTTGTTGCTCTTCTTTGCACATGTTCCAGCAGCTCAATATCTTTCTTGTAGTGAGGAGCCCAAAACTGAACAAAATATTCAATGTGTGGTCTCACCAGCACAGATTACAGAAGACAATCACTTCCCTAGTCCTGCTGGCCACACCATTTCTAATACTAGTCAGGATTCTGTTGGCCTTCTTGGCCAGCTGGGCACAGTGCTGGCTCATATCCAGACAGCTATCAACCAACAACCCCAGATCCTTTTCCACCCAGACTTACCAGGCATTCGTTCCCAAGCGCATTTTGTTGCATGGGGTTGTTGTGACCCACGTCCATGACATGACATTTAGCATTGTTGAATATCATAGAGTTAGCCTCAGTCCATTGTTCCTGACTACCCAGATCACTCTGTAGAGCCTTTCTTCCCTCAAGCAAATCAACACTCCTGCCCAACTTGGTGTCACCTGCAAATTTACTGAAGGTGCACTCCATCCTCTCATCCAGTTCATTGATAAAGATATTAAAAAGAACCAGCAGCAACACTGAGCCCTTGTGACAGGCTGCTGGCTGGATTTAATTCTGTTCACTATTACTCTTTGGGCTCAGCTATCCAGAGAGTTTCTACTCAGTGAAGATCATGTCCGTCCATGCCATGAGCTGCCAGTTTCTCCAGAAGCATGCAGTGGAAAATGTTGTCAAAGGCTTTACTAAAGTCCAGGTAGGCAACATCCACAGTCCTTCTCTCATCTGCTAATCAGGTCATCTAGTCATTGAAGCAGATCAGATTAGTCAAGAAGAACTTGCCTTTCCTAACCCCCTGCTGACTGGGATGGATCACTTGGTTGTCCTGCATGTGCCCCATGTCACCACACTCAAAATGATCTGCTCTATAACCTACCCTGTCACTCATGTCATGTTGACAGGCCTGTAATTACCTACATTGTTCTTCTGGCCTTTCTTGTAGATGACCATGACAGTTGCTAACTTCTAGTCAAGTGGGACCTCCCTAGTTAGCGAAGCCTGCTGATAAATGACATAAAATGTCTTGGTGTGCACTTCCACTAACTCCTTGAGTATCCTTGGGTAGGTTTCGTCCCGTACCATAGACTTGTGTGTATCTCAGTGGTGTAGCATGTCACTGACCATTTCTTCTTGGATAATGGAGGCTTCCTTCTGATCCCCATCCCTGTCTTCCCACTCAGGGTTCTGGGTACCTGGAGAACAACTGGTCTCACTGTTAAAGACTGAGGCAAAGACTCAGGGTTTTCCTCACCCTTTGTCACTATGTTTCCCCTCTTATCTATTACAGGATGGAGATACTCCTTAGCCCTCTTTCACTGCTGATATGTATATAGAAACATTTTTTATCACTGTTTTTCACAGCAGCCAGATTAATTTCTAGTTAGGCTTTGTCCTAGTTTTCTTACTGCATAACTTTACTTCTGAGTTGCCTGTTCCTTCTTCCAAAGGTCATAGAATCTCCATTTTTTTCATGAGTTCCAACCAGAACTCTGTTAATTGAGGCTGATTGTCTTCCCTGCCAGTTTGTCTTTCAATACACTGGGACAGTCTGCTCTTGTACCTCTAAAACCACCCCCTTGAAAAATGCCCATTCTTCCTGAACAATTTTCTGCTTCAGGACTATGTCCCAGAGGATTCTTTTGTCTAGTTTCCAGAACAGGCCAATGACTGTCCTCCAGAAGTACAAGGCAGCAGACAAAATTTTCAAAGCAATGGTTCTGCTAAACAGATAAGAAAGACTACAGATTTTTTCCATTTCACTCATTGTTGTGTTTTCTCTCACATGTGTAGGCTGCTATCAAATAATACTGTAAGGATTTTTAAATTTGATATTTATTTTAATGTTAGTATTCAATCCACTTCTGGTAAAAGTTTTCCTGACATCTACAGACAGAAGAATATACCACAGCCCCTTGTAAGTAAACATGGCTACACTGGAGACTATTAAATAGGTCTTTCAGCAGAGTTCCTCCTAGTGGAGGTCCAGTTGTCCTCCCAGCTCAGCTCTATCATCTTACTGAGACAGTACGAACAGTTAATCTGATAGAAGTGGTTTGCATTCAGTAAAGCCACTGACATCAAGAATTTTGAAGGTACAGTTGCATTAAGGAGAACATATGCTTTCTTTCCTCACAACTTTGCCATATTGGCAAAATTTAACAGAAATCAGTTCTCCTGATGCTGGTAGGCATCAACACTCCCTGCTATAGCTATGGCTATAGCTTGGCCACGCACCTCTGGTAGTAGCTCTCCAAGCAAAGGCAGCAAAATTTTAATTGTGTCTAACCCACTGCTAAGCCTATTATTTTGGTTCAAATCATCTATAGCTTTAGACACTGAAGACAACTTGAAACGGCTTAGGCATGACCTCTTGCCTCTTGTGTGTTGTAGGTAATAAATTATCAGAAGTAAGACAAGCCATGCAATGGGAAACCACGACATCTTTAAGTCTTGCAGCAAGATTTACTGAGGTTTGGTCTATATTTATGCTTCAGTCAGAACAGGCAAACTCAAAATACTTGTACTGTGACATTCTGAAACACCTCAGTGTGTGGGGCTGCTGATTAATCATTTCATCATTTCACTTAGTTCACTAATGAGCATCAAAGGATGTCTTCATATTTCGCAAAGAAAGAAATGCTGAGATATTTCAGAAACAAGCTTAAAAAATACAGTGCTTGTGAAAGCAGAGTTTATATATCAGTCAAAATGAAGATTATTAATCACTGCTGTGACCCCTGTGTATTGCAAACCAATCACTATGTTTCACCCCACATATGATTTTAAAAGGCTGTTATAGGCCTCCCTATCTTTATTTGGAATAAATTTCACAGTATATAGAACACACATCCATGGAAATATATAAGTATAGACAGAAATTTCAGTTTCATAAGCTTACCATTAAATAACGATTTATGACAATTCTAAAGAAAAGTGCATAAGCATATACAATCATGAAGGATCTACTTCTTAGATTAGCCCAGGGACTCATTTCCCAATTAAAGAACAGAATCATTCGTTAAGAAAGGGGGGAAAAAATTGTTGACAGTCAAAAGGGAAATCAAATTAGACTATCTCATTATTTAAATGTTTTGATTTAAAGTCAGATCTGTTAATGAGCTACAAACAGCTGTAATTATCAATGTGTCCAATTTCAGCAACAAAATGAAAATCCTGCAATAGATTAGAAAGAGAGAAAAATCCAAAAGCAAACCATGTAAAAACTTTAAATATCAGAATACTGACATTTGTTCCACTGTTGGAGGGCTGGATTTTCGGGGTAACAGGATGTTTTGTTGTTTTGATACTGTTGCTTTAACAACTGTACAACAAAAGTAAATGGTTTTAAAAAGTTAAGAGGTGGTCTCCCAGAAACAAGATACCATGATCTGCCCTGCCTTGTCTAGTCAGATATGATAGCGAGGGCAATTTTGCACAGCTTTTTTAGGGAGCTAGGGGGAAAGTTACTTGCCTAGTTCATATGTGCAGAGAGAAGGAGGGACAATTTCAAGATTACAAGGGTGCACTGTGTCCCAAAAGGGATAACTAAGTTACTAGTTCAAATGCCTTCTTGCATGTAAGGATCAAGAGCAAAATGTATTTCTGACAGAAACATAGTATTGATAAACTCATTACACAGACTGTGTTTCTTGTAAATTCATTGTCCGTTATTGCAAGCAACCAAATTGTACAATCTAATTGTCAGAAAAACAAGATTTTGTGAGCTAATTGCAAGTAATGTAGCTAGAGATCTATTAGAAGAGCAAATAATTGAACTACAGCAAATAAAACACAAGCCCAAGAGATTAAATTAACAACTTCAAAGGTATATCTCATCATAACACTGGTAGTAGCTAATACACCTGTTATTATAACCATGTAAATTTAGACACCTGTGACACCCATTATTAGGTGCTCATATTACTACATTGCTGCATCCTCTTTAGCATTACTAGTACTGTGTCTTTCTCTGCACAGTTTAGTTCATTTGAACTCTAGTCATTCTTATCTCCATTCTACTTTGTCATGATCCAGTATCCATAACCTATGTCCAAAATCAGCCAGAATAATACTGTTACCTGCTTTGCTTCTCTGCTAGGCAGGGGAAAAGGTTGGAAGCAGACTGCATTTTAGCCTCACAGAGCCTATGGTGCTCCTGCCTCTCAGGAAAATGCCAAAACAGAGCTCCTGTGCATCTCAGAAGAGTAAAAGAAAAAGAGCGGGTTGTCTGAAGGTAACAACACTCGAAATAAAAATGAAGCCCAAGCATGCTCAATGTTGCTTTTGGTATAGCCTCTTCCAGTAAAAGTTTGAGTCTCTGCCCTGCTAACCACTGTAAGATGAGTATTCATAAGAGAAAGAAAAAGAGACTCTTGCCCTCAACAGCAGTATTAGGAAATCCCTCAGATGCCTTGTCAAAAAGGTTTAATAGCATTACAGTATGGGTCATACTGTAATTATTTACTTTTTGTTAGCAGTAACTCAAAAGACTCAAAAGATTTGAACTCCTACCTGAGGGAACCATGCCCCAGAACTAACAGCCTAACGCACCATTAAATCTTTTTGTCTTTTCTCCAGTGAACCTTTCTTTCTAGGGATGAACAGTTTGATACAGCTGTTCAAAAGTAGAAGATTCAGGAGGAAGAAAGACTTTCATACAAAACATTTGCTTAAATTAGCTACACCTACATTGCCCATAAACCAGATTAAGTTAGACAACATGCTTGTCTTGAATCTACTGAAAAAGTAGGAGCTCTCTTCCACAAAATCTAGAAATCAGTGTTAAAGTCAAGTGTGGGATTATGCTTGCTCTGAATTCTTTATGCCAGGTGAAAGAGCTGATGATTACCAAAATGCCTAAAATACATTCAAGTACAAGCATTGCCAAAACAAAAAATAATAAGGATCCTTTTGCAAATTCTATATTCATTCAAAAGATAGTTCATAATACAGGATATTTTTTAGTCTTTGCTTGTGATGCAGCCCTGCTCCTGAAATTACTTCTGTTCCATGAAATTTCTTTCCATGCTCTAGGGCTTGCAATCCTGTTGGGAATGTTCCACTATAGATTCCCACATAATGTAGAAGTTCCATATGTTGTGTTGGGATCTCCTTAGTCACTGAATCAGGTTTTGCTTGTTAATGGGAATGACTATGGTTCTCAAAGCTTTTCTTAAGTTACAAATTCCATACAGGCCTTTTCAGAAAACTTCATGCTAATTCAAATTGGACTTTTCATCAGTAAATTTAACATTGACATGAATATGACAAGCAGAGCTGATCAGACAGGAAAAAATGCTGTTTCACTAAAGCTGAAACATTCTGACACATCAGTTTTGATAAAGTTTTTGTTGGAAGGAAGCAGAAAATAAAAGATTAATCACTGAATTCATTGCACAGGTACAATAACCTGGTTTGAGGAGTCCTACAGAGATCAAGCATTGTGTTCTCTCTATGACTGCTTAACAGAAACTCTGCTCAATAGGAAATGAACTACTGCATCAGACTCCTCTATACATTATTTTAAGTGGAAAACTGTGCCTCAGGAAGTCTCCATTGACAAAGGCTTTCTTTACAGTTTTTTTAGAGTTATCGAGTTTTGTTAACTTTGTATGAAACCTGATACAATTGGTCCTCCATCCCATCTGAAGTCCCAATGCACTTCTATGTGTGAAAGTCTAATAATAGCGTTTCACCCATAAGCTCTGTTCAGTTTGCAGTTATTTGTGAAACTATGGTAATACATTCAGACATTTCTAGCACACCTGCTGAGCAACTGAACCACTGGCTGGCTTTGTCCATTTTCCTCAAAGTTTAATTTTTTTCTGGTGTGATTTTTTCTGAAAAACAGAAATTGCCAGCACTGGTTTAAAAAAATAGCATAAAATCACCAAAAAGCAGTGAGAGCTCACAGATCATACTGTTTCTTAAAAGATGTTACTAGAATTTGGGCTCACACCATCTTCTTTGAGCTGCCTAAGAGTTAGGCATCTAGTCATTGCTTTAGATTTTTCTAATGTCAATGAAATAAATTTGTTTAATCTAAAAGATAATTTCATCCATACTAAGACAATATAACGATAATAATGATATAACCATTTTTTACTGACCACACTTATCTCTGTTCCTGTTACCTATGTTAGAAGCCTAAGCAATTAGTATAAACTAGAAACTGAACTTTCACATATCTAGAAAAAAAATAAAAGAAACTCTATGACCCCGTTCTGATTGTTTTGCCCGTTTTTAAAAGATATTTTCTTCATGAGCTGTTGATCAAATTTCCAGTTGTGCATTACTAACTTGCTCACTGTAAAAATATCTACAAGTACAAAGCAGTTCAAATAATGGCTGCTTCTGAATCAAAATTCTGATAATTTCTGTTTACTAGGCTTCGGTTTACTCTAGGGATAGCTTTAAGCCAGAAAGTGTTTGCTGAAAATGCCACTTAATGGAACCAGTCTAGAACTTATTTGAAGCTTGAAAACAAAAGTATTTTAAATATTTGTAGCATGCATGTTACATCCTCAGCATGAGATCTAGGCTTTATTATAGACAGATAAAACATGGACATCAGTTCCTCACCATCAGCATTTTTCCTACAAATCTACTCTGCTTGTCCAAACATATTGCTACTGTAATTATAGTCAGAGACTTGCAGTACACAAAAGCTCTTCTCATTTTCAGATCATGTTTGTGCCCTGCTTGCAACTTCATATTGATAAAGAAGAATTCTTAGTATAGGTTAAAAGGGTGACATATTATGGTATGGCCTGGTTACAGAATATGTGTGGTAAGTTGAACCAACACAAAACTCAGGTGATGATGTAGCACATATCTGCTTTTTAGCTTGGATACAGACATAGTCATTTGCAGGCTCACTTTTTCACACCATCACTTCTCCAAATAAATGACACAAAACTTACATTACAAAACAACATGTTTCATTCACAGAAAAAAAATAGATAGATTCATATGAATTACTCACTTGCATATGAAAAGGGATTTCCATAGGGTTGTTCACAGAAAAACAAACACATTCGAATAGTTAACTTTGTTGTTTCAATGTATGGTCATGCCCATAGCATGTGTTTTCCACTTGCTCATTCTCGAAAACAGTGTAGCCTTTTCCATTTCTGGTACACTCTGGAGCTCTTGCTCACAGGGTCTTTAATTAAGTGAGAGCACAAGCACCACCTGATAGAGCAGTCACAGCTGCTACTGATTCCTCTAGGGAGGGATGTGCCTCAGCTTCTTAGAGGAGAAAGATCACAGACTGCAGAGTCCATCATACCAAGTTTCGACAGGAGTGGCAAAGACTAGCTGTGTAACTTTCTAATGCACCACTTGCCTCACAGTGAGGGGAAACTGCATGCAAAGTTAGCCCAGGCTAAACACAAACATTAGAACTGTTGTTGCTAAATTACCTTCCAACATTTTTCATGTCTCTCAGTTCAGTCTCAGGCCATAGCACTAAAAGGTATTATTTCCTGCATTGTAGCTTATAATACATGTACTTTTGCCAATAATAATTTTTCCAATGATAATTAAGTTTCTCCTGCTTCCAACTTTGACTTGGGGAGGAGAGAAAAAAAAAAAGGCAGCTTCTATGCACTTTGCTGACTGTAACGTGAGGAGACTTTGGACTTTTAAAATGTGGACTTTTTTAAAAATATATATTTTAAAACATATACAAATTGCCCATTTTCCCATCAGTCAAATACAACACAGTCAACTTTGTGCATGAATGATATAATGAGATTATTAAGCAGCTCTTATTCATGTTTTTTTAATCAAGGAAAAACAGAAGTAAACTAGAAATGTTTTGAAGTATTCTACCTTATCCATTATTTTACAAATTAAAGATTTATTACATTTACAAATTATTTGCTGCAGATTTTTCCCTAAGGTGTTTGTAAATTTGTTGTTACTATGGAAGATTAATCTGTCTTTAAGCAACCTGGAGTAGCTTAATTTAATTACTTAGGACAATTCTTAAATAATGCTTTACTGACTGCTCAGCAATTAGATGCATTGCCTTAAGAAAGATAAACAAACATGTGGTGTTGTGGATCTCATTTCACAAGAAGGCATTTATTTTCATTCCCTTGTCATTTGCTATTAAAACTTCAGGTGTACTGTACAGTTAGTTTGAGCAAGATTTAGTAGGGGTGGAGAGTGAAACACAGGTGTATATCTGATGTGAGGAATTACTGAAATGAGAGCACAGCATACTGAGACTGTGAGGGCTGGCAGAAATTATGGTAAATTGATTTGCATGTAGACAGACAATGAAATCTCATCAGGGCACTGTAGGGGCCGAAAGCTCCCAGGGGCTCTACTGTGTTGGCCAAGGCAGGTCTTGGCAGCCATGGCCATTCCCAGCACCCCAGTCAGGAATAGGGCAGCCAGGAGCACCTGGGTAGTCCCAGCCATGGGCATCAAGCACCTCCCTGAGAACGGGGTTGGGCACCAACATGGGCATGCAGGACAGCCAGCTTGGGCAACCCACAGCCAGGCCGTACATGGCTGTGGTGAGCTGGAGACTCCACAGAGTCTCAGGTGTCACTGGGGCAAGGGCTGATGGCATGGAGGGACGATGCAGGTTCCTGGGCCATGGGCAGGGTGCTAGAGCAGCTGCAGGCACTGGCCAGGGACAGCCAGGGCCCTGAAGGCCAAGACATAGAATGCAGAGACAAACTTTAATAATACAGTGAAAAGCCTGTTTATCTTAATATGCTGATACCTAAGCCTAATTATCTGTCAACTAAGTTCTACTATGGAGCAAAGCTGTAGCAAGGCCGTAAACACTTAGTACAAACACCAAAATCACTGGTACTGTTTCATTATTCTGCTAAGCAAGGGCTCTTCCAGAAGACACAAACTCAGTTCCTGACACTGACTGTATTCCTTTTGGATTGTCCCAGCTATTGTGGCTGTAGGGACTGAGCTAAATATATTCCAGTAGTACTGTCTTGAGCAATCACTCTGCTTAAATGTCTGCTTACCAACACATAGAAAAATCCTTGGGTACTGTGGACAGTGTCTAGCCTATACATTGCACCTGCCTTCTTCAATACAAAACAGAGTCTTTGTTACACTTGAAAGAAGTTTAGATGCAAAAAGTAATTTTTTTCTCATCTAACTTCCTCCACATACAATGTGAATGCAAATGGTCAGCCTAGCTGCCCTTTTAAACACAGTAGAAAATAGATACGTCGAACGGATATGTTACATAGTCATCAAACTATTCTGATCATTAAGCAGTCTGTGTTTTAGGCCAATTATACACCATAAAATATTTCATTAAAATAACATTTTTTCCCTTGTAAATGACATTTTACTGCTTTATCGCCTACGCAAAAAGTGCAAATTGTTAGTTGCATTCATCTATCAATAGATGTACACTAATACAGTGCTGCTAAATAGTTTTGTCTGTGTGAATAGTTTCAACACATATTCCAGTGAAAAATAAAATCAAGCTCTATTATAAGTATTTCCATTAGATATTCTTTGCCACATCTATTTATTTAAGACTGTGAAAGTGATGCTATCCTGGGGTATCGATGCTGCCAGGATAGATGGCCCTCCTATTTTCCCCAGCTTACTCATGAAGGTAGTATTGCTTCAATGACATAAGTAAGACTTATCTTGGTTATTCACACTACAGCATCCATTTCTGTATTAATAGTTCTTCTGCGCTCTTATCTATTGGTTAGTGCTTGGATCATATCTATTGGTTAGTGCTTGGATCTTATCTATTGGTTAGTGCTAATGATTAGGCTGGAAAGCTGCCAGGAGGAGAAGGACCTGGGGGTGTTGGTTGACAGCCGACTGAACATGAGCCAGCAGTGTGCCCAGGTGGCCAAGAAGGCCAATGGCATCTTGGCTTGTATCAGGAACGGCGTGACCAGCAGGTCCAGGGAGGTTATTCTCCCTCTGTACTCAGCACTGGTGAGACCGCACCTTGAATACTGTGTTCAGTTCTGGGCCCCTCACCACAAGAAGGATGTTGTGGCTCTGGAGCGAGTCCAGAGAAGAGCAACTAAGCTGGTGAAGGGGCTGGAGAACAAATCTTATGAGGAGCGACTGGGAGAGCTGGGGTTGTTTAGCCTGGAGAAGAGGAGGCTGAGGGGAGACCTTATTACTCTCTACAACTACCTGAAGGGAGGTTGTGGAGAGGAGGGAGCTGGCCTCTTCTCCCAAATGACAGGGGACAGGAGGAGAGGGAATGGCCTCAAGCTCCGCCAGGGGAGGTTTAGGCTTGAGATAAGGAAAAATTCTTCATGGAGAGGGTGGTTAGGCATTGGAACAGTCTGCCCAGGGAGGTGGTTGAGTCACTGTCCCTGGAGGTGTTTAAGGTGAGGGTGGATGAGGTACTTAGGGGCATGATTTAAGGATTGGTGGGAATGGTTGGGCTCGACAATCCGGTGGGTCTCTTCCAACCTGGTTATTCTGTGATTCTGTGATTCTGTGGACTATTACTTACATAACCAGAATGAAACCTATGTTATTAAACTCATCCTTTAAAGCATTTTCAAGATTCTGGCACTGTAAGTCTTTCTCTCTGGGGGAGGAGGGAGGGAGAAGAAGATACAGTGCATATCTCCACACTTGTACATCATTGCTCTTAGTATGCCTCAATAACTGTTTTAAAATTTGGAGGGTAGATGAATATTGTTCTTTTACTACATCATTAAGTTGTTTTCTGGTAGTACTTTTCCTTGTGTCTTTCAGATGTGATCTCTTTAAATTCCTTTCCTGTAAAACTAGTTTCTTAATATCAGGAGTAACTGATTACCCTTCATCATTTGACTCAGTGGGTTTCAGTTTTCTCTCAAGATTTTTTTTTTCTTTTATGAGAAGCTTATTCCTCAGGAAAAAAAAAAAAAAAAAAACCCTTAATTGCCTTGAACAGCAAAGCTATACTTTTCCCTTCTGCTTAAGTAAGGTCACCATGGATATTCTAAACTTTTGTTACTGTTTATATTAGACAATGAGTGATTTTGTAGGCTGCAGGTCATTTATCTAGCTCCTGTCCTGCAAAGTTTCAGTCCTATTAGCTTCTCCTGGCTATTTAAGATTTTCCAGATTTGCACATTGATTTCAAAGTGCACGAAGTCATCTTTCTTCTTTTAAATTGTGTCCCCGTAGTTTGAGTTCACTTAAGCTTCTTAAGAATGGAATATCCTGTTATTAGGGATTTTAAAGCGAATTCTCAGCAGCTCAACTGCAAGAGCAAGAATTCTTTAGACCTTTTTTTTATGTTGATTAAAAAAAAAGCCATAATAAAACAGTGGAAGAAGCTGCAGTTGGTGCTGTAGTCTTACAGATGAAACAGCATACCTAAATATCACATGATGCATTTAGTATTTGGTAATCAATTTTAAACAACTCTTCAGCTGATATTAGTCACCATTATACTGCTGAAGTCCATTTATTCTACAACACAACTAACACCAACTGCAGGTCTCTGCCCTTGATAAGGCAACACAGTATATTTTTCTGCCTAAAAAAGACCATTTAAATATTATTTTTGACTAAATAATTCTATATGGTTTTTTGGTCCTAAGATTTGTAAATTCCAGGTGGTTGGAGTTAAGGTGAGATACCAGAGATCCTTTTCAGCAATTGATTTTATTTGACATTTATATTTGCCTTAGCCTATGGCTGTGGCTATTTGAAAATAGGGGTTTGTATGTAGAGAAAATAAAGAGACAGAAAAGAGAAAGTAAGCAAAAAGTGGAAAGAGAAAGAGAAATATCAAATCAATTTTGTTGGCCAAACCTTCTGAAACTCTAATGGCTCTAATTTGATAATTACATTCTTTATTAGCAATTATAAACATATCTGAATTTAAAGTTTTCATTAGCTTGGCCGATAAAAACAAGATTAATGGAGCTTTCTTACAAAACATAATTTGGATTTTGCTCAATCATAAGAAATTCTGATAGCCCACTACAATTTTTTTTCCTACAGGAATATTACTTAGAATATCCACCACTTCTTAATCCATTTAGCATTACCTTTGCCTATTCTAGTATAACACAGAATAATTTAAATAGTTTTATTTATTATTTTTCCAATTCAGCCAAATAATGAAACACTAAAATGCACAAAAGAAAATATTCAATATACTGCTTTTTGCAATGTTGTTAATCCCACATATACGTGATCTGCTCTAGGAGTTGCAGTCACGTACAAAAGGAACCAAGTCAGAATTTTAGTGTTAGAATTTGTTTACAATCAACTTTCTTTCATACCATCTGTATCCACAATAAAGGGATATTGGTACCTTTTCCAGGATGAAGCATTCCAGAGCCAATCCTCTCTGATATCCTTTAGACTCTTCCCCACTTTAAATGCAATGGAAGGACTATGTGACTATGTATTCTAGTAAGGTTCTAGGGGAGAGATTTAGTCCTTGAGGCATATCAGTAAAGCCTGTCAGCTATAACTGAACACAAGTAAGTATCATTACAACAGTTCATTTTTAATTAGGTCACTATTCCATTTCACCGCTTTTGTTATAATATTTCAAAGTTTGTATGAAATCAGATATAAACCAAATCCATTTGAATTTCAGATACAGTTGAATCTAACCATTAGACACAAACACAATTCTTTCTTCTTTTCTCTCAGTTCTTGTATTTCTTTGCTCCCTCTCACTAAACGAATAGCTCTAGTTTGGATGTGGCTGAAGTTTAATAAGAATCAAACACAGAAGAAATCCAGGACTGTAACCTCTGTTTACTCTTTGTACTAGTAGCACCTGACTGCAAGTTGTCTTTCTGGACATCTTTACTGTTTCCTCAAATGAACTGACATGACAAGTTCTTCAGAGTGTTCAGTTTAGTTTTTGATTACTCAACGTATCAGATGTTCTTCCTTCCCAGAAATAGCCTGTTATCCCTTTCACTTTATGGCACTCCAGGCACACTACAAAACCCCTCATGTAAAGCCTTAAACTAATTCTCTGAACAGCACCAAATCATCAAGTGCTAATATAGTTCTTACTTGGCCAGCACTCTGTTTCAGCCAGTCATCCTTCAATTGACAAGCTCCTTAATTTCCTTTCCAAGCAGGAATAGCTAACTAAGGGACTCCCCTCTGGGATCCTTCCCTGTTTGCTCCTAGGTAAAGATCTGATTCTTCATGTTGAATAGTTCCTCGTACTCTACAGTGTTAATTATCTTTTGATTTACTAACAGCTCTGCCAGTGACTCTCTTCATTCACTCTTTCAAAACTTAACTTCAGCTTATATCAAACACTTCTTCATTAGCGACTATAGCTGTCTCACTGCAGAGAGCTTCTCAAAGCCCTTGACTTCTCAGGCTAGATCACATGTACATGTCTCAAATGAATTTAATTCCCAGTTGAGATCTTGCCAAGAGGATACAGCACATTTCTGTGAGTTACTGTGGCCACAAGCCATTATTTCAAATGCAAACAGTCATTTGCTTTACTGTAGCCTTTAATTAGTATGCAATTAACCTGAATATGTCATCACTACAGAGCTATTATTATTAATTATTCCATGCTAGCCAGGGCAGCTGGGTTTCTCTTATGTTTCCTCATATAGCACTAACAGTAAATTTTGAGCACTTTAAAAAGCCAGACTATGCCCAGATTGTTAATGTTCTTTGACCTTTGGGGAAGCCTAATTAGAATAGTTGCAGAATTTTAAATGGAGAGAAAGAGGGTAGCAATTTATAATTAAGCATAAACATTTGGCTCCAGAAAGAGATCAAAGGAAGTTATAGACTTCCTTGGCAGTTTACATGCACTTAACTAAAATGTTTCATATATTGAAGATAAACCTGCTAGAATATAATATGTAAGAAAGCAAATGGGAATCACAACCATTAAAAGGCATTCTAACAGCAGATTTTCTATTGTAATAATGATCACCTGCTCTTTGCCCCTTTTGACGTCAGGTACTTTGTTTTCAGAGGCAAAGTGTTGAAGAAGCGAGAGGAAATGAGAAATACTTCGGTTCCCTCTGGGATCCATATCTTGTCTTGGGGAAGGAGAGGTTAGGAAAGTCATTGTCTGGCTTCACATTTTAGCAATCTCAATAATATCTAAGCAGTATATTATTACAAAGAATACCAAATCTGTATTTTAATCCAGGTGTAGACCTTTGGTCTGAAAATATCATTATGGAAAGTACAAACACTGTCTCTACATACCAAGACATATTTAATAGGAAATAATGACTCATTGACTGTTCAAAATGATTTTCTTACACGGTATGTAATGACACAACTGGAAAACAGAAGAAATATGAAACTGAAGTACGAGGAAGGTGGAGGGCAGTTAAGGTTCTAATGCTGTCCCTATCATTCTCATCCACTGGGAAGGATCTGTGGCACAGACCTTTGGCTTTGAGTCTAAGAGTTTCTAGCCAGAAAAAGCTGGTTGAAACTGTGAGAAAATGGCAACACTGTGAACACAGCAGTGTGCAGCGATACCTTGACTTATCTTTAACTGTTAGCTCCGGAGCTGAAAGCATTACAGCCATATTAGGCTTATAGTCTACCCACACTTGCTAGTCACCTCAGATACTAGCACAATTAACCCAGCTTTAACCCCATTCCTTAGAGAATTTTACCTCTATAGTGCACTACCTTGTGGATTTGTGCCCTTACTCCAGTAGCCAGCTCATCTGTCCCTGACATAGGATCGCCTGAGTGAGGAGACATGCATAGTTGCTATTAGTTGCCCTTTCCTGCACACCATTCATTTTTTTGCTCATTGATTATGTCAGTTAACAGTCTGCAGTGGTCCCTTCATTAGTAATGTTTCTTCTCCTTTATATATTCTCCAGGAGAAGAATGAAAGAAGAAAATCAGTGCAAGTTCAGTGATTTTCAATGTAACCGTGGCTGCCCTCCCCACACTTTGAAGCATGGATTCATCCAAACTGTTCTCCCGAATTAAAAGAGTAATGAGAAAGGCAACTGAACCAGGACTGGACATGGTTTTAAACCAAATATCACAGTGCATCAATGTATAATGATGCTTAAGTTTGAATGAAATAAAAAAACTCTATACTTCACATAGTACTGTAAGCACGTGCTTTGTTTTAGCAGTTATGGTAACTTCTCACTGTTCTCTGTCATTATTTGCTATATAACTACCTGAGGGGAGGTTGTAGAGAGGAGGGTAATGGCCTCTTCTCCCAAGTGACAGGGGACAGGACAAAAGGAAAAGGCCTCAAGCTCTGCCAGGGGAGCTTTAGGCTGGACATTAGGAAAAAAATTTTCAGAGAAAGGGTCCTTGGGCACTGGCAGAGGCTGCCCAGGGAGGTGGTTGAGTCACCTTCCCTGGAGGTGTTTAAGGCACAGGTGGACGAGGTGCTATGGGGCATGGTTTAGAGATTGATAGGAATGGTTGGACTCGATGATTCAGTGGGTCTCTTCCAACCTGGTTATTCTATGATTCTATGATTCTATGATTCTATGATTCTATGACTGGAGAAAGCCAGGGTCACTCCAATCTTCAAAAAGGGCAAGAAGCAGGACCCAGGAAAATACAGGCCAGTCAGACTCACCTCCATCTCTGGCAAGATGATGGAACAGCTTGTTCTGGATGTTATCTGCAGGCATATGAAGGAAAATAAGGTTATTGGGAGTGGTCAACATGGATTCACTGATGGGAAATCATGCTTGATCAATCTGATGATCTTCTATGATGGCATGACTGGCTGGGTAGTGAGAAGAGAGCAGTGAATGTTGTCTAACATTTTCAACAAGGCTTTTGACACTGTCTCCCAGAACATCCTCATAGGTAAACTTAGGAAGTGTAGGTTAGATGAGTAAACAGTGAGGTGTATTGAAAACTGCCTGGATGGCAGAACTCAGAGGGCTGTGATCAGTGGCACAGTCTAGTTGGAAGTCTGTGGCTAACAGTGTTCTCCAGGTGTCACTATTGGGCCAAGCCTTGTTCAACATATTCATCAATGACCTGGATGAGAGGACAGACTGTATCCTCATGAAGTTTACTGATGATGCAAAGGTGGGAGGAGAGACTGATACATGGAAGGCTGCACTGCTATTCAGTGAGACCTGGACAGGTTGGAGAGTTCAGCAGAGAGGAACTTAATCAAGTTCCACAAAGGTAAGTACTGAGTTCTGCACCTAGGGAGGAACAACCCCATAAACCAGTATGGGTTAGTACTGACCTCCTGGATCGCAGCTCTGCAGAGAAGGACCTGGGAGTCCTAGTACACAACAAGCTAACCCATGAGCCAGCAATGTGCCCTCACGGCCAAGAAGACCAAGAATGTCATGGGGTGCATTAAGAACAGTGTGTCCAGCAGGTCAGAGGAGGTTATCCTCCTCCTCTACTCTGCCTTGGTGAGACCACATCTGGAATACTGCATGCAGTTGACTCCCAAGCTCAAGAAAGATGACTACTAGAGATTCCAGCAGAGGGCTACAAAGATGATTAGGGGACTGGAAGATCTTTCTTATGAGGAATGGCTAAGAGATCTGGGTCTTTTTTAACCTGGAGAAGAGAAGACTGAGACAGGACCTTATCAATGCTTATAAATATCTAAAGGGCTGGCTTCAAGAGGATGGGGCCAGACTCTTTTAAATGGTGCCCAGCAACAGGGCAAGGAACAATTGACACAAATTGGAACACAGGAAGTTCTACGTGAACATGAGGAAAAACCTCTTTACTATGAGGATGCTGGAGCACTGGAACAGGCTGTCTAGGGTGATTGTGGAGTCCCCTTCTCTGGATACATTCATAACCCACCCAGATGCACAACCTGCTCTAGGTGAAGCTGCTTTAGCAGAGGGGTTAGATGATTTCCAACGATCACTTCCAACCTTGACCATTCTGTGATTCTGTGAAGGGGAGAAGAATAATAATGTACAGTTCATGCAATGCCATCTTATATTATCAGAACTGCATGCAAAGAAAATGCAAGTTAAAACCCTAAGATACTTTAATTTGCAAGCTCAGAAAACCAGGTATTTTGTATGGAAGAAATATGCAAAAAACCTAAAACATATGATAAATTGTATGTATCCTGGTCTCCTTTTTGTTCACTTTATTGTACTGGTCTGTTTTCTAAGAAATTATTACTGCTTTTCAAATAATTTTATGTGATATGTTTGAAAAAAACCTGGTTGACTTTTCTTCTTTTTTTTCTAGATGATCATATGCTATGAGAAACACTGTTTTTTCTGAGACATTTTTTAATTAATATTAAGAGCTTAATATTTAAACAAAGCTTTAATTCAAAACATGGAAAAGAATGAAGAAAAGGTTAAGGAATATGCTTTTAAAGAGTCAATCTTTTAGAATGAATCAGTGGTATAAAAATATATAAAGGTTTCAACAAAGTTGTATTTTTCACTTCTGGAAATATGTTTCTCCCAGAACTTGTACAGCTTTTTGGAATTACATTCCAAATATTCAGCCTTCAAGATCTGATTTCACATTTTTATAGACATCTTCCTGATAGCAAATCCCTGAAGAGAAGAACTGGCATTTCATGTTAGTGTTGAAATTAGAGGATGGTGTGTTATTTTGCTCTTGAGCTTTTAACTACACCTCTAGCATTTTGTAGGCTCCTCAGAGACAGAACCATAACCCAGGAGATTCACTTTTTTTGCAGAAAAAGACAACAACAAACAAAGAAACAATACTTCAGCTTTGACAGGTAATATCACACTGTGTGATCATGGGAAGAAGCCTTGCAAAGCTGTTTACTTGCTAACTCACTGTTTTTTCTTCTCTGAAAGACTATTCCTTCGTGATTTGTCTGGTAACTTAATGTTCACTAATGACTTAATGAACAGAAGCTGCAACATTCTTCTTTCCTAAAAAAATGTGGAAAAGATTGTGAGAGAGAAGACATATAGAAAAAAAGTACATTTTTAAGTACAAAAAATTTTGCTTGTTCTGGAGCAGAATATATGCTCTTAACTATAAAGACAGTCAAAAGTTCACCTTCAAGAAGCCTGATATAGCAAATGGCTTGAGCTGCATCTTGGGATGTATTTATTGCTTTGATTTTACCGACTCTCTCCTTAAGTGTTCTTAGCACTGTATTTCCATGCAAAAAATTGCTGTGGAGTGTATAAAATGGCAATGTTTTTACATCAAATTTAACCCATCTTCAACCCATTCCATGTCCATCCCTTTTAAAGCATGGATTCCAGATTCAGGAACTGCTTCCTAATCTCTTTTCTTCCTTTACAGCATCTTTTTGACACACTGTAATGGAAAGGAAAAGTAAGTGACTCTTTGAGTTAGTCCACACTAGAAGGGAAGTTTCTGTGGCCTCCTGCCCTATATCTGTGCTACTACTCCTTGAAAAAGGATTCCATTTCTTAGAATTCCTGTCTGAAAATGTTGATTGTACTTACGTCTTTATTCATTGAAGATGTGCTTTATTTTCAGATGTGTAGGCAGAACACTAGCTAACAGCATCTAACTATACAGGCATAAACAAGCCAGAAAAAATCTAGAATAACTGTACATGCTTAGTCATTCATTGCTGTATTTCTTGTTTATTCGTAATTCTAATAAAGCTTCATTTCTAACCATAACATGGGAAGAATCAAATTCTCAGCCTCATAATTCTAACATCCACATGCTGGAAAATATCTTTTGACGCCTAATCCAGGTAAGCCTAAGTCCACCTTGGACATAAAACTCAAAGCCATCTGCAAAAACTCTTATTTGAAAATATGATTAAGCAGTTAATTATGAGGCATAGAATCATGGTATCATAAAAGTTACATAAAAAGGGGAAAATTAAAGTATATTTTCCAATTCTGGTTTAAGCTTTAATACAGTAGTTTACATATCTCCATTTCCCTCACTGTCTGCTATATCTCTAGTTCATCTCTTTAAGATTTAGCTATGTAAGAATAATGCAATTTTCCTGATTGAAGCCACCATAATATTAGCAACACAGTTGGAAATACTCTTCCATAAATATGCATATAGTCTCTTCTTCACATATGCTAGAATAACATCCACAAAGATTGTAGCAAGATTCTGATGTTCAGTTAATTGGAGCCAGAAATGCTTTTAAAATTTATATACAATATATTTGAATACAAGTAATATACTCTAAATGACTGATGATATTTTTGACAGACACAGCTAATTACCGCTAATTAGTTCAGAATTAATTATAAAATGGCATGTTTATATTGATTAGTATGCATCAAAGTGTAAATGGTCATTCTGAGGGCTTAATTTACAATTCCACTAAAAGGAAAACACAAGCAAACATGCAGAGGCAAGTCTGGTCTTGGAAAAAAAAATATCCATGAACAGAAGTATTTCTGCATCTAATGATATTCTCCACATTTCTTGTTGAAATAGGGCAGCATTTGCAATAAAGTAGAGGGAAGTAAAACAACAGTTGCGGTTCTTTTAGTGTAACATTGAGCAGTTTTGTTTGCTTTACTTGAATTAGTCTTTACAATAAAGATTTCCATATTTTCTTTGGGAAATTAGTGACAAAGTTCCATAGATTCTTTTCAAAAAAATCTCAGCTTATCTTGGCAGAGTTTTTTTACTTTCTCTTTGTTTTTTTTTTCTTTTCTAAACAGTACAAAGCTTTCCCTTTTGACTAGTGCAAAGCCTTCAATGAAGATAAAATAAACTAACATCTGAGTTTATGTAGCTGCATATACTCAGAAAAATTAAAAAGATATAAAAGACAGTATAGTCAGGTATATTGGACAGCTAGAATACATGAGAGAAAAAAAAATCCCTTTATCATCCTATGTTGTTTTGCTTGTGTTGGCACAAGAAGTCATACCAATGGTTGAGCTAAAACCCAACATGCTTCCTATCTGTGAACTTCATGTCCCATTGCAAAGTACAGGACTGTGTGATACACCCAGTATGCTGTAAGATTTATTCAAGATTTAGTTGCCTTTTAGTGTTATTGGCCTTGCAATTGGCAGTTGAAGAAAAGCCTTGCAACCAGTGTATCTGCCCATGGCTGTGTTCAAAGGATCGAAAAAGTGTTCATCAGTTACAAGACCTGTATATTTGATTTTGCATTTTTACCCCTCCAAGCATGAGCTCATCTCAAGCCTCTAAATGAATGCAGACTAATATTCATGAAACACAATCTTGAACCCCATTCAATCTACCCAGAAGGCTGGTTTTGGCCTGCATTCAAAACATGAGAAATGCATCTTTTGACTTAATGGCATTTAACTAAAATGGAGTACAGAATGTCATTTGACATATAATAGTGCAATTTCTTTCAAAAGGTAAGAAAGTTTGGCTAAGAAGTAACAGTTTTGCTGACAGATGGGAGTTTAATCAGTTTAGAACAAAATGGTATTTTTCCCATAGAGATTGGGTTTTTCTGAGCTACCTGATAAAAATTAAAACACTCTTACAGAATGAAGTAGTTGTTCAGAAGAAAAAGAACTACTAGAAATAAGTCCATTCCTTGCAAATTTCTTGTCTAAAGGCAGAGATTCTTGGGCAAAATTCTCTGCCTTTGTTATTCAAAAGTATAAATTCAATGATCTAACATAGTCATGAGTTTACACTATTAGAAAAACACATTATATTGTGTGATGTCAGTTATTTTCCTATACAGAGGCTTTCTCTAGCCTTCATCTAAGAAATGTCTCTAGCCTTAAAATACACTATTGTCTGGATTGCTCTATGAAGTCATATCAGTTACATTGCAGCTACAATGTACAGGTGTATTGATCTGCATTTTCTTATTGCCAGAAGAATTATAAAAGAATATGATGCTGACTTTCTTTCCAACTAGGCACATCTGGCTGTTATTAATTAAAGACAAATATCTTGAATTCTAAGCAGGTAGGATGGATTACAAAAAAATTCCACCAATACAACAACAGCAAAAAATAATATACCTTTTCTAACTCTCACTTATGTTTTATGAACATTTTTTACAGCTGCAAGTAGTTTCTGTGGTTGAATGAATACTGCCTAATCATCATTGATATTTAACATCTTACTTTGGCATGAGCAAACGCCCAAATTCATCATGTATCAAAACCCCCAGCAAAGGGGGAAAAAAGTACATGCTCAGAAAGCACAGCATAGACATAAGCTGGTATTTTTTTTACAAGATTTAATTGCATTTGAAGCCATTGGTATAGAATGAGGCAAACTAGCCTTTGACAGGTTGAAAAGAAAAATAAGCCTTTATGATATCTAAAAGCATATGTACAACACTGAGCTATATTTTTATTTTTGCCTTAGTTTTTTTTGTTTGTTTGTTTGAAGTCTCTTAGATGCAAAGTTAAGCCTGGAAGAAATAAGTAAACATGAATGAAATTGTACCTTTAATTCAAATAAAAATATTCTTTCTGCATTTCAGCCACTATAGAGTCGACCAGAAAGTGAAAGTAATAGGAAAATGAAGTTGACTAGCCTATTTTCATGGAACATGGTAGTTTTTTGCTTTTCTGCGTTGCCAGTCAAAATCAATATAATTTGTGAATAATTTTCTAAAAGCTGATAGAGCAGATTGTTCCATGCGCATGTAAAATTTGTAGCATCTTCCAAAAAAGGGAATAACCAAGCATATATGATTAACTTCTCCTCAGAGTACTTTTATTTCTCAAATTGTTTATTCCTATAAAGGCTTTTATTTTTTGCACGTATATTTCTCATTTCTGCTGTAAACATTGCCCCACAGTTGGATACACAAAATTAAATCATTTAATGGAATTGTGGTTCAGTTGATTGAGGTCCCTGGGTCTCTCTGCACCCTGGCAGCCATCTTATTTGGTCTGTTACTGTCATTCACTGTCATTTCCACTTGGCTGGTGCCTGTGACAGGTCAGATTACTGATGTGCTCAAAATATGATATGAAAGAGGGGACTGTGATTCCAATACTGATGGGTAGTGCTCTGCTTTCTAAAGCTATCCGAAGAGTTCTTGGTAAATGCATTTTCCTAGGGCTGCTTAGGGAATCAGTGGAAGATATGATGGTAAATAGAGGAGCCATCTGTCTACATTTGCTAATAAGGCTGTGCTTTCTCACATGTGTTTTTACTACATGGGTATTGTTAAAGCCAGAAGCTGGTTTACTGACGCAGAATTATTTTAATATAATTAGCATTTTTAAATATAAACCAGATTGTGAACCTGTTCATCTATCTGTTATATATTCACTTTTCTTCTCTTCTGTTCATCTAAACAATCTCACATTTGAGGGTGTTAGATTTAATTGTGCAGCCTTTCTCTAATTCCCCTCCCATTTTCTCACACAATAGACTATTTAGAGAAGATGCCAAAGGTTGTTTTTTTTTTTTCGTAACAGCTTAATGAAATAGCTCAAAATATTTAAATATATGCTATTAAGGCGCTTGTCAGCTTGCAGAAGATGTTGGAACATTTGAGGGCTATCATCTCTTTGATTCAGAAACATGTACCACAGAAACTTCAGCAACTGCAGTCCGTGTATTGCTGTGACTCTAAATATATTTATAAAAATAAAAATAAGTTTGTATGCTAATTATAAAAGAAGAGACAATCTAGTTCTGGATGAAGCTGGAATTATAAATAAAAGTGGTGACATCGCAATGAATCAGTACTTAAGTCCTTTTTTTCTTCCAGCAGAAATGTAGAAAAAAATATGCAATAAAATAAAATACCTACTTCTATAAAGAAAGATCTCTGAGCCTCTATGGGACTTTGTAGCTCATTTCATCTGAAGTCTGAAGCCAAATCTATTGGCAATGAAGCATAATGTATGATTTGGTATGAAGCTGGCCAATCTATTTTGCTGTCAGAATAAAGATAATAAATAACCTTGTATGTTAATATTATAATGGAACTAATATATACATAGAACAAGAGTGCAAATCATGAAATATATGTAGTAGGAGTTTTTCACAAGGGGACAATCCTGACTCCAACAAGTTCTACGTTCTCCAATCCTAGTAGTTTTTGTTGTAATCTAGAACAACTGCTTAGTCTGTCATAACAAAATAAGTATTTCATTATTGTCAGTTTTGTAAGGAGGATCATATCTGTATACCTTTTCCTTTTTTAAGAACATAAAGTAGATAACTGATCATAAAGTTTACAACTTACACTGCTTTCATGTGAAAAAAGGAATGTGGTTAAAAATAAATTGGCTTTTCCTTTATATTCACACATGTTTATAGGGTTAATAAGATTTAAAAAAAAAATTTATGTTCTCCTTGCACAATTATAATGTATAAATTATCAACATCTAATATGATCAAGTAGCTAAATTTCTCCTGCTTAAAGGATTGTTAGGGAAAGCACTGCAGAGGACAAGTAGAGACTCATTTTCCATTATAAACAGCAAATTCTTTCTAAGAAATGTTTCAGGGAAAATGTCAGCATGTTGTAAATTTCAATACTCAGAATGTTGCAGAAAAATAGGTAGCTTATGGCACTAAAGCCTATGTGAAATTTAGTAAGAGGCCACATCGCCGATGAAGATTTTTGCTATGTGATGATTTGGGCTCAGAAAAGTAATGAAAGAGCTATCAAACAAAAAGAGTTTGATGCAGCTGATAAGTAACAAGAAAAAATCATAATAGTTGAGGAATGTTAAAGTAGTTGTGAAGTTGACAATTTCGAAGGCATTTATGAAGTGTAATCAGAAAAGAACTATAAAAGTGCTAATTATATTTTACTTACTTTGATATAATATAAATGAATGTTTTTCTATTCAGAAGGTTTCTAAGTATTTCCTCTACGTGATGTATCCTTCGGGAAGATTTCACAGGAAAGCAGAAGGAGAAGGGATTCTTTACAGATCAGAACAGAGATCATCCTTATAGGTATCAAGCATGAATTAATGAATTTTTAGAGGCAAACAGATTTGGGTAAATGCTGTTGTTATTAGTGTCATGTCATCTGCTTACATGGAGCTTATCATCTGCATTTCATGCAATTTAACACAATGAGTTGTAGCAGAAATTCAAATGACAATCGTATTTTCTTCTTTCTGGAATGATACATCACAGAAAGTCTGAAACAACATGTTAGAACATTACTAAAAACCAAACCAATACTTGCAAGACGAGAGTAATTTCAGTATTAGTAATCTCTTTGCTAAGGCAGAAAATTCACTTTCTACCACTCTACCTTGTATTAAAGATGAAACAGAATTGTATTTTTACAAGTATTGTACTGAGATAAAATTAATAAGAGCCTTCTCTGCTGAAAAATTCAAACCTTATGTCTTTTTCAAACCTTGCAATAATATTTTACCAATAAATTCAAAGAGGGAAAAAAGTTATTAGAATTAGACAATTTATGTTACATGAATGTTCAGAACTTAAAAATAAAAATCTAAGTTATTTGTTCAGGTACTTCCCAACAGAAGAAAACTTTTACTATACTGCATAATTTATGACTTACTTGGAAAATACATTACAGACTTATTAAAATTGTGACTTCCTCCAGCAAATGGCAGTTTAAATTGTGAATCCCACTGCAAGCCTCACTCTGTCATTCTATATATGTAACTTCTAGGCTCTCATGCAAAAAGGCACTTGTTTAAGTTAAAGTAAGAATACTCTTTTACAGAGTCTATGTCTCTGCTTAAGTGGTTTGAAAGATCACATCCTACAGAAGGGTTTACTAATCTTGGGATTAGCACTGCATATTTTTGGAGGCCTTAAAACCATCCAGTTTCCTTGACAAAAGCCTGCCAGATGTTGCTGGAAGTTTTACTTGATGAGAGGCAGATTTCTATTCTATAGAAATTCCATCAGCATCAGCAACCCTGTGCATGTCATTGTATTAGATACATAATAAGAGAAGTCTTTAGTCTGTCCTCCTTAATGACAGCTGAAAGATAGCGTGCTGGTAAGGAGAGGAACTATGCACCTGCAGGAGGAAATAAAACAGATTCCAGCCCTGGAAACCTGACTGTGTGCAATTGAAAGCTGTTGTGACTATGCCTGAGAATGCTACAACCTGACTAGCTAGCCATCTTCCAAACTGGCATCGCTCTAGATTCAGCATGCTTGAGTGACTGTCCTTAACAGACACTGCATCTAGCCATCTGTTTTCCATGCTGAGATAGCTAATGGGATGTGTGCATAGTGTTTTGTGCCAATTGTCCTCAACATTAAGGAATGGTCCCAGGTACATTTAATTTGCTTGTATGGATGTAGCTTCCAATTCGGATATATATAATGGCTGGATTTAGTTTAATGCTAAATAACAGAAATTCCTTCCCTAAAGTTATTTCCTCATTGACAGAAAGTTGCTTGTATATTTCCAGGACTGAGAAAAATTGGTACATATGCTAAATATTTATGAGACAGAAAATTATAAATAGACCAGAACAATAGTTCAGTTGCTAACCAACCACATTTGACATGTGGTGGTCTTTAGTTTTGCTGATATATTTGCTATTCTCTACCATTTCTTGTACATTTTCTGCAGACTGTAAAAAGAAAGTGGGCAAACTGTAGAATTTAAAATATTTTATAGTTTTCTTAATGACTCATAAATGCAATGCAAAAGCACCACTATAATTGCCTATGCTCCTTCAAGTCCTTGGTTTGTTCATATTTTTGTTGGTGGGAGGTAAATGGTATTAAGCTTTCTGCTTTCTGACTACGCAGAGATCAGTACATGTGGACACAGTTTACATGCATTTGAAGCATCATAAGTAGGTATAGATGAGTTCAGCTTAAGTAAAAGTCATATTGTGTGATTCCTCCACCATAGTTTATGAAGAAATTGATAAAGGGGAAAAATTTATCAACATCATTGCCCATCATCTTCCAAGTTCCCTTTAATTATAAGAAGCTATGATAACAAGACAGAGCTTGCATAGTGCTGCAGCAGTGATGTCTCCAGCCTCTTTTTGGACAACACACTTAAATCTTTCTGATGATCTTAAGCTTTTCCTTTCCTCTTCTTTTCCTGTAACAGATTAGTATTAACCTGCTGTCATCATCTTCTTTCAGACTTATAACCCTGCTGCAATCCAATATTTTCTCTTTGCTTTTGTTTCAAAATAGCCAGTATCTTCCCTTCCTTGTACAATACTACTTCAAAAAGTTTAAAAAATAAGTAATGTTCTTTTATTTCATCAAGAGAAAAATGATAAGGAGAAAAAAACATTTTTGCATTTGTTCTACCCAGTTTTCCTTTGTTTGTATAAAAGTACTCATGGTTCTTGGAGACTGTTAAACATGACAGGTGTAATAAAATTTTCTAGATTTTTTAATACCAAGTTAAACTTTACTTTGTGACAATTAATATTTCATAGAAACTCTAGTTCATTTCTGTTAATGCTGCAGCTGGCAAAACATGGAACAAAACCTATAGACTTTTATTCTTTCATTCTAGCAAATTTCCTTCTGTATTCTAGGAAGAAGAATTTCCTCAGCTCTACTTTTATATTTGTCTTAGTAGATGATATCTCGTATGAAAACAGCTGCAAAACTCTCTTGGCCAGAGATACTTATGAATGTATGTTCATTAATTTGGAAAAGAAAATTAAAACTGTTTGTAGTAAAATGT
The DNA here is from genome assembly GCA_033459285.1 of Clamator glandarius. Taxonomy (NCBI): domain Eukaryota; kingdom Metazoa; phylum Chordata; class Aves; order Cuculiformes; family Cuculidae; genus Clamator; species Clamator glandarius. The sequence continues at coordinate 889,408 of JAUNZM010000195.1, forward strand.
TCAGTACAAAAATAAATCTTTGATAGAAAAAATGTTTTTGTTTTATACCAAACATAACATATGTTTCCAAAATTATCATTTAGGTTCATCATCAAATAGATCTTCCTGATGCTGCACCACAGAATTCTTTGAAGTAGAAGAGAAGCCCTTAGACAAGTCCACTCATCTGCATGCTATCTCTGCTGCCTTACTACATGTCAGCAGAAATGTTTCATAGAAATGCTGGCAACGTGTAATTCTTTCAATATATTCATGAATCATATGAAAATGGAGTTAAAAACAAAGCAACATTCTATTAGCCTCTCATTTTTGCTATTCTAAATCCTGGACCTGCAAACAATTTATGCAAGTGAGCATCTTTGTATCTGCAAAAACGTCTCCTGAATTCAATGAACCTCATCATGTTTGAAGGGCTTAATATGATCCTAACACAGTAAATCATGCAGTCCAGGATGTCCTCTGAAATATAGTAGATGAAGCAGCTCACAATCTGTCCTGCTTGCTATCTGAAATATCAAGTTTGCAGAGTTGATTGGTCTGTTAGAAATCTTTCCCTACTTAGTCATTTGGCAGAGACATAATCAGTGGTGCTGGTAATAAATTGCAGTATGGCACCTTTTCCACCTTAAATAATTTATGTGTGACTTCCTAAGAGTTACTTTATTGAAATATATTAGAGTTGCTTTGTTTTTCTTTGAAAACTTACTCTTCATGAAATCAGAGTAATCTAAAAGGTTTCAGTCATGGAATATCTATTTTGCATTTTATCTTATTTTCCTTTTACTCTCCGATATACACTCAATCCATTAGAATGTACTGTAAAGTCTTGAATATTTCTGTGATTATATTTAGACACTTACATGCAGTTACTTTTCTTTTTTTTTCCTTTTGAAGTATCTGCAAAATATCTGTCGATGTTTTAGTTTTTGATATTATGAATCTATCAGTAATTTGCCAAGACTAATCTGGGGAGTAAAACAAGGCACCATCACTATGAACATCTTTCTTATGCTTTGGTGTGTCAGCAGTTGAATACATTCTCTATCAATAAATACTCAACAGTCAGCTAGGAATGTTACTCTGGAGTAAGAGTGGGAGACAAATCCCATAGGTTCTAGTAAGCATACATAAGTCTACCATCAAAAAGCTGATATCCATAAAGACAAATAAACACTTAAAAAGTAACATGTTTTCCATGCTGTCTTGAGCTCACATTTTGGACCTTTATCATTTGTTTTTCAAACTAGCCTGATGTTCCATTCTTTCGCCACTACTCTATTTCTGAGCAGCTGAGGGATCTTTTAATTTTCACAGTAACTTGAGAAAGACAAAATCCCAAACTTTGTCTCTCATGAAACTTAATTTGGAACATTAACATGGCTCACCTTACAAAAATAGGGATGATAACTTCTCTAAGGATCCCAACAAGCATCAGTTCTTAGACCTTTCAGCTAACTAGTTTCAATTCTTAAGTAGATAAGCAAAATTTCTTAAATATTAGTATTACTATTATGTACCTGACAGGGTAATTCAGAAGTCTTTGAATACTAAGTACATGGACACTGATTTTATTCTAGTCATAGTCAAATACACAATCATCGAGATCCTTAATGAGAGCTTCCACTCAGACAAAAATCTGAATTTATTCCTACAGTTCAAAGATCATAGCTAGCAAGTGCCACCAAAGCTGGCACCATAAGGTTGTAACAGAGATATTTACAATTCAGACTTTCATAATGTGAACATCAAGCACAGTGTTTCATGTGTGTTGGAAAACTAATATGTCGCACAGATTCATAATATAATAAAGGGTTATCCTATTGGATCATGTGTTACTTATTGTTCTCTGAGAAATAAGTAGAAATTTATTACTTCCCTAATGTATTTTTCCAATAGACTTGCAGTGTTCTATGATGAGTATTTTGACTGTTGAAGTCACCCTAATTTCACATTATTATCAAACCTTTAGCAGAGGTTTGACTTGCTTCTAGAAGGCAATGAGAGTGCATAGCAACTACAATGGGAATGCAGTCACACATAGGTGTAAGAGTCAAGTGCAGTCAGTTGTAGATCAGAGTTCCTGTTCACTCAGTCCAAATTCTCTCCTATTCATGCATGATTTGAGATGTAAATGGCTGATTAAACCATGCTGCTGGCCTAGGGAGTAGAGAGAAATAAAAAGAATAGAAACATTCATTCCTCTCATTCACTGCTATCTTCTCCTCCTAGTGCCAAAATATGCATGGATAGAGTGTGATAAGTGTGAGTAACTAGACCTCACCTGCCTATTTTTTGTGGCCGTTGATGCAAAAACTTGAGATCCTCATAAAGAGGAGAAGATAGGACTTTGCATCTGTAAATTTCTTTCATGCACTTTCAAAATCTGTTGTTCGTATTCTGCACACTCATAAAATAGAAATGTAACTTGCAAAGTGCTTTCTATTCCTTCATCTAGTTCCCTACTCAAAGACATTTCACTTGCTCTCTCAAACACTGGGAGACAGAATTCTTGATTCCACAAATACCAGCCTCGATTTTAATACTGGAAGACAGTTTTGTGGTGTATATTTATCAATCTGATTAGTAATCCTTGCAGTATTCACATAAGCTTATGCTTACAAAACACACACAGGTCTACATATTCAGTGTGTGAGATATTGTACATGAAAATGTGCATATTTCAAAAATATGTGAGAGCATTTCTTCCACAGATTTTTTTCCTACCATTACCCCTGTAAAATACTCTCAGCACTTATATTCTGTAGCTGAGATTTAGAGTCAATGACATTTAGCAAGACATAGTTTATTAAAAGTTTGGAGCATGTTGTAACTCCATAATTCAAATCTGAATATCTGAATTATAAAGAAACTAAACAAAAAAAAATTGCCTGTCCCTAGTATTATAATTTTTCCTGCATTTTTATTTCTGCTTCAGTATTACAACAGAAATATCATGTTAAATAAAGCACTAGCTTCAATTCTCTTAATTCCTTTACCAAAATGATGCTAAATAATAAACTTATTTCCAACATTTCAGTGACATCTTAGAGCCTAATTCAAGAACAGCTACATTTTTGTACTGAAAAACAGAGTCACAAATGTTCAGAAAAGGGCATAATTTATCTTAATGATGGCATACTTGATGCATTACTACACAGAACACAGGGGGCAGCAATCCCATTGTTAGCTGATGTATAACTTCAGAGTCACAGGGAACACAGACCTTGAAAGCAAGAGAACAACAGACAGATAACAGGACAGGAAATATTTCACAGGCTACTGTCAATATACTGACATCAGCCTGTGGTCTGAATTGCTTATCTCCAGGTAGAATCATAATAAAGAACACATAAAGCTTTCCTTTTTTACTGAGCACACAAAAGAGAAACCTAAAGAAATGTCAGCTAGATGGATTAAGTGAATGAACTGTCTTTTAATTACATTTTTACCAAAGTTAGAGATGCTATTTAGGAAAAAAAAAAAGTGAAACTACAGCACATGGAAGGAAGAAGAGAAGAATAAGATACAACCAGCTGGAATAAATGAACATAAATGAAATTAAGTCACCTGAACAGCAGGAAATACAAATTGTGCCAAAACGTGTCAGGCTGATCTCAGCCATCTCTCAAACAAGGCTATCAATCACTGTTTCATCCCTCTCTTCAACACAGCTTTTCTTACCTCCTTCTGGCTGTACTTCAGCAATGTAAGTGATGTTAACTGAAATTCATTGCTTCGCTTTGCTTGCCTTATAGTCTTCAGAATTTCAACTGTTTCTACTAACCCTGGAAATGTATTATTCTGCCTATATAATTTAGCAATAAGCAGATCTTGTGCAGAAATTGAGACTGCAGTGCTTGGTAAACACTGTCATGGACTGACACTCACGTAATCTCAATTTTATTTCTACCTCTACAGTGGACACTGAAAATCTGTCTGTGTTTCACTTTCCTCCATCTTCAAGACCTTCACATACATGCTCAAGCACTCTTTATAATTTATTAACTTCTGTCTTGTAATCTATATATTTCATATGCATTTATATATATCATAATTATAATAGTAAAAGGCTTAACCTTCCATGCATTTTACGTTTCTGGATACTGGGAAGAGTCAAAGGATATTTCTTCAGAGAAAAAAATGAAGTGCTTCATTACTGTGTGTATGCATAAATATGCAACTGTATGACTGTCCTCTGTTCAGGAAATTATTAGAATATAATATCAGAATTAGCATCAGGGAGCACCAACAACTTTCTGCTCCATAAGAGAAGGTAAACTGGAAGCCAAGGATGGCAGCAAGGTAAGCAGGGCAGTGGCCTCACTGACAAGGACACAGCACCAAAGTACCCAGACAACAGCGAAGCACAGCGCTAACCAGGACTGGCTAACTAGCCAAATTCCCAGTACTGACATAGGTCTGAAGTTAAGCCAGGGAGCTGCAGGTCAGCATCCTGGTCAGGATCATCAAGGCGCATGGCAAGTAGAGGCATGGATGCAATGTAGCTCAGGGAGGGATGATAGCAATGTAGCTCAGGATAAATGCAACTGTAGATGGAGCCAGCCCCTGCCAGGGCTTCTCAAACGGTTCTGTATTAAAGATCATCAAGGTCATACAACTTCTCAGCTAAAACTGGCCTTGGGTGCTCACTATTAAGTCTGCAGGAAGATGGCAGAAATCACTCAGGGATTGTACATGTGGTGGTAAGTAATGTACTTATAGCCAACTTGAAATTATCTCTTGAATATATGTCATTGCACAGGTACGTGATAAATTGCATTGAACTGTATATGTTGAAATAACTGGAACCACATGCACAGTCAGTTTTACATAACCAGTACTGAAGTTACTACTAAAAAGAACATCTGATTCTGACTTCTTTCTTTTGTTTCACATACTGTTACACTTGCTTAATTTTTATGAATGTCTTTGTAACAAAAGTGGCAAGCACTGAGACCTTCAAGGTATTTCGTAAGATATGTTTTTGAGAAAAAAATCAATTGTTTCATAACCAATAATGATTCAACCACAGAAATATTAATAGATTAATTCAGGAAGATTACCTTTGACTTTAACAGTAATTCCATGCATGGATGGTCTAAATGATCAGTCTGGCAAAATATCATGTTTTGTTAGCATTTAGAAATTACTATGGCTAACAGCTGTGATCTATGAATTTGCTCCAGAAGATTTCTGCTACTATGTCTAATAATTAAGTTGCTTTAATTAGATCAAATGAAGTTCATGATTCTAAATTTCTATGCATTTTGCTATGAATTAGAACTTTCAAAGCTAATGGGCTTAAATTCACAGCATGGATAATATTGAAACATCATTTTTCAAACTGCTATATTTTCTTAAAACTGTGCTTCACCAGAGATTGATCACAGCAATGCTGTAAAAAGAGGCACATTGCTTACAGAAGGCACTTTGACTGTGCTTTAACAGGTAAAAACATTTGTGCTGAGGTAGGAATATTGTGAAATTGTCTGGTTTGTATGCATAGTAACTACTCCCAAATAGAATTTTATCATCACTGTGCAATGTCAGTAACCTACACACTAGGTTGAAATTACACACTAGGTTGAAACTACACACTAGAGCTTTCTTTCAGGCCTCAGATATCAGAACAATGTTACACAGCAAAATATAAGAAGGAAAAAAATATAACAGAGTGTATCTTGGAGACTTCTAGTCAGAAATTAATGAACAAATAAACATTCAGTATTATTGGGACATCTCAAACCAAGACCCTGGAAGCTGTTCTTCTCTAATGTCAGTAGCCTGTGATGATTATTGACTTGTTTTTTTGATTTAAGGAAGACTACACCACTAATGCATTTTTCAAAACCTTCTTAATATTTGATCAAGGATAAAGTAGATTATACAGTGCAGTAAGATGCTAATACTAAACACAAAGACATTGAAAATTTTGATTGATGACATTTATAATGACAGTGATGACATTTTTAATGATCCATCAGATTTCTCCTACTATTTGGAATAAGTAGGCTACATGTACATCTGTTTTATGGGACTCTTATATCATTAGTTATGAATAGACAGAAGATGTCAAAAATACACCCTATTGTCTCCTCACCTAATCTCTGCCCTGCCAGGGAGGCAAAGAAAGTGGACAGCCTCTAACACAGAATTTAAGCTTATAGCAGGAACAAAACCATGACAAAATAAATGCTAAACGTGTATTTAGTGCCTGAGAGTGCATTGTAGGATCATATTAGCATCATGCATTTGGTGTGGCTTCTTTTGAGGGAAGAGACTAGTGTTCACCAGCTTGAAAAACTATAAAAAAGTTACTGGATCATTTTATTTCTTAAGAAGTATGTAATATTAAAGTAAGCATGTAAAATAATGCTCCTCAACAAAACAGAGATACTGTAATTCAGTCCACAAGCAAAAGAAAAGAATATATAAGTCTCTCAGATTCCTTCCATCACTAATGTATGAGAACACGTGGTATTAAGGCCAAGATAACATATTGTTGATCTGAACTTACTCAAAAAAAGGACTTTACAATGACACATTTTCAAATTATGATCAGTCCTGTCCATAAAAGTTGATGAAGCCTAATCCCAAAAATAAGGAAGTCATCATGAGTCCTTCCACTATATTATTCACAGATCATTCACAGGTAAAAGTGCATTATTTGGTTTTTGTCCTTCTTACTTGATCATGTACTTTGATATGTATATAACGGTAACCATAAGTGTTTTCACAAAATGCACTTAAATGTAAGCATGAGCAGTCCTACAAAAGTCAATGGCATGTCCTTATTATCTGGAGTCTCAGGGAATCCATGAGTGATGAATTTATAATCTACTGTTTGGCAAAATAGTTCCATGAGATAGCTCCTATTGGTGCACTACAAATACAATTTTGATGTAAAGTAGCATTAATATTTAAAATACAATATCCTATTTGGAAGCTGTCAAATAACGCATCAATATATGATATATCTATTCCTTTTGCATGAACCAAAGTTTGATCCACAACATCCAGTTCTTTTTCTAATTAAACAGCTTCAAAATCAGCATGTAGTTCAGCCTACCACTGCTGTAATTAAACAAGACTGAAGAAGATACTAGAAATAAAAAATCAGGTATAGCACATTTTCTACTCTGCTGATGAGTAAAAATTTTTACACCATTCTAATCACAAAGCAATAAACCAATAATCCTCTGCAAAGTCTTGCATTTCTATGCTAAATGCAAAACCCTGGGGAGTTCTCTTGTACTTCTCAATGGGAAAAAAATCCTGATTTACGATGAAAAAGGTCTAGTGTTTTACAGCTATTCTTAAAGTAACAGATATTTGTAATCTATTCAGTTTGTTTTAGGAAAATTTTAGCATTCTCTCTACTCATTCCTGGACTTCTCTGTAGTTTTGCCTAGATTGGCATGTTTTATTTTTTAGAATCTAAATATGTGTCAAAATAATATGATGGCTTGGGTTTTTTCCTCTCACTGCTTTTTACAGGAAAAAAAAATGGAGAGGAAGCTTGCTTATGGTAAGATTTTTACAGGAATGTGTGTTTTGGTATGCACTAAAGAAACTATGGAACCCAACTTGCACCTGGAATAGAAGTATAAGTTGGTCACATTTTTCAAGACAGTTCCAAGTTGTTAGCTTAATTGAAAAGAATGATGCAGTTGTTATTGCCTTCTAAAGACTCTACATATCCTAAGCCAGGCACAGGACTTTGGGACTTCATGACACTCAGGTTTCTAAAGGGATATTTTGTAATATTTAGCCAAGTGAATTGAAAATTATCTTTTTACACAACCTTGGGCTGTTCCTGGAGTTGTTGCCCTCCTTATTTTTAAATGTTATTAAAAAAATATCAGTATTCATCTTTAAAACTGGAAGCTATCCAAAATCATCACATTTATTATCCACCTTTTTAGGTGGAATTCTAGCAGCTGTTCAGTCTTTCTAGGTTATGTTTCTTTGTACTTTACTTCAACTCAATAACCCTTATTCATAACCTGAACTCTTACTGTTAATAGAGTTTCTTTTTCTTATCTTTCTATTCCTTGAAACTTACAAACCTGCCCTAGATTAAAGAAAATAAAAAGAGAAGACTAGAAATGCCACAGTATATTTTTATGTCCTGTCCATTCACATTTGCTTTTTCTTCTTTTATGACTTTATAATTTTCACATCTGTCTTTCAGGTTTCAAGATTGAAATTAGATTTACCACATAAGCCTATGAGTCTTGTAGAACTTTGCTCAACAGCATTGCCTACCATGGTGCCTCTGGTTAGACAAAGTTTGCATTCTCAGATCTGTTCCTTTAGAGAGACCTGCCACAGCTACTCTTTCATGGGTTTTCTGCTATCCAGTCAGCTTGATTTAAAAAAAAAAAATCCAAATATTTATGTCTCACATAAAATCTACTAAAATGCTGACAGTTCAACTTACTAATGTGTAAAGAGATTATAAAAGCATTCATAATTCTCCCTAAAGATAACAGGTCTTACTATTAATTTCTTAACTACTAACAAGAAAAATACAGTTAAGAGTCCACCGTGCTTCTTTCTGCTTATAGATAAATCTCTGTGGTGTCATCTTTATACTCAGTTATTTAGTTATAACAAAGTAGTCCTCAAACTGTGAACTGCAAGGCTATTGAATAGCTCCTATAGATGTGACATAGTCTTCTTAATACTCCATCCAAATCATTACATAATCTTTGACAAAAAATCAAAGCTATGATTCTTGCAATTATGCTGCATAATCACCTTATTAATATTAGCCACGTGTTTCACTGGAGTTTCATCAGAACAACTTGTGCAATGCTGTAACACAGCAGACAGATCTTTAGTATTTACGGACCCTTCAGTCTGGATGGGCTGTTGCTAAGGGGGATTTTTTTTTTTTTTTTAAGTTTGGGTGATTTTTGCTACCTAGAAATTTCAATAGTTCCTGCCTGCAGCAATGAATAACCTTTACAAAACATTTTAACAAGTTTTATCAAAGTCAAAAATGTCCTCCTCCTGAAGCATTTTAAACTTCAAGTTGAAAGCTTCCAAGCCAATAACAAATGACTTTGAAGCCTCAGAAAGCACTTTTCCCCCTTCATTCACAACAGCTTATAACTGAAGTGCACACGTATGGTTCCCTTTTACTTATTTTAAAAGCTTACTTAGAACTTTTAATTAGTCTTATTAAGCTTTCTTATTACAGTTAGAAAGGCTTGAAAGGAGATACTCTTCTCCCCACCCCTCAACTGCAGATGTAACAGATATATGCTACCAGAGTCCTAGAAAATGTGACAGTGGTTCCTTGCCAGTAGCGTGGCTCTAGGGTTGTTCCCTAGCACTAATGTTTCTTGTGTTAAGCCAAAGCACTGATGTTGTCTGCCACTGAAAAACATGAAACAGGTAAGAAAAGTTAAAATTTTCAATGTAGATGTGACAGCTTATTTAGCTGAGTTGTTGGCAAAGTTATAACATTTTACTGAAGACATCTGGGTTTTAATTCCTCATTTTATATCTACACTATATAGAAAAAAAAAAAACAAACCATGATATAAAAGAAAAGTGGTATGGTATCCATAAACATGTGTCAGAACTTTTCAGAAGATTAATGTTTTTGCATCTTTAGATAATAGACATGTTCCTCTCTGCCCAGAGTTTCAGTAGCTACTGAAAGATATAATTAACTATGGAATTTTTAATATTAATTAGTTGTATGCAGTGCAAATATTAACTGGAGCTCTCTAAGTGAAAATATTCATAGCCCTTTGAAAATAGGTAAGGGAATACCTTCATAAAACTGCTCTCTGTTTCATTAATCCCATCATAAGCCATCAGTTAAGACTACATTAAACAATCACAGTAGACCTCTAAATCCTGGGAAACTTGCCCACATTTGAATACAAAACACAGCTTAATAAAGTCTTGCTTCTTGATAATTCCTAAAAGAAAATATAAAGCAGATAACTAAAAGATAATTCCCTCCAATTAATTTCAAATAATTCTCCCATCTCAAAACCAAAATTTTTTTCTCACCGTCTTATTAATGTTTTCTTTTTGGGATTTTTTTAGTATTTGGTTGAATTAGGTGTTCACAAGAAATATAAGATGCTCAGCATTTGAAGTTTTTGGTCCGTTGTGACTGACATCGCTATCCTGCTTGGTCCTTCTCTTCCATTCAGAATAAGACTCGAAAAATCCTTCACAATTTGAAAATACATGGAAAAAACAATGCTGAATGAACTATGAAATCTGAATATAAGAATCTGAATATAAGTTTTAGAAAAATCAAAACCCCTCAGATTTAATAAGGGCATTGGTTTAACATCAAATGATGCTGATAAAACCTCAACTGATAATTGAAAGCCTCAAAATCTCACTTTCTATAAATGTTTAATCATTAGGAAAAATGATAGAAGACTGAATATTTTCCTTCTTTTTTTAATATTAGCATTTAATAACTTTTAATTGAAGAACTCTCTTAGCTTCTAACATGAAAAAGAAGGCATCCAGTTAATCAGGGTAATCTAACAGAAGAATATGAATTCAGACAGATCATGTATAACTGAAAATTAGTATTTGTTTTAGAAAAATCATTTTGCAGTTTCAGTGTCTTCTCTATATTGTCTTTGTATGTGTAATGTTTTAAGGAAAACATGGGTCTAATCATTTTATGACTGAATAATTTAATTGCCTTTTAATGAAGACAAGATACTTCCATATTAGAGGAGCAGAATAAAGATCCCATGATCCAAGAGGAAGTGGTTAGAGTCTATGAGGTGGGATGGGATCCACCTGAGAGTATTGAGGATGCTGGCAGACATGCTTGTCAAATTCCTTTCCATCATCTTCCAGCAGTCCTGGCTGACTGGGGAAGTTCCACTGGACTGGAAGCTGGCTGATATTATACCTGATTACAAGAAGGGTTGGAAGGAGGATCCAGGAAACTACAGGCCTGGCAATCCAAGCTCAGTGCCAGGGAAAGTCATGGAACAGGTGATCTTGAGTGCTATCATGAAGCACATGCTAGAGAACCGGGTGATCAGGCCCAGTCAACACGGGTTCATGAAAACCAGGTCTTGCCAAACTAACGTGATCTCCTGCTATGACAAGGTGACCTGCTTACTGGATGAGGGAAAGGCTGTGGATGTATCTTCTTGGACTTCAGTAAAACCTTTGACACAGTTTCTCACGGCATTCTGCTTAGAAAACTGTCACCTCTGGTCTGAACACTTTCCTGGGTAGAAAACTGGTTGGATGGCCGGGCCCAGAGAGTGGTGGTAATTGGTGTTAAATCCAGCTGGAGGCCAGTGACAAGTGGGGTTCCCCAGGGCTCAGTCCTGGGTCCAGCCCTGTTCAATGTCTTTATCAACGACCTGGATGAAGGCCTTGAGTGCTCCCTTAGCAAGTCTGCGGATGACACTAAGCTGGGTGGAAGTGTGGATCTGCTGGAGGGTAGGGAGGCTCTGCAAAGGGATCCAAACAGGCTGGAACCTGGTCTGAGTCTAATGGCATGAGGTTTAACATGGCCACATGCCGGGTCCTGCACCTGGGGCACAACAACCCTGTGCAGTGCTACAGATTAGGGGAAGAGTGGCTAGAGAGCTACCTCGAGGAGAGGGACCTGGGGGTGTTGGTTGACAGCCGACTGAACATGAGCCAGCAGTGTGCCCAGGTGGCCAAGAAGGCCAATGGCATCCTGGCTTGTATCAGAAATGACATGGCCAGCAGGTCCAGGGAGGTTATTCAGCTCCTAGACTCGGCACTGGTGAGACCGCACCTCGAGTACTGTGTTCAGTTCTGGGCCCCTCACCAAAATAAGGATGTTGTGGCTCTGGACCACGTCCAAAGAAGAGCAACAAAGCTGGTAAAGATGCTGGAGAACAATTCTTATGAGGAGCTACTGAGGGAACTGGAGTTGTTTAGCCTTGAGAACAGAAGGCTGAGGGGTGACATCATGTCTCTCTATAACTACCTGAAAGGAGGTTGTGGAGAGGAGGGTGCTGGCCTCTTCTCCCAAGTGACAGGTGATAGGACAAGGAGGAATGTCCCCAATCTGCACCAGGGGAGGTTCAGACTGGATATCAGGAAAAAAAATTAATATAAAGTGTCATTGGGCACTGGAACAGGCTGCCAGGGAGATGGTTGAGTCACCATCCCTGGAGGTATTTAAAACGGATATGTGAGGTGCTCAACAACATGGTTTAATGGCAGGGAGGAGTGGTTGGACTCAATGATCCAGGAGGTCTTTTCCAGCCAGATGATTCTATGATTCTATGATTCTATGATTCTATGATTCTGTGATTCTATGATTCTATGTTTTGGACAAATCTTTATATTTTTTTTAATTAAGAGTTCAGTAAGGTGTTTTAATATTTTGTCACTCTGTCAGTCTGATACTGTGCTATACACTGGTCTACCTTAATATACACAATTGTGTCCGCATTTAAATTTTCTTGCACATGGAGTTTGATGTGCATGCATTGCATAGTTACATTCTCAAAAAATATGAATGCCAAGAGGACTAATTTTCTTTGTTGTTCAAGATTTAAACATAAGTGCAGTAAATCTAATTGTCTTTTCTAGCAGATATTGCACGAAATTTTTGCTGTACTCTTGTGCTGCTAGTGAAAACAATTCTGAGCGAAGCCTACTTATATGTACATACTGATATTTAATGAGAAAACTTTCCCTAAGCTTATATTTTTTCATCCATTAAAGTGTAGCTCAGTATCCTATAGTAAAAAAAAACAGAGAAAGGAAAACAAACAAGATTGCACATGAAGCATGGAATTGTTTGAAAATGTCACTATTAGAGTTTTTCTTCATTATTTACATGAACATCCTTTTCTTTCCTCCTTTTCTGAGTCACAGTTTAGCATTTTCTGTGAAGTACTTGTCTTTACAACATAGCCAGGTTGGTTCATTCCCAGTAGCTTTATCAGCCTTCATCTACTGTGGCCAGCCATCACAGACTGCCTGTGCACCTCCTTTTCTCTGTGAATGTGAGATTGCACCTTTTCAGTCACTTCATTCATACTTAAGATCCTCATTTCTCTTAGTCAAGCAGCACTGAAGGAAAAACCAAGCTATTTCAGCACCATTATGGCCACTTCCATATCCCATTTCACTTTTATAAATTCCCTAGGATAGCAGCTTCTATGCAAATTTTGTTTTGTTTCTGTTTTTAGGAATGGGATATACACAATCTTACCTCTGTACAGGGTACCTAAGAGATTTACACAGTACACAAGCCATTACTGGACATATAAAACCTGAAGTTTTTTGATGTAGCAACTTAACTACAAGTTTTGTAGAACAGCAAAATTCCCCTCACATTCCTAAACAAGACATCCTGCTGATTTTTATGTGCACACCACAAAGCTGTAGACATTTCTTTAAAACAGAACTAACTATTCTTGGTCTTCTTTCAGATGAAAACCAATGTGATTTCCTTAAACTAATTAAAAGAAACCTTTTGATCATTTGCTGAAACTTCCCAAAATCTAGCCTGAAGATGAAAATCATCTTTCAGATTCCTTCCAAACAACTAAAGTTTGACAGACTTGTAAACAGCTTATGAACAACTGAAACACTTTTTTAATAAAGAAGGCTTTTTTTGTCTTGTTTGTAGGCAATCACTATAATTCTAATTAGATATATATGTGTACCCTTTACATATTGTATATGCTATATGCATATGGTTTTGAAAACAAGACTAAGTGATCCTGTAATATGTAAACAACACTAGAGTTTTAGTGTTCTGGAGAAAAAAAATTAGACTTTTTCTTTCATCTCGCTTTGTAGTTGATTTCTTCAATTACTCTATGGTTACAGTAAATTTAGTCTTACCAACCGCATAACACTTTAAATCTTCAAAATAACATAAATACAACTATAATATACATGCATATTCACATTAAGACTCAAGTCTGCAGTCATCTATTCTTTGATCAAAGACAATAAGAAGAAAAGTATTAACTGGGTATATTAACCAGCTCTGAAAATAGACCAGCTGTTCCTACTGCCTTTATAAGAACAGACTCCTTGAAAAAATTCTTATAAATATATGACTGAAAATTTACTCAGTCTCTATAATATATTCTGATGTGTGAAAATATCACAGTAAAATAAAGATTATATCATCATATAGAAGACAAGGCAATATCTTGAGAAATCAGAAATGCAAGTTTAATGACACAGAAAGACTGCAGATTAAAATTATGCAGACAAAAGGTATGGAATAAGTTTCTAAAAATATAATTTGCATACCCTATAATTCATATACCTTATCTAAGCAAAAGAAAATAAAAAAAAAAACTTTACTTTTTCTCTCACCAAAGCTTTTAATGCCTTCAATAAATATTCAGTCTCCTGGAAATATATTGATCTGTGCTGCAAATTGTGCATTGGAGATCCTCTGGAAAAGTTCATGTCAAGTCATTTTCTGTGTTTATTATTTACTCTTAATAACATTGACAAACCCATTAAGTGCTGACAGTTGTACAGTTTTTCAGATGAGAAATCTTGGCCCTTTCTCATTGTAGGAAAAGGTTACAACACCCCATAAATGAGATTTGTTTGATTTCTAATTAGTAACAAAGGCAAAACTCAAGTACACGTGACAAAAAATAAATAAAGTCATTAACTCAGTCATCAGTATTTAAAAAAAAAAGCTAGCTGAAGACTTGAAAGATCAAACAATGTGGAAACAGAATGCAAGACTTACAATTTTGGAAGATCTCCATTAAAGAAAAAACAACTTAAATGCAATGCTCAGTAAGGAGGCAAGACAAGAGAATAATTCTTTTTAGGTATTTAGTTGGCATTGCCCTTCTATAAGACGCAGGCTGATTTTACATGGCATCCCAAGGCATTAAATTTCAAATTTTATTAAGTTTTAAAAATAATTTCTGGATTCAAGCACTGAATCCTAGGAGAAAGAAGCACAGAATGTGACCTCTGATAAAAAATACAAGTTACTGCCTCTTCTTTTTGCTAACGGGAAACCACAACTGCTTGAGGCTTAGTTCTGAGTCTCTGATTCTCTCTTTTCTTCTTTTTTTTTTTTTTTTTTTTCCTAAGCAACAAATATTCTTCAATGTCTGTAAGGAATTGAAGTAGAAAAGCACTCCTTTCCCACCTCATTTGTTTTTGAATGGAATCACAGAAAACATTACTACATTTTGAAACTTTTCATAAGGACAAAAATGAATCCTAAAAAATGGCAGAGCAGCTTTATTTATGAGATAAGTCCCAGTGAAGGTAACAGAAAAAAAGCACCTGAATACTATGATTTAATGCATAGCTGCAGCCACATGATAAATCAGAACTAGAAACAAAAAGATATTTATATGCATAATTTCCCTTTGAAAGTAAACTTTGAAACACATTAGTGGGGAAATTAGATTTAAAAAGCATGTTAATGACCGAGTTTCTTTTGGAGGAAGAGGGAAAAAAAGATCAAATAGATGTTGGTTTTAAGCATAATTTCTGGGTCCAGGCTTGTTCATTTTACCAGGACGACAAATTTTTAAGATTGTCTTTGGTATATCCCCATGGTAATACCTGGTATGTAAGATTTTAAGCCCTACATCACAGACAGCACTAGTACAAAACAGCTGACTACTAGAAAAGCGATTCTTAATCTACAGTATAAATACATTAAAAATTTTCAATATGGGTACAACTTTCTTCTTTTATTTTTGTTTTGATCATGACATCAATAGGAAATAGGAATAAATAATTATTTTTTTCTCTACTGTCTATGTTTTAATAGATGTTGAAAAGAGAATATGTAAATTCAGTTTTATATAGAAAACCACACTAAAAGGCAAGTAATGCTGTCCTGCTACTTGTATAATGTACTGGTAGTTAACACACAGTAGTTATTGAAGATAAATTTAATTTTTATCCTAGTAATTTATTTTAAAATGTGAAAATAAAATCTCTTTTACTTATTGTACCATAGTACAGTTCTCTCATGAATATACAGAAAGTTATGGAACACAATATTTGCTATATTATTATCCTTATATGTTTATACAATAAATAGTATCAAAGCAATAATATAGCACACTCTATGTGCACTGTATGTGCACATACATAAATTCATCAATCCTTATTGAACAATAAAGACCCAAGAATAACAATACAAATCAGTCTTCCATGTAC
Source organism: Clamator glandarius (assembly GCA_033459285.1). Classification (NCBI taxonomy): domain Eukaryota; kingdom Metazoa; phylum Chordata; class Aves; order Cuculiformes; family Cuculidae; genus Clamator; species Clamator glandarius. The sequence goes on from JAUNZM010000195.1 coordinate 905,581, forward strand.
AGCAATATTACAGGAATAGTTTTGTCTGCATACAGAAATAGTTTTGGATAATGAGAGTGTCACCATATGATATGGCAGGGGACTCCTCTACACGCTCCATCAGGTGGAATTCAGAAGAACTTAATGATCCCTAGTTTCTCTCAGTAGAATTCAAAATGTGAATTGACTTATTATGTTTCTTTAAGGCAGCCAGAAAAAAAAAATGTAATACATTTGCTGTCTCATTAAATGCTTATTTTTATACTCATCTGGAGTCAAACCACACAGCCATGTATATAAGCAAGTGTCAATTCTACAAAAGGCATAACACCTTTTTGCATTGGCTTCATAATTCTTATTTTATGACCATCTTCAGATTCACAAAAAAAAAAAAAAAAAGACACCATTTCAAGAAGATTTCACTGAAATCAGAGAATGAATGAGGTCAGTTACCCACAGCAGAAAAACTTTACACTAGACCTGTAAGCTGTACGGTATCTTATTGCAGTCAATATAATAGGAATTAAGTAGCTCACACGGATTTATCTTTTTGTTTTAACCCCAAAGAAAAAGTTCAATTAAAGACACAGGGTGCATTTGTCAAAAAGCCTGCCCATATCACCTAGAAAACCAGTGACATAGTAAGTGTTTGCTGGGGAAAAAAAAAAAGATCATCAAAGTTACTGTCCTGAAGAACTGGGACAATTGTTACTTGATTGGGATGGAGGAGAAATAATTTGAACAGATGCCTGCAAAATGTACTGCAGCTGCTGTCAGGTCTCCTCCTTTCTCACTGATTTCTAATCTTGTTTGTTTCAAATTATACTGGTTTCAAAATTAAGTATAATTGATTTTTTTGCCTAAACTTCTTCCATAGGGTGCAGCTGGGAAACCTCTATCCCATTATTATTCATCCAGGGCTATTGCTGCTTGGAAGGTAGAGGGAAATACTAGAATGTGGATGTGGAAATTTTACTTTGCTTGGTCTCTTTCTGCACTTGTGTCCTGCTCCAAAACTCCTTCACAAAATTTCTCTAGAATTCTCAAAATGAAAAATATCATTCTCAATTAGTTCTTCTGCTAAGGGTGGAGAAACCTTACATTCAGAGGATTTTATATATCCAGTAGAGCAAGCACGTGCCTTGGCTGTAGAAAAAAACAGAAGATCAGAGATTGGATGAACCTAGATCATTGTGCAAATGCAAAACATCCCTACTTCTGTTTCAAGTACTGCCCTAAAACAATCTTTGAGGTTGCACCCCAGTTTCCTGCTAACTACTGCTACTTCAGTTCTTTTAGTTCTGCATAATTATGCCATTTGGACTGAGTGCAAAGATTTTTTGAGACAAAATGATATTGGTACCCAGGGCAGATACAGGTCACAATGTATATTCTGTCTTTAACAGAAATAAAGAATAGTGGATGAAGAAGATATGCTCTGTTCCCACATCTCTTGGTGTTGTTTCTCCCAGGGACTTCAAATCTGGGTTGTTTGTTGGGGTTTTTCTCTCCATTTCTATCTTCTAATTTCCAAACACCAAATCTATTTCAAGAGTCATGTAACTGGTAACAAAATTATTTAGTGCATCTTTTGGAAATTTCTACTAACATCTGGCTAATACTTTGGTAGGTATTTTGTCTGAAAATAACCTATAGGGCACTGCCTAGTAGCTAATGCTAAAGGACTTTATGGTAACTTCTAAACATCTTAGTTTATAATTGTTTCTTGAAGCAAGAATGTTACCTAACTCTCACTACTGTGTGCAGAAGTATATTTTCTGTTAAAAAATGATATCTATATAAACCCTATATTTTTTAATATACATATTTCATGGGAGATAATCTTCAAGATTTGGAGTGCTTGAATCTGTTTATAGCTCATTCTTCTTCACTGTTTTTGTTTTCCACGATTCACAGAAGTAATTACATAAAGGGCTAGTATTAGTAGGAATGCAGTCAGCATGGAAATTGCTTTGAGAATTCAGCAGATAAACCTGCATTTTTATTACTTCAACCCTCTAGATGACTTGAAGAACAGCAAGAAGCACGGTGATGGAAGCAGAAGAACAAGAACTTAAGCAACTTTCATCTTTTTGGCTCATTAACTGTGAAATGAGGAGTTATCGTGATTGGTCATAAAGGTGCCTCAGAGAATCTAAAAGCTGCAAGAAAACAACTGTAATTAGTTTTCTGTTTGTTTCTTTCTTTTGTTTGCTGTTTTGCTTCAGGGAAACATGCCAGGAAGATTATATTCAAAACTGTAAATACATGTAAATTACGAATAGAGCTTAAGAATATTTGTAACACTTTCAATTATTTGAAACAAATGTAATTTTAACTAAGTGCTCTATTATCCTATTGCCTTACTTTGATGTACATACACTAAGTTTTCAAGTATTTACTACCACATATAGGCTGCTCGTATATTGATTATACACATAATCAATATGTAACTGACAACACCACTACAATTATCAGCCAAGACAGATTCAGGAAAGAAGTAATAAAACCAATTCACCCTCACATCACAGTCAGAAGACAATACCTTGGCCTAGAAACTTCAAAATGATTTAATGGCCAAGGGAAGAACTAATTTCATGATCAAGGCTGCTCCTAGAAAATGTTTCACCCGTTAAAATTTAGGACTCCATATTAAGCTTCTCCACTAACTATTGTTGCAGTTGCAGCTACTTAGAATGTGCAGAAAGGCAGATTCTTGAAAACAGCAGTCATAAATCAGCTACAGGTTTAAAGAATAAAACCAACAAACAGTCAGAAAGCTTAGAAAAGGCAGATTCTCAAAAAAAGGAAGCAAAGTGTAACAAATTTAAAAGTGATTTTTAACGTTGCTTTACAAAGCACATGGGGAAAATGTTGACTTGAATGAACACAAACCTACTTCATATTAATGTTTTACAAGCTGTTTTACTTCAAAGGTAATTGACAAGAACATTTTGACTTCCCTTTACTCTACTTTAGATATTAATTAAAACCCTACACTTCAAACTCAAACAGTAAAATGTGCACAGGAATCCTTAAGAAACTCAGTCATCTAGCCAATATGAACACCTTAGCCTTGTCCAACCACTAATTAAAGTAATCAGTGGCTAAGAGAGGAGAATGACACAACACGTAGCCAATAAGAAACTTTATTTCTGCCTTCAAAAAAGACCCTCACTCTGCTGGTCTGTTTATAACTTCGATCTTGACTTATACTTCTTGTTTTTAAGTCAAACACTATCTCCTTTCACATCAAGCAACTAGTCATTTGAACCGAAGACTTGACAAAAAAAAAGTAAAAAGAAATCTGACATCATCTTTATTGGCTTTAAAATCACAAGATGCTCAGAACATTATTTCTGCTAATGCTCAGAACTGCTGCAGTACTAAGTTAGTTAAGTATTACAATGTCATAGCTTGAGACACCCAGACACAAGGCCACCTCAAAGTATGACTGAACCAATCTATACCTGGAGGGTTGAAGTCTTCCACAAAGCAGTTTTGACTAGACAGGCCATACAAGGACTAGATAAGGCATACAATTCATTACTATGATACAGGGACTTGCAGTCCGTGGTTGAAGACTTAACAGAGATTTCACATAGCAAATAATAAACTGCAAAAGTAAGTAGTTTTATCATTATTACTCATTTTATAGGTAGATTGCTTATCTTATTTTGGGTAACTGGGATGATGTTCCTGTTCTGCATTACAAAGCAGTAAACTTCATTCATCATAGTCTCTCACAGCTACGTGCTACTACATGACACAGGATTGTTGATAATCTTCTGCTAGAATGTTTGTGGAGAGAGAAGGAAGCATATTAAAAATTAAATCTTCACCTAGTAAACTGCTTATCTAAATAGGAGTCTTAAGAATAGTTAATTTTAAACTATTTCTGCTACTAATAAGGAAAAGTTAAGGAAATGTTATACAGCAAGAAATAATTAAGCATTTTTACTTGCAGGTTTCCAAAAACCAAACTAACACTCCCCCACTAAAATATAAGTCCATTCCACAAAATGAAAGAAATGGCCTACTGTAGTTAACTTTAGCACTCTGGTTAATTACATTTCTTTCATGTACGTACATTGTTGAGTGTGCTCTAAAGGCATTTAAATATGTTACTGACCCATTTCTGCATTTTTTCTTTTCAGATGCTTGTAATAAAATGATATTGTCTGAAGTACATGCACCACTGGAGTTAGATTTTCTGTGGTGTGGTTTGCAATATTGTCAAAATGTCTAGAACATTTTTATGTATATGACGTTTAATGACGTAATGGAGAATATTTATGCAAAGCAAGAATGTGAACAATAAATAAGTCACATGTTTTCTAGGTAATTATATTTCTGCTGGTTTGTGAGTTAATAATATGAATAAATGGTTCTTTTAACATCCATCTCTCCCTTCTATTTATATTGTACAACTTGTGATGCCTTTTGCAAACAGGGCCTTTATTAATATCATTTGCTTTGCACATGCTCTCATGTTAAAAGAAATTGTTGAAGGCATTCTACCCCATTCAAGCAATATGTCATGAATAGCCACTCCTCTGTTATCACCGCCATTGAGATTTTGGTGCTGGAGGATCCTGAGCAAAGCTTTTATTCCTGTAGCAATGCAACTTGCCCTCTGGTCTCAGCTTAACCTCTGTAATGTCACGCTACAATCTCCTACTCTAAACTGGTAGGAGACAGGTGAACTCCATAGCACACAAAACAGTGTTTCTGAGCAGTGTTCCGGCCTTTTCATTTTCCCTTTCATTCAGCAGAGCCTTAGGAGCCCATTCTCCCACTCTGGAGTACCACTGGCCCCTATTCTTTCACACAGAGCCATTCTTCCTCAGATTTGAAAGCAGAGGCCTCAGGGACCCCTGAAGGCTTGTACGGTATTTCCAGTTCCAACTGACAAGTCCAGCTCTCTTTTCTTTCTAGCCTACATCTTTCTCTGCAAACTTCAAAGCCACTTACTCTGTCAGCTACTGCCAATGTTCTTATATAAAGAGCCACGAAGGAGCAGGAATTAGAGAGAAGAGGGCTCATGTCTGCTTGGCATGAACATCTGTACCTCTATAACTGACCTCAAGAGACCCCGAAGCAGAGTGTTCCCTTCACTCACTCTGACTTTCTTTGTTGAACCTAATTCCTACTCCGTCCACTGTGTCCCATTACTGCTACATCTGGCAGCACCAGAACAAGGAATACTCTTGGCACAATCTTCCCCTGGCCTCCACTGGGGGGGAACTCAGTAAGCACAGACTCCCTCCTTGTTTGCCAGGCCTCACACAGAGAACGGAACCCCCTAGGGGATTTCCTTAAGGTGATAGTTTGCCCTTTAGGAACTCATTAAAACATGGGTTTTCCACCAATGTCAGAACAGTTGCTTGTGGAGAAAATAAAAAAATAAGATGGGGGGGTTACAACTTAGATGTCAAAAGGTAACATTATAAATAGTAATGTTCAGATGTAAATTAATGGAAAGAGAAGCATGTTCATGAAATAGAATCCTAAAGACAATCTGTTTTTTTTTTAAATTTGTACCAGTTTTGTACTCCCAGGTAAAAATATACTGTTCTTGCAAGGGCATGAACATGTTCACCAGAAGCTTAGGGGAGGCAGGTAAAGTTGCAGATTGTCATTATTTACTGAAATCATTCATAAAACATCCTATCACCAAATGGCACGTCTCCCCCCTTCTCTGGACTGCAACTATGCAATAAATAGCTTAAAAGCCAGAAAATCCGTACTGATAGGAACTGACAGTCTGAAAGTCACTTTGGTGATCTGGATTCTACTGAATTTGCTTTGTTTCACAAGATTCAAAGGCACACTACCTCTAAGGTAATGCCTCCTGCCTCTGTCTAGTTTTCCAGGGCAGATCAAAGTTGTTAATAAAGGTCTCAAGATCTGTCCTGTTACTTCTATCTTTCTAAGTAAAACAGAATGAAGGTTTGGCTGACATACACAGAAATCCAAAGGTACTCAAGATTTAAACTTTGAATTTCATGTAGTGCTATTCCAAAAGTATCAGATTTCACAGATACTTGTGTAATATTAATGCAAAAACACAGTAGCCATATAAAAATATTTCTCCCTGTTTTTTGTTTTAATATCATTTACAAAGTAATCACTAATATAATAAACCCTAACATTTACAGCCACAGTCCACTGAGTTCTTGTCACTCCTAATGAACTCTGCTACTGCTTAAGAGGTGTTTAATACCTAACAATATGTAGGTCTGACTGACATGGATTCTTGACATGAGATCTTTGGCCTTACGCCTGCTGCAGGTGGAATTCTGTTAACAGGGGCTGAGGACTAGACATCTTTTCAAGCATCAGAACCTAAATTCAAAATATGGGAGAGTGAATGATTGAGTTTGTCCCTAGAATATAAATAAGAAGGTGCAATAACCACCTTCTCTTGGATTGCAGGCTGTCTTTCAAAAAACATTAATTTCTTCTCCAAATAAACTTTCTACTGTAACATCACTGTTAAAGTGCTCTGAAAAAAAAAAGAAATCTATGTATAAGAAACAGGATAAATATCTTAATCAAAACTAAAGGGTAATTCAAATACCATCCTACAGTAGAAATGATGCTTGGTAGAAAAGGACATATTAGCCCATTCTCAAGTCATCTCAAGTTTTCCTCAAGAATATTAATGTTGAATTATAATGATGTTACATAAAAATTTAATTGATGTAGCCTCTTTTCTCTGCTCAATATCTCCTCACAAGAAATGAAGGCTAATTAATTCTATCCAGAGTCTATGAAAATATTTCTCTGACCAATATTCAACTAGATATTCGTAGAATCACTAAGGCTGGAAAAGACCTCTAAGATTATACAGTCCAACCATCAGTCCAACCCTACCAGGCCTACTAGGCCATGTTCTGAAGTGCCACATCTACATATTTTTTGAACACTGCCAGGTGTGCTGACTTCAACAGTTCCGTGGGCAGCCTGGTACAACCAGGGTTTTGACAACCCTTTTGGTGAAGCAATTTTTCCTAATATCCAGGCTAAACCTCCCTTAATGCAGCTTGAGGCCATTTACTCTCATTCTATCATTTGTTACTTGGGAAAAGGGACCAACATCCACCTCACTACTGTCTTGTTTCCTGTAGTTAGAGAGCTATAGTGTCTCCCGTTAGCCTCTTCTTCTCCAGACTAAACAACTCTAGTTCCCTCAGTCGCTCCTCATAAGACTCATCCTTCAGATCCTTCACCAGCTTCCTTTCCCTGCTTTGGACATGTTACATCACCTGAACATCATTCTTGCACTGAGGGTCCTCAAAGTGAACACAATACTAGAGGTCCAGCCTCACCAGAATTGAGTACAAGGAGACAATCACTTCCCTAGTTCTGATGGCGACACTATTTTTCATACAAGGCAGGATGCTATTGGCCTTCTTTCCCACCTTGGCACACTGCTGGCTCACTTTCATCCAGCTGTCAAACAGCACTTTCTCTGCTGAGCAGCTTTCCAGCCACTTTTTCCCAAGCCTATAGTGTTGCATGGGGTTGTTGTCGCTGAAATGCAGGGACCCAGCACATGGCCTTGTTAAACCTCAAGCAACTGAGAGCATTCATTATGTCTTAAAAAAATATAACTTGTTGCTCTGGTTACTAAAATCTGCAGACGTACAAGAATTACTACTTGTTCTTTGAATGTACAAATCTAGATGTAAAACAAACAAAAAAAAACCAAAAACAAACCCCCCAAAAACTCAAAAAACAAATCAGAGGGGAAACTACACTAACATCCATTTGCTTAGTATTTTCTTAACAAATACTCTTTTTTTTTCATTATTAGCTTCCTTACTAAGGGATGAACAACAAGTTACAAGCACTTTTAAAAACAGCTTAAGCATTTTAATCATATGAATGTCTTATTTGCCTTTGCTGTAATTTTTATATTTAGTTTTGGATGGCATAAACCCAAAACATTTTAGAGGTATGAAGCTCCACCTGCTGGACATTCAGTTGTGTAGTCTAGCTTCTGTGATTTGTATGATCTTATTACTTATGCCTTTATTAACTCTCTCCCTCTAACGGAAATCTCCTTCTTTTACATTATTGAAAGTAAATAATTTGACAATAATATTATTTCACCAACATTATATAGCAGAATATATCAACAGTGTTTACTGATGGAATATTTAATATTGGCAGAGATTTACTGAAGTCTGACAGGTGTGATTTACATTTCTGAAAGTTTAACTCAGTTTCACTTAGCGTATCAGGTATTTGATAAAGTAACTAATATTCTTTCTGTACCTTTATCTTCCCTTGTTATGTGTTATTTATGTTTGGGGTTTCCTTTTGTTATGATAAGAAATGGGAATCCTAGTCTTTGAAAATGTTAATATGCTGTTGAGCTGTACATTAGTCTAATCTTGACTATCAAGATCGAGCAGCAAGGTTGCCTTTCATCCTACACCTGGCACTGTTTTATATGCATGCATGTAAAGAAACATATACAGGGCGTTTTGGGAACAATCAGTATCTTTAATTCGTTGAGTTTACAGTCTTTATTTAGAAGTAAAGATATGCAGTTTTCTGGACTTGCTACCACAGAAACCTTTGATTTGAAAATCAGTAAGATACTGGATCCAGATTAAAATCTATCCCTCTTTTCCACAGGGAAACTAAAATGTCTTGCACTAAAAAACAAAAGGAGCTGTGGAGGACAGAAGATCTCTCTTTGCAGTTTCCAAAGTCCCATGGCAAGAGATCTGCAAAATTTACAGGATGTAAGCATTTCATAGCTGTCTTAACTGTTCTTTCTTGTTGAGTGCACTTCATTCAACATCCTGGATGAACTTAGCAGAGAGATAAGGCATTGGCACACTTTGGTGGCTCTATCTGTTGGCTTTACCGTACACACAATGGTCTTAAAGTCAAGGAAATGTTACTGAGTGGGGGGATGTGCATTAATTTCTTTGTTCTCTACATGTATTTCCTTGCTGAAAAAGATAAAGTAAGCCACTCCCTCAACACATATGCACTATTACATAGCCCCAAATCCTGTGAGATACAAGGTATTTTACCAAAACAATGCTTATAAGCGGCTGCTACCTAGAAGGTGTTATTCCTATCCATGAGCAGCTGTAAATAAGTCTTCTAAGAAACAGCATGTGTTGATAATATTTATTGACCATGAATTGTCTCTTATTTTTCCTGAATCTCTATGGCTGTACTATAGAATCATGGAATGGTTTGCATTGGAAGGGGCCTTAAAGGTCATCTGGTTCCAACACCCCTGCCATGAGCAGGGACATCCCACTACATCAAGCTGCTCAAAGCCCAATCCAACCTAGCCTTGAACACCTCCAGGCACGGGGCATCCACAACTCCTCTGGGCAACCTGTTCCAGTGTCTCACCACCCTCATCATGAAGAATTTCTTCCTAATATCTACTCTAAATCTTCTCCTTTCCAATTTAAAACCATTACCCCTTGTCCTGTCACTATATGCCCTTGTAAAAGTCCCTCCACAGCTTTATTGCAGGTCCCCTTCAAGTACTGGAAGGCCACAGACAAAAGAAATACAGAACTTGTCTTGTATTCTATTGAGTGTAGTTATTAATATCATGGGTCTATATGTCCCAACTCAGACTCCTTCAAAGCTTTTACTAAACCATCTGTCCATTTTGCCTGAACACACGATTGCACACATCAGCCACTTGGACAATACATAGGGATTTGCAATCAATATAAAATATCAGCCAAAGAAAAATTTTCCTTTTTTAGAATACTTTTTCTCAGCTGATCACAACACAGCTATTCAGACATTCAGACACAGGTCACAGGTACTTGTTACAAATAGTGTTTTTTTCTGAAGGACACTTTAAAAGGGTTCTCTAAATAAAGGGATAATGTATATATATTCTGTAAAAGAAAAATCATATAGGCTAGAATTTAAAGTATGGAAATACAAAGGAGAAGACAAAGCATGTAAAAGCAGTAGCCACTTACAAAATCTTCATTTTATATCACACAAACTAATCCTCAAATCAAATGTCACATTTCTAATTAGTAGCTGATACAAGCTCAACATGTTATACTACTGCCAAGATAATTAATGTTCTTTCAGAAGCATTAGAACTCTTCTTTTTTTTTTCTCTGATTATGTACAATTAAAATCTTCTGATGCGGATCTCACTTTTAATGAGGTTTATCATATTCCAGTTGAGAAAATTGGTCATTTTTGCTTTGGCTCAATATCAAATCCATATTACATTAATGACAATTTAAAGGCATTTTATTTTAGTTTTTTCTTTTGTGGCCCGCTGCCTCATTTGGACTGTAATACCTGCAAACTTGCTCCAGTGATTCTATCAGTATGTTGTCTCTTATGGGACTACTGGTCCCTTATTTAAGGAAAGAGATATTTCTACAATTCAATGTGTCATAAAATGAAACAAATTTACACAATTTCTTGGATGTTTCTAATCCCTTAGAAACATTTTGCTGGTGCTGGCTTTTTTGTAAACCCAACAATAGGCCTTCCCAGGTTGAAGTCATAGCTGCGCCTTCAGATTATCTATGAGACTGCTTATAAGTTATTTAAGGCATACATTCATGGAAATTTGATCATTAGAATGGATTTTAAGTGAATGCAAAAGATTGTGCTGTCTTTATGCTTTAGGAATATGAGTGGCTTGTTTGGGTTTAGGTAAAACTGTTCCCCAATGATTTCCACTATACTGAGAAAAATGAGTAATTTTATCAAGATTGTTCACAAAGATTTTATACTGGTTATTGATTAAGAGATCTCATTTTAAATTTTTACCTTAAATCGCAGCAGAAAAACTTTGTCAGGAAAAAAAACCTTCAAAACCTGGCAGATATAACCCTCTCTGTTGTACAGTTTTCTATCTGTGAAACTTGGTGAATTAATTCTAGATTTCTTCTAGACTTCATCAGTCATATGAGCTGAGACAGCAGGCTCCTAAGGGGAAGAACCATCTTTTGTATGTCAGCATCATGCTTAGCACAGTAATACACTAATTTCAGACAGGACCTTCAGGTGTTACTGCAATAGAAATTAGTATTACTTATATGTAGTTGTTGCTGTATAACCATTCATTTAAGCAGTGAGGTTCCTTAATTTTCTTTCCTCCTTTCAACATGTCTCTGAAAGTGAAAAGGATTCATATAATTCTAAAGAACATGTTAATACTCATGATAAGCAAAGAAGAAAATTCTAGGGGGATTAAATCTTTTTCCTTTTTACAGAAGGACCACGATAAAAGATACTGCTTCTGCAGTAACAGGGAGGTAGGCTAATACTGAAAATCCTCAAATCCTTCTGAATTCTGAGTTAATTAAATTGCTTAATGAAACATTCTTGATCACACCAGTAAAGCTTTAGCCAAACTAATAATAAAAAAAATCTATCAGTTACTCATAGTTACAGCACCTGCTTTTATATTTCCACTGGAAAACACAATCCTAAAGCTGAGGCTACCTGTACCAAGACAGAGACACAAATTTCTGTGCAAGTAATGTATTTTAAAACAGAAATATCTCACTTCCCAGGACAACTGAGTTTAATTAAAGACAGAAAGAAAGATCTTAGATCTATTTGTTTAAAAAATTGGCTTACTAGTCATATTTTAAATATATTACTTAAAAATTCTATTGTCTGAAATTGTTCCAGTCATGACTGCTTCATTGACACAGTTAGCATTCAAAAATAAGTATAAAAGGTCTTTAGGATTTTTAGTGATAAGACTCTGAAGCTGGAAATATTGTTCCAGCTCCAGCTGCAACCAAAAAATACATTGAGACTCTTTTTTATATAGATGTGCATGACATGCCTTTGTGTGACATGACATAATACCCTTTAAATGACTTGTGTGAAACTGAACATGGCTTCTCAGAACCTGAAACTGGTTTTCAGTGTAGTTCAGTTTTATTTGTTTATTTTAATCCCAATGAACAATTTATTTAATTTTAAAATATTCAGTAAAAATTCAATTCAATTTTCAACATCTCTTTCAAAATGCTTACATCCTAAAATAATTTCCAGAATATGTATTCCTATTTTTCTAAAATGTTTCAACTTTTAGAAATCTAATCACTGGTAAAGTTTTTCAGTATCTCAACATGAATATCATTCCTTGATGAGTGTCTCCTCCACACTACGTATTTACTTCAATGCCATGACATATCATGCTTGACAAGCTTAAGCTAAGACTTCTTATAATCATATTGAAAATCATACCTGCAACTCCGACTAGACTAGGATTTTAAATATATGACAAAAAAAATATTTGAGAATTTGGGTGTAAAATACTGCATTTAGGTACAATGTTGTGGAACTGCTAACCCAAAGATGTGGAATCACAGAATCATAGAATTGTAGAATTGTTTGCTTAGAAAAGACCTTTGAGATCATCGAGTTCAACCATACTTGTCTGCTATTAAACCATATCCCTGAGCACATTGTCTACCCACCTTTTAAATACCCTCCAGGATGGTGACTGAACCAATTCCGTGGTCAGCCTTTTCCAGTGCCTCATAACTCCTTTGGTGAAGAAATTTTTCCTTCTACCTAATCTGAACCTCCTCTGGTACAACTTGAAGCCATTTCCTCTCATCCTATCACTGGTTAATTGGGAGAAGAGATCATATATACTACACAGCTTATTTACACTCTGCACAACCAAAAATAAAGCCTTTCTGGGCAACACTTTTCAGATTCACACACTACCCCTAGAATGACCTTTATTAATGACTACCATGTCATAAAGGGAAAAATCTTTCAGTTTTGCACTGTTTGTAATATAATACCTTAATCTCTTTCATGGACACAAAGTGACAGAGTGTCTGTATTTGCTATACTTATTTGACAGAATGACAGAAACCGAGTGTATTTTTATTTTGTGGCTTAACTGTGATGAAATTTATTTTCTTCACAAAGTTCATTGGAGAGCTGATTACATTTGTTTCAGGAACAGATTGTTCCACATAGCTGTAAACATACTACGACCATAAAATGAAGTATGAGGTCTGGCACAAGACACTTCAGCCAGGATAAGTGGCTGGCTCTCATTTGTAACTGATTTGTGACTGGATCTGATCTGAGATGGCCGATATTCAAAACCAGCATTTCGTGATAGCTTTGGAAACCATCATCTAGATGTGGTTTTAACCATGACTAGCAAAGGCTCACTGACAACTCATCACATGTTGGAGAGTAAGGCTGGCTGGGACCCAGAGGAGGTACAATCAACCACTCATAATTCAAGACTACCGGAAGATGGAAGTGGATGAGATATTCTAAATATGACAATTAGCAGCTTCTTCTGTGGCCTGTGTAAACTACTGTTATATATTTAACTATTAACTAACTATTGTCTTCACAGTTATAGGCTTTCCATATTTCCTTACAGTCCAACAAAAAAAACTGCAGTAACTTTTTTGGTGGAGCTGGTAAATAATTTTCTGTATAGAGTGAATACATTTTGACTTGTGATCCTTATATCAATCTTCCTGTGAAGGTTTGAACCTCAGTCACCTATTAAAAACTCAGCAGAGGTGGGAGGGTTTATGAACCTCACAGTGAACTGTCATTGAACACTTTAGCTGCTTCCTGATAGCCTGAAATAAACTTGCATATGCCTACCAGCCTGGGAATAATGATGGTTTCCAAGGAAAAGTAAAAACCTCAAAGCAGGCATTAAGGATGAAGAAGGAAAGCTGATGCTGTGTTAGTAACAGGGAAAACAACTTTGAAGAAAGGACTTCTCTCACACAGCCTTATAGATCTTTTCCAGTAATTCAAAGCTTTTGTTTTTTGTTTTTTTTAATTTTAGATTTTTAATTTAAGCAGTTCAGTATGCTCTACTCCTCATAGCAAATTTCATACATTCCTAACAGTTCCCTGTAAACTTGTTGTTAGATGAACTAGATTATTAAAAAAATCATTGATTTCTAAATTTTACTCAGGTATTACCATTCAAGTAATATTTGTTAACTCTGATATCAGAATCCAGCAAAATATATAAGCATTTAACATATTTCCATGCAGTGATACTCTTTGGGCAGAAGGCTGCAGTAGAAGATCAGATTTCAATGTCCCAGGAGATGCAAAGGTTTTGTCTGTGGATTTCTTTTTCCTTACTTCATCTTTGCTGGTTAGATTAACATCTACTCAAAAATATTTATTAATTTCCAAAAGCTTTGGTAGCACAGAAGCTGTTCTCACAGATTCCCTTCATTAATTGCAGCTAAGCTGATGATCTGCACCATAAAAAAGGTTTTATCAGGACACAGTATAAAGAAAAATATTTCCATTCATGACATATTCTGCCCAACTTGGTGCATGGCAAAAATTAGCCATGCATACTGGCTATATTAAACAATATTCATACATGTAAAATGTGTAGAAGTATAGCATAATTGTAAAATAAAAATACATCATAGTTAATGATTACTGTACTATAAATACAGTTGATAACAGGATTTACATGTATAAATGAATGAGAATTAAAATTTCATAGAATATTGGCATTTTTGAGATCAATGAGCCAATTTCTTCAGTTTGGTAATGATTATCTTAATAAGCTGCTGAACATGGTTAACTTTTAATAGTCTTTGCAAAACATTATGAAGAAAAATAGTTATAATAGCTGACATTTTGGTAATCATCTGGTGATTGAGAACATTTTCCTAAAACTGCATCCAGATCTTGTTTATTGTTTTCATTTGATCAAACTCACACAATCACCTGATTGCAGAATAGCTGCACTTCATTTATGTATCTGTATGGAAGTGCAACTCCTATTACAATAACAATTTAAAGCTCTCTTTCATAGTGATAACACTGAACTAATCTCATTACTGCTAATAATAACAATTGTTTCTTCTTCATTTTCACCTTTCATCAGATTATCTCAGAGATTCTGTTCTGCTATGGGGGGGACAATAATTTTTATGCACTTTATATAGGAAATGATGCAGATGAGGAGGAAAACCAAAAGTTTTAATGGGTACACAATGGATAACTAGCAGGAATAGTTGTATTAATTGCAATATGTTGCTCTGTTCCCTGGAAATTTGCTCAGTGCCAAGTGCTATACAGACATAAAGGCATAACTTCATTTTACTGTTGGTTATGCTTGTAACTAAGAAACAAAATACAAGTTAAACAATATCAAAAAAACCTTTCTCGAATACATTGTGGGCCGAAGAGCTGAGTGCACAAGAATAAAACCAAATCAAAGGCAAGCAGCTAAATGAGCATCGTATTACATGTTCCTAGCAATATTTTTAGAATTTCAAAATGACAGAATGTATCATGATGCAACTGGTGTAGAATCCTCAAGAGGCTTTTAGCTACCTAGTAGGTGTGCAGATACTAGTTGCCACCTTACGTCAGGTATAGGTGAAGACAACACATGGGTAACACAACTGACTAGCAGCAACTGTACTTTGGTTCCTGAACGAACTCGTCCATTATCAGCTCAAGTATTCCCTGTGTTACACTGGAGAGGCAGGGTCTTTGGAAATTTAATTTTAGGCCCTGTTCCTTAGCTCAGTTTTGGCATGCTTTTAGTGGTGACATGTATTTAGTGTTGATGCGGCCTCACCATAAATACTGTGTGCAGTTCTAGGCCCCACAATATAAAAAATATATATTAAAGTCCTTGAGCATGTCCAGAGAAGGGCACTAAAGCTGATGGACGTCCTGGAAGGAATGTTCTGTGAGGAGCAGCTAAGGATTCTGAGTTTTTCTAGCTTGGAGAAAAGGAGGCTGAGAAACAATGTCATTGGTCTCTTCCTAAGGAGGAGAAATGGAGAAAGAGGTGCTGATCACATCTCCCTTGTATCCTGTGACAGGACACATGGAAATGGTTCAAAGTTGCATTGGGGCAATTCAGACTTTACATCACGAAGCAATTCTTTACTGAGAGGGTGGTCAAACACTGCAACAGGCTTTCTAAAGAGGTAGTGTTTAAGAGTACTTATAAGCTGCTTCCAACTCAATTAGTCTAGTCTAATCTGTGTTACAGGTTATTGGGAGGTTTCACGTAACAAATAGAGCATTAGAAAACGTATTTAAATGCTTTTACATGCTCAGTATAAAAAATATTTAGTGTAGTATTTTCCCTGTAAATATTTTATTTTAGAAAACTATATTCAAAGGGAAGTGCTTTACCATAACAAGCCAATTTCAATGGAAGTTTCTAAAGCATGCTATTCTGATTTTCTATCCTTATCATGCTCTGAAAATTTGCCTTGTCTAAGCCCTAGGCTTGTGTCCAGTCCATCTCAGTGTCTATGCAGGAGGATAGAGGAGATGTTCTAGAAAGAAATAGATGTTTTGTAATATCTGTTTCTTAGGAAATTATCATCTACTTTTTGTTGTTCTAACTTAGAAAAAAACCCCAAATTTTTTGTTGATGAGAAAATTCCAGTCCCTATGTAGATCAAAGAAAACAAAAAAGATATCAAATGTTCAAAGTATTATGAATGCTTTCAAATGACAAAAGAATACTAAAACCTGGGCCAGGAATTTCTTGCTTGATTGCTTGCTTGTATCTCCTGTATTTGCACTATTTGAGAACAAAAACCAAACAAGATAATACGGATTATTAGGAAAGAAATGGAGCACAAACCAGAATAAACTAGCAATATAAACCCATAGTGTTGCCACATCATGCATACTGAATACAGTTTGGAACTCTTTATCTCAAGAAAGCTATAGTTGGAGTGGAGTACGAACAGAGAAGAACAATAATAAAGATTTATGTACCATTCCAAGGTTATGATTATTGTTATTAATAGAATTATAACTGACTTAGAAAAGGTAGTATGAAATTATTCTTCATGGTATTTTCCACAGTAAGAACTAGTGAATATCAGATAAAAATTAATATACTGGTCCAAAACAGAAATGCATATTTAAACTTGTAATTCATCTCTACAGGCTATTTCAAACACTGCAGATTAATTAGACTACCTTTTGGAAGTAAAATCCACTGAGTAACATCAAATACCAGGACCTCTTCTGTGACTCAAAATCACAAATGCTTTGAGTCACAAACAGCCTGAAAGTGTGAAAGTATTCAGGAGATGCAATTCTAGCTTTTGCATCTTGCTGCATACGATAAAGGCAACCAAATAGGGTGTTGGTCCAGTTAAGTCATTGTTATGCTTGTATTCATCATATGCACAAGAAAAAACACCATTTTACAAATGATTAGGGTAGTAGTTTTAAGAACCAGGTTTCCCTGTGTGTATCCATTACTGCACATCCAGATTTCCTCTAAGACTGAGAAACTCTTTTGTCTGCCGTCTATACCTGTTCTCTGTCCATAAAATGGAGAATTTTTCTGTATCATAGGGCTTAAAAAATACATTTGTAGTTGTGAGTGACTATTATGATACAAATCAGTACAAGTCTACACAAATCCCAGCTGAGGAGAAAAAAAAAAAAAACAAACCCTCCTGAAAACTATTCCCATAATATGTAAACATTGGACAGAAAAAGCATTCAACGAAAAAACAGCACAATGGATTCATTGACCATCTAGGTTTAGATAGCTTTCTTTCTGACACTGAAGGAAATGGCACTTTGTGACTATTTACTGCAGATTTTCCTTCAGAAGGAATGAAAGAACAGAAAGAAAGTACTTTCTCTGACATTCTTCTTTCTACCTCTTGTGTTTCCAATGCAATACTGATAACACTTGCACACATGGGAAGAAGTACAATCAGCATAACAGATGCTAACATTCCTTCCATCACAAAAGATGTAATTTATCTCAGAATTTAAATAAGTCTAGTGGTACAAAAAAAGATGCTTTTACTGTGTTTTATTTCATCCTACCTCTCCTCTTCTTTCTGTTTGTTACATCTATGATTCTGGCTTGTCTTCCCCTAATTAGGTTGTAAGTTCACTGAGAAACCTTTCTACGATCTCCGCAAAATAATGATCCAATATTAATCTTGTGTATGTGGAATATAAAGGAGGCTGGCTATTCTTACAAGTCAAAATACAACTTTAACACCTGTAAAATATGTCCTTTCCTAGAAGTAGTCTCCCTTGAACCCACATTCACTTTCTAGAAACTGAGAGCTGTCAAATTGAAGCCTTTATCTACTTTACTACTTATTTATTAAATTTACTATCAGAGTGTGCTTCAGGATGCTTCAGGATGTGAAATCTAGGCCAGCTCAAGGGCACATTTTATTCATGGAGTATTGCTTCATACTTTCATAGCTTCTGTTCTAAATGGGTAGCAAAGTCAAATCTAAACCAGCAGTAGCTACTAAAGGCAGTTGGCCTCTAAACATTTATTTCTTGACAATGAAGTAGATGCCTGCCTAGAATAAAGAAGAACGTGAGGAACTGTGTGGGCTTTGATGGAACACTTGGGCCCAGGGTGTCACATATATATGCAAAGGCAGCCTTGTTTTTGAAAAACAATGAACAGTTAAACAAGAGTCAGCATTTTGAATATAAGTCTCAGCTGGCTAAGTTCTTTTTAGAGGTGCAGTGAAAGATGGAAAAAGCAGTTAAAAGTTTGAAATATAAAATGTTTTGGTCTTTTTTTTGACAATGTCTTTTGCTTTCTTTCCCTCACTACTTCAGAGAAATTACAGAAGGAAAAACAGTTTGGTGGTATGTTAGAGCTAAAGACAAAAATAACTGTCCTTTTTGAGGCAAAGAAGTAAGGCAAGATGAGCTGGATTTCTGCTGATAAATCATCTTGCTTCTTTGAAGACAAATGCACAGAAAAGGGCAGAAAACAAAATAACAGAGAAATAAAATGCCATTTGTGTCTGTGCTGCTTAATGCTGTTTGTAACCTTGCTGCTTTCGAGAGGCAGTCACCAGCCTCTTCTCACTTTAACAACTATAAGTGAAATCATATTTGTCAGATCATTTATGACAACACACGTACTTGTTTTTCTGGACACTGTTCACAATAGATTTGACTGACTATATCAGATCCCATTAAAAAGAAAATAAAGAATTAGGAAAGAAGGAAATTACGGTAAGGTTGTGAAAACATGGTAACAAGACAGTAGTTAGACAGTAGAGGTTGCATGTTTAGCCCATGTCCTGAAGCTTCAGCCAGCAGTAGTTCAATTTATCAACCAGACCCTTCCTCGTGTGTCGTTTCTCTCATGATATCTTCTTGGAATGCCATAAAGAAGGTGTTATTTCTTGTGTGAGATCTTCCAGAGTAGTAGATATGGCAGCTGTGATTCAAGAGCTTATTTACGATTATCCATATAGGATACTGTTTTTTACTGAGACCAATTTCAAAGTGGTGATATCCAAATTGACAGAAAATTATTGTTTCATTAATTAAGTCTACTTCCAGGACTTAAGCCTTGGTTTCCCAATTTCCATCTTCATATTTCTTTTGTTTACTAAAATTATGAGTTTAGTTATTTTTGCTTGGATTCTTCTATTTTCAGCTTTTTAAATTTGTTTCTTTCAATGTAACGTGTTAGAGATCAAGTTGGACTTTTGTTACATTGGAAAGCTTGTAACATAGACATATGCACAATACAGCAAGAAATAAAAATATGCAATGAAAAAGGAAGAAAGAAACACAAAGTTGAATGATAGAATGATAGTAGAATTATAAAGAATGATAACTATCTATTTATAGAACCATTTGACACTTCTATAAAAATGTGAGGTACTATGAGCTACTGCTATGGCATAAAACTCCTGCTAATGCAACACCTGGTTGTTATGCTCCTTTTTCCAAGGAGATCTATGGAACTATTGACCATTGACACTAAGAAAATTGTTAAAAAATATAATAAGGAGCTGAATTTAGTGCACAGATACGACAGACTGAAAAAGAATTTTTTTTTTTTGATAAGACACATCAAAGACATAAAAGACCTGATGGAGTTCCTTGAAAAAGTCAATAATTCTTGAAGAAGCTAAATGGCCAAGGAATAGCAAGCCTTCACAAAGATTAAGCAGTAGTTGAATGATAAAAGCCACAGAACAAATTGTAATTTTCCATGACACAGGAAAGTTATCAGTATAATCACAAGGTATGTTCTGTATCATGTTCATAATTGACACAAAATTATCAGAGAGGTGGCAAAGATTGTTAGCAATACAGAGCAATCATGCTAAAGAAGACAAAAGTTTATTGCAAAGACCTGCAGGTAAAAATATGGAATATTATAAGCTATTGTTAAAGAAGTGGGGAAAAAGAAGAGATAATTATATTACAGTGTAGATACATAGTACAACAAATCTTGAATATTATTTGTATTTCCAGTCCATTTGTCTCTGATGATAAAGGTGAGCAATGATGATAAAAGCTATGAAAAGTTCGTATAAAGAAAAACTGAATAGATGAGGTTTCTTGAACCTCCAGGATACATGACTGAGTGGGAAATGATAAGGGAATACAAATGAGTCAAGAGGTTGTATATGAATGTGGTGTTCATGTGTTTTCCAGCCAAGGCATTAAAAGTCATCACATATAATAACAGGCACGCAGCTCAAAACAAAGGCAAGACAGTATGTAGTTAAGATGTGGAACTCCATGCCAGATTACATAGTAGAAGCTGACCGTTAGCATGGGTTCAAAACACAACTATACAAACTAACAGAGATAAAGCTGATACAGAAATATTGAATACAGAGGTATGACACCTGGAAGCATCTGAGACACACCAGTAGAATATGAAAGATTACTCAAAAGAAATACTTTCCCCTCTGTTTAAATCCTTTGTTATGAGCCTGCTAAAAACCAACGTAGCAATCAGATACTGGAGCAGGTGGAGTTCTGCTCTGCCTCAGTGTGGCGTATCACTTTCTGAACCTTTGCTGGTATTATCAAATGAAGATTACTAGAAATGTTCATCAAGACTCCAAGAATTGTACTACACACTGATTGTTTCAGAGATTTACGTTGCAGCTTGACCTTGTTACTGTAAAGTTAACTTCATATAATTTGATAAGAAGGTCTCTTCTGTTATCTTGGTTGGTAAAGGCCGTGCAATGATGAATGAAAGGCAAACAGAAAAAGACAAGTCCTGTGAAGATTATAAAAGTATCCAGGACATCCAGTCATAAAACATTTTGCAGTCATTCACTTTTTACCGGCAATAATATTATTTTGAATAGTAATATACAAATGTTTTTATTACTCCTAGCAGTATTCCTATTGAAACTGTAACAGAGTTCCCTCTAGATTCATATACAATTTGCAGCAATTTAGTTCAGTTCTCATAATATTCTGAATCTGTTCATGATGTCCAGTATATACCATCTTTCTACATAATCTTCCTTCCCTGCCAAGCCAAGACTAAAAGGAAATTAGTAATTATCCCATTCACATTTCTCCCTTTTAAACTTTGTTTTCAAACTCACTTAGAACCCCACCTGAGTTGTATGAATATAAATTGCCATCCCTGCTGACTTAACAAATAGAAATTAGTTTGAATCAAACATCCTAGACCACAGTGAAACTCCTGCACTATCTGTACCTGTAGCACTGTAATTAAAGGTCTTTTTAGAAGTGCAGCTTACATAAAGAAATTGCTTAGATTATAAACATTGTATTAGACTTATTAGGGAAGACTCTAGATTTTATATGCTTGCAAAAGTATTTATAATGTCTTCAGCTTACGTGGATAGTATTTCTCTTTATCACATGTAACTATTGTTTCAATGCACATGGTGGATTACATAAAGCAAATTATTTTTTATTATTATTTTTGGTATAGTAAATGTACTGAAAAATCAGCTTACTGAGCTATAAGCATGGCACTGTAGCTATATTTATAAAGACTAGAATAAAATTTGCCCCTGATTTTATACTCTTCTGGTATTTTTATTCCTTGTTTTTTAAAGCAAAATCCTTTATCATAGGTTGAGAGACCAAAAAAAAAATTATTTAGTATATAAGTTTTCCTACCAATCTATTCACTGTGCATAGCTGTAAATGTTTTTTTACAAGTAATCACCAATACAGCGATTATTCAGGAGACAAATAGTCAAGATTTTTTAAAATGAAGGCACACAGAGTTATCAAGTCAATTTATTCTTTTTCTAAAATGTCCACAAAAAAATAACAGGTTGAGAAATGTATAAAGAAATTTGTAGAGCATATGTATAATATCTTTTAAAAATCTCTGAGACAATGGTTAACATATTGTTAGACAGAAATGGCTACTACTGTTAATATAAATAATTCTGACCTTTTATAGGTATAGTGCCATTAGAGTATAAGTAAAATTTGCATAGAAAACATTAGATGCATACAGCACTTTCTCTATACAGCACTGAGTCATTTTAATCTCTAAATGTCAGAAAATCCCTGAACAGTGTAAATAAAAACCTAGAATGCTTTTTTCTAGTCCATACATATTCATTATTAACCAGATACCCAGAAGCAATAAAACTAGACTAACTGACCTTCAGGAATTCCAGAACCATTTAAGCATAATTTTACTACTTCAAAAATACTGAAAAACTCAAAAATTACTTTGCCCATATCTTAGGCTTTCAATGGTTAAATGACTCCATAAAGAAAAGATTCCCTGCAGGTAGGCTTGCATATAGTATTTAATTCTAGCAATTCCTTAGTCATTTTTATAGCAATTTATCCTTCAAGTTCTAGGACAAATTGTTTTTATTTAACTATATATTACCAATAGGCAATACTATATTCATTGGATAAGGTATGAGACTTTTGTTTGCAGGACTGTTTCACCACTGATTTCGCAAATCAGGTTTTGAAAATGAACTTGTATTTTGCTGATATAGTGAAACGGGTGCAATAAACTAGTGCTCAGAAATTCAAATGATGCATAGTTAGCATAGTTGTTAGCATAGTTGTTAGCATAGCAACTCTTGCTCTGCAAAACTTTCCAGAGTAAGAAAATCAATGAAAGTCAATCCCTGTTCCATTGCAAAAAAGGAAGAAAACTGCCTGTTAATTTTTTCATGTGGAATTGAAAGGAAAACTCAAGAGTTGCAGACTGAAATTGTCAAATATTAGTAACTCATTTTGAGTTACTAAGAGGTATTTAAAAAGAAGATGAAACAACAATACTTGTAGTTTTTATGAAGGAAACTGAATACCAATATCATGTCTGCATGCCTTCCAGCTAAAATGAGGAAAAAGCAATCTGTTGAAATGTGCAAAAGCCAGGATGGATGGTAACAGTTTTATCTCTTGGGCAGACACACACACACAAGACACACAGGGAAGTCAAAGTCAAATCTCAAAACTTTTCTCTTTTGCAGGAAAGGAAAAGGAAATTCTTACCCTTTTTGTGTGTAAACCAAGTAATAATTTTCACCAGATTTTTGAGGCAAAAAAAACAAAGAAAAGAAAAATGAATAGTTTTTGGTTTTGTTTTTTTTTTTCTGGTCACTGAGCAAATTACAGTAAATGGAAAATCATGTAAGATTAACAGTAATTTTACAGGAACAAAATATTGCTCAAGATCTATACTTTTTTCTCCCTATTCAATATTCTTTATCTGAGAAGGGGGGAAAAAAGACATTAATATATGAGAGTTTAGCCATAATGAGTTCCCCAATCTTATAAATTAAGTATTGTTCATCGATGTAGAGGTTCAATTAGAAAAAGGCATCTTACCTTGCTGAAGGCTACGTATGTTCCCAATATAAACCTTTACACTTCGCAAGGTGAATATAAAAGGTATTAGTCCTACAAAACCTGTGTTTGGGTAAAAATGCACTATCACAGCCATTCACATTTGTTTAAGAATTTTCCCCCAGAAACTGTATGTGAATCCAGCAGGGTTAAATCTCTGTAATGATCTTGACTAGAAGACCAGTTTTCATTGAGGAGTTAAGAGATCCACACCAGTTCAAATGACCTGACCTGGCCTTCTTGCCCATGGTGTGCTGTACAAACCCCTTGTCTGCAGGATAAAATTAGACAGTTCAGAAACATAGAATGGCTGAGGTTGGGAAGGAGTTTTGGTGGACATCTGAGCAAACACCCTTTCTCAAGCAGGGCCACTTAAACCATATTGCCCAGAACCATGTCTAGATGGTTTTTGAGTATCTAAAAGTATAGAGACTCCAGGACTCCTCTGGGCAACTTTATCAGATGTCCCTGAGCCTTCTCTTCTCCAATCTGAACAGTCCCAGCTCTATTAACCCTTCCTCATAGAAGAGATGTTCCATTCCCTTCATCAATTTTGTGGACTTTCTCCAGTATGTCCATATCTCTTTGGAAATGGGAAGCCCAGAACTGGACATACTACTCTAGATATGGCTTCACTAGTGCTGAGCAGAGAGGAAGGATCACTTCCCCAAACTACTAGCAATACTTTACCTAATGCAGACCAGGTTATCATTAGCCTTATTTGCCACAAGTCCACATTGCTAGCTTCTGTTCAACTTAGTGTCCACGAGGACTGCCCAGGTCCTTTTATGCAACACTGCTTTCCAGCAGACTGACACTGGATGGCCCCAGCACATACTTGCACATGGGGTTGTTCCTCCCCAGTTGCAGGATTTGGTGCTTCTCCCTCTTGAACTTCATGAGGTTCCTGTTAGAATGTTTCTCCAGCCTGTTGAAGTCCCTCTGGATGGTAGCCCAACCCGCTGGCATATCTGCCACTCTTCACAGTTTTGTGTCATCTGCAAATCTGCTGAGGCTACACTCTGCCCCATAATCTAGATCATTCATAGAATCATATAGTTTGAATTGGAAAGGACCTTAAAGATCATTTTGTTCCAACCCTCCTGCCATGGGCAGGGATACCTCCCACTAGATCAGGCTACATGGCCTTGAACCCTTCCAGGGAGGGCGCAGACACAACTTCTCTGGGAAACCTGTTCCAGTGCTTTACCACTATCATCATGAAGAAATTCCTCCTTATATCTAGTCTAAATCTGCCTCTCTCCAGTTTATACCGACTGCCCCTAGTCCTATCACTAAAAACCTTTGTAAAGAGTCCTTCTCCAACTTTCTTGTAGGCCTCCTTCGGACACTGGAAGGTCACTATAAGGTCTCCTCAGAGCCTTCTCTTCTGCACACTGAACAATCACAATTCTCTCAGCCTTTCCTCATATAGGAGGTGCTCTTAATGAGATGTTGAGCAGGACTGGACTCGGTATTGACCCCTATGGTACACCACTAGTTACTGGCCTAGAAACAGACTTCGAGCCACTGAGAAGCATTCTCTGGTCCTAGCCATTCAATCAATTTTGCACCCACTCCTCACTGTCTGCTCATCTAGTCCAGACATCAATGGCCTCTTTATGAGGATCTTGTGGGAGACAATGCCAAAGACCTTACAATATTCTAGGTAGACAAAGTTAGCTTAGGCAGCTCATTGGAACATAAAAGCCTGAGGGCACCTCCCACTTGGTACCAGTGACTATTCCATCTGCATGGCCTTTCACAGGAAGAAGCTCTCATGTAAGCATGTTTTTTGTTTGACAGTTTAAATAATGAATAGAGCTGTTTTCTTGGAAGAAAAATCATATAGTAACTCAAATGACTAGAACAGCTTGTTGCACAATGACTTGATGCCCATTAGATGGTGTACAGCTCGGGGTCCCCAGCATGTGAAGGGACATAAAATTATCTCTACTATTCTCTCCTACTTTATAGTGATAGCTCTAAAATACACCATTTTAAAGGACACTTTACAGAGTTTGAGTCTCTTTCATACTAGGATGATAATGAACCAGCACCTCCCAATGCAGTACAGTGATGAAAACTTCTGAACCAGAGAATCCTCTGGTTTCAGAGGTAGATAATATTTCAGCACCTTAATATGTTTGCAAATTAATAGCCTTTGACAACTCTATTGTCCGATTTTTGTAATTTTTAAATCCTTAAATAATCCACAGACTAACCATCAGCACTGTTTTTTCAAAGCAAATACATTACAAGAAAATCCCAAACAAATAAAAATAATCCTTTTCTTTATCAATGATTGAGTAACTTACTTCTAACTTGTTCTTCAAAGAAAAGAAGTAAAAGGAAACTTGAAGATATTATATAATGAACAAGAATAGTCACTGATATTTCTTAGATTTGATGATAAATATGTAGTAGCTTATTGCAATTTACTGTATACTGTCTGGGTGTTTGGTGTAAAATGGCAGTTGTGATTATATCCTGCTGCTGACAGCTGTGATTGGTTTAGCATTACAGACTAATATATACAACATTTGAAAGAATCCTGGGGAGAAACAGCTGTCATGAGAAGACTGTTGTCCACAGGGTCCTTGATTCTGCTTTCTCCAGGTGGCCGACTTCACTTCCACTAAAAAGAAAACTCCTTTTATTTCCTCTCTGTGGGATAGAATTTCCAGGTCAAGTGCAGAGATGATTGCTAGAATCTTGCTGGGCTTTCCCTAGGTAGAGAAACTAAGCAACTGAAGATCTAGGCCCACTGGAAAGTTACTTCATTAGCTTGCATCCTGGAACTTTTTCCAGCAGGAAAAGGAGGAAGGTGACTTTCTTTACCCTGAAGCTGAAGTTCTTGGCATTTTCAAGTAAACGGTGTGGCCAAGAACAATGTACCATCAGTTAATAAAATAAAATTTACAGTGCAGCCCAAGCATATGAAATACTGAGTGCATCTATTGTTGCTGGCTCCCGTAAACACAAGCATACACAAATAAATGGTCAGAAATTTTTGAAACTGTAAGATTTAATTACCAGTAATCTTGGCCAAAACTCCGGTGATTCAGTGGAGGCCATGTCTTTCTTCTGAGCACTCTTTTATGATTTTCTTGTTTCCAAGGTAAGTCTACCATCCACCTCATGCTATGGAAATAGGGAGAAAAGCAGACACATAAAAAACCTTATTCCAAAATGAAACAAAAATGTGTATGTCTGACACTAATAACAAGCAGGCTATGTCTGAAAAGCTGGCATTTGACAACGTAACAAATTAGGTTCTTAGTCATTCACCATGATATTTATGGTTGTGAGGAAAACTTCATAACACATTTAGGACCTATATAAAAATCAAGACAGCCTGAGAAACCTTCAGCTAAAGCTCGTCACCTACCTAAGCTATAATGTTACAATAAAGCAAATATCTCATTAAGGAGACTTTCTCCATCTCTGATTAAACCTGCTGTGTGGAGATTCTGGTATTGCAAAGCAGATCTGAATACATAATTCTTACACTGACACATCCTCCTGTGTTTGAAAGGAGGGGCTTTGGCACACCTTTGTCCTACTTACTTTGCTATGTTTCATTTGCTTTTCGATCTGAAACTCCTCAGACCCTGGCTATTAGTGCCAGTCAGTGTAACTGCTTTATTTCAAAGGTACTGCCAACTACTCTGCAACCAAAGTATTTCCTAAGACAGAAAGTTGCTTCTTCTATTCAAGCTTGACTTCATTTCATTAATGTGTTTGCTCATGTTCTGCCTATGTATCTACCTGCAAACTTACCAGCAAGAGCTATTTTTATCCCTAAAATGCGTGTTCTCAAAGCATGCAATCACTCATCCTGACTTTGGCAATTCAATGGGGAAAGCAGAGACATGAGCTCACATAACTCATTTTTTATTGAATTTGAAGAACACTAGCAAGTTAGACAGCTGCATAGATTGTGGCCTTCAACATCCTGCATCTGTAGGAGGGTGGGGTTTTTTATTGACATAGAAAAGAAAGAAAAGAAACCATACTTTGTATCTGTCAAAACATTTCATAAGCTTGTTTTCCTGCAATCCACAACTCTTCTGTTCCAAGTAAGAAGCCAGGATATTGAAGAGGGCATTAGATGATTTAGCAGAAAGTAGGTTTAAATTTCATCTAAACTCCTCCAAAATATTATTTTTTTCAGTAAATATTTAATCTAGATTTCTCTGACCTTTGGCAGGAACAAAACAGCTAGGAAACATCTTCTGCCCTTTAGATACATGACATTAAGGCGCGGAGGAAATAGTAACACACAAAAGCGAATGGGGGAGATTTTTGATATGGAGACTGGTAAGTAAGACTTAAGTCAGGAGGATGCCTTCTTTCTTATTATGGTGAAAAACCTGCAAGAAAGGTACTTCTACTCGAAAACAACATTTAGTTTCACTTTGCTTGAGGAAAAGAACTAATGGTGTAAACTGAGAAGAAAGCTGCTGATGGCCTCTTCTCGAATCCTTTGTCACTAAAGTGGCTGGAAACTATCCCATCTTAAGCATGTTTTTTAATTTACACATCGACCACTTTGGCCCAAACCTCAGGCATTTCGCTAAAAAAGTAGGCAAAACACAGCTACTGTATCACAGTGATTTGAATCAACATAACTAAAGTCTTTTGCAATCAAACCTCCTGTTTTTAGGAGGTCCCTTCTCTTCACTTGCATCTATGGAAACATCTCAGTCCTACCACTCACTCATATCACTAATTTACTCTGCTCTAGACCTTCTCAAAACATTCCAGGAACTATTTCTGCTAATTTACAAAGGACTTGCACTTTTCCTGGCAGTGAGTGAATTAAATTAGTCCTTTAAAAAGCCTGATAAGCAACAGGCTTAACTCAAAGAAAAAGTTTGGGCCTACCAAACAACAGTAGAGAAGGGGGCAGAAAGAACACAACAAGGTAATGGTTTCTTTTTATTCTCTGTAGTACTCTTTCATTCACCCACACAATCATAGATGGAGTTAACACACAGGGGAATTTCACCTCCTACTGAAGAAAGTGCTAAGTGGAAAAATACAGGGTGTGATATTCCATCTAGTAAAGATTCATTTACATCTTCAAATGAGTGAATTAATAGAATCATAGAATCATAGAATCATAGAATACCCAGGTTGGAAGAGACCCACCGGATCATCGAGTACAACCATTCCTATCAAACACTAAATGTTTATTTTAATCATGAACAATGACCATGCTATGTCCCAAATGAAAAAAAAAAAAAGTATCAGAGAGAAATATTAAATGTCTGGCCTCACATTTAGCTTCTGATCAAGCTGGGTCAGGGATGAACCTTGACAGTCACTAATCAAGTAATTAGCTAGTAAGGGCTAATAAACTCAAGAGAGATATTGACTCCACATTTATGGAGAAGCAGGTTTTTTTCCCCTACTGTACCTTATTCCAACTTGTATTTGAGTGGCCTGCTGATAAATACAGTTCCTATCTACTGGAATGATTGTAAAGAATGATAACATCCATGTGGAAAACTCTCATGTATAAACAATTCTAAAGAATTGTGTGTCTCAGTATAATACAAGTCACACTGGTCTTCCCTCCAAGCCTACTAGCAACAGTAGAATGTCACTTGTACATATTTTTCAAACATATCTTATCCTATAGTGTTAACAAGAGGTTCAAGTTAGGAAACTAGTTTACAAATAAGTAAAACTATTTCACAAAAGAATGAATCTCAGTAATGAAATTCTATACTTACATAATCCATTTTTCATTTAAAAAGAAACTGAATGGATTTTTGAACAGTTAAAAGCTAGACAGATGCAAGGGAATAGATACTGTATTCATTCATTCATTTAGAATAAATATTTGAGTTACATTATTGAAAAATATATTGCATTTTTTCCTAGTTGGTGTTTTAATTGTAATTGACTGATTTTACTTCCACAGATCAGAAGCTCATTGCATTTACTTCTGCAATGTCCCACATGGCTTCATCACTATGTTTACTTGCATTTGCTTTATTGCTTTCTTCCCTCACGACATGGAGATACTTAAGAGGTGGTGAATGGAGAGAAAGGAAAGAAAAGGAGAAAAAGGCTGGCTGCTGACTAAAAATGCAGAGAACTAAAAATACAGCAGGAATAGGAAAAAAGGATAGACAGAATGTGGAATGGAGAAATGATGTGGTATAATAATTTAATAAATACACTGTGAAAGAAGACATAGAATAAATGTATAGTCAGGCCTAAGAAAAAAAATCCTATTTCATGACAGATTTCTAACTTTCAAATAGTTGGTTTTATTCTTCAGTCGTCAGACTGAGCAAAAAATTGTGGGTTTTTTTTCTGTCCTGTGCCCTCCTACCAAAATCACATGAGCAACCTAAGTAAGAAAAGAACAGTTGTCCTGCACATCGTGGCATTTGCCTGGCAGAAAGATCTTGATGTTCTAGTCTTACCTCTGTCCAGTTAGAACAAGACATCAATGAACATACTCTACCAGTAATAGCACAAACTTATTTGCAAGTGCTTTCCCTTTCTCCCTTTGGAGCAGTTATTAAATAGCTTTACATAAAGCTCAAACTCAAAAGTGCTGGGAGTTTAATAAAATTCTCACAGAACTGCTGTGAAAATTTTAGATTTCACTATGCTCTGCTAGTTTTCCTTACGGCATGCTTTCCCTCCTTTTTTCCTGCCTGTCCCTCCCCTTTCCTTTCTTTGTCTCCCAAAAACATTCCCTAGTTACACTACATTAAAACTGGGAAGTTGCTAATAGCAATGTATTTTGATGAAACGTCAATTTTTCAGTGAATAAAAAGGATTATTTGGAAATGTTTTGACTAACCTCTTCTGAGGTCATGGTTTCACAAGACAGAATGAATCAAACTAGTAGCCCAGTCCTGCTGGAAAAAAAAAAATGAAGGTTCCCAAGATCCAGGACCATGATGGCAATTCTGGTATGCAAAGGACCCCTGACAGCAACAGATCTTGGAGCCCCTGCCGCTGGTTGGTGACACCTTCTTGTGATGTTCACAAATTTGGTCAGCAGTGACCAGGAATGTCAGTTTTATTTACCTGATTTCAAGAAGTAATATGAATTCTGGGTTGCAGAAGCAAAGTATTTTCAAAATTGCGTTAGTTTCTTTGTGTATTGGCAACTTCTATTGTTGGCTTGTGAAATCTGGAAGCTTTTGGTTGTGGTACTGGTAGGATTCAAGAACTGCAAAAAAGGCTCAGCTCCCACTAACTGGAAGTTTTTCTTCCAGCTCTCACTATTTTCAGTTTAACAGCACTTAGGCAGAGAACAATCTTCTGAGATTACCTGGATCCTGAAAATGAGTTCTTTTATGAAATGTGCATACTTTGTAATCCTATGTTTACAAGAAATATGGACAGAAGGAACTAACTATCCTCCTGTCTTTCAGAAGTAGTAGGATACGTATACTTATACACACCCAGAGTTTCTGAAAAACTCACCTGAATGCAACTGCAAAATTAAGCATAACCAATTTTCTGCTTTCTTTATGTCTGGAACAAATTTGATTATTCCATGCATAATTCCAAACCGATCTTCATATGGTGATGCACTCAGCATATCATGTCCCAATCTAATACTCTAGCCACCTTCATGGAACTCCTTACTTTACTGTGTCTAATGTTGGCAAATATTAAAATAAGCAAATGAGTGCATAACTAATGCTGAACATGCAATGTAGCACCTTTTGGAAAGCTTAATTTAATTGGCTACTATCTCATAAGCTGGTGAAGGGGCTGGAGAACAGGCTTTATGAGAAGCGACTGAGAGAGCTGGGGTTGTTTAGCCTGGAGAAGAAGAGGCTGAGAGGAGACCTCATTGCTCTCTACAACTACCTGAAAGGAGGTTGTAGAGAGGAGGGGCTGGCCTCTTCTCCCAAGTGACAGGGGACAGGACAAGAGGAAATGGCCTCAAGCTCCAGCAGAGGAGGTTTAGGCTGGACATTAGGAAAAAAAAATCAGAGAAAGGGTCCTTGGGCACTGGCAGAGGTGGTTGAGTCACTTTCCCTGGAGGTGTTTAAGGCACAGGTGGACGAGGTGCTAAGGGGCATGGTTTAGTGTTTGATAGGAATGGTTGGACTAGATGATCTGGTGGGTCTCTTCCAACTTGGTTATTCTATGATTCTATAATTCTATGATTCTATGTTCTTCAACGATTCTATTGAAAACTGACAGACTTTACTTGGATTGCTTTTAATCTGACATTTTCTTGACATTGAAGATTTGTAGGACTTGGGCCAGGAAAGGAAAGACTAGGAGAAGACCTGGCCAGCAGAATTTCAGATGCTTTCCCTAGTGACCCAAGCTGAATATTCCTCACAGAATTTTTCAATTTTGTTTCAGAAAGTTACCATGGAATTCTCCAAAAGCAGACTTCTATGTAGACTCACTAAGTTTTGGGGGTTTTTTTGTTGAGCATGGACCGAAGAAATTATTCATCAGTGAGTTACACAGTATAAATTTGGATCAATTCCAATGTAAATATAAAAGCACTATCTCACTTTGATTATTCAGATCGGATTTTATAATGTTATGGAAGAATTTCTTTTCATGGAGAACATCAATGAAAATCATATTAATTTATATTATGTTTACAGATATATTTTACTTTTATTATAAATATATATGTATTATACACAGATCTATTAAAGAACTTAGAATGCACAACCAAACATTTAAGGAAGGGAGGGAAGGAGCAAGGGAGATTTATGACATGGATGATTTGTTAATTTTCCTTTTTTTAAAATTATCTCTTTGCATAGAAATCATGCCCTAGTTCAGGCTGTTCTACACATAAACCTTTCAGAGACAAATATCATACCTGCTTCAGTATTAATGCATGTTCTAAATTTAATTCCTATCCTCATTTAATTTGTTTGAAAAACGATACTAAGTATCGTTTCGCAATAAACAATGTAAAATAACATTATTAAGACAGCTTCACATACTAATAAGACTATCAGTGTAATAAAATAAACATGAGACAGTTAAAGAGGTTTATTTTCAGTTCCTAATGTTGCTAAATAGGCAAGGATTCATTCTTGGACACTTAATGATTTTCTTTTCCTGTATGGTCTATTAGTATTTCAAAATTTCTGAGGTAGATGAAAAATTATGCATGTTAGTTCACAGCATGTCTCAGAGGATGAGGTTTCTCATTATTTTACCAAAATGATTTCTTGCCTATCAGCCAATTCTTTGCTTATGTGTATAGTCTCCCACCATCTCACTTTACCTTTAATTGTTCTCATGGGAGAGCATTAGTGTCACTAAGTTTAATAAGGGACCTCTGTTACCCTTTCCTTCTGCCAGTGCTTCCTCTGGTTTTCAGTCTGACAGGGTAAAATCAGTTTAATTGAGACTCATTTTTTAAACTTATAGCAAAATTAAATTAGCCTAACATAGAGGTGCAAGCAAGAAGCTAAGCTGTTGTAGTGCACAGGTTAGACACAGTCTAAGTAGCAAGTGATAATGTTGTTTTCTGTATTGCCCCTTTGTTATAAAGAATTTTATGGTCTCTTCCCTGCAGGGCTATTTTCAGTTTGGAGAAGAAATGAACATGGACTGTGGTATTCTCTTACAGTAAACCATTTTCTTTTAAACTCTGGTTCTGTTTACTTAAAAAAAATAAAGGAGGAAATATATGGATGAAAGACCATGAATCTTCCAACACTCAGAACTGCAGTAGCTAACTCTTACATACCTTGCCATTATAACAGAAGCAGTAAAC
Organism: Clamator glandarius; assembly: GCA_033459285.1. Classification (NCBI taxonomy): domain Eukaryota; kingdom Metazoa; phylum Chordata; class Aves; order Cuculiformes; family Cuculidae; genus Clamator; species Clamator glandarius. Next base: position 938,951 of record JAUNZM010000195.1, read on the forward strand.
CTGAATTTAATACCATGAATCCTTGACAAAAAACACTCTTAGAACAGTTACATATCAGAGAATTAGATTCACTAAAATATTTTTAGCTTACTGACAGCAGAAAGTAGGTTACAAAGAGATTTATTTTAAATCTGTCTTTTCTCCAGGAGCACAAAAGGAACTTTTTCCTTAACTGCAAAAAGGTATTTCTGCCTCTGTACCATCACACCTCCAATCTTTCTCCTGAAGCTAGTCCTTAAACACCTACAAAATAGTATAAGGACTGATGAAGGCTCTTTTCCAAAAATAGTTCCAGTTTAAGAATCCTAGGAGACCTGGGGTTAATCTTTTTACTCTTGTTGAGTGGTAGAGGCTGTCAAAGACCTGAATTCATCTTCCCCATTCTTGAGGATTTGTCTCCTTGGATTACGGCCAATTTAGAGAGAGCACAGGTACTGGCCATGAATAAAGCTGCTCTTAATAATCTAGAAGTCTCACTGAGAGGTTCCCTACCTTCTCTGAGAAGCTGCTTTTAAGGTAAGGCTCTCACTCTCACCCCTGTCTATACTATATTTTCAGATGCATCACAGCCAGTCTTGTGCCTGGTTATGTACCTTATTGATCCAGACCCTGATCTGCAGAGGATCTCATCACTATAGACTTGTCAGCTCATCACTGGACTGTGGTTGACCTTGATAACTATTTCCAGATCTGATCCTGACTTGTTGACTGAACTTTCTGGCTTGACCTTGGACCTACCTTATCACTATGGACTTTTCTGATTAGGATTCTCAGTTAAGTCTAGCTACCACCATCACTCCTGGCCTGTTTGCCTTGTGCAGGTGCTGCAGGATGGGGCTCTCGCTGGCAAAGACAGTGCCTCTGCTGATGGTGCTACTATGCTTGTCTCCTGGCTCCGCTTCCCTTAGGGAGTTAGCTGCCCTTGATGTTGCTAACAGAGATTATACTCTGAGATTATACACATTTAAAAAGAAACCCACGACAGCCCCCCACCCTTAAGCCCCCAAAGTCAATTCATGCATCAAGGTATAAAACTCCATTGGAACAAGTTTGTTTCACTGCATTTAAATTGAGATGATCTTTTTTTCAGGTGAAACCCCCAAGCCATAGAAACAATGGATTTATACAATTTATACAATCATCATTAAATATTTCAATATAATTTGATTCTTTACACAAAGAGTCAGGAAATCACCTTAAGTCTGAACAATTCCAAGTATTACAGCTGTCTCCTAGCTTAGTAAAAATTTGAAGTTTCTTGGCTTCTTTGAAAAGGAGCAGTTGTTTAAGAATGATTTCAGTACAGGTGCTATACTTTTATGGAACAATTTCTACCACATTTCTTAGCATTTTAAAGGAAGAATGGAAGACAGACAGGAAAAATCAATAAGTACTATCGTATTTCTTCAATATTTTTTTCTTCCATGGAGAAAAAAAATATAAATATATGCTAGTTAACAAAAATATTTTGTTTGCCTTGAAATGAAATATTTTACATACTAAACTTGATAAACCTTTTCTCTACTCACATAAGTTTTTAAAGTACTTTGCTTGAAAGATAATGACTTTAAGAACATCTATATTCCCGTATTCTAAAGTAAAACTTACAATAAGTCAAGAAAAAAAATTAAGTTTTTCTGCTTTTTTTCTGAAACTGCTGACTTTAAGCAAATATGTGAATGTTTTTAGTCCCTCATAACTATTTTTTTCAATTAACTTCTTGTTTACTGGGGGGAGGGAGGGAAGGGAGGGCAGAATTTAATGCTGCTTGTCATCAGTAAAAAGAAGTTCTTTTCTCAGCTTGATCAGCTCCTTTATTCTTTTCCTACAGCTATGGAAAATATGTGTTTTGAAAACAAAAGGACAGAATGGGGACAAGGACTTATGGCTGAACATCAGCGGGTTTACATAGTTTAAGAAGTATTCTGAGAAGAAGTTCTGTCTAATTCAGTCCTCTCCTACATAAAGGTGTTTCCTTTGTTCTCCATATACCAGAGTTGTATTGTTGGACTTTTCAGTTGCTTTCTGTCATGACACATTTCTATTCGACTGCAGCCTCCTGTCTTCACCATCCATCCATCCAAACATTTTCTCATTCCGGGTATGTTCAGCACACAACACACCTTCTGAGCACACACACAATGAAGCATTTATTCGTTCTGTCTATGTCCATTCTCTTCTCCATGTTCCCTCAGGAAATGCAATTGCCCTCATGGTTTGGATTGATCTTGTACCACACTGAATGGCCTGTGACTAAAGAGGTCCATCAATCACATTATTTTTTTTATACTGCTATTATTCTTTTATTCATGAAAATAAGTGCTACTATCTAAGGAATTGCAAATCAATAAAATTGTCTTCATTCTAGAAGGGGTTATATCTCTTTACTTGTATCAGTAGCATCAAGAACTGTAATTTGTAATATTCCAGTATATAAATAAGGGCCTAATATCAAACATAGCATGTTTTATGGTTACCTTTTATAGTTTTAATGATACAATACCGTTTTCTTCCGCAGTAACTTTTAAGGTGAATAGTATTAAAATACTTTGTACAAATATCCCAAACAACACAGTAAAAATACACAAATATCCCCCCAAAACCAGTAGAGATATTGTCACTTTAGTCTAAAAGAAATGTATGCTCACTGACCTAAAGAGGTTCTGAAAATGTCTGAAGTATTTAAAAATCCCATAATAATTACAATTATCAACTCTGTCATTGAACTGTGGTGATCTGGATCTGACTGGTAGAAACACGTGTTTTGAAAAAAAAATTATTTTTTTCTCCCCAAGATGTATGCTTTTCGTTTAACATCAGTGTTTCATACATAACACTAATTCAAATTACGCTATAAAATGGTGCAGTCACTTATGGCAACAGAACTAAATCATAAAAATCAGGAATTCAATAGAAAATAATAGATTCTGCAATTCTAATGCAGTTTGGTTTTTTTGTTTGTTTTTTTATTTTCTATGACACACTTCAGGGTGTTTGGGACACAGGAAGGCCATTATTTCTCTTAAGAAATGATTTTCCTGTCAAACTGCTTTAAGTTTCAGAAAAAATGTGTCTATTATCCAGCCAATGCCTCACTTTTTATAGCCATTTCTCATTTCTCTGAGTTATCACATTTTATATAATGCTGTTCTATTCTTTTTTTTTTTTTCATTTTTACCCACACACATATATTCTTACAACCTATGGCCTTTCCTGCCTTCAGCCACTGCTTAGCCAAGCAACACAATATTAGACAATGTTTCCAGCTTCCTTATTAAATTCCTTATTCCTCTGTACTCGGCACTGGTGAGACCGCACCTCGAGTACTGTGTACAGTTCTGGGCCCCTCACCACAAGAAAGATGTTGTGGCTCTGGAGCGAGTCCAGAGAAGAGCAACAAAGCTGGTGAAGGGGCTGGAGAACAAATCTTATGAGGAGCAGCTGAGAGAGCTGGGGTTGTTTAGCCTGGAGAAGAGGAGGCTGAGGGGAGACCTTATTACTCTCTACAACTACCTGAGGGGAGGTTGTAGAGAGGAGGGAGCTGGCCTCTTCTCCCAAGTGACAGGGGACAGGACAAGAGGGAATAGCCTCAAGCCCTGCCAGGGGAGATTTAGGCTTGAGATAAGGAAAAAAATTCTTCACGAAAAGGGTGGTTAGACATTGGAACGGTCTGCCCAGGGAGGTGGTTGAGTCATTGTCCCTGGAGGTGTTCAAGGTGAGGGTGGATGAGGTACTTAGGGGATTTAGGGATTGGTGGGAATGGTTGGACTCGAAAATCCGGTGGGTCTCTTCCAACCTGGTTATTCTGTTATTCTGTTATTCTGTTAAATAATCTGTCACCGTTCTGTTTAGATTCTTATCTGTCAATGTCTCTCTTGCAAAGGAAAAAAAAAACCACAAAAATGATGGTTTATTCTAGGTATGTTCCTATCAAAGTCACATAAATGGAGTTATTACTGTGTTTACGTGTACATGAAGTCAAAAAATAAAAACTTTAGATTTCTTTCCATATATGTGAAACTTCCTTTACCAAAGTGTCTACTGCTACCTTGAACTTCATTATCATTTCTAGAGTCATCCTTCTGATGTTCACCTGTGTGGAAAATGTTTCATATTATTTACTATAAAACTACTAGTATTTATTTTTTCCAGACTGCATCTCATTGTTATTTTCTTGCTGATTCTCAAGTTACCTTCAGATATTTCTCTACTCTTAAGAGTATTTAGATCATTTGACAAGGTAGTAGTTAAAAATAGTAGATGTAGCCTCTTCCAGGTCATTAATAAATATATCAAATAATAAAAGATTCATCTGGTGTCACTGTGGTGTCCTCAGGAAGTCTGCATTTTGCTTATTACACTTGGTTTTATGTATATTTCACTTCAGTTTTCCTTCCATAATGTAGGCTAGCACCTGTTCCATTCAATACTGTGAGTCAGGATTTCTTATGCTGGTATTCGAATGACTAGTTTCAAGCCTGAGATCAAAATGTAAGAATATTGGTTGATTTTCATTCTGCTCTGGGGTCATATTCCCATTTCACATTAAGTTCATTTCGAGATAACTACTTAGATGAAAACTGCACAGCAGAAGATGGACTTCAGACTTACACAGTAACTTTAAAGCAATAAGTAAGACCTAAACCAAATCTAAACTAGATTGCCTGACTGATACAAAAGTAAAAAGTTAACAATTTCTTTTTCTCTTGGTATCTTAAAAACAATTTTAACTGGCCATTTCAGGTACATCTTTGCTTCAACTTCCACATAGTGATAATCAGGATTGCTGCAGGGTAAAGAATGATATTCAGTATGAGATGTACAAAAATACTCATAAGCATGATGTTTCAGCTGGAGATGACGACAATCACAAAAGAAATACATTGTGTTTAAATAGGAAAGAGTGGCCATGGGCTAGTTTTATAGGCTTTAAACCAGGCTGCTGTAACAGAGGTGCTTACTGTGTGTAACCTCTGGGGTACTCACAGTAGAAAAAGCAGCCAAATTTGCTTCCCAATCATGGCATTCATTACCCAGAAATACCATCAAGGAGCTATAGAAACAAAATTATTTAAAATTGCTTTTAGCTGCATGAAGATGAGTTTTGTAAGAAAACACTTTCAAAATTCATAAAAGTATTCATTTTCTTTAAAAATTTGCATTAAATAAATTTGTATTTCTGTGATGATATTTAGAACTAAAAGGTAAGTTTTTAAAGTGACTGTCTCATAAGATGCATGTATTCCTTGTGCATGAACCGCAGCGCATCAGAGAATATTTGTAAAGAAATTTTTTAAAAGTTCTTTGTCAACCTTGAGATAATCAAAACTGCTTGAAGTCACACCTATAAAACAAAATGAAGCTGAGCTGTCTTTCATGCATTTCATGAATAATAGGTATGACAAAACTGCAGGTATCTATGAAGAAGCCATACAGTTTTTCTATAGAAATGCAAAGGGAGAGAAGTGGCTCTGTACTGTTATTCAGGTTTCCCCTTGTCATTTTGCAAGAGAAAACCATGTGCTGTGATTCATCAGTTATGGAGAAAAAGATTATGAAGAGCTGGGGAAGTACAAGGATGTAGGTCACATCAAAAGCTTAGGCATTAGCAATATCCTTGCTCAACAGATGCCCTGCACACATTATTGCCTTTGTTCAGTAGTTTGTGATGCTCTTGGCTTTCTTGGCCACCTAGGTGCACTGCTGAATCATAGCCAGCTATTGACCAACACCCTCAGATCATTTTATGCCAGACAATTTTCAGGCCATTTGTCTGAAATAAGGTTGCATGGGGTTGTTGTAACTAAACTGCAAGATCTGATGCTAAGCCTTGTTAAACACCATACAGCTGTCCTTGGGCCATTGATCCAGCCCATCCAGATCCCTCTGTAAAGCATTCCAACCCTCAAGCAGATCCAAACTCCCACACAACTTTGTGTCATCATCAAAACTCCTGAGGGTGCATTTGATCCCTTCATCCAGATCATTGATAAAGATATTGAACTGAGCCAGCACCAACACTGAGCCCTAGTGAACAACACTTGTGACTGGCCACCAACTGGATTTAATTCCATTCACCACCACTCTTTGGGCCCAGTCTTATGGACAATTTTTAACTCAGTGAAGAGTACAACTGCCCAGGCCATAAGTAACCAGTTTTTCCAGGAGAATGCCGTGGGAAAGAGTGTCAAAAGCTTTACTGAAGTCTAGCTAGACAACATCCACAGGCTTTCCCTCATCCACTAAGCCAGTCACCTTCTCATACAAGAGATAAGGTTAGTCAAGTCTTTCCTAAGTGCCTTTCCTAAACGTATGCTGACTGGATCTGATTGCCTTGTTGTCCTGTACATGCCCTAGGTGATGGCACTCAAGATAATCTGCTCTGTAACCTTCCCCAGCACTTAGGTCAGGCTGACAGGCCTGTACTTCCCTGGATCCTGCTTCTGGCCCTTCTTGTTAATGGGCATCATGTTTGCTGACCTCCTGTCAAGTCGGACCTCCTCATAGACAGGAGTGTTGATAAATGATGGAAATTAGCTGGGTGAACACTTATACCAGTTCCTTCAGTAATTTTGGATGGATCTCCTCCAGCGCCATAGACTTGTATGTGTCTAAGTAATGTAAAGGTCACTAACAATTTCCCCTTCATTTCTAGAGGCTTCCTTCTGCTCCCTTACTTCCCTCTCAGGGGGTTAGGTAGCCAGGCAACAAATAGCTGGAGATTCTCCTTATCCATCCTTTTGCTGATGATATACATATAGAAACATTTTTTATTGTTTTTTACAGCAGTAGCCAAATATGTTTTACTTGGAATCTGGCCTTTCTAATTTTCTCCCTACATGACCTCACAACATCCTTTTAGTCCTTCTGAGTTGCCTGCCTGTTCTTCCAAAGAGGATAAACTCTCCTTTTTTCCTGAGTTCCAGCCAAAGCTCTCTGCTCAGCCAGGCTGGTATTCCCTGCTGATTTGTCTTTTGGCAAATAGGGGCAGCCCTCTCTTCAGGACTGACTCCCTGGGGACTCTGTAGGCGGAGGCTCCTAAACAGGGAAATATCTCCCCTTCGAAAGTCCATGTGGGCAGTTTTGCTGATCCCCATCCTCACTTTTCAAAGAGTCAAAACATATCATTTTGTAATTGTTATGTCCAAGAAAGCCTCCAACCATCACATAACCCAAAAGATCCTCTATTTGCAAACAACAGGTTCAGTCAACTGCCTTCCCTTGTTGGCTCATTCACCAGCTGTGTCAGGAAGTTATCTAATTATCTAATTATGGAGGAGACTATTCTATGTGTTATTGAAAAACACTTGGGAGACAATGCAGTCATTTGTCATAGCAAGCATGGGTTCACAAGTGAAAAATTCTGCTTAAGCAACTTAATTTCCTTTTATGACAACGTTACCCATCTAGTTGACCAAAGGAAGCCAGAATATGTGGTGGGTTTGGATTTTATAAAAAGTTTTGATAGCCTTTCACAGTATTCTTCTCGACAAAATGTCCAACATACAACTAGACAAGTCCATAATATGTTGAGTAAGCCATTGTCTGACGAGTTGGGCTCAAAGAGCTATAGTGAACGGGGATACATCACTCTGGTGACTAGTCACCAGTGAGGGTCTGCAGGGCTAAATTTTAAGGCCAGTGCTCTTTAATGCATTTATATGCGATTTGGACACAGGAATCAAATGTTCATTAAGTTTGCCAGTGCTTCGAAATTAGGAGGAGCTGCAGACTACCTCAAGGATAGAGGAGCCTTACTGAAAGATCTGGATAGAATACAGAGCTGGACCATCACCAAACAAATGAAATTTAAAGCTGACAATCTAAGTGACCCCAGCTGCTCCTCATAAGTCCTGCCCTCAAGACCTTTCACCATCTCTGTCACCCTCTTCTGGACACATTCTAATAGTTTGATGTCTTTCTTATATTGGAGTGCCTAAAACTGCACTCTGAGGTGAGGTTGCATTAGTGCAGTGCAGAGTGAGGTTAAGGGCAAACATACAAGGAATAGCTGGGGTCAGTTGGCTTGTTCGGCTTGGAGAAGAGAGGGCTGATGTGAGACCCCATCACAGTCCACAGCTTTCTCAAGGGGAGCAACAGAGGTGGAGGTGTTGACCTCCTCTCTCTGGTGACCTCCAGCAGGACATGAGGAAATGGAACAAAACAGTATCAGAAGAAGTTCAGATTGGACATTAGGAAAAGGTTCTTCACTGAGAGGCTGGTCGGTCACTGGAATAGGCTCCCCATGGAAGTGGCCATGTCAACAAGTTAATCAGCATCCAAGAAATGTCTGGACAATGGTGTTAGTCATACGGTTTAGTTTCAGTTTGTTCCACAGGAGCAGGGAGTTGGACTTGATGATCTTTATGGGTACCTTCCAATGTGCGATATTCTACGAGTCTATGATTCTAATTTTTTGGGGAAAAATAAGAGTACTTCACACAATAGAAAGCTGCATGTGAGTCTTCCCTTGTGTTTCTCCTGTATATTCATTTTGTGTTCCCAAACTGCAGCTCTAGAACATCATGAACATTTTTCTCTCTCTCTGGTCTAACTACTTATTCATTCTCTTCTGCTTAGCTACAGTGCCTCAGTAGGGCTGAACAGTTCGTGTCTTTCCTGGGAAATAACAAGACATGTTTGAAGTTCTGTAAGGCAGGCAGAAAATTAAACCTGGGTCTCCTACTGTCTGGTCAAGTCTCTAACCAATACACTGTTAAAAAAAATGGAGGGAAAACTTCACTTGTCGTATGTTCTCTGGAAGAAATTGAAATAACAGACAATTCCTAGGCCACATATCCCACAAGGCAGATACTTCCCCATGGTATCTAGTGAGGCATGAGAGATGAAAAATTTAAGACAAGTCCTGATAAATCTTCAGAATTTCTGTATTAACTAACTACAGATAGCTGACCAATGATTACTTATGGAAGGTTCAAACACCAGCTGGCTCGTGCTTCTTTTGATATCCATGCTGAGACATCTATCTATATGTAATATACACAAGTCAACATATGCTTCTGGTTTCCATCCTAGGTGCCAGTACCTGACTCATGTGTTGCTGTAGCCCAGGGATCCTTCACTCCTACAAGCTTTCTTTGCTACAGATGAAAACCAAAATAAAATGAAAAACCAAAGATTAGAGTACTTCTCCATCACATTGATTCGCTATCATTTCAAATGCATCAAAAATGTTAGAAATGTTTGAATATGTAAAGGCAAGTGACACATAACTGCATATAAGACAGATATTATTTAGTGATAACAAAGGGATTATCAAAGGACTTATTTATTTTGTAGATAAACAAATTTGTAGGTGGGCTCCCACAGAAACATTTGTTTTCTTACAGCTGCTTTCAGAGGAACAGTTCTGTGCACGAACTTTGCAAATGTTAAGCACATTGTGCTGGAATATAAAATCAATTTCATGTCATACTTGAACTCATCCTGAATATGTGATTTATTCATGGTTAGTTTAATGAAACTAAATATAATTAGGATGCTTCTGTAACTAAGAGTTTGCTATTATGAACACTGGCATTTTTCTATGTTTCTCTGAACAGCTTTTTATGAGAATTATTAATCTTAGTAGTAGAGATACATTATTAGTAAGATATGGAATTATTGCTCAATAAATCTGACAAAATGAGCTGTCGACACATAAGAAAAAGACAGCATTATCCACAATCATAATATTAAATGGGAGACAGAATAATGATAAAAATATATCCAAATAATAAGTAATTACGTAATATAATCACTAACTTTAGCATATGGCTGCTTGAAGTGGTAGACAAAGTATATTGGGGAAAGGAAGGGAAACAGAGCAGAAAGAGAAGATCATTAGGTATAGAAATTAAGATAAATTAGCTTTGAAATGTTTCCCATTACCATAGTACTGAAATTCCAGCCAAATAGTGCTCTAAACTGAATAAAATCCCTAAATTAAATGTTTAGTTTTAGTTTTGTATTAGCACTTTCATATGTATTAGCACCTTTTTAGATGAGAACCTTAGAAAGCTATAGCAATGAGACAAAGAACTGATATTTGGGAAAGTATCAACATCCTCTAACAACTAAAATAAGAATTATTCTATTACATGCTAGTAAATCTGCATGGCTAAATAGTAATTTTCCTTCAAATAAATGTATATTGTCTTTTTCTTTACTGTGGAAGGATAGAAATTCTTGTTCAGTAACTTCATTTTTTTATTTGCTAAAGATACTACAGTATAATTAAATTTAAATACAAAACATTTCTCCAGAAATTATTTTATCAATTATTTTCTCCTCCTTATAACTCTAATTCCCACTGGAATTTTAGAGATCTAGTTTCTCATTTGAGCTATTAGAAAACTAACTTACATTGTATTTACAAGTTCAGCATTTTACAGTATCTTTCTTCCAATTTCAATCAGAAAGCATCTGATAAATCTGTGAGATTCTGGTAGCAAAGTCCATTCCAGCCTAAATGTGCAGTTAATTCTAAATAAAAAGAAACATGCTGTAATTCTCTCCACAGATATTAGCAGAAAGTATCTTGTCGTGAATCCATCTACTTGGGCTATTTCAAAACAAAAGCATCTGGAAGGAAGTTCTAAAATCCCAGATGGTGTTCTGATAACCCTTTACTTTGTGTCAAGCCAAAAATTCCCTCCTGTAGCAAAATAAGAGTATGGTTGTAAGGTGGGTATATTTCTTGGTTTCAGAGTGAAAAATCATTACCATAGACTTCACTATGAGCCAGTTAGCCAATACTGAAAATCTAGGGAAGATCAGTAAAGCATCAGTTAAAATCTGCTTTACCCAGTTTTAGTGTTATATTTTTTATATATGCTTGTTTTGTGTAAACAACGACAGAAGAATGTGTACTACTGAGAATTTTTTTTCCTATGATTGATATAAAAGATTTAGGAGAATACAAACTTTATTGTATATATTTTTTTTATTTTGCATAATATGCTTTAGCTTAGAAAAAGTTCTAGACAAAGAGGGCATTTGTTTTTGATGGTGTGTGGCAGAACACACATAATGACAAAATATGAGTTGATCAGAATTTTCTATATAGCTTTCTCAAATTTCTGAATTTCAGCACCCCCTAAAGTTTTGAGTCTCTTTCACAGAATCATAGAATCCCTAGGTTGGAAGAGACTTCTGAGATCACCAAGTCCAACCATATCTGTTCAATGCCAAATCATACACCCAAGCATTTCTTCTACGTGTCTTTTAAATACCTCGAGAAATGGTGACTTAATCATCTCCCTGGGCAGTCTGCTTCAGTGCTTAATAACCCTTGCTGTGAAGAGTTTTTTCTTAATGTCCAGTCTGAACCTCCCCTGGCACAGCTTGAGGCCATTCCCTCTCATCCTAACACCTATCCCTTGCGCAAAGAGGCCAACACCCACCGGTCTACAACTTTCCTTCAGGTTATTGTAGACAGTGATAAGGTCTTCCCTCAGCCTTCTCTTCTCAAGGCTAAACAATTCCAGTTCCCTCAGCCTTTCCTTGTAAAACATGTTCTCCAGACCCTTCACGACCCTCATTGTTCTTCTCTGGACACAATCCAGGACTTCAATGTCTTTCTTATAGTGAAGGGCACAAAACTGAACACAATATTCAAGATGCGGCCCCACCAGTTCTCAGTACAGGGGCATAGTCATTTCCCTGGTCCTGCTGGCCACGCCATTTCTGATACAAGCCAAGATGCCATTGGCCTTCTTGGCCACCTGGACACACTGATGGCTCATGTTCAGTCGGCTGTCAACCAAAACCCCCAGGTCCTTCTCCTCCAGGCTGCTTTCCTGATAGTCTTCCCTAAGCCTGTAGCACTGCACAGAGCTGTTGTGTCTCAAGTGCAGGACTTTGCACTTGGCCTTGTTACACCTCAAGCCTTTGGTCTCAGCCCATCAATGCAGCTTCCCTGCCCTCAAGCAGACTAACACTTCCTCCCAGCTTAGAGTCATCCACAAGTTACTGAGGGTACAGTCAATCCCCTCATTCAGGTTATTGATGAAGTTATTGAACAGAACTGGACCCAGCACTGAGCCCTGGGAGACATTTTGTGACCAGCCTCCAACTGCATTTAGCTCCATTTACCATGACTCTTTGGGCCTGGCCATCCAACCATTTTTTTACCTGGCAGAAGGTCTGCCAGTCCAGGCCAGTGGCAGCCAGTTTCTCAAGGAGAATGCTGTGAGAAATAGTGTCAAAGGCTTTACTGAAGTCAAGTACACTGCACCTCATCCATTAAGCGGGTCACCTTGTCATAGAAGGAGATCATGTTAATTTGGCAGGACCTGCCTTTCATAAATCCATGCAGACTGAGCCACTCCATGACCTTCCCTAGCACTGAGGCCAGACTGACAGGCCTGTAGTTTCCTGGATCCTCCCTTCAGCCCTTCTTGTAGATGGGCACAACCTCAGCCAGCCTCCAGTCCAGTGGAACTTCCCCAGCCAGCCAGGACTGCTGGTAGATGATGGAAAGGGGTTTGGCAAGCACTTCAGCCAACTCCCTCCATACCCTTGGGTGGAACCCATCTGGCCCCTTTCAGACTTGTGAATCTCTAATTTCACTATGCCAAAGCCTGGCTTGTCAGTGGAAGTCCACTAAAAGTATACTAGACTATGCAGACTTACTTCAACTTCAGCAGTCTGGTTGGCACACAGCATTTTTAGTCTCTCAGCAACCCGTGTCTCTATCTTAGTATGACAGGACTTTGAGGAAATTTTTTGCCCCATTCACTATTCAGTTTTGTTGTTTGTTGTTTTCTTTTTTTTTTCTTAAAACACCTCACAGTTTCCACAGTTAAGCAAAAGTTGACCTTAAAAACTTGTGTCAAATTATTTGAGGGGCTCAAACAGACAAAAAACTGAGAAAGTATAGGAGCATAAAAGAAACACTAATTTATTAATAAGCAGATAAGAATTCTTTATGACTCGTTCTTCCCAGACTTCTTCACTATTGTTGTTTCTCATGGCCATGTGACAGCCACACACTTGTTACATCACTACCAGTACCAGCCTTTTGAGATGAACAATTTAGTTCAGCACAGATTTATGGTTACTAACAGCTCATTGGCCTCATATAGAACAAGGAAAAAAATACAATCAAATCTTGTCAATCAGAAAACAAGAATGTTAATATATATAAAACCCCTCAAACTACTGAGCAGGTGCCCTGTACTTCTATGGTAAAAAAAAAAAAATAAAATCACGTAGAAACAGATACACTTTCTGTAGAAAATACTACTATTGTCAAACCATGTATTTATTAAAGAGACTCCTAAATTGATACATAGTATAGCTATACTAGAAAAGATATTTCAATGTTTGCAAAAAAAAAAAGAGATTAAAATCTCCAGCTACATCTCTTGGAAGATGGCATGACCAAAAGAAACACAAGATAAATCTATACAGTCTTCATTTGAAGCTGAGTAAGTTAAGGAAAAGAATCCTATCAATAACAATGGTATGTGGATATGGCCCGGCAATTCTAAGATCAAAACCCCAGGGAGTTCTTGAAATCTGTCCACATGCTCCAATACCACTGGAAAATACATTTTTGATTTTTAAAATTGCACCATAGCATTCAGTCTTTCCATCTTCACCAATATTATCCCCTTTGAATACTTCACATTTATTAGCCATATGTGCTATAAGGCACTTCTACATACATTTCCATTTGCACACTGAGAAATGCACTTTTTCTGTCAATGTCCAGTAAGTGTGAAGCCCAACTGCCAGATGTATATTCATTTTTAAAGCTCTTTTTCCCACATACACTATGGAATGACAATATATACTAACAGTTTATTTGTGTTTTAATGTCTTATTATCAATAATTCCCTTGTTTTATTTTTTATCAAATACGAACTAAGAGTGTAAAATTTTTGCCAGTCCTAATCAAGGTATAAGGTAATGAGTGCAATATTAAGACAGTTTTCATATGAAATACACAGAATTCTTAAAATTCAGAAAAGCCTTACACCTTATATGATTCTGAAAGCAGGAGAAGAGAGGAAGGATGGCACATGTAAAATTAAGCATTAAAACTGTGAAGAGTTTTAATAGCAGACCTTATGCTCTCAACTTCAGATTTTGGTGTGAAAGTTTAACAAATCTGACAGTTCTGAATTTTTTTTTTCTAATTCTCTGTTTAGTCTCATTGTGGACATCTCTATGCCTTAGGAATAGTGTCTTCCCAGAAAATGAGTCATGCTAATTTCAACCTTTGTTCTGTATCCAGCTCTCCCACCCTCCTTTCTTGACAAGTTCAAGCTTTTTGTAGCACCTTCTTTTAGAATTAAACATTTAACAACATCCTCACATTTGAAATCTACTCTGATGTACAATAATCAGGATGAACTGTTATCAGGATCTACAACCACAAACAGGAACATAAATGCATCTAAAGCATGCAGAACATTTTGGAATGACTATAAGTGCATTTTAGGGATGGCACAATGTACTTTTCTGATCCTACCACCAAGTGTCAGACTCTTGGTCACACATTCATTTATTTTCAGAAAAGCATTCCCTAACCACCTGTCATGCATAAAAGAGCCTAACGTCAGGTAATTTTACTTCAGTACTTTTAGCCAACAAAGACTTCTCAGCAATGATTACAGCATTCTGGAAAAAAGACAACCAACAATTAGAGAAAAACTTTCCCTTTCCTCTCCTCCGTCTGAACTTCCCTTATTTTCATGGCAGATAACACTGTTAAAATTGCTCCCCAGAGGTGATTGGCAGTGCAGGCAGACAGGGTGATCTACATACCTTCTACTACCTCCCCTAGTACTATAGCTCCAGGTATCCCTTTTCTCCAACCAACCCTGTACTGGCAGGGCATCAACATCTGACTGCAACTCCCCAAGTCTCACTCTCTTGCTGGACAAAGTCACAGCACCTGGCAGGCTATCTATCTCCAGTGGCAGTGACACAGCCTCAGGGCTAGTTGGAACTGATTGCCACTGGCACAAAGAGGTTTGCTGCACACACATGCCCACCCACCGCTGGGTATACTTTATTACCCACCTGTGACATTCACCCTTTACCAAGTCAACCTCTCACCTCTGCAAAAACATACTTTTAAGGCTAAAGTGCTTATAACAGTCTGAACATTCAGCAATTACAGTGCTCTGATATAGGGTTACCCCAACAGGGTTGCCAAACCGAAGCAGAATATAACCACCTTTTATCTCCTTTTAGCAACATATAACAAATATGGAGGCTTTTTCTCTCCAAGGAGTATATAGTCTAACTGTATTGTAAGTAGGCTTTTGACATCCCTCACACCAATATTTTGAGCTAAAGATAATGTCAAAGTTTTATCATTTCTTAACATGTAGCAGCACAACCAGAAGCATACTCAAGCAGGCCTGCCCTTACAGAGGTTACACTTCAAGACTATATTCAAATTCCACATTACAATTAAGTGATTGCAAACAAGCTCCTGTGGCACAAGGCTCCACTTCGGCATTGCAAGGTGGCTGTGTGGGTTATAGGAGGAGAGGAGGAGCTGAAGTGAAAGGAGACTAACAGAAAACATTAGCTTGCTTCAGGCTTTTCTGAAACACAGAAATATAAATCCATTTTCCAGCTTGGACATACCAGGGAAATAAAAGGGATTTGTTAAAGACAAGCAAATGCCACTTCTATGAGGGGGTGGAGTACAAATAAGATGAAAGGATCATTTGGTTTCTATCTACATCTGACTGAAAGTAAAATGCTATTAGACCTCTATAACAAAGATGCGTGTGAAGTTTTGCAATATGAATGTAAAATGTCTTTATGTACTTTAAAAATTAATATAAGAATTTCTGGCACAGCCAGTAAATCAGCATGGGATAATGAGATAGGTATTCCGATGACAGATGATGAGCTGACTATCCATATAACAAAAGTTAGAGATGTCTAAGAAGAAAGCAATAATGACTTGTTACATTCACATACATCTACACTTATTTGATGGTGGAAGCAGCTGAGTAAAACTAGAGATTAAATTTATGTCAGACAGCTGAGGACAATTTGTGTGAGCTATTCCAAGAGCTGTGTGATATTAGCAAAAGCTGTGCTTACAAAAATGACATTGAAACTAATTCTGGTTTTGTAAAAAAAATAATATGGGGGTGGAGGGGGAGCACATCACATTTCCTTTTCTCCTGATACTTTGGGACAGAAAAAGTTCTCCGCAGAGGACAAGGTTAACCAATATATACTCTAGCCAAAATAATCTGATCACCTTCTATGACCGAGTGACTAGACTCTTGGATGAGGGAAAGGCTGTGGATGTGGTCTTCCTGGACTTTAGAAAAGCCTTTGATATAGTTTATCACAGCGTTCTGCTTCAGAAACTGTCAGCCTCTGGCCTGGACAGGCACACACTCCTGGGTGGAAATCTGGTTGGATGGCCGGGCCCAGAGAGTGGTGGGAAACGGAGTTAAATCCAGCTGGAGGCCAGTGACAAGTGGAGTTCCCCAGGGCTCAGTGCTGGGTCCAGCCTTGCTTAATGTCCTTATCAATAACCTGGATGAAGGCATTGAGTGCTCCCTTAGCAAGTTTGCAGACAACACTAAGCTGGGTGGAAGTGTGGATCTGCTGGAGGGTAGGGAGGCTCTGCAAAGGGATCTGAACAGGCTGGACAGCTGGGCTGAGACCAACGGCATGAGGTTTAACACGGCCAAATGCCGGGTCCTGCACTTGGGGCACAACAACCCTGTGCAGTGCTACAGACTAGGAGAAGCCTGGCTGCAAAGCTGCCTGGAGGAGAGGGACCTGGGTGTGCTGCTCAAAAGCTGACTGAACATGAGCCAGTAGTGTGCCCAGGTGGCCAAGAAGGCCAATGGCATCTTGGCTTGTATCAGAACTGGCATGACCAGCAGGTCCGGGGAGGTTATTCTCCCTCTGTATTCGGCACTGGTGAGACCGCACCTCAAATACTGTGTTCAGTTCTGGGCCCCTCACCACAAGAAGGATGTTGTGGCTCTGGAGCGAGTCCAGAGAAGAGCAACAAAGCTGGTGAAGGGGCCGGAGAACAAATCTTATGAGGAGCGACTGGGAGAGCTGGGGTTGTTTAGCCTGGAGGAGGCTGAGGGGAGACGTTATTACTCTCTACAACTACCTGAAGGGAGGTTGTGGAGAGGAGGGAGCTGGCCTCTTCTGCCAGGTGACAGGATGAGAGGGAATGGCCTCAAACTCCGCCAGGGTAGATTCAGGCTTGAGTTAAGGAGGAAATTCCTCACGGAAAGGATTGTTGGGCATTGGAACAGTCTGCCCAGGGAGGTGGTTGAGTCACCTTCCCTGGAGGTGTTTAAGGTGAGGGTGGATGAGGTGCTTAGGGGCATGGTTTAGAGATTGGTGGGAATGGTGGGACTCGATGATCCGGTGGGTTTCTTCCAACCTAGTGATTCTATGATTCTATACCAAATTTTGTCGGTAAGGTCCTTTTGGCTGTAGTTGTATTGGAAGGTTTCTATTCAGACACCTATAGCTTCACTGTCAGAAAGAAGTTCATGCTTCTCTGGTAGCTGCATGCCAATAAGCATATTTATAAACCTGTTTCCCTGGACCGTACTACAGCAACATTACAGTAAGGTAAGGAAACAGATGGAAGACAAGTAATGCTTCCAGGTAAGTCTCTTCTCTAATTAGGTAAAGCCAAGCCCTACTAAAATGTCCTATGCATACCTTTTCAGTATCAACCCACAAATCCTACAGGCCTAGAATAATTTTTACAGGTTCATCCTGCCCCTCCACCTTTTTCAGATCAAAAAGAAACAGTAATTTATACTGAGAACTAGACAGAAAACATTCTGAAGTATCCAGCCAAATAAAGTTCAAGAAAACTAGCAAATCCATGCATCAGAGATGAAAGCTACACTGCATTGCTATATTATAGGCAATGAGTTTGTATTGACTGAGTTCAAGATGAGGACATTCTGACTTCTTTGATTAAAAAATAAAATGCTCACATAACTAAATTTCTGTCTTCCCCACCAAGGCCTGCAACTAATATCATTATTAATTTAACAAGGGAGAAAAAGGAAGGTAATGCATTTTAGACCAACACTAAGTTCTAGAGGCTGAGAGAGACAGATTATTTGAAAATAGACATTGAAAGCTGGTTGGCCTCATTGCTTTCACCTGATTCCCAGAACGCCCTAAGCATTTTCCCAGTCGTGGGCTTTTAATAAGGAATAAGCATACCAAGAGAGTTTTTAATAGCAGGTAAATGAAGGAAATGAAATGTTAAGAGATGAAGCTAATGGAACGTTAGAGTGAGTCAATTCTGAGATGCCACGGCTTTCTGAAACTGCATCGTTTCACAAATAGCTTCTGCCCCCTGCGGAGCGAAACCGAGCGAGAACCAGCCCTGCGAGCCCCGAGGGCGGAGCAGGAGGAGGGGAGCGGCGGCTCCGGCGCCCCGGCCGGGATCCCCCGGGACAGACCCCGCGGGGCAGGGCTTTCCCTGCGGCCCCCGCGAATCCAGAGCGGGGAAACGCGTCAGGAGGAGGGAGCGGCGGAGAGGAGCTGTTATGGGCTGATTGCAGCCCCACATTCCCCCGCCCCCTGTGCCGCTCAGTGGGGAGGAGGCTGGAGTCACAAACGTTTGTAGTGAAGCTGAGCCTGGGAAGAAGGGGCGGGGTGGGGTGCGAATGTGTTGTTTCCACAATTGTCTTTTTCCCCCCCTCACCATCTAACTCTGTTTTAATTGGCAATAAATTAAAATAGGTTTCCGCAAGCTAAGTCTTTTTTGCCTGCAGTGGTAACTCTTAAGGGATTTCTATCTCGACCAACAAGTTTTTCATCTTATTTTTTCATGTCCTGTTACTGAAGGGGACAGGGAAAGTGGCTGGGTGGTGGTCTGGCAGCCACCTGATGTCATTCCATCACAGGTTCAAATAGATAAGACCATTAAAGCTTATAGTTTTCAACTTGATATCCATGTAAACTGATTTTTTATTGTAAGTGCTAATCTATTTTAAGATTCATATGTGATGTTCACATTTCTGATTTGTCAGTGAAAGTTTTTGGGACCTAACCATGAGAATGCCAGCAGAGCAAAAGTTAAGAGGGAGGGGGAATAGGACACATCTGAGTTGAGAAATAAACGTCAAAATACCACTCTGTTAAAAAACAGAAGGAAAAAAAAAAATGGCCTCAAGCTCCACCAGGGGAGGTTCAGGCTGGACATGAGGAAAAAAATTTTCATGGGAAGGATCATTGGGCACTGGGACGTGCTGCCCAGGGAAGTGGTTGAGTCACATTCCCTGGAGGGTTTAAGGCATGAGTGGGTGAGATGCTGAGGGGCATGGTTTAGTGATTGATAGGAATGGTTGGACTCAATCCGATGGGTCTTTTCCAACCTGGTGATTCTATGATTCTATGAAAAGTGATGTACATGTGCACTGTTTAGTATACTTTTGTTGACATTTTACCTGATTATATTGAATTGGGGGGGGGGATATTCAAGTAGGTCACGCAAGCTTACATGAACAAGTGGAAAAACCTTCTTACCTGTAAAAATGACAAGCATTTGTTAGTGTTTGACATACAAAGGGAAACAACTAAGCTGTAATACCTAGGTCATTCTGGATCACTGGCAGAAAGGTAACTTGCTTAACACCCTCTTAGGACATCAGACTCCTTATCTTAGATCTTTTCAGTCAAACGTCATGTAACTTACCATTATTAGTACCTCCTTAAATACACTTAGAATTGTGTTTATTTCTTCAACTCTGATTTCTGAACTCAATTTTCCTGAAAACTGAGGTTGTTTATTGAACAAGAAAAGGAAGCACTGGATCTCCCTGGCCTTCCAGTAGTGATTCCTCGCCTGGAATTCCATAGAACTGAAGATTTTAAAGATTCTAAGAGTAAGTGATATGTAGTGGCCTATGCTTTTTCCATATCCTTTATTTCTTTTGTTCCTGTTTATCTTGTTTGTTGGGGTTTTTTTTGTTTATCTTTTCCTTTTTTTTTTTCTGAACCTGTTCCTTTCTTAAATTCTGTCTTCTCAGTCTTTTCTTTTCTATTCCTGTCTGACATAAGCAAGTTTATCCTACAGCTAACTGCTCTATTTTTTGTGGCCTACAATACAAGGACTGAATGAATTCTATCAAGCTTGACAGTAGGCACAGGCAATTTTCTCACAAACAGGGTCTGATCTTCTCATCATACCATATTTGCTTCACAGTAGTACCACAGGAAAGAAAATGAAGATATTTTAATTAGTGGAGACAAAACATCAGACCTCATTCATTTAATTATGTGTTTTGTTTCAATTATTGCAGTAAAAAAAATTGTATTTAATTTTTCTTTACAGAAAAAAATTCCAGGCGCTGTGACGGAGTAAGAATAATAAATGAAATTATCGAGTGCACATGAAAGATGATATAGCATCCTTGCTAATCTCTCAAGTTAAGAGGAGTTATATTTTCCCCCTACATTAAAAAGTGAAATATATGACCTTTAAAAGAAGTGACAGATGCTTTTGAAGGGGGAAAGTAGTAGGCATAGTGTGTAAAGTTTGTTTTGCTGATAGAATTGCTTTTTTATATCGTGCAATCTGTCACAATCACGTTAAAACGTTTGAAAGAAATCTGTGCAACACTTTTGCTGGAAAACGCTGTTGTGTCAATATTTGTCAGCATGTAAAACAGAAGAAAAACCTTTAAAAATTTCTAACTAATGGGTAATTTTTAATTCTAATGTCATTTGAATAAAACTACCACTTAGTTTTAATATTAAATGCATCTGCTAATCAATACTTTGACATTGATGAAATTAAGCACTTATTGTTATTTCCCTAACAAATTACTTTTGAATTCTAGATCTGTATTAAAATTAACCACATTTTAGATTATTTTTTTAGTATTTCATTTCAGCAGTTAAACATAGGAAAAATCCAGCAAGATGACTGGTGGCTATTCTTGCTTTGCATTCAATTGTCTAAAGCAATTTTCAAGAGTGCTGAATTTCATGTCCTGGGCCTGCAAGTTCACAACTTGAATAGTGTCTCACAGAAGCCAGGTAACTGAAGAATGTATTGAGATGATTTAAAGACTCCCATATAGATTAAGTAACTTAACTTGTTTAGAACAGAGAAAAAGAAGGTGTGATTTGAGTCTTCCCATTGTGCAAAGTAATTATGAATTACAAACAACATTTTCTTGTCTGCCAGGGTATAAACCATAATTGAATTAATTTGTAATAAAGGAGATTTAGTTTGTCTGTTAAGAAAACAACATTGCAAGAGTGGAGAGCATAAGAAGGTGTCACCTATAAACTAGTACCAGAGGTTTACAACCTGGTAATTCAAAAATCCATTTAAATGTGCCTGATCCTGCTTCAGCACAGAAGGTGAAATAGAACTTAAAAACGTCCCAAAACATTACATATATTCTTTCAGAAAAAAAAAAAAATAATGTAGGAAATCCTTCTACTTTCATCTTTCCACGCTCTAGGCTACTTCTAGTCTGACCCCACTATCATCATCCCTATTATTTGATGGTGGCAGCAATAGCAAC
Source organism: Clamator glandarius (assembly GCA_033459285.1). Classification (NCBI taxonomy): domain Eukaryota; kingdom Metazoa; phylum Chordata; class Aves; order Cuculiformes; family Cuculidae; genus Clamator; species Clamator glandarius. The sequence continues at coordinate 960,481 of JAUNZM010000195.1, forward strand.
AGAGATTAGAATCACAGAATCATAGAATAACCAGGTTGGAAGAGACCCACTGGATCATCAAGTCCAACCATTCCTATCAGACACTAAACCATGCCCCTTAGCACCTCGTCCACCTGTGCCTTAAACACCTCCAGGGAAGGTGAATCAATCACTTCCCTGGGTTGCCTATTCCAGTGCGCTTTCTGTGATTTTTTTTTTCCTAATGTCCAGCCTAAATCTCCTCTGGTGGAGCTTGTGACCATTCCCTCTTGTGCTGTTCCCTGTCACTTGGGAGAAGAGGCCAGCACCCTCCTCTCTACAACCTCCTTTCAGGTAGTTGTGGAGAGCAATAAGGTCTCCCCTCAGCCTCCTCTTCTCCAGGCTAAACACCCCCAGCTCTCCCAGTCGCTCCTCATAAGGCCTGTTCTCCAGCCCCTTCACCAGCTTTGTTGCTCTTCTCTGGACTAACTCCAGAGCCACAACATCCTTCTTGTGGTGAGGGGCCCAGAACTGAACACAGGATTTGAGGTGCGGTCTCACCAGTGCCGAGTACAGAGGGAGAATAACCTCCCTGGACCTGCTGGTCACGCCGTTTCTGATCCAAGCCAGGATGCCATTGGCCTTCTTGGCCACCTGGGCACACTGCTGGCTCATGTTCAGTCGGTTGTCAACCAACACCCCCAGGTCCTTCTCCTCCAGGCAGCTTTCCAGACAGACTTCTCCTAGTCTGTAGCACTGCACAGGGTTGTTGTGCCCCAAGTGCAGGAACAGGCTTTTGGCCTTTTTAAACCTCATGCCATTGGACTCTGCCCAGCAGTCCAGCCTGTTCAGATCCCTTTACAGAGCCTCCTGACCCTCCAGCAGATCGATATGTCCACCCAGCTTGGTGTTGTCTGCAAACTTGCTAAGGGAGCACTCGATGTCTTCATCCAGGTCATTGATAAAGACATTAAACAGGGCTGGACCCAGGACTGAGCCCTGGGGAACCCCACTTGTCACTGGCCTCCAGCTGGATTTAACACCATTTCCCACCACTCTCTAGGCCCGCCCATCCAACCAGTTTTCCACCCAGGAGAGTGTGCGTCCGTCCAGGCCAGTGGCTGACAGTTTCCGTAGCAGAATGCTGTGAGAAACTGTGTCAAAGGCTTCTTGTAGATGGGCACAACATCAGCCAGCCTCCAGTCCAGTGGAACTTCCCCAGTCTTCCAGGACTGTTGGAAGACGATGGAAAGGGGCTTGGCCAGCACATCTGCCAGCTCCTTCAATATCGTTGGGTGAATCCCGTCTGGCCCCATAGACTTGTGGGTGTCTAGTCGGGCTAGCAGGGCTCTGACCACCTCCTCTTGGACCATGGGAGCCTCATTTTGCTCCTCTAGCTCCGGGGTTTGTACACAGAGGGAACAACTTTCTTTACAATTAAAGACTGAGGCAAAGAAGGCATTAAGTACCTCAGCCTTTTCCTCATCTCCTGTCACTGTTGTTCCTTCTGCGTCCAACAGGGACTGTATGGTCTCTATAGTCCTCCTTTTATTATTTATATATTTATAGAAAGATTTTTTGTTCTCTTTCATGGATTTTGCCAATTTGATTTCTAGTTGAGCCTTAGCCCTTCTGATTTTTTCCCTACACAATCTCACTTCCCTCCTGTAGTCCACCCAAGAGGCCTGTCCCCTCTTCCAGAGCCCATAAACATTTCTCTTCTTGTTGATATCACTCAAGATCTCACTGTTCAACCAAGCTGTTTTTTTACCCTGCTGGCTTTTTTTCCGCAACATGGGGATGGCTTTCTCCTGAGCTGCTAGGATTTCCCTTCTAAAGAGCTTCCAGCCCTTATGGGCTCCCTTGCCCTTAAGCACTGTCTCCCATGAGATTTTGCCAACCAGCCTTCTGAAGAGTTCAAAGTCTGCCCTCTGGAAATTTAATGCTACTGTCCTGCTAACCACCCTCTTTGCTTCGCCTAGAACAGAAAACTCTATCATCTCATGATCGCTTAGTCCTAGGTGTCCTCCTACTGCCACATCCCCCACAAGGCCTTCTCTGTTCACAAACAGCAGGTCCAGGAGGGCACCTTCCTTTGTCGGTTCATTCACCAGCTGTGCAAGGAAGTGTCTTCCAGGCACTCCAGGAACCTCCTAAACTGCTTCCTTTCTGCTCTATTGTACTTCCAGCAGATATCAGGAAGATTGAAGTCTCCCACAAGAAAAAGAGGCACTGATCTAGAGATTAACCCCAGCTGTTTATAGAAGAGCTCATCAGCTGCTTCTCCTTGGCTGGGTGGCCTGTAACATACTCCCATCACAAAATCTACCTTCTTATGGGCTCCTCAGATTTTAACCCACAGGCACTCAATCTCCTCATTGCCACAATCCGTCTCAACAGTGTCCAAGTCTTCCCTTACAAAGAGGGCTACCCTGCCTCTTCTCCTTCCCTTCCTATCCCGCCTGAAGACTTTGTACCCCACTATATCTGTACTCCAGTTATATGAGTCATCCCACCACATTTCCGTGATGGCAACGACATCATAGGCTCCTTGCCCTACAACAGCTTCCAGCTCTTCGTTCTTATTACCCATGCTGTGTGCATTGGTGTAAATGCACTTCAGCTGAGCTGCTGAGCCTTCAGCCCTCTCAGAGGGAACAGAGTTCATTCCCAATTGCCTGGTAACTGGAGCAGCTAGCGCCAGAGCACCCGTATCTCCCTTACCACCCCCAGGTGTGTTCACCCCCACTTTCTGTGTGGTGATGTACTGGTGGTCCTCTCCAGGACACCCTCTCCAAATCACTAGTGCCCCACATCCAGGCTTGTTCCTGTCCAGCCTGGTCTCAATCCCATCCCCTTTCACATCTAGTTTAAGGCTCGTTTATGAGCTTAGCTAGATTTTTAGCAAGGAATCACAGAATCACAGAATCACAGAATAACCAGGTTGGAAGAGACCCACTGGATCGTCGAGTCCAACCATTCCCACCAATCCCTAAATCATGCTCCTAAGTACCTCATCCACCCTAACCTTAAACACCTCCAGGGACGGTGACTCAACCACCTCCCTTGGCAGACTGTTCCAAGGCCTAACCACCCTTTCCGTGAAGAACTTTTTCCTAATCTCAAGCAAGGGCTTTAGCCCCTCTAGTAGACCCACATGTCCCATCCATAGCAACAGAGTTTGGGAGTGCGTGAGCCACCCCATGATCAATGAAGCCAAAGCCCCTCTCCTCACACCAGGCTCGGAGCCAGGCATTAATCAAGTTCTTCTTCCTGACTTCCTGCTCCTCTCTGGTTAGCCTTGGGATGGAGCAGAATACTATTTGTGCCCCAGAGCCCTCCATCATTTTCCCAATGGCCCTGAAGTATTTCTTGATGGCTTTGGTCTTTCTGCTTACTAAATCATCATTACCAGTTTGGACTGCTATCAGAGGATAGTAGTCTGTCTCGTGGACCAGGGAAGGAAGTTTTCTAGCTACCTCCTTCACTGATGCCCCCAGTAAGCAGCAGACCTCTCAGTGGAGCGGGTCCGGTCTGCAGATGGGTCCCTCCGTTCCTTTTAGGAGGGAGTCCTCTACAACAACCACCCTCCTCTTCTTCTTAATGGAGGATGTTTTTATCTTTTTCTGAGGATGGTGAGGCTTAGGGAGAGATTCTAGGCTGTGGGAGCCATCACCCTCAGGATTGGATTCCACCTACAAGATATGGTCCTTGTTCATCAGAGGGATCTCAGGTTTTGCTGTCTGGTTGAGGGGAGCAGGTTTCCTTCATCATAGGAACTTGCTGCCATTCCCCATCTCTTGTTCCCCCTACCTTGCAATTTGCAGGTGGGTGGTGTTTGGACATACCAGTTCCAGCAGGCTGCTGAGTGAGCGAGAGGGCACTGCTCCACTGGTCTATCTCCCTCTCACACTACCTGATGGTCCTCAGCCTCTTCACCTCCTCCCTTAACTCCTCCACCATATGATGGAGTTCCCCCACTCAAGGGCAGCTTTGACAAGTGGAGCTGGTAAAAGAGGCACGAGCTGGTGTGGGAGGGGGGGCACTGCCTGCAGCCCAGGGTCTGGGTAGCTGCATGTGCCCATGGGGGCTCCGTCTGTGTGGCAGCTTCCATCATGCTTGCTGCAGCCTAAATCTTTTGATGGGCAGCCACCATGGTTCTCAGTCCCTTCTGGCCATGCTCCAGCCCCTCTCTGCACCCTCCCTGCCTGCCCAAACTTCCACTCAAACTGCCCTATTTTAACATCCCCCACTCCTTCTCGCTGTGCTCCCCAAGGACCGTTTAAGTCCCCCGCGGTAGCTTCTGGGACCACCCCCTCCTGTTAGGCCCCATGGGAACAGCTGTTGAGCCAGGAGCTGAGCACCGACCCCCGATCAAGTTTTTAGGCTGTTCCCCACTCAGGGAAGTGTCCCACTGCCTTTAATGGCCACCCCACCACAGAACTCACCGTCCTGTTGCTGGATGCAGCTGTAAAAGATTAGGCATGTTTGCCTATTAAAGTCAGTACCTGAAGGGAACTCCGGGCAAGTTGGTAATCCATTATTTCTTTTACAGAGAGAGATTTTTAATTTAGTTCCTAGACTGTACTTTACAATTCATCTTCCTGAGATGTTGAGTCGTTACAACCTGAACTAGGAGTAATGCTCTTCGGCACTTCTCTATGAATTCTTCACTGTCTGTTTCAAGAAAAGAGTTGTGAGCCTGTCTAAGTGCTTCTGAAGTTCAACTGAATTGAGCAGGGTGTGCTGCTAGCTCAGTTCACCAGATTTTTATGATGTCACTTTCACCTAATTTCATGAAAGGAGGAAAATGTACAGTTTTCTGTCTTAGTTAGATGTGAAACCAGCTGTTATGATTTCACTTGTTCAGGACCCCTATTAGTCATCTATATAGGCAGCTTACAACTGTATAATCTACTGATAGATGTGCATACACTGTTACTGGTTTTGGTTCGGGTTTTTTTCATCTGTAATACACAAACAATATCTAATCTCCAAAGCACCTAGTATCATTGTCTAACTTTCAAGGAAGATAGATAGTTGGAACAATTTCAAAAGAACCCAAGTTAAATGAACACAACACACACCTTTAATGAAGGTGAATTTGCCTCTTAATTGAAAAGTAGTAGAATATTTGTAGAAGAAAATATAATATAACCATTTCTATATAGAGTGTTAACTTGACATCTATGAGGACAAGTAAAGAAGGTTTTTTGTGATACTGAATTTGTCTTCTTATAAGAGGTCCTTTGTTTCATTACTTTTTGATCATGAATTGAGTGATTTTCTATGATCTGAAAACAAATGCCATATAAATTGTCTTGGGAAATATAATTTTACCTGTACCAAACTGTTGTCTTATTCCTGAAAATGACAGCTATGTGGCTTTTCTGGTTTTGTATGAGAAGAGTCTTTGAATTTATGACCGACCACCTGCACTGCATTTGTAAAAAGCAATTAGAGAATTAAGTGTTGTACAAAGCTCAAATCACAATAGCTGGTACTAATACTACATGTTTAGAGGCACAGAATCTATAGGATGTAAAAGCAAAAAAGGGGGGATTACAAAAGCTGCATTATGAGATGTGGGCACGTCAGAGTACTAAACATGGGTTTTCATTCAAAGATGTTATTTTTCCTGATGTGTTGCTGTTCCCTTAGGAAAAAAAGAAAAGTAATATTGGAAAATCTTTAGTAAGTTTGTTCATCTTGCTTGCTAAAGGAAGCAGTACAAGACATAGATACAGAGGTGTTGGGTTTTTTTCCCCTAGCACCAAGCATGAAAACGGCTGTTTCAATTCCCTGAGGGCTCAGATAGAATAGTTAATAACCACTGAGCACTGAGCAGTTTTACACCCTCTCAAGTGTCATCCATGGAACTATATAATCTCAGGGAAGTGAATTATATTTTTGTGTTTTATACATAGGGAGATGTAAGATATTTTATTTTAAGCCATTAATTAAATTCTAATTAAACCCAAAATATGTCCTTGTTTTTCAGCAAGATGTAATCATAAAAGCAGGAAATGGTAGTAAAAATAACTTTCTGTATCACAGCTATTTCGTGGGTGTCCTAACAAGCAGTCGTTTTTGTGTATGTTTGATGCAGAAGTAGTTGAGGTATTGAGTGTACCTGACCTCTTAAGGCTGAGACCTCCCATTTTCACCCGAGGCCTCTACTGATGTGTGCTCTGACTGTTGCTCCAGAGACTCTATTTAAGATCAGGCCTGGGCTTTCAGTCTCAGCTGGAGGTTCTAGTCCTGTGTCCTGGAGGCAGCTCAGACCCATGCTATAGGTAGCTTGATCTCTAGTTTTGTCTCCCAGAACTACCAAGGTCCCCATACTGAATATCTGTCTCAGCCCTGTGCTCTCTTGGTCTTTATTTTCTCATTCCTTTTCCTAAATTAACTTCAAACCAGAGGCATGAGTTCACCCTTTCTTGTGGTCACCTGATAGTTGATGGATCCTATCACCGACCTGCTCTTCCTTGGCTGCTCTAGGACTGTGCCTGGTTGGTGAGGGTACTGCCCTGCCTGCACTGGGATCATCCTTGGTTTATGGCTTATCATCTATCATGGTGTGGCTCCTGCTGCACTGAACAGTGAACTCTTGCAGCAGCTGGGAGCCTTGACCTGAGCTGAAACAAGGCTTATAGAACAATTGGCAGTTGTGACCAGCTGCCCTACTCCTGATCACTGGGGTGGAGTGACCATTTTGTGGAGTGGACAGCCACACACTTACCTTTTAAACTGGTTCTGGGTGCCAAGGCCAATGACACCCATTGCAGAACAGGGAACCGAAAGATCACATGGCATCCTGCCTATAAGCTATGCAGCAGGAAGTCCTAGTCAGATGTGGGCTGTAGCTGTGGGATGGCAGGAACATGATCTCCTTCCTGGTGGTCAGGTGTGCCCTTCTTGGCTGCTGCTTCTGTGGATTGAGTTTTCTGTGTGTACTGTGAGCTCAAATTATGCTCCATTTGTAAAAATTATCTGATTTTCAGGAGATCTAGGTTAAAAGAAAGGTTTGATTGTACTAACAGCTTTGTTCTGTTATTGTTCTACCAAGGATCCATAAGCAAACTGTCCCCATAGTGTTTGGTGACAGCAGTACGTGTGTGTAGGTGAGGGTCCCAAAAGAGGCTGGTCTTGTGGGGCATTCAGTGCCCTGACAAGGAGTCTGAGATCTTATTGTAGTTCTGTAGTGTTAAAGTGCCTGTGAATGTGAAATGGGAATGTATGAATGGATCCCTTCATTTTCTGAAATAATACATTTACTGATTTGGACATGTACCTGTACATGAATGTTGGAACTGATAATGCATAATAAAGGATTAATTTGAGTTCTTTAGTCTTTGAGATAGTTAAACTTAATTTCAGAGCACAATTTTTGGTTTCAGGGTGGCAGCATTGTAAAAACTACCCTTATTACTAGACAAAATCATAAAATATGATGTTACATACTATTTCTCAACCTCCATCAAGTGATAGTTTGAAGAGTTTGGTTTAAAATGTCCTTCTAGGAACTCTTAGACCCTAAAAAAGGCAGAGTATTATTTTTGTTATTATGATTTCACAAGAATTCTGGGCAGTTGTTTCCTCATAGAATCACAGTTTAATCTGTCAATCAAGTTATAAGCTAAGTACTCAATAAATTACTGAGCTGTCATTTTGTCTTCCTTTTTACTGGAACATCTTGACAGTTTATATTGTGAAGAACTTTCCTTTCAAACTTAGAATAAGACAAAATACTTTTAAATGCAGGTTAATTGCTACACTTGAAGTTAAAAACTAGGATAATTTGTTATTGTTTTCTGTTAAATCATTGCTAGTTATTATTGTTACAATATCCGTCTTGCCAAATTAGTAACTTCTTATGCTGCTTGAAAGATAATTGTTGCCTTATACTTGGAAATAATGAGCACTCTTGCAATGATTTTTACTCTTTTCCCTATACATAAGTTGTGGGATATTTCTTCATTTTGTAATAAGTCAGTGAGGTCTCCTCTGTATTGACTCATCCTGGCTAATAACAAGGCAGTTGCTTTAGGCATGAGCCACTAAGTTAAATGAGGATGTGAAAAATGGCAAAAGTGCTGTAGGTGTCTAGTTGTAGGTCAAGCAAGTGCACATCAGAACAGAAGTGCTTCGTGGGCTTAAGAAGTTTCTTGCAGATTTGTATTCATAGGTTTTTTATCCATAGTTCCACATCTCAATTCTGCACAAGGCAGAAAGCTTTCTGAACCTGAGCTAGAAAGGAGTTCAACTCTTAATGCTTTCAAGCCTGAGTACTGTAAATCTAAGTTTGAAGCTAGCCAAGATCAAGCAAAAAGAATATGGAGAAGAGTCTCTACCTTCGCATACTGAATGTCGGATTCCTTAGAGTGATTTTTGATCCTATTCAATTTGCACTAGTTCTTGTAGAATTTGATCCATCCACCCTTAGGCTGCATGCTGACAACCTCCTTAAAGATATCATTCTTCCTTTACTATTTGACAGTCTCTTCTGAACCCTATAGTGCCTCAGTCTTCATAAGTGTTTCAGCTCACTGGCCTCTTCGTTGTCACTGCATGTTAGCTGTCCTGCTGATTCGTTTCCCCTTCTGAAAGGTCTTGTTTTGTATTTCTGCCAGCAAGCTACAGAAGTTGAATGACAAAGGGATTTTTGACATATTGACCTTTTTGTCTCCTCTGTTCACTATGTTGCTACTGTGCTTCAAGCAGCATTTTCTGCTTGTTTCAGAAGGGGTTGTATTGCTCCATTTGATTCTATAAATATTTGTAATGTACAGACTTATTGTGCTGTTGTTGCTCCCTTTTATAGAATTTCTCCAGTCTACTACTGCTATACTAAATTTTCCTGGTATCTGTCCCAACCACTGAATTTCCTTTTTGGTTTTGTGTATTGTCAAAAAATGAATGCAAACTAGTTTCCAATCACAGTATTGCAGTAGAAAAAACACCCTAACATTCTCCTTAGGGTGAGGTTAAAATCATGTGTATCTGATGCAACTGTTTTTCATTACTTCTACTCAGAGGCTGCTATAATGTTCTCTTATTAGAATGTCATTTTATCTCTCTTTCTTTCACTGTCTGTGAAGTTTCTTGTTTATCCATTGATCTGGTACCTAAACATAGCAGAGTGATCTATGCCATGGAACTCAGCGGAATGGGGGATTATGTTGTAACACTTTCAGCAATACCTTTTTAAGAACTCAAACTTTCCCATTTATTAATGTATTCCTTTTTTGACTTACATTGAGGCTGAAATGATAGGTTTTCTACCATCATTTCTGTCTTGCCATTTTCACACTGTTTGAGTATTTCTTTTAAGTTTTTAAGAGCAATCACATTAAAACTCTCCACAAGCACCGCTTTATTGACACCTGTGTGAATTAACATCAGTAGCTACCACCAACCAGAAGGTGGTAACAATTTCTTATCTGCCAACAATGAAAGCAGATGCATCTCTGAAAAAGAGCTTTTGCCTCAGTAACGTGTCTGTCTTTTTGAAGATTCTCTACAGAATAAATAGATTTCCGAGTATATTTGGAATATCATAAAATGAGAGGTACTTCAGATGAGCTGGGGAACAGCCCAACACCTACCTACTGAACTTTTTTTGAAGACCTTTTTCTTATTAAGAAGCTTTTTTTTTCCTAAACATGTCTGAGACAATTACTGAGAAGTAGCTGTCAGAAGTAATTGCGTGGCTTCTGGCCTCACTAGGTGAAAACAGCTTTTTCATGCCATGACCTCATTGCTTGTCAGAATATCATGTTGACAGCAGCAGATTCTTCATGCTAAAGGCTATTCCATGGTCAGACTCTGAATGTTTTCTTTTTCGCAAGGCAAACTGGCTTAAGCCTGGTCACTTTGAGCTTACCAGGTATCAGCTTCCAATTAGTCTTTAAAATTGGTTTCCATGTTTGCCTGTGCAAGGTTTTCATTAATAACTGCCTTTGTTTTACATCCTGAGATAGACATTTCAGTGAGTAGAGTTTTCAGAAAATCTTCTAAATTTTGAATATTACATATGGTACAAAATAATCAATTTATTATACATATTGTAACTTATTTTCACTTCACTGTGTCTCTTTATGTTCTTTGACCCACTGATGTTTTATCCTTATGACCATGTCTAAACTTCATGCTTGTATGTCAGATATCTGTTCACTGGGAGTCTGGGTGCAGTTTAGGTATAACTAATATTTTCTTTCTCTAAAGATGTGGACTTTTAAATGGAACTACTATTGATCTGAATTGGAGTGAATTGCATTCTCCTGTCAAAATCTTTACATGTACAAGCTGAAAATTTTCACCAAGTTTTATTTGTTAGCAATGGATTTTATTCTTCCAAAACCTGTTAAATGACTGCTTTTCACTTATTAGTTCACTTGTGGCATAGTAAATTTCAAACTCAAACTGTAAAGTTTTTTTTTAATCTATTTTTGTCATTATTCAGTCAGGAGAATAAATACTGACATTTCAATTACACCGATATTACCCATAGACTATGTGATGCACTGTATCCAGCTAAAGGGAAAAGGCAAAAATCACTTTTTTTCTCTAATTATCCACTACTGCCTCTCTTGGAATATGGTACCTGGTTGCTGACCAAGCTAATAACAAATGTTTGTTAACGACACAGTTTTGTCTGAGAGAAAATCCTCGGATGGATCTCATGGGACACTTCTACCTAGGCCTACAGGCAAGTTCCCTCCCTCCTCAGAGGGATTCTATTATGTTAGTATTATATTAAAGGGAGAGAATGAGTGCTGAAATTACTTTCTACTGAAGTGTTCGATATAAATGGAATTAGCATCTAGATAGCGTTTGCTTCTTGCTGTTGGTTTATCATATGTGTCAGCTGCAGGGCCAAAACTGTTTATCAAACCACCTGGATCTCTGCTACTGCTCAGTTATGTCATTTTGTTTTATAAATATGCTGAGACAAATTTGAACAGGACAGATAAGCTTAAAATTGCATAATAGACATCATGCAGTGAGAGTTTGTATGCAGGAAGCAGGCAAGGAGAGGACCTAAAAATATGGTAAGGGTTGCAGGAGGAAACATAGTTACAATGCATGAGGAAAAGGTTGAGGTACTTAAAGCCTTCCTCACTTCAGTCTTTAATAGTAACACCAGTTGTTTTTCAGGTACCCAGCTTCCCTGGAAGACAGGGATGGAAAGAGTATAAGACCTCCAGAATCCAAGGGGAAATGGTTAATGACCTGCTACTACACCTACATACACTTAATTCTAGAAATGTGGGGTAAGTCCAACAAGATTGATACCATGGTTGGAGTCTGTTGCAGACCACCCAACCAGGATGAAGGAGCAAACAAGTGAGACTGAGCTGGGAGAAGCCTCACAATCATTAGCTCTTTTCCTCATGGGAGACTTCGCCTTAGCAGTTGTCTGCTGGAAATGCAAAACCATGGAGAGGAAACAGCCTAGGATGTTCCTGGAGTGTGTGGCAGATAACTTCCTGAAAGAGTTGGTGAATGAGCCAACAAGAGAAGGTGCCCTGCTGGATCTGTGATTTGCAAACAGAGGATGTCTTGTGGGTGATGCGATGGCTGGAGGCTGTCTTGGGAATAGCAATCACAGAATTATAGTTTTTTATCCAGGCAGAAGTGCAGAGTAGGGATCAGCAGCACTGGCACCATGGCCTTCAGGAGGGCAGACGTTGGCCTGTTCAGAAGGCTTCTCTAAAGAGTCCCCTGGGAGGCAGTCCTGAAGAGCAAAGTAGTCTGCAAAGGCTGGATGTTCTTCAAGGAGAAAGTTTTAAAGGCTCAAGAGCATGCTGTTCCCATGTGCCAAAAGACATGCTAGTGAGCAATACCAGCCTGGATGAACAGAGAGCTTTATCTGGAACTCAGGAAAAAAAGGAGAGTTTATGAACTTTGGAAGAAGAGATAGGAAATTCAGAGGGACTGCAAGGATGTTGTGAGGATATGTAGGGAGAAAATTAGGCCAAATCCCAAGTAGAACTTAATATCTGGCTACTACCATAAAAGACAGTAAAAAAAAAAAGTGTTTCTATATCAGCAGCAAAAGGAGGGGTAAGGAGAATCTCCAGCCTTTATTAGATACAAAGGGAAGCATAGTGACAAAGGATGAGGAAGAAGCTGAATTACTTAATGCCTTCTGCACTTCAGTGTTTAATAGTCAGATCAATTGGTCTCCGGGTACCCAGCTCCCTGAGAGGGTAGAAAGGGACAGAGAGCAGAAGGAAGCCTCTAGAAATGAAGGGGAAATGGTTAGTGGCCTTTACACCACTTAGACACACACAGGGGGCTGGATTAGATCCATCCAAAATTACTGAAGGAACTGGTGGAAGTGTTCACCCAGCCATTTTCCATCATTTATCAACACTCCTGTCTATGAGGAGGTCCGACTTGACAGGAGGTCAGCAAACATGATGCCCATTGACAAGAAGGGCCAGAAGTAGGATCCGGGGAAGTACAGGCCTGTCAGCCTGTCAGGTTACGGAGCAAATCATCTTGAGTGCCATCACCTAGGGCATGTACAGGACAACAAGGCAATCAGATCCAGTCAGCATACGTTTAGGAAAGGCACTTAGGAAAGACTTGACTAACCTTATCTCTTGTATGAGAAGGTGACTGGCTTAGTGGATGAGGGAAAGCCTGTGCATGTTGTCTAGCTAGACTTCAGTAAAGCTTTTGACACTGTTTCCCACGGCATTCTCCTGGAAAAACTGGCTGCCCATAGCTTGGATGGGTGTACTCTTCACAGAGTAACAGAAATGGCTGAATGTCTTGGCCCAAAGAGTGGTGGTGAGTGGAGTTAAATCCAGTTGGTGGCCAGTCACAAGTGCTGTTCACTTATGCTCAGTTGAGTACATACTGGTGGCTTCCCAATTTGAAATATACTCTGAAAAATACCTTTTAAAAATCTTTAGGAAACACTTTTTCTGTGATCTCATTAATTCAGGTGACAAGGTGGAAGCCATGAGTTGTGCATCTGAAAATGCCTGGGCATGACATTTGTTTAAAAGAAAGCTAATATACTTTCAGTTTTCTTGCTGGAAGTTTTGTCTGGATTGAAAACCTACAGAGATCCTTGTGATGAGAGCAGAGCAGCTACAGACTGATTGTAGAGTAAGTCATCAAATGCCCCAAACAAAACATCCATCTTGACATAAATAACACTGATGCGGAATACATGTACACTCTGTTCAGTAAGAAGAAGAGTGTTGTAGAACATTTTTCAGACAAATAGTACTTTTCTATGCTAGGAACTGATTTCATCAAAATCAAACTTCCGTCAGCCTCAAAGCAATTACAGAAGACGTCAGAGTCCTGAAAACATCAAGGGATGTTACAATGTGTGGTAAGTAAAATACATGATAGATGGCAATTTAATTAATATACTGGAAATCTTTTTCTGATGTAATCTGTAGTATATGAATCACATTAAACAAAAAGCACTCTTTCTACCAAGTTTAATTTTATAGGCATTATACTTTCAGAAGAGTTTATTAATGGGTGTTCACATCCTTGATTATCACAGATGCTATGTGGAAAAGTAACAGATTCTTTCTCCTTCATCATAGATTTCTTGAACTTCTACCTGGAAAGTACATCAACTTTAACAAGGCTGATCTGGAGAATAAAGAACATGATCTGATATAAATAATTGGTGAAAATTTACTTGTGGTGTCAACAAGTCCTTAAGTAGCACTCTTTCTTGCATGGAGCTGCTGAGTGATATACAAAATTATTGTTATGGGGATACATAGAATTTTTCTCTAAATTATTTTACTCTTAAACTGTACATAGAACTTCTGTAGTAACTTCTATCCTGTTTTATAACCAAAAGTAGTATTTTTGTTGCTTTGGAAAGTATAATTTTTCTATCTCTTTTATACATATTACTCAATATTACTATTTCTCACTAAAATACATATGTAGTCTTATTTATGCTCTGTTTGTACAAATACTTAACTTAGCATTATCTTTAATTCTTGTTTTCAATAGTGGACATGTTAATCACAATTTTGCAGAAAAATCTTTTCACAAAACAGATGTTTCCTTTTGCCTTTTTTACTTGTAAGATTAATTGTTGAAGATTTGCTGCAGTGTCTCTTAAAAGATTTGTGTCAATTTAGATGCTCTAATGGTAAACTAGTTTTAAAACTCCTGTCTCTGTTGGTTATAGTTGTCATTAGTATCTGAAACAATGCAATACAGACATTTAGACCATTTTCCAAGAATTGCATCTGGCACAGCTGTTTTCTTGGTAGTATAGGCACTGTGGGCCATATTCAGGTGATATAAATGCTATTGAGATTCCTGGGACTCATCTGCTAGGCCTATATTTTGTTCATTTCTGTTGATGACAGGAATTTAGCTGACAGAGTAAATGCATCGGTTTCATTAGTGAAATTGCACTCTTCTTTACCATTACTCACTGAATGTCTTGTGATGGGTAAATTTACATTCACTGCTATAGCATATGAAAACTTTCCTAAGCATAATAGGAAAATGTCATCATCTCTTATTTTAGATAAGGATAAGTAAATGTTCAAAATCAAAACTGAAGCGAGGCAACATTTGACAGTTGAGTCTAGCTTTCCCAAATATTTTAGTTATTGAACTTTATCAGGCTGACTACTTTTAAAACATTAAAATTTATTATTGAACATTAAACATGTATTTTTTGTTTCCCTGTTAAGATTTATTGCTCTTCCACGTTGACTTGTCACTGTCATCCAGTTAAAGAAGCCATATATGACTTTCTCAACTATCAAAAATCAGTCAGATAGCAACTAATCATAGTGCTTACCAAAGATCTGCATACTAAAATTTATTTATTCAGTTATGACAGCTTGCTATAGTCCAAGAAGACAATCTGAAAAGCATGTGTTTGATTTTTCTGAAGGTATTTCTTTTGAGTGCACTTGCCTCAAAACTGAGGCAGTTTATGACGTTATGGTCTGAAGCCTTGGAAGCGGCTTCTAGGATTGGTTCATTAGAAAAACATCTTTAAAAAATTCTTTGAGATGTCATTTGTATAAAAAACCCTCAAGCAACCCCTCAAACAAGCAAAAGCACCCACTCTGTAATCTTTGTTCTACAGCATTTGCACAGTAGTGAAGAAACTGAAGACAGAGGTAAAGTGCAGATGGTTTAGTGTTTTGAAAGATCTTTCATTCTGTCAAACCTTATTTTGGAAAAGGAAAAAATTATTAAATAGAAAAGGCTGGATACCAGTGCACATATGGTAGTATTTAAGTCTCCTTATCTTTTATCCCCTTGCTGGTGGTGCTTTAGACATACTTTTGGTATATCTAAAGCACCGCAGCTTTTAGGGTGATACTAGAGAAGCTTAAAGCAAAAGAGCCTTAAGAATGCCTGAAGGGAGATTTATTTTAGCGCGGAGAATGAGAACCTTCCAAAGTTATATATTGCAGTTCACAGTGTTGCTAGACCAAGTCAGAACTGGTTTCATTGAAGTCAGCAAGCAAAATTATAAATGATATTTGAAAAGGGTCCCTGATTTTGTCTCGGGATTTGGTTTAAGAAACCTGTATACTTGCTTAGTTTTAAACTAGCATGTTGCTTCTTTTTGGAGCTCACCAGGTAAACAGATTTTTTTTGCTCACTCTTAAAAAGGATAGAGACAGGCAGTGTAACCTCTCAAATGTAATGGGTATTTCAGGTGAATACAAGCAACAACTCTGTGTGCCCTTATAATGCAATGGTGATCTGTTGAACCAGGACACAGAAATAAGATATTTCCATATGCTGTTGCTCAGAGGCAAGCAGGAGAAATGAAAGTAGGGGACTGCCTCTTCTAAAGTTAGCTTCACTGACTATCAGTTCTGTCCATTTCATACCTGCTTTCTGAGCACCACCTCAACACAAGGCAAGTGAGAATCACTCTCTCATTCAGTGAAAAAATACTTAGAGGCTACAGAAGCTTGTTTGAAGTGGAGCTGACAATACAATTGCTGTAACACAGTAAAGAGAATTTGTAACCATTCATGCCTTTCAAAAGGAGCATGAGAAATGCATACCTTGGATCTCCACCCTTCCTCAGGCTTAGTAAATACTTCCACATACCGCTGAAATGGTCCTACTTTGATCTCTTCTCACACAGATGAAAAAAGCCTTAACCTCTATCACACAGGACAGAGTTCCAGGATTTAAATATAGACACATATATTCCTTAGGGTCTGCACTTAAGAAAATGTGTTTTCTGGTTTTCTGTTTATATTTCTGCTGACTGAACCTGATATCTTTGTTCAGTATTCATTAAATTAGTTAGCAGCAAAGAAAATCTTATGTAAAAAGGTATTTTATTGAAAAAGTGCTAGTATTTTTGCTATTATAAACATTTTGTAGGAAGGTGTATCAGTATTTGAGAAAATGCCTGGGCCTAATAGAATGCCCCAGGCTACATCAAACAGCCTGCTGCTTATCAGAATGTTGCCTTTTTTTTCTGAGAGTTTCAATACATATTACTTGAAACAGCAAAAGCCCCATTTATTCATAGTAATCCAAGACAAAATGTCTAGTTGGTATTTAAACAAGTATATTTGCTACCTAACATGATACTTCCGCTTTTGTTGCTTTTACTGTTTATTCAACATATTTTCAAACTTAAGATAAGAAATAGACATTTTCCTTAAGACCATATTCTTAAAAATTACATTTTTCCAAATGACATTTCCTTTCAACAAACCTGCCTTCTGATAGGAATAATTTTTCCTAGTATTTCTTTCATGTATCTGATAAAGAAGCTGAGGTTTTACTTTTTTCTTTCTTTTTAATAGTAGATACTTTTTCACTCTGTGTTGTGCTATGAGTTAAAGTAGGATCCGTTTTTGACCCTTAACTCAGTTGCTCTAAGTAACTTCGTTCTCTGAAAGCTAACTGCAAGCTTTTGAGACAGTGTTCTCCCAAAGTGATAACACAGGGCATTGGCGTGCAAAAAAGGCCAATGCTTATACTTATCCCTGTAGCAACCAAAGCTTTTACTGAGCTGGCAGAAAAAGGTCTGCACCTGCAAGGAGGGGTGAATAGGGTAGGTGACACTAAACTGACCAATGTAGTATTCCATCCTGTATGCATCATACTTGCTATAAAATTGAGAGATCATGAGGGTCTCGTTCTCTTCTGTGATGGCTGATGTTCAGTGAGGACCTTGTCTGTCTGGTTGCTCCTGATCCCTGATCTGTGTGCTCCTGAACCCAGTTCCTGAGTTCAGCTCCCTCTTAGTTGAGGACCCATTCCCTCATGTCTGCTCTGCAGTATTTGTGGTGATGTACAGTCATTGAGGGGTGGGGACATGATCTCATATATTTGTGTATCTTTTATTACTTTTTAATTATTTTCATAATCATTATTATCATTTCATTAATGCTGTAGTTTTAGTTTCCAGCCTGCAAGTCTTTTTCTTCTCAATTCACTTTCCCCTTTCCCTGGGGATGGGGTAGGGAAGGGAGTTGAGAGTTGCATGGTTTTAGCTACTATGACACCTCTGCTGTTTTTTCAAATTCAAGTATTAGACGCATGTCTCCTTTTTAAGAGAAGATCTCGCTTGAGTTGAAAGACATGAAGCATATTTGTAAACAAAGCACAACTTGTCATTGAATACAGCTATTTTCTAAGTTGCTGGTGCAATAATATATCTTATTCTGATTTTCTGCTTTCTCTCTCCTGAAACACATAGTGGTTTATTCTGTGGGTGATTGAAAATGATATAAACACATCTTTTCATTCCCATCTTTCCTCCCCCTCCAGTGAACACATTCAAATACCTCATTATTTAAAAGTTTCTGTGCTTACTTAAGGAATAGAAATGATGTTCTGGAAAGCTATCACAGAAGTGAAAAGGATTGTTTTATCCATTGTGTACAAATTTACAAAATGCTTATTCTACTAATAGTGAATGGTTTCAAGAAGTAGCCATGTTCAAATGCACATAAGAAAAGTTGAACCAATAAAATGAATTACTAAAACAAAAAATCTTTTTATTGATACTTTAAATATAGCCAAAATGAGTTAAACGTAACGATGTGTTTGCAGTGAATATGAGGTCTGACACAAAACCCCTAGACTATGCCTGTAACTCTTTTTATTTAACAAATTAAGAAAAAAACTTCAAAATAGTTCCCCTCTGAGCTGACACACAGAGCTGTATACAATGCTGCCAATGATCAAAACAATCCTGCAGATCATTTTCTGAAAGGTTGTTGAGGATCTCTGTCATTTTTGCTTTCACATCTTCTACCAACAAAAAAAGGGTTCCTTATGAGCACTGCCTTGAACTTTTGGAAGAGGGAGAAATTGCAGGGAATCAGGTGTGGCAAATAGGGTGAGTACTCAAGAATAGTGATATTGTTATTAGCTAAAAATTGCTTCACAGAATGTTGTGGGCTGGCACACACTGACATTTTCTGACCAAGAATTAGAAAACACCTATATTTGAAGACATGTCTACTTGTACTGAGTGAAGTGATTGAATTGAGCCTTGTCGCACTGTGGCAGGTTAGAACATGTTCTATAACCACCTCTTTGTGTCTCCCCTCCCACTCTCGATTCCTGAGCTGTAAGGTTAATCTTGGGGGTTTTATTTCAGTTTCTTTACTTTTGTGTACAATTCTCAACTGCTTCTTCTATAACACGTCCCTCATATACAGGAAACTCTGACAGCTAGTGAAGTAGGCTATACATACTCTAAATATATGCTTCTGCTCAAGAAGTTGAATCAGCCTAAAAGAAGAAAGTAAGAATCTGTGTATCACTCAGTCCTTGTTATAGCTGCTGGTTTTCATTAAGAGAGCCTAAATTCAGTTTTCTGAGTTTTGCTGCCCCACACTGGGATTATAAGAAACTACTTCACAAAAATCTAACTACAAGGCAAAAAGCAGGGAGAAAAGCAAAGTGAAGGTATATGAAATCTGTACATTTTGTAACAGTTTAACGTAGCCTCTATAGCTTAACCATATCTCCTTTATGCTCAATTGTAGCACAGCCATGATAACAGTTTTCCCACTTGATGTGAGTTTTGGCTTTTAGTTATGAGCTCTTCTTTAGTTCCTAACTTCTTTTCTTTCTTTGCCATCTCCATTTTGTCTTATACAATGAACACGCAATTGTATTTGTCTCAATTAGTTTTAAGCTATTGTATTTTTAAAATTATTTTATTCTAGTCTTAATTTGTACAAGCTTAGACTCAGTCCTGTACTTCTGTACTCATTCTGAATTATTTATGCAAGTAATTTAACAGGTCTAGCACTAATAGTTGAATCTACTCTTTCATTACATTCTGTCATCAAACAAGAATTACTACAGTGGGTTGATGGCTTTAAAAACATTTGGATCTTCTGAAAAGTTGAGAAGGAAAAGATTAAATTAATGCAAATATTTATTCAGCAAAACTCCTTCCTTCTTTGTCAAACAACACTTGCTTTCCATTTTGACCATCCCTGCCTTTCTCGTGTGCCTTTCTCATGGGTGTGGCATATTGTATAAATACTCAAAAGACTGGTTTTGTTAATGTGCTACTATACAACTAATTGTACTCCTGAAAGTATAGACTTTGATTTGTCAAACTGTTGAAAGCATTTTTTCGAACGAGGATCTACTAGCTAGGCATTCCTCAAGACATATAAGCTTAGGTGCCTAACAGATATACGAGTTCATTCATTTTATGGTCTCACATTAGACATTTAGGTGTCAACAGAATTGTCCAGATCTTAAGAACTTTTCCACAGGACTCTATCCCAAAAAGCAGTGCTTGTGCTACTGAGGACATTACATCTCAGTTTGTGTTCTGCTCATGATCATGGTAAGTCTTGGTCCTAGGCCTGCTTCCAATGTGACCTGAATTGTAGCTCAGGTCCTGAATTACTACAATGATGACTGTAAAGTCTTGGCCCAACAAGACCTGGTCATCAAAATGGGGAGTGGGTAAGATTGTTTTGGTAATTTGTGAGGCAACCATGACAATCACTTCGGGGGTCTACTCAAAATTCCAGTCTTTACTTTGAGCTCCGTCAATGTCACAATGTACAACAAGAACCTGGCAAAAAGATGGCTTCATACAACACAGCAGCAGCTCAAACAGAGTATCACCCAAGAGTTGTAAGAAGGAGTGAGGCAGATGACAAGAATAATTGAGGTGGGTTGTGAGAAGTGGGGTAAAAGAAATGTAGCTGAAATCACAACAGAAAAGCCATCACCACCCCAGTGGCTTCAGTGAAGAACTTGGCAGAAAATATGATCCATAGGGCAGAGTGCATATGTGTGCTCTTGATAATTTTTTTATAGAGGAGCTCCATCCCCTATTGTCATAAAAGGCACACAAAGGAAGGGTCTTGCTGCACCTGCGCAGTGTCCCTGCTTGAAAGGTTCTTGAAGGTGATACATGCGTAGAAGTCCCTTATGGAAGGTTCCTGTGCCCACATTTCAATAGCTGCTGCTTGAACTCCCTGGGTGCACATGCACAGCAAGGGGTGCTCCTGCCTCTTCAGAATGAACAGAATTCCTTGGCCCCAGTGCAGGGGACAGTTCAGCAAACACTAGCAGCCCAATCACAGGTGTGGTGTGGGGGGACACAGCACCTGCTCCTGTGCCAGACTGTGCAAAACCCCAAGCACACACAGCCTTGCACCAAGACAAGTGTTAAACACATACATAAATCCTAAATCAATTATTATAATGGCAAAATCTCTTGACTGGATGAAAGGAGTTCCAGAAGACTTCCCTCTTTTGTCGAACAAAGCAAGTATAGTCGAGAATAACAGCGTAGTGCTGAAATATAGGACTGAATGTTTTCTTGACCAGCTCCCACAGGCTATTTTTATTGTCACTGTTCAGAATTCACAGTTATGGCCCAAACCACTCTGCTCAAGCGTTCAGTCTGAAGAGTTGGTTTCATCTGGTTAAATCACAAGTTGGGCTAATGATGAAGGCTAATTGACTGAAGCAAAATCCAGACAGGACTGAAGGTCTGATGCTTATGGAATAAAGAAATTAAATATTTGAAAATTAAGGGAAGGATTCCAAATTTTCTTGTAAGTGAGTGGGAATGGTTGGACTCGACGATCCAGTGGGTCTCTTCCAACCTGGTCATTCTGTGATTCTGTGATTCTGTGAGGGCTTGAGATCATTACTTTCTGTCAAGTTTGTATTTACCTTATGTGATTCCTCCACCAAGATATGCACGTGTGCTTAACTAGAAGGCTGTCAGATTCTTACTGCTTAGAATTTGGTAATGTTTGATATAACTGATCTTTGGAATTAGAACATGAATGTGCATTTTTTAGAGTTTATATGCATGAATACATGAAAGACAGATATAGATACATTTTTTTTTCTTTTTTTTTCACTCAATGACATTGGGGAGCTAGAAGTAATTTCAGTTGTTAATTTAGGTCCCTACAACAAGACACCTTGATAATCATACTTCTAATGTCTACCTCAATAAAATAAAATATATGCTTCTATTGTGTTACTTAAATAAGGCGTACAGATTTATCTGAGTCAAAAAACTTTTCCCTTGCCATGTTCATTTCACTGGTTGGCATGATTCTAATGAAAAGTAATCAAAAGTTGTATGTATATTGATATAATTGTACCACTCTTTGCAGTAGTGCTCCCAGAAGCAAAAGTTAAAGCAACCCTGCAATACAGGCTTTTCACACATTTTAATGATTTTACATAGGATGAAAGAATAAGTTTTGCTTGTCGCTATCTCAGTATAAAAACATGTAAACAAATCATGTTTTTTCTCTTAAATCCCACTGATATCTCCCATCACTAAGAAAAACAAACATGAGAAGGGGAAAAAAGAAGAAATAATTATTAGAAGAAACTCTTTATTCTTTAGTGCTGGAGTTAATGTCTCCACTAAAAGGCTGTTCCAGTCAATATCTCAGTCTTGTCTCTAGAGACGTAAATGTTTAATTTCAGGTTCCTAGATATTGACCGCAATAGTTGACATTTCCTGTTTTCATAATCACAAGAATATAAAATCAGACATTAACAGTGAAATGGAAATTATTTTTTTAAATATAGACTTCAAATATAGTCTTCAAAATTGTCTTAGCATAGGCTTTGAGATTTACTGGTGGCTATATACTGTATGAATCCTGAGTAGAAATATAATGCAAAATTAGAAATATCTCAGATTCACTGTTTATAGTGTTTTATCAGTGCTTTGCCAGTAGTTATGATTGAAATAATAGAACCTAATAATAAATATAAATATTAAAAACTCCAGTAAAGGTAAGAGCTTGCATAGAATTTAATTAAAACTTCTGTTGCTCATGAAATCCCACTTAGCATCTCTGGATTTTCTCTGCCATTTGTTCAGTTGCTGTTCTTCAGTACATCAGGAATACCTTTTCTTGACAGATACAAGTATCTGACCATTGTTACCAAGCATTTTGAACTTCCCGCTTTTAAGGTGGGCCTGGATTTTCATCCATAGACTTACTGGTCAGTTTCGCAGTTGCTTGGGTTTTGAAAGGACTGATCCATGAAGGAGAAAGTGCTCGTCCTCCCTTAGCATTCCTGGAGACAGCTATCTCTGCAGCACATCCTCCATGGAGTCTGTCTGAAATCTAATGACTTGGCTGACAAGAAGTCATTTTGGACTTTGCTTCTTTTCTTGCTTTCTTTCATCCTCACCCCATTTCAGAGAGAACATATATGTCTGTAACCTTAGTTTTCACCAGTTTTTGTGACAAACGTGACACTCCACTTTGTTAGAAAGTCTTCTATGAATACATTTACAAATAAAAATTCTAAACCACGTCTTTATTATCAGGGACTTATCCTTATAGAAGTAAACATCTACAGCCTTGAGATTTATTTTTATCTCTTAATAATTTCCTAGGCTTTTAGTTTGGTGGGGGGGTTTTTTGTGCTCTGGTGTAATGAAAATTATTGTTTAGATACAGCACAAATTACTTTGTAAGGGAAGTTCACTTCTCAGTCTTATAAATTATGTGATTTCTTTAAACTAACATTGTATTTAATAAGCCTGTGTATTAGCTTTTTATACATTTGTTAAGAATTTAATTTCTCTCTACTAACTGAACAGGGGAGGGAGCAAAAGTACTGTTCTGATTTTCTTCGTCGTTAATTCACAATGACCTAATACACTGGGAAATTCAACTCAGGATTGCTATTTAGACATATTTTGAAAAGAAACCAAGTTGTTCTTGTTAATCTTCCTTTTTTACAGCCCCACTTTTTGCTCCAACCTCTGTTTCTGCTTAGAGCTTTGGCATCATCTTTCCCAGCAAGATAAGATAGTTATAGCTTAAAGAACTTATGGCTTATTTGGATTTCTACCTCATATTTTATCACAGGAATGAACTTACCAATTTGACTATATCATGGCAGTGGCCCAATTCTTTGTCTTCATGAAAACTTCACAGTGAAGTTTTGAATACTCAGCCTGTCCAATGAAACTATAACTTTTACAAATTGGTAAACATCCATGCTTTCTCATCACTTGCACAAAGTATTATATTTGGTATTTGGAATACATCTGTCTACCCAGGGACGAGCTATTTTTTGACTGCTGCTCAGAAGAAAATTGTCTAACTAATATTGAAATTGACTGGGCTATAAGAAGGAAAAAGACAGGCTAATTGTGCCTGCCTTGTACTGTACATGTCAAGGAGGAAAGTTATTTTCCTCCTCATAAATTGGAATGCTAATTACAATTATTATAGGAAGTCCCATAAATAATCTAGGGAACAAAGCCAAGAGCTTGTAGTATCTGCTAGGATTACGTAAAATGTTGATGAATAAGTACTTATAGATGTATGAACAACATGACCTTGAAAAGGGGCAAACAAAAATTTAGATAGTTGCACTTGAATGCAAGTACAATGCAGAAAATAAGTAAAAAATTAGAAGATAAAGATAAAGATAAAGACAAGTGAAATGGGAAGAATATTTTGCTGAATACAGAAGAAGAATGGTTAGCAAAACTAAACAACCAGGCTTGGGAAATGGGTCGGTAAGTAGCATAAAAAGGGTCGGTAAGTAGCATAAAAACATTCTACATGAAGACAGAGAAGAAATGAGACAAGATGGCTTCAGTTCAGACTTCTCTTGATCAAGATCTCTCAGGTTTGATCAACTTAACCTCTGCAGCTAAATACGTCAAAGACAGTATCTGTCATTGTTAACTATATAGCATTGTCTCTGTAGTCTTTGTATCCTCACAGTTAATTTATGTGTTAAAGATAAAGTTTTGTACAGAGAATGAGTATGTATTGATAATGTATATGAAATAGACATATACATGAAGTGTGGTGATAATGAATTAATACAGTAATTTTTTGTTTAAATTTAGAACTGGTGTAATCAGTCTTCTAAAAGCTCCCATCACACAGATCTGTAATTCTTTTCATGATAAACACATACATATACAAAAAAAATATTGCTACAGAAGATCTGTAGACTAGCATGAGGTGTCACTACACTGAACCAGGCTGGTCTTGTGGCTGTTTAGCACACTTTCTTCTTAATAGCTTCTAACAAGTGAGCTGGAAAAGTCACTAAGCAAAAGGTGGCTTACAAAGTTTATAAACTTGGAAATTATTCTCTTTTTTCGCTTCTAGGAATTATGCTGGTCACTTAAGTACCTTCTCTGACCTGAAAAATACTGAAGATTTTAATTTTGCAGAGTAGTTGTAGTGTCTCAAAGATAATACTGAAATATTTCAGAGTAAGAGAACTCTCAGACATAAAGCTGTCACTATCATAGCAATTTTTTTTTATCTATGCAGTTGCCTGTTAGTAAAAGTAGAGACAATGCAAAGTTTACGCTCTACAGTGTTTTCACAAACTTTCTTGAATGACTGAGACAAAAACTCACCTCTGAGGTTGTCGTTAGTTTTTGGTTTTGTTTTCTTTTACCTTCTCTTTATGACAGGCACTTTCTGGAAGAAGCCACCTCAATTCCATCACTTTTGTGCAAGTCTGTCTTCCTCACTTCTATGTATCACTTTGAAACTGCTTCTAAAATCATTTAGGTGTACTGGTTTGAAGCTGTGAAGAGGAAGCACTAGATGAGTGTCTCTTGGTGGGTGATGGTAGTTGTGGTGATGAAAGAGAGCAAGAGAAATGGTGCAAGGCTCTTTCTGGTTCTCAGTGAGGGACGTTGAACAGCAAATGACTTAAAATTATAATTGCTTTAATAAGATGAAAAAAGAAGAGAAATATTGACAATGAGAAAGTCTTGTGTCTCCTCGAATGCTAGGAACCCCACATTGATGCAGCATCAGTTGGAGCCTGGATGGATTTTTCCCATAGTGCTGTGGAGAGCAGATACTCTCTGTGGAGAGAAGCTCTGCCTTTTGGTCATCTGAGATATCATATAATATCCTCACAAGAAAATAACTCTATTTCTAAAGGATGATCTCATGGGAACTTCATGCTGCTGTTACATGAAGGTAAGTCAAGGCAGGTGGTGTAATTGCAGGCAGGCTTTTTTTGGTTCAAATGCATTGGCTGAGTTTATCCTGCAGCCAAAGAACTGTGCGGCACAACATAGATTGATATATATGGGCATGATATACCAGATGTATATCATAACCATATATTTTACCTTGTTTCCTAAGGTGGGATGTATCTGTAGAGGAATGAAATCGGTCCCATTTATATTAATTATTATCTCAAGTCCTTTATCAAGCTCAGTAGCTAAGCTGATGTAAAAGCCATTACAGCTGAAAGAGGCCTTTTCATTTATTTTATTTAATTTCTTCTCCTGTGCATCCTATGCTGATGAGCCTTGCCTTTTTGTTAGATCAAGAACTTACCAAAATATTTGAGTGTTTAGAGTATTTATATCATTTAATTGGCAGTAGCACCATTCTTTCCCTTTTTTTATGGCTCGCTTAACTGTCATCATAATGAATTAAATTTTCCTACAGGGATCTTGAATAATGGCACAGAATAAGCACAAAGTAAGCAATGGAAGCATACCATGACATATGCGGAGTGGAGATGGAGCAGAATGGTAGCTTACCATTGCCAGGAGGGACAGATCTTCCTATGTTTGTTCACTGGATTTGTGAAACTACATTCTTTAAAGAGATGAGAGTAACTCCTGCTCATGAATGCCTCAGAAGTGATTATTCAATAAGCAGAGGTGGACAGTGCAGAACAAGATCCACCAATTAAGTGTATTTTGTATGTTAGAAGTCTCCAAGGTTAGGGCAGCTCTTACAGTGTTCTAGAAACATAAACCTGGAGGTCCTTTCAAGGTATCTGCAATCTTATCATCTGTACTGAAATCAGTTTTAATATAACCACCATAACTGCCATGCACCTTATTCTTTAAAAAACATGAACATGTTTTTGAGTAGCATGCACAGAGAGATGTTTCTTACAAGTACTAATGCTTTTGAGGTAATACTAAGATTTTCAGTGTAAATGCTGGTACTTATGCACTTAAATTGATATTTGGTTTTTGAAAATTTTGAATGATTATTATAACCCAGTTTCTATTAAAAATATCTCCCTTCTCTCAAGTACATGTAGAGAGAAGAATTTGGTTTTCACCTTTTCTCTGAATTTTATGATACTTCTTTACTGCCTCTAGAACTGTTCATCCTGGTAATGCTAGACTTGGGCATAGAAGGTATCATTTACTATATGCACTATAAAAACAGCAATGACTGAAGCTTTCTTCTTGTCTCCAGTGCCTGACAGATTGATCCATCTAAATTGACACAAAGATCAGCACGTTTTTCAGCCTTACTCTATTAAACTATACTTCACTTGTCTCAATGTCTTGAAAGCCATACTGACTTCTCAGAATGTCTCAATTAGGCACTGCTGAAATTGTGCATAACTGCAATTGTTGATCTTAGGAATTCATACAGTGTGGTTTATTGCCAGACCTTGAAAATCAAATTCCTTTGCAGATGCTAAGGGTTCCGCAGTATTTAATGGGACCACTAACTGAGTTGTCCCACAGTCCTTAGCCATAACTCTTTCATGTCTAACTGTGTGTACTTTTCAATGCATTAACTAGTACCCAGCCTGATTTATAGGCGGCTGAATGTTACTGATGATGTATTGGATTATGCATAGCTAGCAAGGACTTACAGCCCCTTTTAATAGTGAGGGATTTTATAAATATGAAATGTTATTAGTGACTGTTGCTTTCAGCTTGGATACAGATACGCCTAACTGTTTTCAATAGATCTGTAAATGTAGCCATCTTATTACATATCTTTTAATTAAAAAAAAAAAAAAAGGAGAGGTGGGGAAATCCTAGTAAACTGGTTTATAGAATCCAGAAATAAACAATTATTTTATAATTACATGATAATTGATAGATGCAAGAAGGTCCTTTTTATGATTACTCCAATCCAATTTTCTTGTAATTTTCAGAAAGTAAATAACCATGTCATTAAAATCATTACATTGCTGTTGTTAAAATAAACATTAAAAACTATTTTTTTGTGATTACTCTAACACGTCTTCTGAAAGGACTAATGCAAAAGAAAAAAAACACAAAAAAAAAAAAAATCCACTATCAAAATCTGAAGAAAATTAGACAAGAAACAACTTAAAAAAAAGAGGCAACAAAATGAGTTGGTTCATGTCTGTACATTCATATACCATAGAGTCCGAATACATTTGTGAAGTGCCTTATAATCTGAAAATATTTTTCCACTCCAATATGTGTGGAATCAAAGTCATTCATCTGAGCATCTTTTGGCAGGTAGATTCTTATTTACATTAACTGATTAGTTATTTTTTCCTTATTTACTCCTTGTAGAGTTTTCTGTTCCTGCTCAGCACAGAACTTCTCTGAGGTCTGAAAATATGACAAGGATGCCAAGTGGGCTTATTTAGTGTGGATGCGTATCCCTTTGTATTACAGAAAAAATTTAAGAACCTCTACTGATAAGCAATGTTTAGATGTTATGGGCCTGATCATTCATATTTAGATGAGCTTGGTGAATAATACACATGATTTAATTACATCTGACTATCAACACCCATCCTGCTATATAACAGATGTAAAATAGGTGCATGTATACTGGATGGATCTTAGTATGAAAAATTTCTAAAGGGCTTGACTTTTTGTTACCATTATTAGCAATTAAAATTATTTAGCATCTTTCTGTGTTAGGCTACTTGATTGGATTAGAGCTCTCCCAATTTTCCACAACTCCAAGTGATGGTAACAAAGCACTGGCTAACAGAGAAAACAGCTGTCCTGCTGTGTCTGTTGTCTTTGAGCAGTCACCTGATGAAATATTGTTTAAAGGATCACTGAGTCACAAAATCTTTCCGACTATTGAAATACCAGGAAAGAATAATGCTATGACTTATACTACCAGAAAGAGTTGGATAGATTCTTCTTCTCAACTAGTATTTGAAATAAATCAAAAAAATAATTTCTTCTGTGGATTTCTTTGACACTGAAAAAAAAAAAAAAAGAAAACAAAAAGAAAAAAAAAAACACCAATCCCCCCCTAAACCCCAAACTGTATTTTAAGAAACTTGCATAGATATTGTGCTGTGTAATTAACTTGCTATTCCTGCCTAGGTACATGTATTATCTCTCTTCCACCACACTAACTCTTTCCCCAAACTGGATTTTTATTAGCTTTCAATGTTCCCATTTCTACTTTGTTACTCTGGTTCCTTTGTGACTCTTAGGGCAAATTTCCTCTTTCCTCTTCTGACAGGAGGCTGCCCTGTTACACTTTCTGCCAGTGGAAGCATCTCACGCTGTCACAATCTAACTACTGAGCTTTCTGCTGCATGACATTCTCAAGGTTTGAATCTGTCACTTAAGTCTTGGTAAAGTATGTTACTAATTTTAAAACCTGCTGCTTTCTCTTTAGGCAAAGAAATGTTCAAGTAGGTCTTTTAAAGGCAAATTGTCACTGTACACAGTGATAGATGTAATATTAGTAATTATCCTTTAGGAATCAGTCTTGTAAAACAGAGAAAAAAATATACTCTTGACTGCCCTCACTGGAGGCTTTAAATATGCAGAAGACTGTCCTCATCTTCCTTTTCTGAAGATTTAGTAACTAGATTTAATTAATCTTTGAATGTGAAACTAAAATGAACTCTGAGTCCTCTCAATTCAAACTTCTGTGTCTGGTTTTATGAGGAATAGTGGCATAATAAAAGGAAAGCTGAGATACTGTACTGTTTAGGCAGTTGTGGAGCACGCAAGCTCATCTGTGGAAGAAAATGTTCTTTAGACTATTTCTCAAGAAAGTGAGGCTTCAAAAAATCGTATAATAATATAATTCTTCCCTATAAATTTTGAATCTCTTGGGCTAATTTCAAAGGAATTTGATGGGAGAATAGTAGTCCCAATTAACTGAGCTCCTGCAGGCTTTCTAAAAATAACAGATGTAAAGAAAAGGAAAGAAATCAGAACCATCAGTGCAAGTCTAACAGATAACCAGCCACACAGCTGGCTAAAACACTTGTCCAATGCGAGTATGGAATTTAGCCCCAGAGATGGATGCTGGTTTCTCAGTCAGTAGGTCGGTATTTCAAGTGACAGAGAAGTCCATCAGGACCTGGAAGTCACAGGGAAACTGAAGGAAAAACCTTGGAGTATTACATTTAATGAATGTGAATACAAATCTCCTCAGGCTTTATTTAATTCTGCACTCCATGGACTAGCAATATGCAGTACAAATTTATGGAGAAGTTACTGGATTTCAAGAATAATTACTGTGTTTTGAGTTTTGGGATGTTTGGGTTTGATTTTTCTTTTTTAGGGAAAAGCATGTGCTATTCTGATGCTGTGATTGATCTTTGACTTTCAACTGAAAGGCAAGCTCCTCTTTTCATAGTAACAACAAAAAATATAAGAAGAGTATCCAAAGTATCTTAATGCTGCTGGGTGTTAAATCTAAAGACATATTCATTATCCAGTTAAATTCTTCTAGAGACAATTTTGAGTATTTTTATCAAAAAGAGAGACAGTGTAGTAACGTGTTTATGAGCTAAAAGAACTATTTGGAAATGAGTGTGTTTTGTATACTTTCTTTCCCTGAAGCAAGTTTTTCAAACACTGTTAAGTTAGAGGAAGAACTATTCTTTGACAGTGGAACAAAGATTAAACTACAAATTTCTCTCACCAGGAGAGATAATATTTACTGTATTCATGCTGAATATAATAATATTGACAAACTTTTGTTTATTTTTGTTTCTTGTTGTTCAGAAGCTAAGGAAGAAATAACTCTGTGTCACTAGAGAGAAGACAGGAGACTTTCCTAATTTTCTCTCAATTTGCTATGTATTTTTAGCCAATTTCCTAAACACTCTAGAAGGAAACTAAGTATGAATTTGTTCACACTACCTGCTGGATTGTGAGTCTCATGTGACCATGGTGTTAATTGGAATCTTGTTTACTAAATCATGATACTGCCACATTACTTATGTTTTCTGTTTAAGTAGCAGTCCTAAAAGGAAGTATGACTTCTCTTAATCATAAAGAATTCTATGTCTAAGAAATTTACTGTCACATATAAGTACAAAAACCAATGGTCACTTTTCCCTGAGTTTGCTTTCTATGTGTATTTTTGAGGGAAGTGTAAAAATGCCTCTGCTGTTGTAGAAATTAGCCATAGTTCCATTAGTCAGTTAGATTTCTCTATAAACAGTTATGCTGATATTTTCCTATGGAAACTGATAAACATCATTAAGGATTTAATTTATTTTAGATGGGGAAGGAAGAAAATAAATTTATTTCTCCTAACTGACATTAAGTACTAGCTTACTATGATAGCCCTAGAAACAATATGAGCTTTTGACTGGTTTCTTTATTATATAAGAATATATCAGATAACAGAGGGTTGTGCAACACAGAGTGCATTTAAAGTATTTTTAAAAGACTCTGTTCTCTATTTAACTTGCTCTATATAATTATTTTGCTGTGATTCACTGTAAATTAATTAATATGATTAGGTGCCTGATATATTGCTGAATAGCTAACCTACCATGATCTTATAACAAAATGTCATTAAACATTGCAGTGAATTACATTTGATTAACCTAGCAAATCCTAAATTATTGATGCTTTCTATCAGAGTATGAAAAAATACAGTTGTCTGCATGAACAGAAACTGGAATGAGATGAGTAGGAGGTCTGGGCAGAATCGAAACCAGAGATGCTGGTTTCTTCCATTTAGTGAGGGGAGCAGGACAGGGAGCCAGAAAGTTTTGGGTGTATCTCCTGAAAAGCCAAAGAAGGTGATATTCTTTACCAGCTGTTTTAAGGATAAAAAGAAAATGATTCAAGTACTGTAGCAATTTATTAAGGTGAGATAATATGAGCCAATAAAAAAGTGCTACACAATACTAACACAAATAAGATCTTTGCCACAGCAGAGGAAGAGATTTATCTGTTCATATTAATAAAGAGCTGCTATAAAGTAACTTCTTAACTAATGTACTGCCATATTACTAGAACTCTACATCACTTTCATTTTGTGTGAACAGGGGTCAAATATGTACTATACTATTGTTCAGTGGATTGTGGAAACATGGCAGTCTAAAATAACTGCTCAGAGTGTTTGAAGTTTCTCCTATAAAAATTTGTTAGCAGTAGTACCACTGTTTAAAAAATTAAAACCTGTAGCTCTGTAATGAATAAATTTTAAAATCAGAATAAAATAAAAACAACAAAGCAGAGTAGATAAGTAAAGAGAATATGTAAGAGGGAACTAATCTTCCTAAAGTACTTCTGAGAAATAAAATGCATTAAAGACTTTGTGTTAATTTCTTATATTCTGCCTACAATCACAGGAACATGATAATATTTCATGTTTTATCCAAGAATGCTATCATTTGCTGATTATCTGGACAAAAACTTATTCTATTTTAAAGAAGTACTTAAGTATGTTCTTAAGCTTCTGATACTTAATAAAAAAAAAGGAATTTGGATGTTTGAGTCATCAAGTATTCCATGTAATAATTAGATGCCATGCCTCAGAAGTGTTGCTTTGTAGATGTCTGTGAGTACTTCTTTTAAATAAAGATGGAATAAATGTTTGGCATTAAAATCTTTAAACAATGCAAGCTTTCTGGAAAGATGTTAATCAACAAAGATTCAGTAGAACATCAGTTGCTCTGTCTCTACTTTCAGTTGTAAGTAGTCTTATTCATAAGGTTTTTTCGTTGGAGAAATTTCCTGGTTTGCAGAATTGCCTCCCGTATTTATGGTGGTAGAAAAGGAATTTTTCTTTTTATTTATTTTCTGTTGTGCTTAGGATATTCCAAGGACATTTAATTTCTTGAATCTGTAGTTATTTGGACTTTTTTCTGTATCATTTGTAGTATTCATTGAACTATATGTTTCTGTTGATATCAAGATGATTGTCATTAGTGTAAGTGGCCTTATCTCCTCCTTTTCTATACAGACCTCAGATCAAAATTGTTCAGCCTATCAGTTATTGGGCAGGAATATGCAAGGAACTTATGGAAGAAAAGAACTGAGGACAAGATGAGGGAATGGAAAACATATTATTGATAGGAGAATTAAGCAGTTGAGTACTATGTGGGGAATAGTTCAGAGATAATTGAGAGACAAGAAAGGTGGAGAAAATGTGGAGAAAAATAATTGACTTATGAGAAAGAGTGGCAAGGTGCAGCCAGATGGTGGTGGTAGAAAGGTAAGAAAGATGGAATCCTGTTCTGTTTGTCCATTGTATTTATTGAAAGTGACATTTTAAAAATGAACTGATGAACTGCAAATTGAAGATGACTATTGCATAAGTTATAAAAAGTTTTTAAAAAACATAATCTATTTTGAAACCAACTGAATGCTACTGAATCGGTCACAACAAAGATGATCGAGATAGAGTCAGTTATTTAAAATAATAAAAATAAAATAAGGGATCCGTGGATCTCCACAGATGTGTATTGCTTTTCAAGATAACTGGGTGGAAAATCTCACCTAACTATACAGAATGTTTTTGGTTTTTGGTTTTTTTTTTTATGTTAATACAACAAATGACATGCTCTTAGGGGCCAGGGACTTTAACTTAAGTGATAGATGTAAGAATCTTGTGCTCAGCTAGTGCTTTTATACAAAATGAACCTGAAATTCTACTGTCTTTTTTCTTAGATGAATATAAGAAACAATGAAGTCAAGAAGACTCAAACTAATTTGGAGTTTATACTTACCTTAAAAAAAGTGTAAAGTATTGGTTAATCATCTGCTTTAATATGTTGCTAAATTTGTTGGTGTTTCTGGAAAAAAATGGGAAGTTTGGGAGGGTATAGTTCCCTGTAATGAATTATATTCCTATTTCCAGTAAAGAAAACAGTAATGAAGATTGGTATGAGAAAGGAACTCTAAAGAAAAAAAAAGAGTGCCATTTGTGTAGATAGTCTAAAAGTGTTCATGAAATGCTGAGTATATTTTAGATTTTTCTCCTTCTGTTATTTAAAATTTTATATTTTGGAGGGACTTGCATTGTTCCTTCCTTCCTCCCTTTCTTTCTTCCTTAACTCCTACCTCACTCTCTTTTCTCTTTCCAATTTTTGAACTTTAAAGAATTGCATGGATCACACATTTTCTTTTTCCTCCATACCTTTGCTCCTGGATGTGATGCTTATGGAAGAACACCAATTACCATGAAACACTTGACAGAGTCACCACAACTGACAGCACTGATGCTAGCTAACATATTGGAAATGACAGTCATTGACATAGTACTGGAGTGTTTCTGTGCATTACAATAAAATGTTATTTTGGGAGTTATTGTCAAGTACTTCCACCACAACATTTGTGCTTTTTCATTTTTATTGTGTTTGAATAGCCTCTTCAGTGCCTGTGAGTACCGCATTAGGGCATTCTGTTAGAAAGTAAGTATAGTGACTGAAATTGGAAAGCAAACTCTCAATAG
Organism: Clamator glandarius; assembly: GCA_033459285.1. Lineage (NCBI taxonomy): Eukaryota > Metazoa > Chordata > Aves > Cuculiformes > Cuculidae > Clamator > Clamator glandarius. The sequence continues at coordinate 994,353 of JAUNZM010000195.1, forward strand.
AGCAGTGCAGTTTCTTTAACCATGGAGAGTGACATAAAAAAAGGCTGAATACAAAACTAGTTGAATTTTTGTGTCCTGTCTTTTCTGGGAGCTGAAGGATCAAAGCTGTCATAATAGTTAGAATGATTAACTTAAATAATATGTGACCATTTAAATAAAAGAACATAAGTATTGTTACTGAATCTTAAAATTAGGACAGCTAACTGGTCAAGAAACGAACAGTTGAACAAAATTAAGAAGTTCAAATGCTTACCAACAATGTGATTGCTGAAAAATATATTTGGTAGTATTAATGATTGTTTTCTTGACTACTGTTATAACTCTGGAGTGTAGTTATCTGTTGCAGTTCTGTGCTGAGGTCAATGATACATCAGAGCAACACTACACAGTTTTTTCAATAACTTCTGATGCAGAGTGATTTGCGATAAATGTTCAGGATTGAGAATGTTCCTTTAGGGCAAAACACATACAGTCATTGACTTTAAATGAATATAATCTGCAAAAGACTGCGTTATTAGCACCCAGTTGTGCTATTGATTACAAACAGATCATGCTTGCTTTTCTAACACACAACTTAGCAGTGTTTGACTGACTTTGCTCAAAAATTCTGGTGTTGTGAGGATTCTTTTTTTTTTGAACTTCAGTGTTTTTTCAGTTCTCCGAGTTTTAACTAAAAAGGCCATTAAAATGAAGGGTGAATTTGGTACCATGTCTTTCCAGCTAGTTGCATTGGTGCTTGCCAGGGTAGTAATTAGGGTTATGTAGTAGACGATTCCCCAATTTAAATTCAATAAATATAGAATTATACAAAAGAGACATAAAATAGTTTAGATTAGAAGAGATCTTTAAAGGTTATCTTGTCCAAACCCCCTGCAATAACCAGGGACAACTTCAACTGCCTCAGGTTGCTCAGAGGTCCAACCTGACCTTGAATGTTTTAAAGGACAGGGCATCTAGAACCTCTCTAGGTAACTTGTTTCTGTTTCACCACCATCACTGTAAAAAATTGCTTCCTTATGTATAGTCTGAATCTATCCTTTCTTATTTAAAAATAATTATCCCTTCTCCTATTGCAACAGGCCCTGCTAAAAGGCCCTGCTTGAGAGCTTAATAGCCTAACATAGTGAAAGCTCTACTTTTTGTAAAATTTAGATATGTTTTTGTTTTTTTTTTTTAAACACGGGATTTTGTCATGGAAAATGAGCAGAGGTTGAGTCTCTTTCTTTTTCTTCCTTCACAATTTTAACTAAAAATAGAAAAAAAAAGTAGTTTGTTTGGTAGTTGCATTTAATATCTACTTGCTTTTTTTGAGTTAAGAATGGGCACAGCAATTTTATGAAGTTGATAAGCTCTGAAATATAAGGTCACTTGAGTTAACATTTATAAATGTAAATGTGATGTTTTAACAACAGCGCATAAACCACAGATGGATCACACACTGTATCAAGTGATGCAGTGCCTCTTCAATCCATTGCCATAAAGGTAAATTATCACTGCAGGAGCACAGAAGCACTTAATTGTTTCAGGTGGCATTGTACGTCTGGCGTGTCAAAACAACAGTGGCACTTTGTCAGATTGAGAGAAGAATACAATGTCAAGAGAAGGCTGAGATTCAGAAAGGGAAGAGAAAATGCTATTTTTGAAACTTAACAGTGACACACAACACAATGCAGTGTTAAAATGAAAAGAAAAGTCAAGCAAGGCTGTGAAGCTGCAATTTGGAAATAAATCTGAACAATAAGAGCCTCTGGAGCCAAATTTGTATAAAGTTCTGCATTATACCCTAGCATGTTTAAGTGATCACTGCATGTAAAATGTGCATGTGTGTATGCTGAAACTTTTCATGTTTAAGTAAGCTTCTTAAAAGTCTGAGGAATATAGGTTGAGGGGTTTTGTTTGTAAGAAGGTATTTGCTTGACAGAATAATACCTCTATGTTTGTTAGTACATTGTTTCTCATTTGGAAGTAAAGTGATTCTAGAATTTTTAATTTCTATTTTTATTTTGTTAATATAGCTTGGAAATAAACTCAGCTTAGCTAAGGTCTCTCTTTTCAAAAAATTTTAAAGTCGTGTCATTGACATAGAGCGTGCTTGGAGTCCATGTAGCACAGTACAAACTTGTGCGTTGTAAGAGTGTGAAAAATTTGTTTGGGCTTATTTTGCAAAAGTCTGTATGATTTGCGAAGCAGTTCTTCCACACTGCTAAGCAAAGTTAAAGCCTCAGATGGAATACTCTGTTGGTTTTAGACACTGTAGTTAGAGGAATATGTGGGTAACTGTAAAAACTCTCAGGGAGATCAAAGAGAACAATCAGAGGTCTAGAAACTATGGCATCATTACAAAATGTGAAATAACTAGGGACAGATAAAGAAGCATAGGCATCAGAATGGAAGAGTGGGCAGGGTAATGAATGGGGAGCTGAATTTAGTGACAGATTTTGGGTAAATGTAAAGCTTCTGCCCACAGACAGAAAAAGAAAATAAAAAAGGTTATTTATGCCCATATACAGGAACCAGTGAAATTAACACTGTCAAGGAAGATTCACATTAGAAGTAACAGAATTTTCTAATGGCAATGAAAGAGATACACTGACACTTTAGGAGGTTTTAGAATATCCATCACTGTAAGCTGTGTTCTCTGAGACAGACCAATATTGGTTGGAGATAATGTTTAAAAGTAGATAGACCTTTTGCAAGGGGACTGTTCTGGTTTGGCCTAAAGTAGAACATACTTTCTGACTGCTCAGCTAAGCTCCTTTCAAAACTTCTGCTCCTGAAGTTCATCAACAGTTTTTCAAACAGCGGCTGCACCTGGAAATGATTAGCCTGATAGTTATTACCAAGATAAGGGGGCAGGCTATAGACATTCCCATCATACCAATCTCTCAAAGAGTATTCTTTACAAATATTAGACCTTCTCTCCACAAAACACGTAACTGAGTATGTAATTATGAGGTATTTTACTTTCCCTCTCTGTTAGGAACCCTGAGGTTACTAATAGACCTTAGTAGCCCTGACAAGCATCACCTGGAGCCTCCCACCCACATGCCCTGCCTGGGGGCCCAGGAGTCCTATTTAAGCTCAGCTGTGTTGCAATTCTGATTCCAGCTGAGTCACAGCCATGACTATGTCAAGCCAGAGATCCAGCTGATTCTGACCCTGACCTGGACTGGTTTCCCAACTTGACATTAGATCTTTCTAGTTACATGCACTTGCTGAGTAATCATTGGGCTGCATCTGATAGCAGTTATCCTCACCAGGCTTGATCCTGAATATAATTCTCAGATTGACTTCTCACCTTACTGCTATGAACTCATTTGGTCATCTGGCTCTTGGCTGAACTTTGCTGCCCTTGCTACAATCTCTGGCTCTGCCTTGCTCAGCTGCTTCAGGTACTGTGTGATGGGGCCCAGCCCTGCTGACTGTGTTATCACCCTCTGCTCCCAGCTTCACTTACAGTTTCTGACTGTGTCAGATCACACTGTCTGTCTGCTTGTATTATGGCTTTCTGAAACAACTTCAAGTTGCATTTTTTGCCCTAGTATAAAGTCTGATGTGATTCCTTGCAGGATGCCCAACAGTTTTCTGGGCACACTTGGCTAAAATATCTTTCATTTACGCTTCCCAAGTATATGCTGGAAGGTCAGGCTAGCTAGTCAGCCTCATTGATGTACTTCTCTTCTCAAGTTCCCTTTGCATTTGGGATATAGAATTGTAGAATCACTAGGTTGGAAAGGACCTATTGGATCATCCAGTCTAACCATTCCCATCAGTCACTAAGCCATACCCCTCAGCACCTCATCCACTCATCTTTTAAACACCTCCAGGGAAGGCAATTCAATCACCTCCCTGGACAGCCTGTATTTCCATGAAATACTTTTTCCCGATGTCAAGCCTGAACCTCCCCTGGTGGAGCTTGAGGCCATTCCATCTTGTCTTGTCCCCTCCTGTCTCTTGGGAGAAGAGGCCACCTCCCTGCTTTCTACAACCTCCTTTTGGGTAGTTGTAGAGAGTAATGTCTCCCGTCAGCCTCCTCTTCTCGAGGCTAAACAACCCCAGCTCTCTCAGACACTCCTCATAAGACCTTCCACCAGCTTCGTCACTCTTCTCTGGACGTGATCCAGAGCTTCAACTTCCTTCTTGTGGTGTCCTCTTGGACTTTTTTTGGCTTGTCTGGGTCCCTCTGCATGATAGTATTTCCCTTAAGTATGTGCTTCTTCCTTCGAATAGGTGTCATCTGCAAATGTGACAACATTGCACTCGATTTGCTCCTCCCAGGACAGACTTCTGTGATACTGCACTTCTTGCTGATCTCCAGGTAGAGTACAAGTCATTAACCCCTATCCTATGAGCCTGATTGTCCAGACTCATCAGGTTATCCACTCATCCAGGTCATAATGTCCCCACACTTGTTTGCTCCTTTTATATTCAGCAGCAGACTCGTATTTTCCTAGTTCAGACTTTCAACACAAATGTAGTGATAGATGCCACTCTTGTTTCCCTTGATGTCCTCATTTTCTTCTTTGTCAGATAGGAATAAAATTCCAAGTGTTCAGGAATTTGATTCAATGAGTGGAGCAATGAATAGTCCTAGACATGGATACACAGGATAAAAGAATAGGTTATAATTGAAGTAATTGAGAAAAACTATTCAGTAGTAACAGTCTGACTGTTCCTAAAACTGTGTTCATAATGAGGACTACATCTAATGTCATCATTTAAATGCTGCAAGCAATGATTTTTTTTCTCTTAAAATTTTATGACAGTAATTATAGGTTTTTTTCATGAACATATTAGTATTACATGGGTGAGAAAAAACTAGTTTTCTCCTGTATTTCACATAGTAAGATAATTGAATGTATTCTTTTATTAAAAACTTTTCTAGAGACAAAACTGATTGAGAATGCATTTTCTGTAGACTTACAATTATTTATACCACCTTCTAAAGCTTAGTGTAAACTTAGCAGCAACACTTGAATAGACAGAAAATTCAAGTTATGAAAATCAAGACTTCCTGCCAAAATTTGACATTTCAACTGAGTTTTCAGTAATGTTTTTATTCTGCAACACTACTGGGTTTTTAGCACCTCTTTGTCTGCCTTCTTTCTTCTCCTAAGGCCTCCTTTCTCCCCTTTCTACCCCTCCCTCCTCACCCCTCAATTAGTATTTTTCTGTATTATGTGTGAAAAGCCTCAGGCGGTGATATTTTTACTGATTTCCTAGAGAAATAATGTTTCTATTCCTCCTCTTTCTTTATTTTTCTGCCCTTCACAACTATTGCTCTCCAACCTATTGTTCTTTTACTTTATTTTTCATCCAAATACCATCTTGTAACTTTCTAACCATCCTAAAAATTGCTATGTTTCAGTGTTTCAAGTATTCATGTCTTGTGCAACTAGAAACAAGAAAGTGCTTAATGAATTAAGGTCTGTATTCTATCCTTATGACTTTCTGAATATTTTTTTTTTTTTAAAGTGTAGTATGCTTGCATGCTGGATGTACTAGTTTGTTTTTTTGGTTTTTGTTTTTTTTTTTTATTTTGCTTTGGATGCTGCTTTGGATTTGGAAACAACAGGGAAAACTTCAGTTCTTACTGTCTTACTGCAAATGGCCTTGAATTTTAAGCACTAGTCTCTCAGATTATAAAGTATAGTAAACTGTCTGATGAAGTGACTAAAACACTATTGCTATGCATGACTGGAATAGTAAAGATTTCTATATGTCTTCTGGTAACAGTCTTTTGAGGTTACAGGCCTTTTTCTTCTGCCTTTACTCATGTATATTTGCTTTAGGACTTTGAGAATATTATAGAAAATTAAGGAGAACTCTCTTTTTACAGGAATTTTTTTTAAAAAATAGGAAATATTCTCTAACATTTTGAAACACGTCAAAACAACTGTAAAATCAGACACTTCCCCTCTATTCTAGATGTTGAAAAGTAAAAGAAACTGATGATTCTACACACAAATTGTTGTAGATGTACAGTAAATGAATCTTTATGTAGCACAAACTTACTAATGTAAATAACACAAGAAAAAAGTCTACAAGGCAGAGTTATAGTTTTGATCATTTTTATTCCTGCTGTGTCCATTGTGACAATGTTTTCTTTCATTTAACTTACAGGCCCACTTACCTTTGTTTCAATATAATTACATTTTTGCCTCTAGAATGCTATGAAAGCTTAGAATTTTGCTTTTTTTAAAAAAACTAAATCAATATTTAATAAAAAAGATAAAATGATGAAATCTTTTGGAAATAAGGAGAAAAAGTACTTCTGGTTCTGAAACAGTACTTTTTAAAGAAAACTGAAGTGGTTACCAGGTTTTTTTCTCTGTCAATAGGAGAGAAATTTAAAGATCTTTCTGTAGGCATAGCTTGGGCTTGCAGAGTAGCAGAAATCTTGTTTTAACCCTTCAGTGCCCTGGGTCAGTGAATGGAAGCCTCTCTTAATTAAAAAAATAGTCTGTTGAGCTACTGTGTCATCATGCTTGAGCTTTCACATTGTGTTATGAAACCAGAACTGGGTCAGGGCAAAAAAGGCATTTGAACTATGTATGGCTGCTCATTTGGTGTGCATTTCCCGGTAGCCAGTCTGTATCAACAGCAAGCTGTGTCCCCATTCTAGGGATCCCAACACTCCCATTCTCACCCATAAACTGCAAAGATTTGCACCCCAACAATTTCAGGTCCTGCTTTTCCAGGAGCCATATCATGTTACTCCAAAGGAATGCTCAGCTTGTATCATCTTTGGCCAGTGAGGTTCCTGTATTCAGGTGTTATCAGGTAACAATCAGCAAATCCCAGTATTTTGCTTGATCAGCTTACAATGTGGCTGCTGTGTTGTGACTCTCTGTAGAGTTGTTTTCTGCACGTTGGGTCGCAATGTAGTTAGTAGCCAATAAGAAAACTACCATATGTTACATCACCATCTTATTATCTCATCATGCTAAACCTGCACATCTTATTGATGATTGATTAGACACTCAGGTCATGCTTAATGCTGTATTTGGGTGTTTCCTGTTGCATATATTTGTTTTTCAGTAATTTTTACACAATTGAAAAAAGCTACATGAAAGTTCATGCTAGTATGCTTAACCTCAGCTTCTTGTCTACGTTTTTATGAATGTTAGTAGCATGAACGCATTCTGTTCACATTTATTCCTGGATTTGTTATTGCCTGGCCTGCATGCACTTATTTTTCAGTAGCATCTTTTTGACTGGCTTGATAGTGGTAGAGGGCTCGCTATCTTTTCTGGAGTTTTAGTTCAGAGGATGAAGAGGGAAATCTCTTACTAGTTTCAAAGAATACTTCCAGTTGCAAATACTGTGTCTGGAGCCTAAATGTTCAGTTTGAGGGGTTTTTGTTCTAGTGGCTAAGTATTATTTAAAAACATTAATAGGTGAACATGATTGTCTATTTTATTTGTAAGACAGCTTTACAACTTTTTTTTATAATACAAAGTTAAGTAAACTTTTGGTTTTTTCCTGACCCACAAACTTAATTCTTCTGCAAGTTGCTACTTTAGCTGCCTTAATCTGCCATCTTGTGGCATGTTGGTTTCATCTCAAGTGTGTAGAATTGCACATACATTATTTATTCTATTTTATAAAATTTTCCTGCCTCATATTGGAAACAACTAGAGTGATACAAGCTGATTTTATTTTTGTGAGCTAATGCATAAATAAAGTTTTTATGCATTATTTTCTTTTTAGTATCAAAAAAGTAAAGAAAGACTAAAAATTCAGCCAATCGCAAAGTAGTACTTGTATTACCTGTTCTTGTATTCCTAGTACCGGAAGTTTCATGGGAAAGGACACAACAATTTCTACTGAAAAAGAAGGATGGAATAAACTGTCACATGGAAGAGGAATGGTTTTTCTTAAATCCATTAGCATTAGCCTCAATAAACATTAGTATTTAGCCTCAGGTAAATTTAGATATAGATTTATGTAAAATATTCAGATATATTCAAGAAATTTTTTATTTTGCTAAAGAATAATGCAAGAAAGTTCAGATTGGAAAGATGAAGGGAAAGATGTAAAAGCCCCTTTAAAACTTACCTAATTAAAAGAGTTTTGATCCTGCAGTTGGTTTCAGGCTGATTTTTTAAAATTTAATTAAAATTATATGATGTTTATATATTTTGCTTATTTAGATTTATCTAGCTTAACTTATTGGAGATAACTTTACAGTTAAGAATTACATTTTTTCCTTCATGGATCTGTTACATGTATTGATATATAGGACACATAAATGACATTGAAACTGTGTTTATAAAAATATGCAGTCATCATAGTTTTTATTCAGTTTCTTAGGCTAAACTTGACAATACTACTAAAAGGATATTATTGTGAGTTTTGTCTTACCTTTTCTCAGTTTGGAAATATACAAAAAGTTCTAACATTTATTAACCAGTTTCGCTAAATATAAAATCTTATTGCAATGTAACTTTTCAAATATTATAATAACACTGTGATTAAAAAAAATATATCTACATACTAGCTGTGAATATTCAGTGGAATTTATTTGAAAGAGTTTTTGAGCCAATTCTAGTCTGCATTCATACTATTAATTCTCCTGCTTTCTTGATAAATGCATATACACAACAGAATTACCTGTATTTGGAGGGTCTCTGAAAACCAGTATTGCTGACAGAGCTTTCAGTCTAAGAATGTTCTTTCCAAAATGTGGCCATGTCAGCAGTGTAAGGCAACATAAGCTGAGCTTAAAAAAAAAAAAAAAACCAAAACCTCATACTTTATATTACAAAGTGTAAAAAATCTCAGTTACTAATTTTCAATAAGGAGATAATTCTTTCCAGAGGTGGAATATTGTTTCGATCTACTTGAACTATTCAAGTTAACAATGTATTTCTGTGAGTATTTGACAAAGGTCAATTCTGATAATGGCAACAGTAAGATTTAGTATTGGGATATCATAGAATAGACTGGGAAATCTAAACTTTACCAGTCTGCATGCTCTGTTCTGCTTATGACCCAGGAGTGTAGCCTTATTAAACAATTATAACCCTGTAAATAGTAGTAAAACTCAATTATTTGCCTTTGAACATTATGACAATATTTTTTTCCAAATTACAAATGAGATAAATGAGAGTTCTTACTACTTCTGTATTTATAGTTAACCACTCCTGGCCTCTTCCCCTCGTAGCTGCCTCCAATGTCCAATGGATGTGAAGTCAATAGCAGAACTCTATTTAACTCCAGAAGGGCAAGGATTTCTAGTCTGGGCTCTGTCCTCTGTGGAACAGGACTGGTTAAACATAATTGACTAGCAATTACTAATGTAAGGTCATATTATCCACTTATGTTACAATGAGAAGATCAAACTATCCCAGGTACTAACTAGGCCCAGGTGTAACAACTGTTTCCTGTCTGGTATGCAGGTGATGAAAATGGTTATAACACTGATACTCAGATACCCCTGATGAAAAGTAAAAGAAAGGTCAGGTAGTTATGGCTCTGACTCGTTCACCCTGCTGTCTTTAAAGAATGCTTATAGAAAAGATAACATTTTACTACAAAACAGACAAGCTATTTCTGCTTGTAAGGTTTGTGATAGCTATGTGGAAACATAAGAAATTAACAGAAGTTGAGATGGGCACAAAAATAAGTATGTAAAACACTTCATTATACCTTTTATTTTTTTTTAAAGTAAAGTAATATTAAACACCTATGTAAAGTAAGTATTTGGGCAATTTTCCATACTTTCTCAATAGAAATCACAAATCATTTTTTTTAATATATTTGCAGTATTGAAATGATTCAGAGATCCCACTTTTTCTGCTGTAAATAAGTGATTTACAATAATGTTTGTAGCTACCGAACAAGGTTGAAGAAGACTTAGTGTTCAATTGTTCATTGATTTGGATGTGGAGATAATGGAAAGATGGTCTAGCTATAATCACAGAATCACTAGGTTGGAAGAGACCCCCAGGATCATCGAATCCAACCATTCCTATCAACCATTAAACCATGCCCCTCAGCACCTCATCCACCCGTCTTTTAAAGACCTCCAGGGATGGTGACTCAACCACCTCCTTGGGCAGCCTGTTCCAGTGTCCAATGTTCCTTTCTATGATTTTTTTTTTTCTGATGTCCAGCCTGAACCTCCCCTGGTGGAGATTGAGGCCATTCCCTCTTGTCCTGTCACCTGGGAGATGAGGCCAACTCCCTCCTCTCTACAACCTCTTTTCAGGTAGTTGTGGAAAGCAAGAAGGTCTCCCCTCAGTCTCCTCTTCTCAAGGCTAAACAACCCCAGCTCCCTCATCTGCTCCTCGTAAGATTTGTTCTCCAGCCCCTTTATCAGCTTCGTTGCTTTTCTCTGGACTCGCTCCAGAGCCTCAACATCCTTGTTATGGGGAGGAGTCCAGAACTCAACACAGTATTCAAGGAGCGGTCTCACCAGTGCCAAGTCCAGGAGCAGAATAACCTCCCTGGACCTGCTGGTTATGCCGTTTCGGATACAAGCCAGGATGCCATTGGCCTTCTTGGCCACCTGGGCACACTGCTGGCTCATATTCAGTCAGCTGTCAACCAACACCCCAAGGTCCTTTTCCTCCGGGCAGCTTTCCAGCCAGGCTTCTCCTAGTCTGTACCTCTGCATAGGTGGTTACATAGCGCTACATAATGGTGACTCTATTCCAGTGATATCAAGCTTTTGCTTGATATGCTTTATAAAGGGCATTGAATCTGCTAGGTGAATAAAGCTGTAAAATTGCAAGGATTCATAGGGAAGAGGGAATTTATTTAGTTTTGTTTTCTATATTTATGTCCCTCTAGTATTATAAAAGTTCAAACAGCAACCACCTTAAATGACACAATATAGAGTAGTTTTATAGCAATATTTTTTAAACTTGATACAGCTTTTTTGAAAGTTTTTAAAGTTAGACAGTATCTGTTAAAGGCAGTCATAGACAAGATTTTTCTTGACCATATCGAATATTTTTTAATCCTTTAAATGATGTAGTATTTTACTACTTCTATGGCTTACACAGTGAAACAACGGTAAAGAGATTTTCTAGGAAAACTAACGCACAAGAAAATGAATCTTGTCTGTAAGTTCCTCTTACAATTTTAGTATCGGTATACTGAAGACACAAATGTAGTAGAGGAGTTTCAGTACAGTGTTAAAAATGCTCCAAATCCTACACCCAGAAGGGGAATAAGAATATAGTTCTTCAGACGTGGCGTCTAGTACAGCAAAAGACAAAGGTAAAGAAAAATCTGTAAGCAATCATTAAAAAATAATGCAACAAAAAGCCCAAACTATACGAGTTCTGTGGTCAGGTTAAGTAATATAGGTATACACACATATATATAATACGTGGTGAAACTTTATCTACTTTTTTTGTGCTATGGCTTAGAAGAATGCCAATATATTACTAAGAAAAGTAACAAATGCTGCACTGGACTGAAAATTAAGTAGAAGCTAAACCAGACTGCATTTACCTGTTTTATATTTAGCCAAGAGAAAAAAATATACCAAAAACCCCGTTTAAAGCTTTTTGCTTTGTTTTCTTTTTGTTGGAAGTTTAATTTCAATTGTAACTTGAAATATTGAAGATCTTGTTCTCTCACTTATTTGATTGCAGCATAGTTTCTATTAAACAAATTCAAAGATTTAGTATTTGTTCACAAGAAGATGTGTTTGCAACAATAGTTTCTATTTCACTTCCATGACCTTTAATAACTCTCAGTCATCTGGCACCTCAATCCAACAACCATCTGTTCAAGTTTCCGTAGGATCCTAGACCTTTTAGCTTTAGATTGAATTTAATACTTTTATAGAAAAATAATACATGCAAAGTAGAACATCTGAAAAATTTGAGAATGTAGAGAATTATTGCAGTTCAGGTCTTAATATATGTCTAGAACAGAGAAGTATTTTAAAGCCAGGAGAACTTGTGAGAAGCTTTGCAACTTTCAAGTTAGAAAAGAATGTGTCTACTTACTTTAATCCTGAACTGAAAAATGAACTCTCAATCAAGACTTGATTTCTTTTTATTTTGGGCTTTTCAGAAGAAGCCATGGATTCTTGTAATGACTGTTTTTCTCTCCATATGAAAATATTAACGAAATTCACTTTTTTAAAAAAGTAAACTGCTAAAAATGTTTATGAATTGTGATAGTAATATATTTCTGTATCAGCTCTACAGTATCACTCTATGACAATAAGGTCAGTCAAAACAACGTTAATGAGGTTTTGATACGACATGTGGTGTGATTTCCAACTCCTTATTGGCTCTTCAAACTTGTGGGAAGATTGGAATGTCATTATGAATTGCTTCACAGTAAGTAACAATCATGACACTGGCAGCTTTCCAAGGCAACATGAAGAACTTATGGACTTGTCATACTTCCAAGGTGTCAGAAGGTGCCAGTTCAACTGTGATTCACTGCTGATTGCTTTTTCTATCACAGAATCCTTTAAGGCTTCAAGCCTTTGGGGAAATCTCACATATTATGCTTGGCAAGATGCAAAGTGTCAACTAATGTATCATGTAATAGGGGAGATAATAATTTTGTAAAAGCCATGTTGTTTGGCCTCCTTATTTTTTTTTTTTCAAACCATTACAATTCAACTTTTATTTTAATTAAATTAATTAAGAGAGTGATTGTAAAATACCTTTAAGAGTTTATTTTCTGGTTAACAAACAATATGAGTTCCAAATACTGATATTACCTCCCCTTTCCCTCTAAGAAATAGCTGATGGTTCGTGTTCATTGAGTTAGCTGTCTGAAAAACTGGAACTCTACTGCAGAGATGGACATAATTTAAGAAAAATCTTTATGTAAAATGGCTGGATCCCGAGGGGGGTTTATTGGTTGTTAAAAATTTTGTGTTCAGAAGAAATGGTTTCTTACCTCTTGTATCTGTTTATTGAATCACATTTGAACATACAGACAAAGACTTTGGTCCATAGTGTAGTGGTATAAAACCAGAAGCCATACGATTACCTAAATTACTTTGGATCAATATTTGCATAGCTGAAAACCCAGTGTAGTGCTGTATGAATATTCTCAGAGTTAAAAAAAGAAATATAGTTTATATTTATAAGAATAAATGCTAATTGGTCTGTGTTTGATTACATAAACTGATAGTAACCTCCTGAACATTTTTAACCAATGCCTTAATATGAAACATGCCTTCATTTGAAGCTATGAGGTTCCATAACCTATAACAAAGTTTTATGATCACTAAAAGGATAATTTTTATTTTATACTAGTCATTATGGAATTCTTCTCCATGTATGAGGATGTAACAAAGCTAACTGTAAATTGCTAGTTCTAAATATTTTGATTAATAATTGGTAGATCAGAAGAGAGCTGAGGTAATTAGCAATGGTAAACCTGCTTAGTATTTTAGAAAGTTATATAATTTTTTGTTGTTCTGTTGTCCAGTACTGCCTGCTCAGTTGCTGATATTAAGCAGTTATTAGACATTGGTCAAACTCTGAGATACAAACCTTACAGAAGATCTGATATTGTTTCAGTCTGTCTTCCTAAGTGTCACAGGTTTGTATTTAAAATCCCTGATTCTGTTCTCTGAGTGAAAGAGACAGGTGAATTAGCATCACCAACTGCAACACTTTATTTAAAATATTTAAAATATCTAAAGGGAGACATTACACATCTCCTCATGAGATTCAACAAGGACATGTACAAGGTCCTACACCTAGACTGAGGCAATTTGCAGCATTCAATACAGAATGGTGGATGACATGATTGAGAACAGCTCAGCTGATAAGTACTTGGGGGTGCTGATTGATGAGAAGATTGACATGAGCTGGCAATGTGCACTTGCAGAAAGCTAACCATATCTTGGGCTACATCAAAGAGGAAGCGTGGCCAGCAGCTCAAGGGAGGTGATTCTCCCCCTCTACTCTGCTTTTGTGAGACCCCACCTGGAGTATGGAATCCCCAGCAGAAGGAGGATGTGGACCTGTTGGAATGGGTCCAGAGGAGGGCCATGAAAATGATCTGAGAGTTGAAGCACCTCTGCAATGAGGACACGCTGAGAGAATATATTAAGTTTGTATATAGATACCAGTGTGCAAAGACAGGATCACTAAATTGCAGTTCAATCAAATATGCATTATTGGTCAAATATACTGTTATACCTTAACCTGTTGCACCTGACTACATTAAAACTTACCAGCTTATCAACTCATGGATTGGTGTCAATCACTGAGAAGGAGATGGAGCATGGTGCCCCGACTGTAAGAGTTAATAAGTACTGCACACACAGGGCATCTGCCTGTTCAAAGACATGCACGTATTCCTTCCTAACCTTCACCTATCCAACCTAGATACTTTTATCCTCCTCTCATGGACTAAAAAAAGGGTTAGCAGCATCACCCATCCTTCACACGGCCAACATGTGAGTAGGCTGAGTGGCAACCTTTTTTTGTCCCACTCTAACAGTGATTTTGATACCATGCCCTGTTCTCATAACACCTTTCCTGGCTACTCATGCTCCTTGGCCTCTGCTTCAAGGTCTTGTAAATACTAGGTAGTTCCAACCATTTTTCTACTGTTTTTTATCTGATTCCCTGCCTGTTATCTGCCTAGGTAAGCATAGTCACATATGTTCTCTCTGTGAGCTGGCTAAGAATTGTTGCTTAAGCTAATTCACTACTTTCAAATTTGACTGTACAGTACTTTAACTATATATAATTTGACTATATATATATATCTTGTCCAAACAGTACTTTAACTATATATAATTTGACTCTCTCTATGTATATCTTGTCCAACAACAGACCATTATTTATTATCTCTGATTCAGAGAATTGGGCTTGTTCAGGCTAGGGAAGAGAAGGCTATGGGAAGTCCTCATAGCAGCTTTCCAGTACCTGACAGGGACCTACAGGAATGCTGAGGAGGAACAATTTACAAGGGCATGTAGTGACAGGACAAGGGGAATGGCTTTAAATTGTAATGGGGGAAGATTTAGATTAAACACTGGAAAGAAATTCTTCACACTAATAGTGTTAAGGCACTGGAGCAGGTTGCCCAGAGAAGTTGTGGATGCCCCATCCCTGGAAGTGTTCAAGGCCAGGTTGGATAGAGCCTGGAGCAGCCTGCTCTAGTGGCTGTCCATGGCAGTGGAGTTTTAACTAGATGATCTTTAAGGTCCTTTCCAACCCAAACCATTCTATTACTAACTGGCATGACTGGAACACCCCTATTTTGTAGGTTTTAATTAAAAAAAAAAAAAAAAAAAAAGGTGTGCTTTACATATTTTCTGATATTAAAGCTTTCTCCCAAAATCTTGTCATTTCTCCACAGTAAAAACTACAGGCATTCCTGCGACAACCATAATCATATGCTCATGATAAACTAGGCTATGATTGGAAGGCCTGCTACACTTTGAGGCATATAACCACAACTGATAAAAATCTAGGCTTCACCTGAAAATATCTAACACTATTTGCTACATAAAATAAATATAAGAAGATCAGATATAAAGCAGTAAAGGAAGTAACCTGGAAATAGATTCATTGTCTGGATGACGGATTATTATCTCTGCCTTAAGGCACAGGAATAATACCTTGAACAGAAACTTGTTTAGCTGTAAAAGTGAAATATCTGTTCCCTAAGTCTGGAGTTCTCATTCCTTTCCAAAGAATGAGCAACTCTGTATTCCTTAGGTCAAATGTGGATTTTAATTTGTTTTTAAGCCATCAGCTGCAGAAATAGGACAGACTGAGAAATACAGGCTGTCTGCCAGCAGAGGAAGACTGTAAACTAGACAGTGAGAAGAAGATGCAGCTTATTTACAGCCTTGGCAGATAAGTGTAGGAATGAACAAGTTATCCATCAAAGTGAACAAGGGAATACTATGCACTGTTCATTTGTTAGGGTGATTTCTTTCTGTTACGAGTTGATGCAGAAAAGTCATGATAGGTTCAGAAGGAGTTGAAGTAAATACCAATAATATTGAGTTATAAAATGTTGGTTTTCATTAAGATTTAAAATATATGATGGCATAACTTGGATTTTCATCTTCAGTGCTTTACGTGAGCTAGAAGCCTTTCCCTTAAAAATCCTTTTCTTTAGCCTTGTAGTGTTGAAAGTAATAGTATATTTTTTAAAACTAAGAAGAAATTGGCCACAATTGAGGGTGTTGATTGATTAGCACATGCTGTTGCTATGTTTTAGTACTAATGTGAACTTGATCTGCAGTTTTGTACTTTCATTTAAATTATACAAGAATCACATTGATAAGTATTTAGAATCTGCTTTTGTACTAAAATTTAAGTTGATATTAGTAAGGACATCTAGTGAGATTAAATGAAATTTTGTTAAAATCTGAAGTAGATATATGTGGCTCATTAACTGCAGACAAAAGTCTATCTGAGTCATGCTGTCAAACTGACCTTAACATTCACAATACTGTGCTGAGTTTGGCTGGGATAGAGTTCATTTTCTTTGTAGTAGCTAGTATGGGAATACATTTTGGATTTATGTTGAAAGCAGTGTTGATAATATAAGGATGTTTAGCCTGGAGAAAAGGAGAACGAGGGGAGACCTTATTTCTCTCTTCAACTGCCTGAAAGGAGGTTGTAGTAAGGTGGGTATTGGTCTCTTCTCCCAAGTAAGAAGGGACAGAACAAAAGGAAATGTCATCTCATTGCACTGGGAAGGTTTAGATTGGATATTAGGAGAAATTTCTTCACTGAAAGAGTTGTCAGGCTCTAGAACAGGCTGCCCAGAGAAGTGGTCAAGGTCATTTGTGCTTCTTTCACCATCCCATCAGCAAGTAGAACAGCTTACTTCAACTGACTGGAGGGATATTCCATACCATATGATGTCATGTTCAACAATATAAAGCTGGAGGAAGAAGAAGCAAGGTGTAGATGGTTGAAGTGATGATGTTTGCTTTCCCAGGTAACTGTTATGCTTGAAGGAACCCCACTTTCCTGGAGATGGCTGAGGAATTCCTGCTGATGGGAAGTAGTGAATGAATCCTTCATTTTGCTTTCCCTATTAAACTGCTTTTTTCTCAATTTATGACCTTTCCTCACTTTTACTCTTCCAATTCTCTCACCTATCACACTTGGAGACAGGGAGTTATCAGCTGTGTGGTGCATCGTTGAAAAATGGGCTTAAACCATGACAAGTACTTTTACTGTCATCCTAAACTTGTGTTTGTTGTAACTAATGTGCTCTTATCATGAAAATACTTAAAAAGGGCCAAAAAGCTGTTAAGGCACCAACCCTTAACCTAAAAGTTCTGTCTTAAGCTTCCTTACATTAGCCCATATGTTTCTCCCAGACATAAACTTAGAGTTGACTTAGACATCTTGTCAATTTTGTACCTGTATATCTAAGAGTTGAGCTAGGGTTCAGACCTTTAGGACATAATAAGAAAACAGAAGAGTTTTATTCACTAAGGACAAAGTTTTAGCTCTGGTTTCACAGATTCATGGGCTGCAGTTTGTTGCTATGTAAGCAGAGATTGCTTGGCCCTATGTAGTTCTCTATTCTTCTGTCAGGAGTCTAAAAATTTTGGTTAGCCATGTGATTCAACTAGAAAACTTTGCTGAAACACAGCTTTTTCAGGAAATAAAAAGGAAAAAAAGAAAGGAAAAAAGGAAAAAAAAGCTGGAAATTTTCAGCATGACTCATTGGTTTATATTAGCAGATGGTATGGGTAGGTGTCCTTTACTTTTGGGTAAATCGAGTCTTTGTATGGAAAATGACTATAAAGATATCTACATTTTTAATTGAGGAGGCAATTTATACTAGCTTTTGGGTTGGTTTGGAAACCTTACTGTAGGATATACTCACATTTACAGTTTGGACATGATTTGACTAACTAAGCCTGAAATTTCTTTCAAGCCTAGTTTTTGAAAAGACTGATTAAAAAGTCTAGGGCCTAGACAGATATATCTGTTACGTCAGGAAGTCTGTTAAGATAGCACCATGATGGTCTTGCCTCACAGCTGTCTTCAGCTTGAAGCTGCCATAGATGTCATTGTTGAGACTTCAGTTTAGGGTAAATCTTAGGTTGTGGCTGAGTACAATAAGAACAAAGGGCAAAGGAGTTAATAGAAATTGACTGGGTGTAGTCTTATCTAATATTCTAAACTTCTGGATATACGATACAAGAAAGTAATATTTAATAACCTAAAAAAAGGTCTTTAATATCTGGGTTTTTTTCTTAAATCAAGGTAAAATTTTCACCATTACACATTCATTTTTAGAATAAGATGAATATGACTACAGATCTTTCAAGTTATTAAACATTTCATGTTTATTTTTGGTACTCAAATAGAATAAGAAGTTTGGGGTTTGTATTTCATCTGCATTTTTACAACTTATACATATCTTTGTACACAAATATCTCTTGCTTCTTGAAGTGGTTTGATACTTCAAAACATCAGTTATACTGATTGAATTTTCTGAAGCAAGTTCTGAAGTTAATTTTTGTCATCTGAACATGTAAAGGCCAATGAAGGAAAAATCAATGCTTGACAGATTATGATTGTTTTGCAACAAAATGGGTCTTGTTGACAAGAGTGAGATTTGGTATAAAGCATTGTTTAAATGTATTTATGGTTAGCAAGATGAATTATAGTTACAGAAATTTGTCAGTTTAAGTTAGGCTAATTTTTCTCCCTCTCATCGTGTTTCCTTTTTTTTGGATTTGTCTCCATTATTTCCTGTTCCCTGGCCAGTATTTTTGAAAATTTTCTAATGAATTTCAGTGTTCTTATTTTGGCACACCAAACTTAAGATTTATATATTGTAGTTGATATGAACAGGGTGACTATGTCCTACTCTTGTTTCTTTTCAATCTGTAATCACTATGTACTTGCAGATGAAGAATTAGAAACCACAAGCTATGTCCATATCAAACTAAAGTTGCAGAAGACCCAAAATATGCCTGACATCTACGTTTTAAACATTTATGCGAACATGTTCAGATTTGGAAGAAGGCTCAAGAACTACTTTTAGGAAGCCCAAGGAATCCAGCTGATATTAAACTTACCTATAATGAGCCAAAACCACAGAAATCAGATGCGTTGCTTAGTATTGTCATTACAGCTAATGCAATGGTTAAGTCTTTATTTTTGTGTTTGCATGAATTCTGAAGGTGGCTAGTGACTCCTCTCTCATCAGACTTACCTGTTCCTTCAACATCAACTGGCCAAGAGATCTCAAATTTCTGAGGTATCACTTAGGGCGTTTTTCATATTAAATGTAGTATTACCGGAAATATAGAGAGACTTTGTATGAATTTTCAAAGTTGGCATTTCTCTTTGAGGCAAGAATTTTGCAGAAACCTAGTGCAGGTGTAGTCTAAAATCTGTCTAATTAACTGGGGGTTTTGTCCATGGTAAAAACATACCTGCTTTATGAAGCAGCAGTGGGTGCTTCAGATGCACAACAAAATTCCAGCAGTATATGCACACTGTTTTTTTGTTAAGAGTAACAAATAAAACTGCGTATGACACATTTTCTGAAAGCTATTGAAGCTTATTCTATGCCAAAGACAAAGTCATTTAGTCACTGCATTGCATTAAACATTTTGATGGGGGAGGAGGCTGCATAATTTTAAAATGAGCACATGATAAAAACTTGCAGGTCAATTCACTAGAATACTTAGCATAACATGAGGTGTTTATTTGGGCTTTGGTAGCTCTCACATGATTAGATTTTAATATTTTCAGATTTATTTATGTATATTATAATTTTGCTTTTAATTACCCCCTACAAATAGCTAATAGAGAAACAATTTTTAAAGGATCTTCCTCCAAGACAGCTATAGCTTTTCTCCTCACTGTAATGTCTTTGGGGCGAGTAATTAATATATGTATGACAAAAGGTGAAATATATCTTTTCTCTTTATGGTCTATTACTGTTGAAATACAGAATAAAAAATACTGTACCTTTAGAAACCATGGAAGGTTTTTTGTCGGCAGTTATTGGGGGTTTTTTTAGCTCTTCCAGAAAAGACGATTTATACTTAGTCTTCTGGTCAGTGGTTGTGATTGAAAAAAAATATGGTTGATGAGGGAGACTAGCTCTAGCGTGTGAAGGACATAGTGACCTCAGTACCAGATGCCCTTGTCTAATCTCCTTTGAACAGTGTGTACCGGATTGATCGCTCATTTCAAAATGGATGCCCAGATGGCAGAAGAATGAGACAGCAATTGCTGTACTATGGAAAAGCACTGAGAGCTAAACATGTGCCTTGACTACTTTTTCCCCTATTGCCAATTAACTGTAGCTTACTTTTATTAGAGTAGCTCTCATGCAATACTGAAATAATTTTGTGGTTTGAATTAAATACAACTTAGAAGGAATGACTGCATTTATAAGGCTTTGAAAGCTTACCCTGATAAATGTTTCATTCCTAGAATCCAATAAATTAAAATGCAAATTGTTAAAACCTTAATGGACTTTGTCTCAGTCTATAGCTGAAAATGTGATGATATAGCTGGACAACAGCAGCAAAATATGCAAGTCTAGGAGGGATTTAAGAACATATTCTTCAGATAATCAATGTCACAATAGGAAGAGCTCATCGAATGCCTGTGACCTGTTGTTTAAACAGCTGTGCTATCCCACTATTGGACAGAGGCCTTACACTTGGAACCATAGCAAACATGTATGCCACTTAGGAGTTCCAGTGATAGTCATCAGCCTCAGTGTAGTGGTCACTTGGAAGTTTCCGGTTTCTGGAAAGAAATATACAAGAACTAATAGAATGAAAAGCAAACAAGAGGTACATGTAGAAATATTTTTCATACATATTCATTAACAAACTTAATACGTTTGTGAAATATATAATGCTCAGAACAATTACCATCATTCTTAAACAAAATATTAGAGTAGTAGGCTTCCCTGTGAATTGGGGTTTTTATGCCTTACCACCAAGGCTTTTTTTAAAATATTACTACTTATGTTCCACATTGTGCTGAATTTTGTTTAGATAGTGTTAATTTTTTTTCACAGTCACTAGAATGGGTCTGTGTTTGGGATTTGTGCTGGAAACAATGTTGACAATTCAGGGATGTTTTTGGCAGTGCTGAGCAGTGCTTACAGAGTCGAGGCATTTTCTGCTCCTTACACCAGCTGACCAGTGAGCAGGCTGCGGGTACAAAAGCTGGGAGGGGATACAGCAGGGAATAGCTGATTTCAAGGAAAAGAAGGGCTATTCCATGCCATATGATATCATGCTCAGGAATGTAAAGCTGGAGAAAGAAGAAGGAAGGTGGGGACGTTTGGAGTGACATATTTGTCTTCCCAAGTAACTATTATGCATGATAGAGCCCTGCTTTCCAGGAAATAGCTGAACACCTATCTAGTGATGGGAATCAGTGAATTAATTGCATTTTGTTTGCTTATGTGCATGTTTTTTTTCTTTCTCGGCTTAAACTGTCTTTATCTCAAAAAGTGTTGCCAACTGGGAGGAATGAATGAGTGGCTGGGGTAAAACATGATACAAATGTGTATGCCTCTCTTCCCAGACTTTCTTTCAAAGGTATTAATAGTTCTAGTTAGCACTTGTAGTATGACTGAACTGTTACTGCCACTTTTACTGCTAAGAAACACATCAGGAGTGACAATTGGTGTACTTGTTTTGTATTAATATTGAGTAATAAGTATTTAAGTTCATCTCATTTAATTAAAATATTGCTGTGAATATCCTCAAGTGATTTTTCTTAGCTTTTTTGTTACCATTTTTAATTCAAAATTCATAATTTAAAGGAAATAACTAGGTGAAGGAAATGGAAACAGTGAAATAGGAAGAATGAAGTTAGCTATTTTAGGAATGAGATGCTAGGATTTTTAATACTTTTCAGTAGTTTGTAAAAGACTCAACATGTTGCAACATTGATACTATTTAGCAATTTAATTATCTTCATTGGATCATACAGGTAGCATGCAACTAGGTGTGACCAGTAAGCACTCAGAGTGAATTAAGGAGAAAGAACTTGGAAGGAGAATGACATCTTAGTCTAATAGGTTTAGTTCTGATAGCTTAGTTGGCTTTCTGCACATATAATTGTCTGCGTACAGCCTGTCAAATTTACAGGCCTAATATCATCAGTCTCTTTATCTTACGTATTTCAGGCAGAAAGGCAATTTTAGCTGTAGGAAGAAACAGCCAAGAGTGTCTTTTTTTTTTCTTGCCCTTGATTTTCAAGATCACCTTGTGCTTTTTAATAGCATTAAATGCCTAGGGGGAGGGCACAGGCCAGGCAAAGCGGATGGATGGGTTTCTGCAGAACATGGGCCATGATGCTGCCTAATGATGTGAGGAAGTTGTTTATGTGGTCACATAATTCTAGGTTGGCTAATCAAGATAACGAGCCATGTAGAAAGCTGAGACTACTTTACGAACCCAATGTTCTTTGCAAGTCCCTTCCCTCCTGTAGTCCACCCAACATGCCTGTCCCTTCTTCCAAAGCTCATAGACATTTCTCTTCTTTCTGATATCTTTCAAGATCTCCCTATTCAACCAAGCTGTTTTTTCCCCCATTGGCTCTGTTTCCAGAACATAGGGGTGGTTTTCTCCTGAGCTGATAGGACAAAGCTGATAGACTTAAGAACAAACTTAAGTTTTTGCTTTAAAAAATATCGCATTAATTTTTTACTGAGCTAAAGACAGCTTTTTGCAAGGTAGAGGTAAAGAAGATAAACCATGTTGAAATGTCTTCACTAGTAACAGTTAGAAAATAATTAAGACATTACGAAAGAAAAAATTCAGATGGATGACAAATGAATAAAAACTATTCTTGTACTTGCTAGGAAGCTGTAAGGAAATTTATACAGGTGAGAACAACTGAGAACATTCTGTTTTCTGTGAGCCTTCAAAGTGATCCATAAGGAACCATATATATGCAGACAAAAACATATTTATAAATTAGCTTTTAAAAATTGAAATAAAGCCAAAATCTATCTATGGATTTTAGAAGGAAAAGATAGCCAAATTACAATTTGTTTTAAATATTCTAAAATAGACTATGATATAGATTTCAATTCTAAATAAACAGTCTTGTGTACTCTAGACAGCAGAAACCACCAACTACAGACTTGCCTCAGAAATTCCAGGAGGAAGTGACCTTTGATTGGAACAACACAGGTAGGTGTGAACATCAAAGAGGACTCCATTACCTGAGGTTGTTCTGAGGAATAGCTAAAAGGGGAGGAGAGGTACATAAACTCTGCTGGCCTGGCTGGCCAAGGATGGCAAAGCTTGAGGCATAAGCAAATCACAGCATGACTCCATTGTCAAATATGTTGTTCTAACTTAACACAAAAAAAACCCCATATGTGCTGATGACTTTAAGAGAGATAAAAGCAGGCATTTGTCTGATTTTTATTTTTGTAGGATTTTTTTAACTGGTTATAAGAAGTGATATGTATCTGTGGGCAACTTACTATAGCCAGATTTAAGCAACTTTGTCTGGTACTTCTGAAGCAGTAGGGCACAAACTTTTTTTTTTTTTTTTGCTTTAGAGCCATTTAGATGCAAAGATACATGCATATCACTCTTCTGAAAGTTATTTATCAGAAAAATAATCTGAACTATTTTGTATTTTGTGTTGCAGAATTTACAGGAATAAACATATTATGATCATATATATGTTGCAAACATGGGTCATTGATATGAATCCACACTACTAGTAATGTCTGTATTATTACATGACTCAATATTGCTTTTTTAACTAGTACTTTTATTTATAATATCAGTTTAATTTAGCTTTTTTAAAAAAGTAATAATTTATGATGAAAGTCCTCAAAATATCCATAAGACCTTTCAGAACTATTTCTCTCTTTCACAACTATCACCACATACAGTTTGAAGGTCAAAGATACTTTCAATACTTTTACAGGCCAGATGGTAATTCTTTCACATTTGTACCTCAGACTGTCACGCTGTGTCTCATTCCCATTGAAATTAGAAGGAACTGGGCATCTTGGCATGAGTTCATAGTGTGTTATTAAGGAATATATTAGAGAACAGAGATTGTTCTCTTTTCACATTTGTAATATCATTCCAGTTCATTTTGGTGCCTGTGCCAGCACTGCTTCCCTTGTAAGAGTAGACTCTTTAGTTCTATGTCACATTCAAAACTTAGTTTCAAACATATTTTATCACTCAAATGTTTAGGCTCATACATCACTGGACTAAGTCTAAATAATTAAATTACATCCTAACTTTTGGCATTTCTGAGACTTTTTCATATTATTATGGCAGAATGTATATTTCCAAGTTGGATTAAAATAAAAGAAATGCTAGCATTTGAGTATATTTTATTCATTCACTTGTTTATTTTTTAAACTTTTATCTGCACTTGTAAGGCATAGCTGTAATACAAATGATAATTTTAATCTTTTCCAGCTTCAGTCCTTGAAAAATAACAAAACTAGGACTGTAAATTTACTGTGGTGAAAGTATCTCTGAAATACACAGTAATAATGCTTTAAAATCAACAGTTGATGAATTGCAGTTCATAATTGATCACTAATGTTTCCATTTTCCTTTGACTGAATTTTGGTACATATCTTAAACAGGCATTCAGTTTTGGTTTTTAGTATGGATAAGAATTTCATGAAGTTGCAATATGTTGAAATATCTAGTTTTAGTAAGTCACGTTTTACCTTTAGCATTCCATATTTTGTGGAGATTTTCATCAAGATATTTAAAAATGTCTGATACTTCCACTTTAGAACTGCTGAGGCTCTTCGTGAATCAATTTGCAAATTGCATTAGTATATACACATTGCATTGGTATTTCTTGGAAGCCAGCATGTATGGCTGACTCAGCATTGATCCTTATTGGTCCCAGGTGCCTTCCTGTCCTTGTAGGTTCCAGATGACCTCTCCTCTAGCTGACACCACTCTGCAATTCCATGTGATTCCCACTATGCTCAGAGACTTAGAGAAGGAGACTTTTCTTTCAGCTGATAAAAATCAAACTATGTAGCATCCTTCTTCACCTGCCAGCCTCTCTGTTCTTGCCCCAAATGCACATGAACTCAACAAAAAAGTCAGTTCTGCCTATTCTGCACAATTTTTTAAAGATTCTCAGTTTTGGCTGTATTGCCTCAAAGAAACAGCAGAAAATGAATGAGAGTGCAGATCCTCATACTATCCCAGATAGGAAATCAAGGCTGAACTTTTTATAGTTTAAGTAAAAAAGCCTTAAACAGGTCCAGGTCAAACCACTGCCTAACAAGGTTTCCTGTTATGCACTGAAGGCCAGTTTAACAAGCTATGAATTTTACTTTGCCTGGGATTTGACTTAGTTGTATTACAGTATCCATTTGCTCATTCATACAGACATTTACTTGTGGTGTCTTCTTTGTCTTATTTTGTTTACTGTATCTTTAGAAAATGATGATAGGGGACTTCTTCATAAATATGATTGCTGTCAGCATCTTGTTGTAAAAGTTCTGCCTGCAAGTTGATAAGCAGAGAATTGCTAACACTAGTGGACATCTACCTTATTCTGGTATTTGCCATTGTCTGTGCTAGGATGGGCTTATAGGTCTTGTGCAAGCTAAATAAAGTTCCAGAGGCCTGCAAATACTATACAAGTTAGGGGAAACATTTTCAGATATGCTTGGCATATTTTAACGTTTAAAAAAATATTTGTTTGCTGAAAACTTTTGTGAATGTGTTCAAAACACATTTTAACTGAATCTTGTGTTTCCATTGAGTCCTGGCAACATAGTGGATTAATAGATTTGTTTTACTGTTAATGCTAAGTTATCCAACTATCCAACAATTCCAAAAGAGTTAACTACTAGGGCAATGAATCCTGTGTAAATCCTATGCCTTTCTGTGTCTAAATCAAAAATTGCTGTCTGACACTGAGAAAGATGTGGTATAAAATTCCTTGGAAAGTAACCCAAGTTCAATCCATCTATAGCCATATCTATTTATATTCTAATTGTTCTCCAGGTTTGGTTTTTTGGGGTTTTTTTGTTTTTCTTTTTACCTCCAGATAAAAAGTAGCTATAAAGTTTGCATATTCAGGGACTGAGAAGCTATGTTTTCAACACTTTGAATCTGATGTCAATGCAATGACAGACAGCATTCTAATGGTTCACTACTTTGATTATCTGCCTTTCTAGGGCAAAAATTTGCATATAAAACTTATGAAATTACTGATGCTTTTAATGTCATGTGCTTAAAAATATATCAGAGTATATTAGTATTTCTTGAAATGCTTCATTCTGTGGGTAATGAAATTACATTTTAAAACTACAAAATACTCCACCAAACAGAATTTTGCTTTCCCAGTGAGCCTTTAGCTAAGGGTTAACATTGATTGATACATATGAAGG
Organism: Clamator glandarius; assembly: GCA_033459285.1. Classification (NCBI taxonomy): domain Eukaryota; kingdom Metazoa; phylum Chordata; class Aves; order Cuculiformes; family Cuculidae; genus Clamator; species Clamator glandarius. Next base: position 1,020,693 of record JAUNZM010000195.1, read on the forward strand.
CCTAGTTTTTATGTCAATCATTTCTCTACTAGTTGTGCTCATTATGATGACAGTAATGGATTACATACAAACTTGTGTGTGCCTATGTGTGCGAATATATTCATGGCAAACTTTTCCATTATTTTTGTTCTTCTGCAGCTGCTACTACACAAATTTCTGCTATGGTAACGAAAGAAAAGTCACTGCCAAGTCTGCCTTCATCTGAAACTGTAAATTAGGCCCCTAAGGAATCACAGAATCACTACTTTAATTTTCAGAATTTCTATGGAAAGATACATAACAATGTTCCTAGATCATAGCCCAATGCTTTGTAATGCCACAGTGATCAACTAGGCATAGCCATCCCATGAAACATAAAATAACTTTATCTTGTTTGGCTTCCAAAGTGTTTAAAGCTACAATAGAGAGAGAAATTACAAAAAGAAATGTTTGTGGTTATGCTTGGGATCATGCTGGTTAGCCATCTGCTAACCAATCTATCCCACTTTAGCTGAAATATTTTCTTCTCCAGTAAAATATGGGTTAAGCCTAAGGGCCTATCCATATTTCCCTTTGTTGGTTTAACTTTGCTACATGCTGCCCTCAGCTGTGGGAAAGAGAAACCATTCTGCAGAGTACTGTGCCCTTGTGGTAACCTACTGACTATGTAAGAGCAATCTAGAGAGTAGCAACTATTCATATTTATTTTATAATAATATTTTATTCACACTCTCCTCTTTGTTAAATGTGACAATTTAAAAAAAAAAACAAACAAGTTTTTTTTTCTTTTTTCATGTCAAACATTTAATGTTCTTTTTATAGAATTTGAGCTTTAACATAACTAGCCTTAGAAGTTTCATACTTTTATATGGACAAGTGATTTAGCATTTCCTTTTTTTTTATATCCTTTAAATTAAAAATATAACATCAATTCTGTCAACATAAACCACTTAATGGCCGCCTATGAGACATGCAATTATGTAATCATAAATGTCTTACGCAATGAATAGATGAATAGATGTAAAATAAGCTTGTAAGCTATTGTAATGTTATATGACTGCTTTTTTTTTTTCCATCACCTAAACTTAAGTCTTAAATGCTTGGATTAATAACTCCCTGTTTCTGAGATATTTTTACTTTTTTTTCTCCCCTGTAATAGGTGAGTAGCTCATTCATAGTGAAATACGTAAGATTTCTTTCACCTCTGCAAAGGTATAGTGGATGCTTAATAAATATTTAAAAGATCCATCTGTCAGAGTAAACTAGTATGGGCAAAGCTTCCAGGTCCCCAGGAGGTATTTAACCCAAACTATTCTATAGTCAGTAACTGTTCTTTGTAGGCATATACTCCTTCTCTATGGGAATAACTGAGTTTTGTAAGGCAATCACTTATGTATCACATGATCTTTTGGCAATAAAGCCTTAATAGAGAACACATGTTCTTGGTAGTATGAATAAAGTAGCAAAGATGAAACAATTTTATTTTTTCTCTGATTCTGTTGATGTAAAAAAATGTTGCCTGTTTGCTTAGAAGAACAGATTATCATCATGATAACTTGTATCAACAGATGAAGAAAAGGCTGAGATAGTGAACAGATTTTCTTGCATTAGACTTCACTGATAACCACTCTTCTCATCCACTCCTGGGTCATGGGACAGCAAGATGTTGACCAGGGTAAACCCCCTTCCACAGTAGAGGAGGATCAGGTTCATGAACACCTGAGGAACCTGAACATATGTAAGTCCATGGGACCTGATGAGATGCATTCCAGAGTCCTGAGGGAATTGGCTGATATGGTTGCCAAGCCACTCTCTATGATATTTGAAAAGTCATGGCAATCAGGAGAAATCCCCGGTGACTGGAAAAAGGGTAACATTGTACCCGTTTTTAAAAAGGGCAGAAAAGACGATCCTGAGAACTGCCAACGTGTCAGCCTGACCTCTGTGCCTGGGAAGATCATGGAACAGATCCTCCTAGAAGCTATGCTAAAGCACATGGAGGACATGGAGGTGATTAATGGCAGCCAGCACGGCTTCACCAGGGGCAAATCCTGTATGACCAACTTAGTGGCTTTCTGTGATGGGGTAACCACAGCAGTGGACATGGGTAAACCTATGGATGTGATCTATCTAGGTTTCTGTAAAGCCTTTGACACAGTCCCTAACAACATCCTTCTCTATAAATTGGAGAGATATGGATCTGATGTGTGGATGGTGTGGTGGATAAGAACCTGGTTGGATGGTTGTATTCAGAGAGTAGTGGTCAATGGCTTAAAGTCCAGATGGAGATCCATTACAAGTGGTGTCCCTCAGGCATCCATACTGGGACCAGTGCTGTTTAATATCTTCATCAATGATATTGACAGTGAGATTGAGTGCACCCTCAGCAAGTCTGCAGATGACACCATGCTGAATGATGTAGTTGCCATAGTGGAAAGATGAGATGTCATCCAGAGGGACCAGGACAGGCTGGAGAATTTGACATGAGGTTCAACAAGGGTTAAGTCCTACACCTAGGTCTGGGCAATCCCTGTTTTCAGTACACGAGGGAGGATGATGTGATTGAGAGCTGCCTTTCAGAGAAGGACTTGGAGTGCTGGTCAATGAGAAGCTTGACATGAGCTGGCAATGTGCACTTGTAGCCCAGAAGGCCAACCGTATCCTGGGCTGCATCAAAAGAAGAGTGGCTAGTAGGTCGAAGGAGGTGATTCTGCCCCTCTGTTCTTCTCTTATGAGAGCTCATCTGGAGTACTGTGTCCAGTTCTGGAATCCTCAACACATGAAGGGTATGGAACTGTTGGAACAGGTCCAGAGGAGGGCTACAAAGATGATCCAAGGGCTGGAGCATGTCCCATATGAGGACAAGCTGAGAGAGTTGGAATGGTTCAGTCTGGAGAAGAGAAGGCTCAGAGGAGATCTTATAGCAACCTTCCAGTACCTGAAAGGGGCCTACAAGAAGGCTGGGGAGGAACTGTTCACAAAGGCTTGTAGTAATAGGACAAGGGGGAATGAGTATATATTGGTGAGGGGCAGATGTAGACTAGATATAAAGAAGAATTTATTCACTGTGAGAGTGGTGAGATACTGGAACTGGCTGCCCAGGGGAGTTCTGGATGCCCCATGCCTGGAGTTTTTCAAGATGATTTTTAAGGTCCCTTTAAACCCAAATTATTCTGACTCTAAAATTCTATGATTCTGCTATTATGGTAGGTTTAATTTCATCCAGAAATGAAATCTAAGGTCTTTAGAGGATGTTAAGCATGTGAGGTTAACAACATGGCACAACAGCTTATTGAGAAAACTTTTGTTGTGATATAGCTAGCTCTAACAAACAATGGCTGTATTTGTCACTTCTCATTTGTGTTCAAAAAGTATCTTTTATTCTTCCGTTTATTCTTTGGGGGATTGCAAAGGTGTATAAAATCTAGAGAATATTCAGAAGGATTAGATTATCAAAGGGTAAAGTTATCATTCATATGAATGTCATTCTTCATAGGATGTGGAAAATGTGAAATATATCAAATGCCCCAGAGTGGAAAGAATCTGCAAGGATAGTTTTCTGTATCTGAAAGCATGGCTGTTTTGCTTTCCAGCATGCAAATGAGTGCATATGCAGCTGCTGCTTTAGCAGGTCTTCTTCAAAACACCTTTAAAAACAAGATGATTGGACGAGCTTTTCTTCATGGGCTTTCATATAACTTAATAAAAATGTGATTGTTCAGTTTCACATTATTCCACTCCACATTTGGATTGGATGTAGAAATAATTGGCTAAACTGTCAATACTCTTATGTTAAAATCATAATTCTTTAATCATCTGCGACAAATCTAAAGACTAGTCAGTTGTAGAGAGGATATGCGAATGAATAACATGATCTGATGCAATATACCAGTAAAATACTGTTCATGTATATGAGATACTTATTAGGACTGTTGCACAGATATGGCTAAATTTGCATTAGAGTGATCATACCACACTACTAGTGTAGGATGGCCGGCTCAGTTGCTTAGTATATAATAATAACTTTATATTATATATATATATATAGTATATACTAATAACTTTATAGCTTTGGCTATAAACTCATAAACTGATTATAACCTGTTCTCCACTGCCATCTGTATTGAGCAAATATCTAGCTATTTTTCAAATCAGAGAACAGAAACAATGAAATCTTTCTTTGTTTTGATTTTTTAGAATTTTTCCTTATAGGTTAAAAGACATAGATTTATAACTTGATACAATATTTTAAAATTATTAAGATTAGATTTTTTTAAATTAATTGTAATTTTTTTTGTTTGGGGCACAAAATTCTTTATGCTTCTATAGGTTTCAGACATAGAAGGATTCAATGCGTGTGTTATACTATACTTTCTGTTAACAGTGATATTTCACAATATACATGAATTAAAAACTTCTTTTTAGTAGTTGGATGAGCCAGCTAACTTTGTTTTTTTAATATACTTTCTGAAGCTCACATCAAGGGATCATACATCTGAGGAATTCATTAATGTTACATGCAAAAATGAAAGCTCTTCTCACTCTTTAATTAACCAATATGAATACAAAGTTTTAGACATTAGATTTGTGGTGTTCTTGATTTCCATATACAGTTTATAAAATTTGACTGTAACTCTGCTCCAGACCAAAGTCTATCTCTGTAGATCATCTTCATGAATGTAAACTGGAAATGCCAAGGTAAACCACAGAAGAAACAGTTAATACAAGAAATACTTGTCTGACAACAGGATAGTTTATCAGGGGATTCCTAAGTTATACATTTCCTGTGAGCTAATATTCCCAATATTCATTTGTGATCTGTTTTGTGTCTTTACCTACTCCCTTTATTCTTTATTTTGGCAAGTTTCACAAGAAATACATGGAAGGATATCAACACCATTAATAATGTCTTTTCACTGTGAAAACTATCCATTTATTCCCAACCTTTGTTTTCTATCTTTTACATCAGTTATTAATTTAGAAGGTGACTTTCTTTTATATCTTGCAACATTTTAACTGCTTTATTTGTCTGGGTGAGGTGCCTCATCAAAATCTTTCAGAAAACCAATCACATGATGTTAACTCCACAACCTAGATGGAAATGCATGTTGGAATACTGGAAGAAATATACTGGGAAGTGTCACATCCCTGTGTTACGGCCCCCTAGAATGACAGAATTCTTGTCATTTACCTAGGAAGTCTGTACTACATGTTATGACTCCTGTCAGGTAGTTTGCTGTGGAAATTAAGTTTTTGTAACTACACTTGCAAGGTTCACCTCTGAAACTGTGCTTTAGTATCAGTGTAGTATTCATTCAACACAACTTGCTATACACATAGGAATTGATATTTAACTATGTATTATGACTGAACATAGATGTCAAATTGCAGCACAAATGTCTGATGCTATTGACTGATGGTTGACACTTATTGAGTTTTGTTTTGTGTTTCGTTAGGGTTTTAGTTGGTTATAAATCTCCAAGACTTTTCTCTAACAGTGGATGCCTATACAGGTTTGGTGTGAGAATTGTCTTCCCACCACAAGGAATACACATACCAACACAAATAATTTGTTTAGCCTTTCAGTATAGACTTAGTCTCATTGATTGGTCATCTTTCCTGACTTTCTGTTTCATAGATTCCAATATGGGATACTTCTACTATTAAAGGCATAAAACCTGCTCCTTAGCCCTTTGGCTTATCTTGTTGTGGTATTACCGGTAAATTGTTAGATGTGTAGCTGTTAACTGTACTTTTTTTTTTTTCATGCTGAATAGAAGGTGAAGGGAATAGGAAGTGATAAGGGGAATCATAAATCAATATCTGTGTCTAGGTAGTACGTCTTTAAATGATCTCTGTGTTATCTATAGACATTTTATATATTTCACTGTTCACTTTTTAATTTCTTTCTGAGGGTAGGGGTTTTTTTTGTGTAGTTTCTCTTTTTAAATGCTAAGAACTGGGTGACTGTTTTGTGAACTTTGTCATTTCATATATTAAGCAGGATAGTGTCCATATAGTTCATAATGATACCTTTCATGTCTGTGTTCTTAATAACTATATTCCCAGAAGTTTTGTGTGTCATATTATTGGTTAGTATCCTTATCTTTAGAAGGGTATGGCTGAAGCAATGGGCTGTAGGATATAGCTCTATTCTGATTTTGAAACCTGTTGTGCCTTTTTAGATTGCGTGTTAACTTCAGTGAGACTAGAATTAACTTTAGCATCAATGTTAAATGTTTCAACATTCATACCCATAATACTTAATATCTGGGACATATTTTACCATTTTGGCTTCAAAGGTTATGCAGTTCACTCTGATGTTTGATAGAGGTGAATGAGGTTGTCGAAAGAAAAGAAGGATTCTTTACTGACAATGTTTGAACATTCAGTTTCTAAAGGTATAGGTAGAGATTAAATGTTCTCAGAAAAATAAAAAAAAAATGACCAGCTGCTAGATGTGACTCTTCTTGCTTGATCTGTTAGCCTGTGATAAACTCAAAATAAAGTGGGTTTATTGAACCAAAATCGGTTGGTTACAGCTGGCCTGGGCTGGAGTGTGCATAAGATCAAATACTCTTGTTCAAGGGATAGACAGCGTCAAAATTACAGTAACACTGCAATATTTGATCATATCTTTGTAGCTGCATAGCTAGAGATTTTCTAAAGCTCTGAAGCAGCAGATTTACAACTGCTGTGTTTATGGTTGCATCATTGCTCTTTTTTGGCAATGGATTTCATAGTTTAATCACAATAAAAATTGGACCACTTGTCATATTTTTATATAGTTAAATATTTCTTTGATTTAGGCAGAGCAAACACAAACTCTTTGTCTGAATTTTTTTATCATTCTTTATTCCATCTACACATGCTAAGTCTCCTTTTTCATCCTTTTCATTAGAATAACCAGTCCTTGTATTTTTCAATGATTTTTCTCAGATCCTTGACCATTACTATCACTTCTCACTGAATGTTTTGTTAAGTTGTGCTCTTTTTTAAAGAGCTGTATAAGCAAGATATGATTAAATCTCAAGAAAATACTGCAGGAAAGATATCCTCATCAGATAGGGAAGTGGCAACTTAGGAAAAAAAAAGGAAAATATGTTAGAGTAGAGAGAAATGTTCAGGTTCAAAAATATTTAACCCTGTGTGATATCTGCCAGATATTGTTTGCTTTTGTGGGATTGACTTTTTTAGTTCCTCTGTTTGGCGCCTGCCTCTTCTCAGTGGCTACATAAATTCATAGATACGGAACCTCATATAGTCAAATTAAAGGTCTAAAATCAGATAACCTGAATCTTTCTTTCCGGAGAGACTACTAAAGTTTTTTTAAGATACTCAAACCAGAAGGTGAATACCTTTAGAATTCTTGTTTTGATTAGCTTAAGATTAAATAGGATACGTGAAACCAATTAGGAAATTGAAACCAGGTTATCTTTGTTCAAAGCTAGCACTGCAATAACTCTTCCATTTCTCCATCCCATAAAATACGTAAATTTAAGGATTCCTATTCTGGCTTTCAGTTTTGCTATGTTATTTAATTATGTAGAGGGAAATATAAACAACAGTGAGTTTTCAAAAACAGTCTTTTAATTCACACAATTACAGACAGGCAATGCTTACAGTTCCTTTGTATTAATGCCCTATTAACTGAGAAGATTTAAAAATCTGTTTAAATGTTTATTATGGATTTTTTTTTTCCTTTTTGGTCTTTGTGCATACAACCTTTTTTCCTTTCATGTAATGATTTTTATTTTGGAATCTCCACTTCCATGAAATGTATTTAAATAACTTTATTTAATAAACAATAGTTCCCACAGAAGAAAGAAAATAAACCAAAACCATTTGTACTTATCTTAATGTCCATAAAAGCTTAGTACACATTTCTCCCCAAATCTGTTTTTAGGCCTTATTAAAGCTGCAACGTTCCCCCTAAGCTATTAAATTCCTTGTAGTCTCACTTTATTCACGATGTGCCATTTCATTGACATTTTAGAATTAATTCAGAGATCACAGCTGCCAAAGCCCTTTGATCACACAGAGCTGGCCCTCCTGCTGCTGTTCTTGTTGAGATCATTCATAGCTACAGCTGCTCAAAATGAAATCAGCCAACTCGCTCTCGGGGCTGTCCACAAGATTGCTCCTTTAGCTGCTGTGCTTCCACCTGCTCTGCCCTGAGTAAAGCTTTCATACTGCACAAATACACAACAACCAAAAGAGCAGCAAATGAGGTGCCTTGGCTGTTGTGTTCAGCTCCAGTGACGATTCAGCACCCAGTCAGCAACATGATATAACTGTCAAGGTCCGAGTTTCCTTTCCATCCAGGAGCTGGACACAGAGGGAATATCTTCCATTACTGATTTACTGTTACATATTTAGTAAAAAAATCCTGTTTTGTGTACATTATACAGCTCCTTTTTATAATAAGAACTGGTTGACTATAAATTATTAATATCTTACATGTGAGAAATGATTAATTAATGTCCTAAGCCCATGAGCCCTTGCACTTTAGTTGCATTTATGTATGGAGTGGTATTTGCTACTCATGGCAGTAACCTAATTAGTAAATGCTTGATAAATTATGTTTGTGCATAAATATATAAAACTTACTATCCATGTGGGCTATAAAGATGATTAGAGGGCTGAAGCACCTCCCATATGAGGACAGGCTAAGAGATTTGGGTTTGTTCAGCCTGGAGAAGAGAAAGCTCCAAGGAGACCTTATAGTGATGTTCCAGTACCTGAAGGGGGCTACAAGAAATCTGGGGAGGGATATTTTACATAGGCTTGTAGTGACAGGACTAGGGTGAGTGGCTACAAATTGGAGAGGGGCAGATTTAGATGAGACATAAGGAGGAATTTCTCCACAATGAGGGTGGTGGGGAACTGGAACAGGTCACCCAGGGACGTTGTGGATGCCCCATCCCTGGAGGTGTTCAAGGCCAGGTTGGATGGGGCCTTGGGCAGCCTGATCTAGTGGGATGTCCCTGCTAATGGCAGGGGAGATGGAACTAGATGATCTTTAAGGTCCCTTCCGACTCAAACCATTCTGCGATTCCATGATACTATGATCTCCTGAATTTAACAAAACAATTAATTATTAAATAATCTAATCACCATAAGGAAATTATCCAAAAATATACATTTAGTATAAAACAAAACCAAATATTACATTGAAAGCTTTATAGTAAATTTATCTAATTTCATGGTGCAATTTATACGTCATACTCTTATGCTGTTGTGGGGTTTTTTCCCTGCCAATTCTAAATTTCAATCTCTGTATCAGTTTTAAAAGAACCAAACAGCAGAGCATAATTTGGAGTAAAATTGTACCAAACATACTATAATGCATCATCTAGGTGCACTTGAAACATCCGTAGTACTAAGAGTTCCACCCCTGGATATACCCTCTTATCGTCTGGTACTTAGCCCAAAACAGTTGTTCAATTATTTTATGCTTGTGCTAGTTAATTTGTTTGCTTTGATATTAATTTAATGCTATGAACTATGAACAATAGCAAAGGCCTGTGAATGTTAGTATATAATTTATGAAAGGATCTCTAACCACTTTCTCAGGAACCTTTAATTCCTATATGAACTATTTCTACTCTTTTCTCTTTCATTTATATTAATAGATAACCTAATCATTTCAACTTAATTTATTTTAAGATATTTTTCTTTTTTATGTATTTTTACTCATTCTCTCCACTAAACAGATCATACAGTTATTTCTAGCATGCAGTAAAAGAATATTTCCATTCATGAGAAATGTTTCATATGCCTGATGATTCTATATGTACTTAAAGACTTTTTGTCACAGCTATTTTCCTTTTCCTGTTTCTTTTTTGTCCTGTTGTCTTATTTTTTTTCCTACTTGCTCCTTTTCTACTTTTTAAATGTGCTCCAAAGCACATGAGTTGTCCATGTTTAACTTATTTGTGAGGACATGAGCAATGATGATTACTTTATTAGACTTTATTTCTCTGTTCATGCTTTACTTCAAAACAATACATAATGAACTGGCAGGGCTAAGTATTGATCAGTGAGAAGCATGTTTTTCATAATTTATTTCAAAGAGTAAGAAATTTCCTAAATTTATCATTACAATCAAGTTTTTAGAGTGAAGCTATCTAAAAGATGCCTCCCTCTTATGACTACAATAAAGAGCCATTATTTTAACAAGTTCATCTAAAAGGATAAAATGGGTAATAAAGTAGTCAAAGATGTTAAGAATAACTTGGACAATTAATACAAATATGCTTGATAGATACATTTGACATAAGTAACTCTAATTTCTCATCAACACTTTAAAAGCCACTGTCTTTGTGTAAAGGCTTTGTACCTCACCTTTCAACAAGACCTTTGAAGAAAAACATAGATTCTTATTTCTAATATAGGAAAGGACTTCAAGGTTGCATTTTAATTTTGCACGTTGCTATGTTCACTTTACATTTCCATTATTAGGATTTTGAAGTACTTTGTTTGCTATGCTCTCTATCTAACTAACCTGATGTTTTGATTAGAAAACTTCATTTATTTGGTTCAGGACATACAAGGTATTAAGCAAGTAACCAAAGTAAGCAGCCTTTGGTAAGCAACCAAAGTCTCAGAAAATGAAGTATATATCAAAAAGTATTTTTGTATGCAGAATAAGTCAGCTGGTTTGGTTGCTGTTTGAGGGATTGAGTGGGTTTCAGTGTTTTGTTTGGGGAGCAGTGACAAAATAAACAAATAAAAGTCTGTAAAATCAGAGAATGAAAGCTGAGAAGTGTGCAGGAAGTGTGTCTCTCACCACGTAAATTGCTTGCCTAATATTTGCAGCCATCAGCTTCCAGAGGCAGTTGGGGATGGAGAATCACAGAATCACAGAATGACCAGGTTGGAAGAGACCCACTGGATCGTCGAGTCCAACCATTCCCACCAATCCCTAAAACATGCTCCTAAGCACCTCATCTACCCTAACCTTAAACACCTCTAGGGACGGCGACTCAACCACCTGCCTTGGCAGACTGTTCCAATGCCTAACCACCCTCTCCGTGAAGAACTTTTTCCTAATCTCAAGCCTAAATCTCCCCTGGTGGAGCTTGAGGCCATAAGGTTGTGTGAGAAGGTTGTGTGGCAAACAGGACTCCTGCATCATAGCCTTTTAGCACTGACAACAATTGCACAGGACTGTTTCCACACACACGGGTTTCCTTCACAAACCCACTCCTCTGCTTTATGAAATGGAGGGATGGTTTAAAAGTACCATCACCTGAAAGGGAGATAGCACTTCCATTTCTTACAACAAAAATCAGAAGAAACTGAATGGGATGAAAGGGCTACGCTTGGAAATACTTTACTATTAACAGGGAAGAAAACGGAAGAGAAAAATACTGAAGAGACCAAATGAAAGAAACTTTTTAGCAGTGAAATAGGGACACTTTAGCTTTGACTCAAAAGGGCGTCCATAAGACTATAATTATGTAAATGTCAAGAAGGCTAGAAGTGATTTTAAGGTTGTACATTAAGATATATATTAATAATACAGTGGAATTAGGAACAGAAAAGCCTACACTAAATATCATGAAAAACGTTCTGACAGGAAGATACATTAGGCTGTGGAATAGTTCTCCATAGGGAAGCTATCACTTAAGGGCTTTTTCTTCCATCAGTAAGTTCCCCAATTCTATGAAGATTCATATTCAGCTCTTCATGTCCAAATGGCAAATTAAACAAGAGAGATAATTTAAGCAGGTCCCTGAGTCCCTCAGTAATTTTAAGAAAATTCAGCTACATTCTCTTATCAAAATATCCCTTGCTAGGGTTAAGAATAGACCCCTAAATATATTTTTTTTCATATTATGTTTAAAAACTGATTTTATTTAATTAAAAAGTGCAGATTCACATTTTGATGTCAGCCTTTTTGTGATTTTTCTGTCACGTATTCTGTCCTGCAAAATTCTGGGGCTTCTGGCTGTATCTGGGGTAAAGAACAGAGGTGCACAAAATATTTTAAGTTTGAGACACTGTGTAAAGTGCATGTTGCATGAACTTCCAGATACTGGGATTCAAAAGAAAAGCTACTCATTGCATTGCAGGTGCACAGCTGCATTTTCAGGTTGAAAATGTCAGTGATCTGTGTGTGGCAGAAGCCAAACTAAGCCTCAAGTCTGCTGTTATACCTGCACTCTTGTCTTGGAGACAAGATCTCTGTTTCTGTTATTATGATTAAAATGTTGGCCTTTGGAGTAATGGGGCATATCCAGAGGTATGGAAACTTCAGAGTAAAAAGTGGGCCTTTGCCAGAAATTTAAGTGTCAATTCATCCTGAAGTTCTTGTACTTTTTATTGAACTTTTTTTTTTTTTTCTGGAGGGTCTACCCATTTTGATGAATGATTTTTACTAGTTGTTTCAGTCTGCAAATAAAGCGTGAGATGGATTTTCTTATTTTGATATTTATATATCACTTTCACTAGCATTGTTTCTTGAGTTTGGGGCAAGACAATCTTTAAGACCTATTAAACTTTTCACTGCACCTGTGAAACAAAGGGCATTCTGTTATGCTGGCCTTGTTCTGGAAAATGAGGATTTAATTCACTTTTATGTCATTAGTTATCTATATGAGATCAGGCAGCTTGAGATATAAAGAGATGTTGCAGTAATATGCACAAGGTGGAAGACAGCACTTTGAGAAAGATGTTCTTAAGCACACAGAGGAAAATAATATGATATACCTTTTTTAGATGTGCATCCCATGTCCTATGAAATCTTGAGTAACTTACTCAAATTTCATTTTATTTATTTATATGCTAAGATATTTAGTGACAGTTTTCTTTCACCTAACTGGTACTGTAAAATAACTTAACATCCCATTGTAGCAATTAAAATATAGAAAAAAGTATACTGATTTATGCTTCATCTTTAAATAGAAAATTCACTTGTTTTGCTGCAGAAGAGTGTTGTTTTCCATACCGCTGATGAATTCGGTGGTTTTGTAACAACATTTTATTACACCAACAGATAGATAGTTGTTTTCCAAATTAATGTTCTGTATTTTAGTCAGTTTTATTTCAGTTTATTGTAAAAAAATACAGGTCTCATCTTTTAGATTGTTTTGAGTGCACTGAGTTTTCTTCTAATAAATATGTTTCCTATAGTAATGGCAGTGGATATTAATTTCTAAAGTTTTCATTAAACAGCACAACAGATTTTCATATTAAAGCATTGCATACAGCTATGTATGTCTCCTTTAATTCTCGTTTAGCTTATTTTTTGGCACTCCAGAAGGTACTTTACAGACTCCTATGTATCCATCTTTAGATTTCACTGCATAGTCTTTATTACCACTTAAATGAATTAATAAATATGAAGTCAAATAAATAAGTTTAACTTCTTTGAATAACTGCATGCATACTGAAAGTTGGTTCAACTTTTTCTCATCAATAAGTTTGCAATCCTCTGCTAAGAAGCTTTGCCTCTGAAACCCTCTGGGAGTTTAGTAAATGAATTTAAAGCAATACATATACTTTCTAAATCCCATAACAGAACTCAGAATAAGTTAAAAAAGATTCTGTAAGTAGGGAATGACAATTCTTATTGAATGAATGGAAACTGAAAAAACTCTGAATTCTCTGGTTGCTTTTAGCCTGACTTGATAACAGTCTCTGAACAAGTAACTTAGAAAAGAAAGTAGAAAGTGTGTAGGCCAACTCTAAAATGTGGGTCAACTACAACAAATTAAGCAATACAGTTACTTTTCAAAATATTTTACGGTAGTAAACTATGAAATAAGGTGCTTAAAATCATAAGGTACATAAAAACCCAAGTATTAAGAAAAAAGTATTTTTTTAGTTGTATAGATTATTGATTGTCTTACTGAAAACCAGATCTCCGCTTTCCTTATTGCACTGCATATAATCTATAAAGGAAAGATGTGAATTGAACTTCAAAACTTAATGCTCTGAAATGTAGGGATGGGACCAAGAATCTGAAGTCATATTTGAATCAGGGATGTGCAATTGGTCTTTTTTTGGTTTAGTAGTATATAAAGGTGTATTGAAAAAAGTTTCCTTGTTGAGCTCTGGACACCAAAGACCCACAAAACCCTTGAGAATATCAGTCTGTTCATGCTGCATCTGGGAAGTATATATTTTTAAAACAACAAAATGTGGCAAATAAGGTAAAGGCTGATATTACAATCTGATAACTTATAGTGACTTCTCTTTCCATCTATTGACTGAATGTCCATGTAGATTTACATTATTTCATTACTCTGACCAGATATTGTAAAGAAGCAGGGAAAGTGAGTCCAAAGTTTAAAGTAACAGGATAATTAGAAACAGAAGCAAATAGGTGCAATAAGAATGGAGATCATACTATGTGTTTGATGAGATACCTCATAAATACTAGAAAATATAGTTATGTTTATTCTGGCAAAATAATGCAGTAGTACGCAAATGAGATCTATTCTTGCACATGTTTTTTGTTCATCATTCATTATGGAGCAGGAGGAATACCTTTGATTAATGAACTTGTATTTTAAGGATGGATTTGTTTAAATCTTAATGTTTAAGGTTTACTGTTTCTTCTAACAATATTTCTGAGAATTTTTCACCCAGCCCACTTCTTGTTTGGGTTCCTTGTGATGGTTTTGCAGTGCTTAACATAATTGCTAAATTTTTTACTGAGGAAAAAGCAAAAAATGCGATGATCATGTTAGCTATATACATCGGACCTCTTCCCTTCCGCATAGGAACTCCTATCTTAAATATGAATTAAAAAAATGAAACTGAAAAGGTTATATTCATTGCTGATTTTAACCTTCTCCCCTTGGATTTTTTAATGTTGATTTTAAACCTATATTGTCAAGACTGAATTCTAATCAAGGATGAACTTAGAAAAAAACAAATAGTATTCCAAAAAGTTGCCAAATATACCTCCCATTTCTGTTTCATATTTTCTGTCTTTATACCATCTTTGCCTTGATAATAATTCCCAACAAGACACGCCTTTGCAGAATGATCTGCATTTTCCTGGCCATATTAATATTCATTGGATGAAATCAACTACTTTACCAAATATTTATGGTTTTGCCATAACTTAAAATGGTCTCTTTAATAAAACTACTGCTGTTGCCAGTCTTGGACTAAGTTTTTATGTTTATGTAGCTATTTACACACTTTTGAACTCCAGAAATTCAATTATAACTAATTTCTCGTTTTACTTTCTTGCAAATGAAAACGTATTACTCTTTAATTTCAAGTGTCCAAAATCATTATTCTTAGATTTATATTTCCCTTAATATGACTGGCATAATTTTTGCCTTTTAGAATGTCCTTGATAAACACTTTGTTTTCTGTGTTAAAGGAAGTATTCAAAATCCCCTTACAAACTTGTCTTTTTGCTGTTGATCCTGATCAGAATTTTTCAATGGGTCTCTTCATAAAACATATAATTGACTATAAGGATTTTATTGTTTTGCTTTGTTTTCTTTTTGGAGAAGGGCATGGGAGTAGCTTCCCCACAAACAAGTTCTTATAGCACTTTTTTCTCTTGGTTCACTTTCTAAAATTAGTTTATAAAATGATTGACATTTTCTTAATTTGTTCTGTCCACTGTGACACTGAAGAGCCTTAAGGAGAGACTAATGTTATTTTTGTTTCTTTTTGGATATCAGGTGACAATATTAATAGTATTTCAGTATCATTTCTAACTATATACAAATAATGGAATTGATCTTTAGACTTCTTAATTATAGGAACCTTACAAACTTGGCTTTTTATTTAACATAGGAATCATCGTTCTCCTGTCCTATGATTAATTGGCTGACAAACACAAGGAAATGTAAAAAAAAAATTGTCCTGTAAATAATTTGGCAATTAGATTTTAGCTTATCAGAAGACAAAAATAATTGTCTTCTTGTATTTCCACAGTACTTTTTGCAGATAACATTATGTTTTCTTCAATTAGACAACATTCAATGTAAAGAACAACCAAAATCCTAGACATAGCATTTATTTATATGTATTTTCTCTAACTGTAATGAACCAAAGCTTTGTGTAGCTCAAACATAGGCTTGACTTAAATGTGAATGAGCAGTTCTCTGAAAGGTGAAAGGAAGCTGACAGGAAGAGCTGACGAGTATCAAAGTCAGATGGAAGAGCTGGAGAGATTTAATTTCCTAGCAAATGATTATCCCCAAGCTGTGTAAACTTACTTAAAGAAATACTTTAAAAAATCAAACCAACAAACAAAATACCAGATTTATCAGTTCAACATAAGTGATGATAACCAAAGTCCATATATTTACACATCAGCGTCCTCCATGAGAAGACATCTCTGACTCATCTTACTCTCATCAGCATCAACAGCAGTAAACATATTTTCTATTTTTACCAACAAGTATCCTTTATGAACCCAAATACATTAAAGGAATACACAGAATAAAGATTATGCTTACTTACAATTCTACTGTATAGTAATGACATCTTTTTTTGGAGGCTCTACCTACAGGTTTATGATTCAGAGTTGTAAAAATATTCACTCTAGTCTATTGCTTACAATATTGGTTGTACAGCAATATATACTGAAGATACCTTTGTTTTATTTCTTTGTAACAAAAGATTTCTTCTATCACAGATGTAATGTCAAGCATTTTGACAAATTATTGACAAACATACTTTACACGTTTGGAGAGCTTGTCAAATAGATTTCCTCTTTTTTTTATTCAGTAATTTTGGTGTTTACGTGTACATCCATATACAGGGTTTGATTTTTTTTTCCTGAAGAGGAAGAAATAGTAGATTAAAACAAATGCATACGTGGATACATATGTTTTTCTACACCTACATTATAAACTGATTTACAAACAACAAAAAAAACCCACCAAGATGGTTTGAGGATTCTGAACTCCCAGCACTGAATGGTGAATAAGCATTTAGTTTACAAAACAAAAGCAATTTTTGTAAAGGAATGGGGAATAAACTGGTTAGGTAGACTCCATGGCTCAGACAGAAAGTCTTCACATCTGATACTTGACATCAGTAAACTTATTCTGTTAGCTAGAATGATGAGAATGTAAGTTAGACCTTTTGTTACAATGCTGGTTGGACTTCAGAGAAGCTGTATAAGATATCTATACATTTCTTTTGTGTGAGGAAAGATTTTTGACTTAATATCTAATCTAGAAATGGTTTGTTGCTTTTTCTTTAATATTAGTCACCTTGTTAGAACAGCAGTGTATCTTATTTATGTTTATTTTTATTTACTCTGTTAGTTCACCTGTTATTTCCCTTCCTCTTTCTCATTTCCTGGCTAAGGAAAAAAGAAAATAAAATGCAGGAAATGAGAAATTTGTTCGAGTTTTAACTCTGTGCCTGTTTGGGAGGTAGTACAGACATAATTTGGGCTCAAATGCGTTCTGCTGCTTAGCATTGCAGCTGCTTTCTTATTTCTATCTCTTGGTGAAATACTGACTCTTGTCTTGCTGTGACACTGTAAATAGTTCCAAAATCATTATGAAATCCAGCTTTCTTCAGATTAATTAGTCCTTGCTAGTAGATAAGTAGACTGGCTTTAGTTTTCTGCTACGGCCTCTTCTTTTCTGTGGTTGTACGTCTGTAGGAGCCTGAGGTACTATTAATAAATACCTACATCATTCTCATCTGTGAAGATGATGATTGCTGGTGCCAAATTGCTCAGTTCCTAGATGTTTAGATTTACAACACTTTTTGTCTCTTTCTTGTTTTCAGCAGCATGATATAACTTTTCTTTCTTTCTCCTTCCTACCCCACTGCTCCCCTCAAGTTACTTTTGATTTTTAGTAACATGACTAGAAGGAGAATTAAATCTGTATTGAAAGTAGAATAACGAGCATGTATCTGATACAATCAAAGCAACATCTGGACAAGTCTTCAGCACCCAAAACACTGCGTGTGTTTCATCCTAAAGATAATTAAAGTCTGGTCATGTAATTTAGTATATCTGTTGAAAAAAATAGTCATTGAGATTATGTATAACTGTATCTTTGAGTAGTCCTGGTTTTGATGCCAGGAGGAGAATATATGAGGCATGGTCCTTTAGAGAAGTACATACAAAATTCACTGCTAGAAGGCAAAATAATAAATCCCCTCTCCCTGAATGTTACAAACTGTGATTCCTCTAGGTGAGTTTGTTATAAGCAGGGGTATTATACTGCTTTGTAAGTGTACAGAGAGTGGGCCATGCAAAATAAACACAAACCAATCCTTTTCAGGCAAATAACTCAGTAAACCAAAACATAAATGCTACATGAATTTCAGCAACATAACAAAAAAGCTTTGTAACAGGTTAAGTAGTTTTATTTTGATTCTTGTCAGTGATGTGTAATTAAAAAGATCTTTTAATCAAAACAAGGCTGCATTTGATATTTAACACATTTTGGGATGAAGTCATTTAGGCAAGATAACTAGTCAATTGAAAATTTTTCCATTCTGAGATGCTGAGATAGTGGAAGATTTGCCCAACTTTAATTGGAAATGTTTTTGAAAATTCTTGGCATTAAAGATGAAATGATTTTTATAATGTAAATATTACAGGCTGTGTAGTTTATTCATCCAGTATCTTAGAAGACACAAGAAGGTTCATGCATGACTTCATATAATTCTTGGAGTTATACCTCATTGTCTTTTCTATGGCATGTAAAGTTAAGAATGATGTTCACATGAATTTTTACAAGCAGATAGAATACCGAATAAACAAAGCTGATGATTTTCAAGTAAAATGATTAGGACAGTTAGTGGATACTTTTCTTTTTCTACCTAAAAGGAAGAGGCTGGTGTTATACCACAATGAATGGTTTGCTTGTTCTTTTGGTTTTCTTTTTATAAAAAAAATCCTCAGAAATGTCCTTAAAATCGTATTGTGTTCCTTCTATACTCAGCATGCTGTCACAGTATTTAAAATTGTATCCTAAATTTCTGGATTTCATTTTGTCCTGTCATCGCTGAACTTCCCTCTCAGTCAGGGAAATATTGATAAAATCCCTCATAAAAATCCTTCTTTGTATGAAGATTCATACCGGGTAAAATTTGGACCTGAGTGATATCAATACATATGATATTATTTTTGTAATTGAATACACAGTTAAAGTTTAAGTAAAAGAAATACTTTTTCTCCATGATTTGATAAATGTCTATACCATGTGTTGAGTTATATACAACCATGTTATTAATGTAAATTTTATTAAGACTAAAGATCTTTATTCTTTTTTATTCCAAAGACATTCACAAGAATAAAATAACAACTGGACCTTACAATACATATATTATAACATTGAAAAAAAAATACCTTGGGCTTTGGCTTTGGCTTTAAAATCCTGTGTTATGACCTATGGAAATTCTTCTTGCCGCATCAGTCCAGTCAAATCTAATCAGCAGCATATAAAGCACTGGTTTTAGCTGATACATGTGTTTTGCTAAGTAGGTAGAGAAGCTGCCAGATAAGACAGGAGACTAAAGAGAAATTCCTTCTGACTCACATTTTTGGCAGATAGGTTAGAAAAAATGTGGGTAGAACAGCTTGTTAGTTAATGCTTTGGTGGGTACATGTTTTTCTGCTATGGCAAATCCTAATGTTATCTAGGAATACATTAGAAAGTTTTGGCTTTCATCAGTATACTGCAATAGTAAAAGAAATTCAATAGATATACAATTGTTTGCTATAAAAAGTATTTTTGAAAGATATATGAAATACCTGAAATGTTACTCACATTTACTTCCAATATATATTCTTTTTCTAACATATAATTAAGATTGTACCATATACTTTCAAGGACATCTGGGCAAAAAAGAATGTTTTACTGTTCAAGTAAAGAATACCATCCAGTCCTTTCAGTTTGACAAGCAAGGTATTCTAAAATAAATTGATAAAGTACTTGAATCATTCAGATCATTCTCAACTAAATTTAAAGTTCAAGTGATTAATCAATAATGTAGTAATAGAATTTTGGATGTAAGCGAGACTGATATGGATTTTGCAGCATTAATGTCTTTATGTGTGAAAGTGAACATTCACCTTAGCCTATGCATTAATACATTTTTCTTTTTAATATATGTATATCCCAGTAAGTTTTGTTCCTTGTGGAATCCTATCCATAGGAAGACAAATGTTTTAAAGCAGTGGATGATTGGTGAGGGTTAGTTAATCTCTACAGCATGATTTATAATCCCATCTTGAATAGTTCGATAGAATATCCTTAGGTCTTGAGCAAGGAAGAAATGCAGAGATATTTCAGTTTTAACTCTTTTCATTTCTTGAGTTGGTACAGAGTCCTCTTACAGCCTTGTTTAATTTTTCCTTTGTATGAATTGTACAAAGCAGTGGAGCTCTGTTACAGCAGAACTGGTTTCCAAGACCAACAGTCAGGTCACTTGAGAAGTATTCCAATAATATTCTGTGCAGTATCTGCTTGCTGATTTTTATATTCTAATCTCACAATTAATTTGCAAGTTAGATTATTCTCTTTGTAGCTATAAAATTGCATCATTATTCTTAAATTAAAATAATTAAGACTAAACTGTTTAGTTTGTAGGGTTACTTGTCTTTTTTGATAGAGGTTGAAGTGGTAGGTTAACATTGGCCCACTCAGGTGTTCACTCACTCTTCTTCACCAACAGGATGAGGAAATAAATTTTAAAACTTGTGGGTTGAGATAAAGACAGGATTATCCATTATCAATTACTGTCATGGGCAAAACACACTCGACCTGGGGAAAATAAATTTATTACCAGTTATGTAGACTAGGATGTTATCAAATGCATTACTCACATATCTATAGATGTTACAGTTGTGGAGGATATATGTTTAAATGTTTAATATGGAATATACTTATTTGAAGATTCTCGATGTTACACAACACTTCTGATTTAGCAGAGTGACACAAAACATACTGAAAACATAATACAAATGTTAGTAACACAGTTCAAACACAACACCGGTCTATTTCCCATTACCAGTCTTTATGATATACTCACCATCATGACAGAGGCATCCCATGGACCAGGGGGGAATACGCTGGCTGCAAACTAGCTCAAGCCCATTGCTCTCTTCAGAGTTCTTTTGCTTGTGGTCTGGGTTTTGTTCTATATGTTGGGCTGAAGCAGTGTTCATTCCCTCAGTAGATGTCTGGCTATCTCAGAGAGGTATTACACCTCCAGTTAAACCACTCAACTGTTAATAGCTCTTCATCTAAAACTAAGGATACTCTGTTGCCCTTCCTATTGAGATAAAATTCAGCTGCATTGCACTAGTCTCTGGGCTTTATGGGCACATCACCCTTGCCCTTTCTAACTCTTGCTTTCCCCAAGGACCTGGCTGTGCTCAAGCAGGGCAGCACCAGCAGCCACCCTAATGGCCAACATGTGAGCACTTGTACCTAATACAGTCCCAAGTAAGTAAAAACTTCATATTCAGCACATCCCTGTTTCTAAGGTTTACACATGATTTCCATTTCTTTTAATAGGATTTCAACTATTAGTTGACATAATTTGCTAAATTACAACTGAAAAACTGCAACTGGATGTGAAGGTGGAGATTTTTCCCTTCATTTTTGTAAAGAATACAGCCCAATACTCATAAAAGCTAAAGTATTTAAAACTATTAAGATATACCATACTTTTTGTATGTATTATATATAAATATATAAAGTTCTTATCTGTGTTGAAATATAAAACTTCTCAGTTATATCATGCACCATGGAATAGTGTAAGTAAGTAAAGATTTTATTCACTTCAGTTACCATGAGGGAATTATTTGCAATTATGGAGCCAGTGAATTGTCTTTGGCTTCACTCAGATGACTGTGCATTTAATGTATCATTCAGTGAGCTGGACGTTATTCTGCATGTTCACATCCCTGCATTGTGCAAAGCATCTGGTATTTTTAAAATATACATCTGTGCAGGTGCAGGGATCTGTGTGAAAGATACCAAAACAATGTTCTACCTAAAGAAATAATAGCTCACCTGTTTGGTATAAGCTTTGTGATTTGACAGTTATGTAAATATGATTTGGTGATCTGTGTTTTATTTCTTGTGCCTGATTTCTGTATTAATTTATTTTTCTCTGCAGAACTGAGATGTACTCACATAGAGAGTGTTGCTTATCTGATGTTGTAACTTTATATTGAAACAGAAATGTCTTGAAGACAAACTATACCTGTAATTAACACCAACTATATTTAAAAACTTTAAGGGAGTATAATTCCTTTCCAGTGTGGTTACCATCTTTCCTGACAAGGCAACAGGTGGGCATAGGGCTTCTCTGCACATTATCAGCAGGGATTCCAGCTTGGTTTTAAACAGCTGCATCACTACAGAAATGTGAAATAGCTTCTGACTGTCTCTAATACAGCTTTAAGTGGCACCTGTGCTCAAGCAGAGAGGCTAAGGGTGCTCATGCTCAAGCTTGCTCAGAAACTGGAAAGATAAGGTCATGTGAACACAGCTCTGCTACTAATCATGGTTAAAGCCACCACAGTGAAGAAGATGTGACTGTAATTGTACAACTTTAAATGCTTAAAGTCATTTAAAGAATGCTCTTTGGGCCAGTGATAACATTCTTATTAAGTGCACCCACATGCTAATGCAGACACAATGTATTCTGCCTTCATGATGTGTTTAATGAGTGTATAATTCAGGTCACCATTAGTTCAAGCACCATTTTCCATTACTTAGGAAGTACATTTATTGTGAGTTGTTTGGTTTTAGTTATCTTCTGCAAGAAAATACAGTGTCTATTTATAGACTGAGTTGATTTCAGGTGCCTAAGAGTTGCATAAACTTTAGTCGGAGTGGTATCAGGTATGCAACAGTGTATTCATATCCCCCCTTTCTATAAAATCTGGGAAATTTCTGTACTAAGTGTGCATGTTTAATTGTTTGCTTTCCAGAACCATAATTTGCTCCAGGTATCTATGTAATTTAAATGTTAAAAGAGATATTCGGTCGTAGGTAAGTAAAATGAAACCCATGTTCTTTCTTTTTTCCTATTTGTGACATTTATGTTGTTATATTAAGTTTATGTGTAACTGTATTATTGAGTGCTGACAAGGTAATGAGGTAATGCATATGGATGAAAAGCTTGACTACGTAGCCTTCTGTATATGACTGCTTTACACACATCAATTTATTTCTTTATATAGATGACTTATATTGCAGTTATGGACAGCAGATTCTTTTAAATAACACACTGAAACTTGATTAAATGAGAAATCAGAGTATATGTTTGGTTATTATTTTCTCTATTATTGTATTTCATGAGGTTAATATTTTCCAGCTGGACAGGTCAGATTAAGGTTGGGGTACATCACTAAATGTACCGTATAAGAACTTCCTTTTTAAGACTTCTTAATGGTTTTGATACTTTTAATGGACAAAAAGGAAGGAAAAAGATGCAGAAACCCCCTTTCAGACATACAGAACTGTGATGTATTGATGATGATATGAGTGAAGGGTATGCTGTTGACATTTACAAGCTATTGATGAGATAGGAACATTCAAAGCATTTGAAAAGGTTATGGGTATTTTTTTTTTTAACTCTACTGCAAAAATAAGGCAGTTTATAGAAATAGGGTGCTGACCCTTTAAGTTATGAAGTCATCAGACATTGTTTATAGTGAAGATTAACTTATATCAAAATAAAACAAAGATGATGTGTGAATTGGTTTAGGAACTTGTTTTTAATAGCTGGTTCTGTTTTGTGGAAATGAAGTTACTTTTCTGTAGTATAAATAAATAAAATATAGACAGTCTTCAAATATACAAAAATACAAAATATTCAGGCTTTCAACAGTGCACAATTCCTACTGTTTCCACTAGAAGTAGAATAATCACAATTTGTATTCACACTTCCAGTGATATGTAATCTAAAAAAACTATACAGAATGAGAGATGTTAGTGATACAAAAGCCTTTTACAATTTAGGCTGTTTAATGTAATAAACTTTCACGTAGACTATCTATACAACATACACAGACAATAAAAGAGATATCTGAAGGTAGGGTTACAGAGACTATGAAACACTACCTTGTGCTTTCTTAGATTTTCAGTAACCTGGTCACTAAAAGAAATTCTTATCAGGAAGTATTATAAAAACAGGTTGATCTTTCATCTCAGAAATAAAATATATGATAATTGATTTTTAATCTGATGACAGTAAATCACATCATCAAAAAGAACTGCTTTTAGTCTCTGTCTTACAGAAGTAAAACTAATTCTCTCCGCTTATGCTTGATCCTTGTAGTGAGCAGTGAAATCAGAATGATTTTAATAGCTTGGGCTTCCACTAAGAAATGTTGCCTAAGTGAACTTCTAGTCACTAATCACTGAACCATTCACTGTGAAGGTTGCATATGGCTGTGTTAGCAATTACATTTATTTCAAATTGAGAGAATTACTCAGAAACACTGTTCACTGAAGATTCAAACAGACCGGAGCAATTAAGCACTAGTTGCCAAAGGCCATCAGTTAAAATTATCGGATGGTACTTTCACTATATATGTTCATCTACCTGATCTCTGGAGACTCCTGACTGATGTCTAATAAACATTCATGTTTTCTAACTAATACCAGCATGACCATTTATTTATTTTTTCCTAATGAAAAAAAAAAAAAAGGGTGAAATACTTTGTTCTGATGGTAAAAACCAGAGATTTTTTCAGAGGCTGTTTCTTCCAGCTACTTTAGAAGTAGAGACCCCATGTGATCTTATAGTACTTCCATCTGACAGAGCGTCTATGCAAGATTGTGACTCCCTCAATGTAAGTACAAAACAATTTTAAATACCTTAAGTTACTCCTCCAAATTTACTGAATTATTCCTAATTTGTTTATAAAAAGACATAACAGAGATCAGTTGATTAGGTGTTCCTTGTTGTCCTCTCATAAAAAACTTGTTTTCCAAAACCACGTGGAAAACATATACAATCAGGCAGACCTTACTGGTGTGGGAAGGAGATAAGAGAATATTAAAACATTTATAATTTTTATCAATAACACCCAGTACTTCTAGTGTAATCCTTATTAACTCCCACTTTAGGTATATTGGTTCAAATCATACTGATTCTCAACATCTTTATATCAGTAGGGACACTGCATTTTCACACAATCATTGCAAAAATTATCAAAAATTATACACTAAATCTATAAGTGGTTTAAAGCCACTGACTAAAGATGGGAGGTGTCATCTTTGGCTGGAAAGCATGAATAACTAACGCTATCATATTTGTAGAATACACCAGATTCATTGCAATTAATTTTATGTTTTGTTTCTAATTTCCATTCTGCTTGGTGGGCTCAGTGTAATTCTAAAAAATGAAAGTGAAAGAAGTTTAATTTTTCTTACATTTAACAATTACTCTAGAATGATGAAGGGGGAAGCATGACTGTAATTGCATTTTAAAAATGTAGATTAGCCATAAATCCTGAAATACAAATATATGTGTTCAGTAAATTGAATAATTTGTTTTATTTGCACCTATAAGATAAAGAAAAGCTTGAAATATGTACTTTAAGCAGAAAAAAGTATAAATTAGCCATCTATTTAGAAATTATTGGCCAAAAATACATTAGCAATGCATTGAATAGCATTCAGGGAGATTATACATACAGTAATTGAAACACAAATTATGCATGCTTATTATTTATGAAATTTTAAGTATTGCTTTTCATCAGAAAATGTAAATGGCATTTTAAACAATTAATTATTCAGACTGGTGAAAATGGAAAAGCTGGCAAAGCACTTTACCATCCCTGAAGAGAAACTAAATAAATTGAGAAGACTCTAATTTCTTATGCTGTTTAGACTTAATGTAGCAGCTTAAGTTATTAGGTTGAAAAACTAAATGAAAATCTGAAGTGTTAAAAGTATGCTTCTAATGTGTGTTCTTGCTCATGATAAAGAATTCTACAAGAGGATTCTTAAAAAGTATTTGTATTAGATTACAAAGACATTTTACCCCTTTGTCTTCTCTTAGAAGAAGAGGCTTTGTTTTAACAAATTATGTTATAAAATAAAGGATGGGAGAAATATTATCCACTTTGAAGTAAATTTTATCTTTATTGTGTCCTCTTCTTCCATTCCTGAAAGAGAGATACTAGAAAGGATGTGAAATTAGAAGAACAAATATCATTAAACAGCTTCTGGCAACATGTACCTTTAAGTAGATGTTAACACCAACATAATGGGAGATTCAGGATCAGTGTATGAACATATGTAAGAATGCATCAAGATTGTTATTTAAATGAATTACTAAAGATTTTAAGATTGTTTACTTAGGGCTGTCAAATAGTTTTAGGGTTATTTTGCCTTAAATCTATGTTACTGTTTTGTTTTTTTTTTTCTTCCTCAGGGCATGTAAAATATCTGTAGAGTTCAGGAAAGTTAGGGAAATGATCTCAGTAAGTCATCAGAGGATTTAATGTAGTATCGCGTAGACAGTGACATGAGGATAGTCCAAGAGTTAATCAGATTTTCCAGATTTATAAATGGGGAAATTAGCAGGATAATGAACTGATAAATCAGTAATAAACCTATTCTAAAGAGTAAGACATTTTTGGCTCTCTTCATTAAGATTTGTATCTCCTAAAGGAAAAGTGATTTCTTAATGCTAAGCCTTCTAGAAGTCACTGTGACCTATTTCTGAGAATAAAATTAAAAAGATAAACTTTCCTTTGAAATTCATAGGTAGGACAGAGAAGTCACATAGGGAATGTAAACTTATTTTCTGCAGACAGCTCTCATGCTGTTTCACAAAAGGCAACTGGACTAGAGCTGGCATTGATTCAAATACCAGAAATCCCACTATAACTGGTGTTCTTGCACTTTCTGTGATTCAATAAAATATTAATTCTTAAAAAAAGGTTTAATTCTGTAGTTTGAAATAGAAATCTCAGCAATGTGTATGCTAGTTAGTGCAAACTCATTAATTCTTCTGGGCTCAAAGCACATATTCATATTTGCACCCTATTGCTCTCCTCATGTAAACTATGAAAGGTATGTGTAAAGAAGCATAACCAAAATTTCTCACTTTTTCTGGTATGGGGAGAGTATACTTTGCCATCATGTAATTTATGATACAATCTGGATTACTTTGCAGTAAGTGAAAAATTCCTGATAGCTGCAGTGGTCAGGATTTATTTGAAAATATTAGCCTTCTTATTTGCAAGTCTAACTTCAGGAATTTGGTTGGTTTGGTTTTTTTTTTTTTTTTTCCATTTGGAAGTATAGTGGTTGAGCACTCACAACTATGTCTAATATATGTGTGATAATTGGTTTTATTTGTTGAGCAGCTCTGCCAATAATAATGGAACTGTGGAAGAAATGATCCAGGAAATCACCTGCACTGCTGTCTTCCTTATTTTCCTGTAATCACCTAATGATAAAAGAGCCATCCTTTTTGTCTGTGGGGATGATTTCCACTTGTAGCACATCATATTTATTCTACAAGGGAATGTGAGGGTTTATTATCTGAGTGGGGACAGCAGGCTTCCTGCACCGGGCAGGAACTTGCTGCCATTCCCCTTCTCTTGTTCCCCCAACCCTGCAGCTGGCAGGTGGGTGGTGCACAGCTACTCTAGCTCCAGCAGCCCTCTGAGTTTGTGAGAGGGCTCTGCTCCACTGATCTATCTCCCTCTCACACTCCCTGTTAGTCCTTAGTCTACCTACCTCCTCCCTCAGCTCTACCACCATGCGAAGGATTTCCCTCACGTGTGCACAGCTTCCACAAGTGAAGTCCGTACCGGTGGCGTGAGTCGGTGTGGGAAGGGGGCACTGCCTGCAGCCCAAGGTCTGGGTAGCTGCATGAACCCACTGAGGCTCCCTCTGGGTGGCTGCATCCATTCCGGCTGCTGCAGCACCCAGAGCAGCTTTAATCTTCTACCGGGTGGCCACAATGGTCCTTGGTGTTTTCTGGCTGGCTTCCAGTCCATCTCTTTGCCCTACCTGCCCACTCCAACTGCTGCTCAAACTGCCTCGTTATACTAACACGCCCCACATCTGTTTGCCACGCTCTTGTTTTCCATGCTGTCCAGTAAGATGGTTATTTTATCCATCTAAACAACATTTGTGGTTTTCTTTCTTTTTTTTTATTGTAATACTGTCCTCTGTTCCCCTTACCTATAAGCTTATTTTTTCCTTCATGTAACCCTTCAAGTGAAGAAATTCTGTAATGCCGTTCCTTTATTGTAGAAACACCTCAGCTAGTGGAGAAAAAAAAAAATTGCTTACTGCATATCAAAGCCTTAGTAGAGATGTATGAGATGTAAATAGTGTAGCCAAAACCACTTGTAAAACACAGTAACATCTTTCAGGACTTTCTCCAAATGTTGATTACTATTTTCTGCTCCTATTTCCTGCACCCTTCACTGTCCTTTAACTCTTAAGTTCTCAAACTCAAGAGTTCCCACAGGCAACTTGCAACAAAATAGAAGTAAAGAACAGTGAGAAACATGCAGGCCAAGTGGAGTAGTGTTGCTGAAGATGCCTGTAAAACCTCATATAATGCTAATGTCAGCAATGTGAGGAGTGATTTGTTTTCTACTTTGTTTTCAGTTCTGCCCTGCCTTTTGTCTAGAAGACCGATCTCATTTGATGAGTGGTCTTACAGCAACTCAGTTAAAATAGCAAAGCATGAAGCAGGCTAACGCAGAGGAAAATAATCTGTATAATAGTCTTTTCCTGTCATACACTTAGCTCCACTCCCCAAACCATGTATGTACCATCCAGAATTGATGACTTTTATGTAAAAAAGAGGGCTCCTTTTCATGAGTCATGTTACAGATTTTCCAGCCTGAGCATTTACCTGAGAAAATTATCTAAATTATATATGATTTTATGTCTAGGCAGTCACTATTACTGCTATAAGATAAGTAGTTTTCCTCCTGGAAACCAAGAGGGTTAACTTGCTGTATCAATATGGAAAGATGAGAGGCATCTGCTAAACATCTTGAGACACCAGACTATAGATTGTTATTTCCAAGTGATGTGTCGGAAACACTTAAGCCTCCCAAAACTGCATTGTGAGACAGGTAAGCAGAGTTTATGGAAGCTGGGGGAAACAGTCACCATGGTCCTCTCTTGCCAGGAACATATATATGTGGTTCTCAGCCACTGTTAATCTCCCCTTCATTTCTACACTTTTTTTTTTTCTTTTTCATTTCCTCATGCAACTTTCAGGTCAGGAAGGAGATGCTGCAATTTGTGCATGGACGTCTGTCAGAACAAGATATGGTAGTGTAACCAACATAAGAGGCTTCTGCTTATTTATCTTTCTGGATAGGAGAATGCCAGCTGCATTCAGATAGAGCAGAAACAGAGAAGAACTGAGGTGATTTTATTTTGTTCAGTAAAAGAGATGGAAGAAGAGCAGTGGTCAAAGCAACTGGAATCCTATCACTAACATCGTTATGATAACTCCCCAATGGTTGTCTACATAGTTCTCTTGCATTTTCACTAGGATTGACTAATTTTATTCCTTAAGAAGGGAAAAATGTGGTAACAAAGGCTTGTCCTCAGGTGTAGGTGTCATTGTGAATGTCAAATGGCTTAAAATACTGGTTCTCATTTCACAAAGAGATAAAGGTCATCTTCTTAACAACAGTGTTTATTTTACATAAAGCTTTTACACATTCTCTTCTCTAGTAGAAGCTGTTCCTGAAGTAAGTCCAGCTACAGTTATGGATGCAGGAGAAGATTAGGGGTTTGGTAACTCAAACTGCTCCAGGGCAGTACAGGATGTTAGTTTTGGTATGGCTCAGATTTTCTGTGTTGTTGTACCCATACTTCAAACAAGGCTAAGATAAATAAAATCCGTGGAGTGAAGTACTAAATGCCTTTGTTTCTTTCAGATAACAGTGTCTGGAAAGGAGGTTACAATATCACCTTACATTTTAATCCTATCTTGTAAGATATGAACTAGAATTTATCAAAGCTTTCCCACTAGCTGAACAGACAGCATCACATTATCTGCAAATAATCAAAGAGCAGTTGTTGCTTTTTCTGCAGTCCATTTATCTAAGAGCATGAAACTGTTGTACTGCAGGAAAGATGTGAATCTTCTACCGTGTATTAAGCAAATTACAGTTTTCAAACCTAAAGAACTTTGTTGCTTATCCCAAATAGAATTCTCTTCTCCTCATAGACCTTAGTAAGAATCTAATAGCATTGTTTTTAATTGAATAAATCCATAAGGATTCTAGTAGATATCTCATCATCTGCCAGGTACCTCTCTTCTTCAGCCAGGAAATTCACAGGGATTCTGTATCCCAAATGTTTATACACCTGGGGCTGGGAAGGCTGCTGGGGATGTGGAAGAGCTCAGCTCATAAAAATGTGTGCCAGACTATAGATAGCATTTGTTAGGCAGAGGTTCATTGAGATCTCTACAGTGCAAGAGTTCAGTACTCTACAAGCAACAGACAGATTTGAATCAGAAAGCGAGCGAGAGAGAAATGCTAAATACACATACGTCTCCAGGGTGGAAAGCATTGTTGAAAATGCCTGCTTGCCTCCAAAGGTTAAGGTGAAATCCACTAGCTTAAGTTTTTATCCAGGACATGATTAATCAAAATTGAATTAGTCCTGGCTGCAACATTCTGCAACATATTGGCAATGTAGTCATATATATTAAAGAGAGAATTGTGCCTCTAGGTTTTTATATTTCCATTTTATAGAGTTAATGCACTTCCTTAAGAAAGATTTTCTTGTGATGACAAACTGAAAATAACTGAAAGGAAATATAAGTAAAAATATAACTGAAAATAAAACTTGAAAAATTTAAAGGAAATTATCCTCAGAAGAAATCAAAAATACATGTAACCACCATGTTTAATCTCATTGTCTTTTCTTGTTGCAAATCATGTAAATCCTGTGTTGTTTCACTACAGATTATTTATGTACTTAAATTACTCATTTTTCACTTTAGGGGAATTAAAGGTTGCAATTGAGAATGCAGGAAGCACAATATACACCACCACTACCTATCACCCCTCTCTAATGAAAAAAATAAATTCCAAGCTCATTTCTAAATTAAAAGATATGGAAATATAAGCATTTGGGAATATTAATTACTCCATTGGGAACTGATTATTTTTGTAGTAGTACTTCAAATAATCTTCTGTTTAAAAACATAAACCTACTTTTTAAAAATAGTAATAATTGTTACTAGTCTATTTCACGTTTAGGTTTACTTTGAGGTTGCTTATGAAATGATTTGGGCTTAGATCAAAACTAATTCCCTTTGTGGTGTTGTTATTAAAAACTAATATTTTAGTACCAACAATGTATTCACTAAGAGATAATCATTTGTGTATTGCAGAAAGAAGTAGGTTTTTTTAACTACAAACCTAAGTAGGTACATTTACCTAAAAAGAAAACAAAACCACAACCAACTCAAATATCAAGGTTAAGAACCATGATCAGAAGTCAAGAAGGAAATATTCATTTACCTTAAATACTAGAACCTTCACTTTGTATTTGGGGAAACCTTCCTGGTGTGCTTATGTGCTTTCACATATCAGAGAACCATCTTCTGGAATTTAGTACATAAAACTTGTCAATAAGTGGTAATTCATTGACTGGGAGTGTGAACAGTGATGCATTTCCAGACCCTTACTAAGCTTAGTTGCTAAGAGGATTATGCAAGTACTCAATGTCAAAACTACTGAGTTTTTGCAAACCAAATTAATCTTCCCTTCATGGTCACATGCATAAGTAGCCCAAAAGCATATTTGGAAGAGTTTGTGCCATTCTCTTCCTGTGCCAGATTCTAGTGGTACAAGTAGCTGAAGTAAGCAATGGAAAAAAGGCATCAATAGTTTCTTGACAGGATTTCCTAAATCTTGGGTGCTCAGCCCTAACTTAGAGCAATCTGAAGAGAAGATTCATCGTAGCAGAACAGGCAAGTTTAAGCTGAACTGTATAGTGCCTTTTTCCAGAAAAGAACTGATAGGAAAGAGCTGCTTGAGTGTGGTACCCTATTTTAACATGGATATATTTAGTACTCCATTATAAACAGTTACTTCTTTTAATAAAAAAAACCCAAACCAAAACTTATTATTTTCAAGCTGCAGAACAAACTAAACTTTAAGTTTCTTTCTTTTTCTTGTCCTCTTTGAGGGGAAAAAAATAAGTGCCAAAACCTTCATGTTAGAATTGGGTTTAAAAGAACTATTAGGAATAATGATAATATTTTAAATGCTGTGTAGAAAAGAGCTGGAAGAGCATCTTATTTTGTAAATTTGAAGGCAGCATCTACTACTAGGAGCTGGAATAGCTGAATAAAGACAAAACTGCAAAATTGAGTTTGCCTCTGATAGCAGACGGCTAGGGTTAGTATGGAAAATTGCATGCTTCCTAACTGGAAGACAGCAATTTTCCTTTCTAATATTACTAAGATTGTTTTCTATGGAGGGCTTGAAAATGTCAAAAACAATAGGGGCAGAAAATCATTAGGTATGAATGAGTGAACAGGATGACTGTGTGAAGAGCAGTGTATATTCTAATGAAAACAAACCTTGAAATTAATCTTATTGATTCTTCTTCACTTAATTCCACAGTTACTTTATAAAGCATTAAAATTATGCTCTAAATTATCATGTCTGAGTTATTTTCAGTATGCATCTTTGTTATCTAGACAGCTTCCATTAAAAATAACATTTTTTTCCAGGGATTATATATAAAGTAGTGTGCTTACTAAGCTGTCTTGCTTTTTTAAGATATTATTAAAACTTGACTACATAAGAAAGTACATCCCAGGGAAGCCAAGTTGCTTAATTCAATCAATTCTTCCATAGTACCTACATTAAGATGTGTAACAAAATTATGTAAGTAACTTCATCCTCTCACATGTAAAGAGCCCTGAACAATGAATCATGCATACAAGTTAGTTTCAGCAAAAGTAGCTTGTCAGGTACTGCTAATGCACATAATGCTTGACCTAGAGGTGTTCTATGTTGTTTCAGTAAAACTGACACCAGTTTTCATGCACTTTTTTTCCTATACCTTTCTTTTTCAACACATAAGAGCTTCCTCTGAAACAACTGGGGAAAAAAAAATAGAATACATTTTGTTACATAAAATGGAACTGTGAACCGTATTTTCAGTCTCACCATTCAGCAAGTTAGAGAGGTTAGTTTTTCAGCCAACTGAAAAACTGATTTTTATTTAATTCTTAATCTCAGCAGTGTTTTGCTATGTCATTGGCATTTGTGTTCTACATCAGTGAATTAATGTCCACAGAATAAAAAAAGGAGTTAAGATGTATTTTGTGTCAGAAAACGTTAAATAATGCAAAGCACCAGATTAGAATACAGATATTTTTGATAATTGATGTATTGCCCTCACTATCTTGCTAAGTGATAATTCTTTTGATGAAGTATTCATCAGCACGCAGAACTCTAATCTATGCATATTACTGACTTCTCTTAGTAGTTACACATAATGAATTGTGCCTAGCTGCTTATTCCTCTTCTCTAAAAGTTCTGGACAAGAAATGAAAAGTGTTCCTTTTTAGCTTAATTTTCATGAAATGAGGAAGAGGAAATTTGACTGTATCTGCATAGTTAGATATTTTGTGAGTCTAAGGAGACAATTATTTATATATTTTTTCAATTACTATATAGGAAGCAACTTATAGTTCTGACTACTGTTTTACTGAACACTATGACGAGTCTAATTTGAAGGTATTTTCATTATAATGGATATTAACATATGGTTTTTATTAAACCATTTTCCTTTTTGAAGGAACTATTTAGGAAGAAGAGGACTAAAACAATCCAGAAAAGTGAAGAATCAAATTCTAGGATAGGCAAAAAGAAACCATACTTTTTTTTGAATACAGGTATCCCAGACGACAACAATAACGAGAGGGTCACAGAGTATTAACATTGCTCATTTTTTTGCACAAAGGTTACTTTTTATGGCATAGCATGTAGATATGAATGTCATTACTTGAAATTTTAAGGAATTATTGTGCATAGTCTTAAGGCAATAAAAGCATCTATTGTTTTTCCCGAGAGAAATGTCTCGCTAGTTCAGACCATCACATATATGAGCTAGACACTGTGCGTTTAAAATCTGTTTACAAACAAAATAAATCATTCTTTAGATTGATGCACAGTAAGGATATGCTTTTCTAGCTGGGTTCATGCCTAGCTGATGGGTGTATAAGCGTAGCCTTTATGAAAAAAGTACAGGATGTACAAGTCCAAATGTTAAAACAGATGAAGTACATACTTTAAGAAATCTAGGATAATGAGGTTTTTTTTTTCTGTCCTTCTCCATATAGTAGTTCCTTTGAAATGTATAGAATCTTTTCATTTCTACCATAGTACACTTTTAATTGTCTTGTATAAATACAGATAGTCCCTACCTCAACAGAGACTTACACCTCCATAGAAACTTAGTCATTTTGTTGTAGTTTCATGAAGACAGAGTTACAGAATCTGCCAGAAATGTAGTAAGGATCTATAAAGCAAAATTGGTAAGATATTTAAAAAAAAAAAAGAGGAAGAAACAGCCCCTCTTTGCCCCAATAAAACCTAAACCAAAAAAAAAAAACTTAAACCCATTCAAAACAATGTACTGAGCAAATTGATTACATAATATATTAACCTAAGTTTTCTGGTGATGCATGAAATTACATTGCACCACTGGTTTATATGAAGAATATTTCTCTATTTAAGAGTATAGTATTAAAATCAGGTTGTTGAATGGGTATGTTTTTCATGTATGCTAAAATTTTAGCATATTGAAATAGATAATTTTATATGAAATTAAATGTTAGAATAGCACTTTGAATTTTTGAGTAGAATTTTTCAGAGTTTAGAGGATGAAGTTAGGCTTCCACAGGCTGTGTAAGTATAGGCTGAAAATTCCTGATGGTCATAATATAAAGAAACTGGAACACATGGAGAGAATTCTCTTTGTGTGTTGTCTGGGAATTAATTTCAGGTCATATTCAGAGTTTGGGGCATTTATATGTTAGTTGATATTATTTTCTGTGCTCAAAAATATAGTTCTGTATGACTGTGTTTGAAGGATCGCTATAGGTATCTGCAACATCTTGTAGAGGTTGAATTAAAGTATAAAAATTTGGTAGAGAATAAAAGTCTCATTTTCAGAAAAAGATCTGTGTGGAGCATATTTCTCTGCTATGGCTGAACATATGGGAGCTTAAGAGTGGGATTTTTATCCATTTGCTATTAAAAGAACAAACAAACAAAACAGAATGTAAAAGATAATAGCCCGTACCCTGTAGCTACTGCATCTCTTTTGATCAGTGCACTTAGAGTAAACTCCACACTTGTAACTTGTGCCACTTCCATGGTTGCTTATGATTCTACTATCTTAGTCTAAGAATTCTCAAGTTAGCCTTTGCCCTGCCTAACTTGGGATGAAATGTTCATTTTAAAGATTATTTTTGTCTTTCTGACAAAGCCAATGGAAGAACTGTAGTGTTTACAAAACTGGAAAATGTTGTCAACATAGTGGGCCACAAAAAGTGAGGAAACAACTGAAACAATTGTCATAATTTCATTCTCTCTCTTCTATTGCTGTTACTGGGGTTTAGTTTAATTAAAAATATCTTACCGTGGTAAAATGTGTGGTGAATCTTCTTGTGGTATCTGGAAGCAAGGCCAGATCATAAACTGGGTTCATATCTTCAAATACAAATAATCTTCCATGATTCATATGTTACTGACACAGAAAATTGGTCACTTATTTCTCCTGCATCCTTTTTTAGACCTGAATCACTGTCCACCTGTTTTTTGTTTGTTTGTTTGTTTGTTTTTCCAAGAGTTTTTAAACTTTGTGGCCTTGATCTTTTGCATCTTTGTTCAGGCTTCAAATCTAGTGGGTATTTGGTTTAATTAAACCATTGTAGCAGAGCTCTGTGGAGATATTATTGTTACTATGAGTTGAAGACTAATTAACTTAATACCTAAAGATCTAATGATCTTTAGGCAGCAGGATGGTGAGTGCTGTAGTGGGGTGGACATTTTGAGGTGGTGGGGAGCTTTCCTGAGCCGGGAAAACCCCTGAAGAACCCAGGCCGGGGAGGCACACACCCACTGGTCCCGTGGTGCCTGACGGGAGGGGGCGGTCCCGGCGGCTACCGAGGGAGATTTAAACGGCCCCCTGGGAGCACCGCAAAGAAGGGCGGGACAGTTTGAGCAGGCAGGGTGAGAAGGCAGGGAGTAGAGAGGACCCAGAGACTAAACAGAAGACACCAAAGACCATGGTGGCCACCTGGCAGAAGATTAAAGCTGTTCCATGTGCTGCAGCAAGCAGGATGGATGCTGCCACCCAGAGAGAGCCACAGTGGGTGCCTGCAGCTACCCAGACCCTGGGCTGCAGACAGTGCCCCCCTCCCACACCACCTTGTGCCTCTGTTACTGGCTTCACTTGTGAAAGCTGCACTCGAGTAGGGGAACTCCATCATATGGTGGAGGAGTGAAGGGAGGAGGTGAAGAGGCTGAGGACCATCAGGGAGTGTGAGAGGGAGATAGACCAGTGGAGTAGTGCCCTCTCACTCACTCAGCAGCCTGCTGGAGCTGGTACTTCCAAATACCACCCACCTGCTAACTGCAAGGTTGGGGAAACAAGAGATGGGGAATGGCAGCAAGTTCCTGCCAGATGAAGGAAACCTGCTCCCCTCAACCAGACAGCAAAAACTGAGATCCCCCTGGTGAACAAGTACCATGTGCTGCAGGTGGAATCCAATCCTGAGGATGAGGATGATGGCTCCCACAGCCTAGAATCTTTCCCTAGGTCATGCCATCCTCAGAAAAAGATAAAAACATCCTCCATTAATAAGAAGAGGAGGGTGATTTTTGTAGGGTACTCCTTCCTAAAACGAGTGGAGGGACCCATTTGCAGACCGGACCTGCTCCACAGAGAGGTCTGCTGCTTACTGGGGCCATCAGTGAAGGAGGTAGCTAGAAAACTTCCTTCCCTGGTCCACGAGACACACTACTATCCTCTGATAGTAGTCCAAACTGGTAATGATGATTTAGTAAGCAGAAAGACCAAAGCCGTCAAGAAAGACTTCAGGGCCATTGGGAAAATGATGGAGGGCTCTGGGGCTCAGATAGTATTCTGCTCCATCCCAAGGCTAAACAGAGAGGAGCAGGAAGTCAGGAAGAAGAACTTGATTAATGCCTGGCTCCGAGCCTGGTGTGAGGAGAGGGGCTTTGGCTTCTTTGATCATGGGGTGGCTTATGCACCCCCAGACTTTGTTGCTAAGGATAGGAGACGTGGATATCCTGGGGGGGCTAAAGCCCTTGCTAAAAACCTAGCTAAGCTCATAAATTGAGCTTTAAACTAGATGTGAAAGGGGAGGGGATTGAGACCAGGACAGACAGGAGTGAGACTGGACGTGAGGCACTAGTGATTTGGAGAGGGTGTGAGGGAGAGGACCATCAGTACATCACCACAGAGAAAGTGGAGAACACATCTGGGGTTAGTAAGGGAGATACAGGCAATCTGGTACAAGCTACTCCAGTTACCAGGCAATTGGGAATGGACTTTGTTCCCTCTGAAAGGGCTGAAGGCTCGGCAGCTCAGCTGAAGTGCTGAGGAGGCGGCGTAGCCCTCTTTGTAAGGGAGGACTTAGACACTGTTGAGATGGGTTGTGGCGATGAGGAGATTGAGTGCCTGTGGGTTAAAATCAGACGAGCCCATAAAAAGGTAAATTTTGTGATGGGAGTTCATTACAGACCACCCAACTAAGGAGAAGTAGCTGACGAGCTCTTCTATAAACAGCTGGGGTTAATCTCTAGATCAATGCCTCTCATTCTTGTGGGAGACTTCAATCTTCCTGATATCTGCTGGAAGTACAATAGAGCAGAAAGGAAGCAGCCTAGGAGGCTCCTGGAGTGCCTGGAAGACAACTTCCTCGCACAGCTGGTGAATGAACCAACAAGGGAAGGTGCCCTCCTGGACCTGCTGTTTGTGAACAGAGAAGGCCTTGTGGGGGATGTGGCAGTAGGAGGACACCTAGGACTAAGAGATCATGAGATGATAGAGTTTTCTGTTCTAGGCGAAGCAAAGAGGGTGGTTAGCAGGACAGTAGTATTAAATTTCCAGAGGGCAGACTTTGAACTCTTCAGAAGGCTGGTTGGCAAGGTCTCATGGGAGACAGTGCTTAAGGGCAAGGGAGCCCATAAGGGCTGGAATCTCTTTAGAAGGGAAATCCTAGCAGCTCAGGAGAAAGCCATCCCCATGTTCCGGAAAAAAAGCCAGCAGGGGAAAAAAACAGCTTGGTTGAACAGTGAGATCTTGAGTGATATCAAGAAGAAGAGAAATGTTTATGGGCTCTGGAAGAGAGGACAGGCCTCTTGGGTGGACTACAGGAGGGAAGTGAGATTGTGTAGGGAAAAAATCAGAAGGGCTAAGGCTCAACTAGAAATTAGATTGGCAAAGTCTCTGAAAGATAACAAAAAATCTTTCTGTAAATATATAAATAATAAAAGGAGGACTAGGGAGACCATACAGCCCCTATTGGATGCAGAAGGAACAACAGTGGCAGGGGATGAGGAAAAGGCTGAGGTACTTAATGCCTTCTTTGCCTCAGTCTTTAACTGTAAAGGAAGTTGTTCCCTCTGTGTACAAACCTTGGAGCTAGAGGAGCAAAATGAGGCTCCCATGGTCCAAGAGGAGGTGGTCAGAGCCCTGCTAGCCCGACTAGACACCCACAAGTCTATGGGGCCGGACAGGATTCACCCAAGGGTATTGAAGGAGCTGGCGGATGTGCTGGCCAAACCCCTTTCCATCATCTTCCAACAGTCCTGGAAGACTGGGGAAGTTCCACTGGACTGGAGGCTTGCTGATGTTGTGCCCATCAACAAGAAGGGTCTCAGGGATGATCTAGGGAACTACAGGCCTGTCAGTCTTACCTCAGTGCCAGGGAAAGTCATGGGACAGGTAATCTTGAGTGCGATCATGAAGCACATGCAAGAGAACCGGGTGATCAGGCCCAGTCAACACAGGTTTACAAAAGGCAGGTCTTGCCAAACTAACCTGATCGCCTTCTATGACAAAATGACTCGGCTGCTGGACGAGGGAAAGGCTGTGGATGGGGTCTTCCTGGACTTCAGTAAAACCTTTGACACAGTTCCTCACAGCATTCTGCTACGGAAACTGTCAGCCTCTGGCCTGGACAGGCGCACACTCTCCTGGGTGGAAAACTGGTTGGATGGCCGGGCCCAGAGAGTGGTGGTAAATGGTGTTAAATCCAACTGGAGGCCAGTTACAAGTAGGGTTCCCCAGGGCTCAGTGCTGGGTCCAGTCCTGTTTAATGTCTTTATCAATGACCTGGATGAAGGCATCGATTGCACTCTTAGCAAGTTTGCAGACAACACTAAGCTGGGTGGAAGTGTGGATCTGCTGGAGGGTCGGGAGGCTCTGCAAAGGGATCTGAACAGGCTGGACTGCTGGGCAGAGTCCAATGGCATGAGATTTAACACGGCCAAATGCCGGGTCCTGCACTTGGGGCACAACAACCCTGTGCAGTGCTACAGACTAGGAGAAGCCTGGCTGCAAAGCTGCCTGGAGGAGAGGGACCTGGGTGTGCTGGTCAAAAGCTGACTGAACATGAGCCAGTAGTGTGCCCAGGTGGCCAAGAAGGCCAATGGCATCCTGGCTTGTATCAGAAACAGCGTGACCAGCAGGTCCAGGGAGGTTATTCTCTCTCTGTACTCGGCACTAGTGAGACTGCTCCTCGAATCCTGTGTTCAGTTCTGGGCCCCTCACCACAAGAAGGATGTTGAGGCTCTGGAGAGAGTCCAGAGAAGAGCAACAAAGCTGGTGAAGAGGCTGGAGAACAGGCCTTATGAGGAACGGCTGAGAGAGCTGGGGTTGTTTAGCCTGGAGAAGAGGAGGCTGAGATGAGACCTCATTGCTCTCTATAACTACCTGAGGGGAGATTGTAGAGAGGAGGAAGCTGGCCTCTTCTCCCAAGTGACAGGGGACAGGACAAGAGAAAGTGGCCTCAAGCTTCACCAGGGGAGATTTAGGCTGGACATTAGGAAAAAAAAATATTCACAGAAAGGGTGATTGGGCACTGGAACAGTCTGTCCAGGGAGGTGGTTGATTCACCTTCCCTGGAGGTTTTTAAGGCATGGTGGACGAGGTGCTGAGGGGCATGTGGTAGTGTTTGATAGGAATGGTTGGACTTGATGATCCAGTGGGTCTCTTCCAACGTGGTTATTCTGTGATTCTGTGATTCAGTGATTGTTTTCATTTGTATTCTTTTTTATATTCTTTTTTGCTTGGGATTGCTATGTTCCTAAATTCATTTCAGAGTTTAATAGGGTAATGGCCAATATCAGTTTTCTGTTTAACTTAAACCATGAAACTCCTACTTACGTCAGCAGGATTCAATACTGAGACTGTCTAGTTCTACTGCCCCTCATAATTTCACTCAGATGCTGGCACTGGAAGAAAAACAAAGGAGAGCAGTAGGAGTCAGATCCTCAGCTGACAATATGCCCTTTGAACAATACCAATTGAAAGCCTGTTGCAAAGTTTATAAAAGTTATCAGATTGACAAATTGATATTTTGAACTAACTCTTTTTGGGCATGGCACTTTCAGTAAGGTAGATCTTATTAATAATAATAATTTATAATAATGTTCAATCCTAAGTATTATAAATTAATATTACGAAATGTGTTTATTGAATGTCTAATTGAAGAAGGAGCACAGTCTGCGAGGGTAGTAGGAATGCTCCCTTCTCTTAATTAAAGCATGCCAGCTATCAGAGCTTAGGACTAGCAATGTTTTAAAAATCAAAAAATGTGAAGATTATTTGTTTAAAATAATAAAAAAAAAAATCACTGTGCATTTCCACAGAGGTTTAGTGACTAATTCCACCAGGGTTTACAGGGGGTGGGATGATAACATATGATGTTTGATATCTAGCTGACCTGATTCACCTTCTGCAGCTGAAACAGGTGTAACTGAGGCTTGACATAACAATGCTTGGCACTGTGGCACTGTGATGGTGGTTATAACTTGTTTGCATTGCAAAGTCACTTAGCATTTCTAGCCTGGAGGTTACAGTGCCACAGTACTAAACAGTGACCAAACTGTCTAAAGGGTCATCCTTACCAAAAGAATCTGTGACCTTTAAGAGTCAGACACAAACATAAGAAAATTAAAATAAATATTTGTCCATATAATCATCTGAAGCCACAGCTGCCACCTGTTTAACCATTACTAAGGTTTATATAATCTTTATGTTGAGAGAAGTTTTCATGCAGAGATTTGAATGAACACTGAGAAATGGCTTTATGGAAAGGTCTTTTGGGAGTGAGAGGACAGGTAAAGATAGAAAATCACATATTAAAAAAAAAAAGTAATGAATGGATAATGAGGACTCAAATCATTGAATGATTAGAAATAGAAATCACCATTATGAGGCTAGATCTAAGCACTTAGTTCACAGAGGAACCATCATTTTTTAGCGCAATGCTGGTATTCATCAGTCCTATGCTTTTAGAGACATCATCATCCTCTGGGAATAAGGCAGGGTGTTAAATTATACTTTCTCCCCTTCCTTCCATTTGACACTTATTACTTCTTCCCCTTTCTATCTTTTAATAATCTGTCAATAAAGCTTCTTGGGCGATATTCCTTTGAGATCCCAAAGAGGTTTAATCTCTGATACGAATAGTATCTGCAATATTTCATACATGGCTGGTATCTATCTATTTGTTCTCCACTCAAGAACTGCTTTTCCTTTAAAAATATGTGTCTGTGTTAGGTAAAACCTGAAGGGCAGAGAGTTTAGTCCTTTGGGAGCTGCTGAGCCTCTATGGACAGAGACTAGGTTTCAGCCTAAGAGGGTGCTAGTGAGAGATGGGAAGGGTCACAATGATGAACTTTAATCTTGCAACTTGATTAGAATCATAGAATGGTTTGAGTTGAAATGGACTTCTAAAGGTCGTCTAGTACAGCCCTCCTGCAATGAACAAGGACATCTTTCACTCAATCAGGTTGCTCAGAACTCCATCTAACCCATTTTTTAATATCTCCCAGGGGGGAAGAGGGGTGTACAATGTCTCTGGGCAATCTGTTCCAACATTTCACCAACCTCATTTTAAGAAAATTCTTCTATATATCTAGTCTGAATATATCACATTTAGTTTTAAAACATTACTGCTTGTCCTATTGCAACAGGCTACACTAAAAAGTCTGTCTCCATCTTTCTCATAAGCCACATTTAAGTAAAAAAACCCACAACAGCATCTCTGGAGCCTTCTATTCCCCAGGCTGAACACCACCAATTTTTTTCAGCCTTTCCTCATAGGAGACATATTCCATCCCTCTGATCATTTTTGTGGTCCTCTTCTGGACTGTCTCAAACAGATCCATGTCTTTCTTATGCTGGGGCCCCAATGCTGAGCACAGTAATGCAGGTGGTGTCTCCACAGGAAGAATCACCTCCCTCACATTGCTGGCCATGCTTCTTTTGATGCAGCTCAGGGTGCAGCCAGCCTTCGAGGCTGCAAGAGCACATGGTCAGCTCACAACCAGCTTCTCATTCAGCAGCACCCCCAAATACTTCTCAGCAGAGCTGCTCTCAATCCTTTTGTCCTCCAGCCTATATTGATACCAGAGTGAAGATATTAAGCAATACTGGTCCAAATACAGATACCCGAGGGACACCATTTGTCACTGATCTCCATCTGGACATTGAACTGTTGACCGCTACTATCTAGCTAATTACTTATCCATCAAATAGCCCATCTGTCAAACCTGTATCTCTCCAATTTAGAGATAAGGATGTTGTGAGTGATTGTGCCAAAGACCATACAGAGGCACAGAAAGATGCATCAGTAGTTCTTTTGGACTCAATAATCTTAATGGTCTTTTCCAACTGAAATGCTTCTATGACTGCCATGTCCACTGATGCAGTCACTTGATCATAGAAGACCACTAGGTTGTGTTGCAGCCAGGCTGGATATGCTTTAACTGTCTGGCTGGTAAGCAGCTAACTCTGGTTTCTCTGCATGTGTTCTTTGCTGTTTCTTCTTCAACAGCCTGGGAAGAGGCACATAAGACAAGCTCCTTTATATGTTTGCTTTTCTGGTCCTGGATTGTAAATTAATTCCTTAACAATCACTGTAACCCTAGAATTTCCAGATATTAGGACTGCAGCCCACTGCTGCTTCTAGATCCTTTTTAGGCAAGTTTGCTTTCATAGTTCTGTGTTTTTAAGAGCTGGAAAGACTGCATGGTTGTGTGCCAAGAGCTAACATAGTACTTGTTAATAAGTCAGAACACAGTACTGTATGGGAATGCAATAAAATATAGAAAGTATTTTTCTTAAAACTCACTCAAGCGAGAATGTAATTAGAGGGTCATGAGAACCCTGTGAAGAGGTATACTCTAATATAACCTTAACTCTTCCTAATTATTATGTACCATGTTATTAAGCCTGACCTACTAAGCCTGCCTCCTGAATGCAGCACACTTCTTCAACACTTGTTAAAAATATCTTAGTACCACTAGAGACTGCTGGAGACACTGTATAATAGAATTCCTTCATGTCTACATATACCCCATTTCCCAGAAACCAGCCGCTTTCTAGCCCTGGTCCTTACTGGTAGCAGGAGTAGCTGGTTACCTTGAATATGAAGGAGAATAATTCATAATGCCTTTCTTGGCTTGTTCGAAAAGTATTTTAACATGTACTCAGAAAGTGGAATTTGCCTAGAACTGACTGCGTTCCAGACTAATTTTTTTTTTTTTTTTGTGATTAGGCATTTTAACTTTGGACTTCACACCATCTGTCAAAGTCCATGAGGTGATCTGCTCTGGGAGAAGCAATGTAATCAATCTCTCTTTGAAAGACAATAAGTCATGTTCTCCTCCCTATTCAAGATACCAGGCTCAACGTGACATCATAACACTTTTTTCTCAGTGATGCATTCATAAGTTCATTGGAATAAATGGAGTCAGTGTTTCTGAGACTATGAGCAAGCACACATGAGTGGGAGGGAGAACAATGTACCTAAGTGGTGGTGGCCTTTTCAAATAGGTGATAGCAAAAGGGGGAACAAAGGCAGAGCTTTAATGTCTTAAATGTGAAGTCTATTGGAGTGAGATACTTTGAAAAGACTTCAAAATGAGCCCTGTATAATTTTTCCTGCAAATGAGTAACTGTCTAAGATTTTCCTCTTGTTTCTGGTGTGAAAGGCATATGCCTGTAGATATATTAGGAGGCTCTGAATATTCCCTGTCTACAAAGCAAAAGATTCAAACATCCTCCCCCTTCCTATCTTTTCCTTTCAAATCCTACATCTTCCTTCTAGGGTTCTTTATGTGATGTGGGTTAGCAATCCTCCCCAGAAAATTTCATAGTACTCTGCTCTCTGAAGGTCTGCAGAGAATGTTTCACAGACCTGGGAGAGGCTATTCAAGTGTTTGTAACAAAACTATAGCCCTTAACTGTAGTAAAGCTAGATTTTATACATTTTTGGGTATTTTTGTTGATGGTCCCCTCCTCCCCTTTCATATTTTTTCAATTTTTTTTTTTTTTGT
The DNA here is from genome assembly GCA_033459285.1 of Clamator glandarius. Lineage (NCBI taxonomy): Eukaryota > Metazoa > Chordata > Aves > Cuculiformes > Cuculidae > Clamator > Clamator glandarius. Next base: position 1,065,238 of record JAUNZM010000195.1, read on the forward strand.
TATCTTAACCTTTTTAAACCTCTGACTTTATTTTATGATCTCTCCTCTTTGCCCTCCTTTCTGGTTTTAGAATAATGAAATAAATAGGCTCCTGTTGGCCTTTCAGGTATAGGAATGGATATGTTGGTCATCATGAATAGAAAAACCCAAGTATAAGAAACCCTCAGTGATGTCTCAAACAATTCTAGGGGTTTAACGCATTCCTCATTCCTTTAGTATGCTAATGCATTCTAGAAGTGACAAATAGTTCTCAAGTAGCATTTTTTTCTATTTCCTCTTGATTCTACGTGCTTATCTCAGTCTTAGAGTCTAAAACTACAGTTGTACAGAGCCTTTGAAGAGTAACTGTATACTTTTTAAGGAGATGTTGAGATTCTTGTTTGGAGGGCAGGAACAGAGCTTAGATGATCTCTCTTCATATGTCCCACTTCCTTTGTATTGGGATTATACCATCCAAGACAGAAGTCTTTGGTCTTTTTCATAAATGTTTTAATGCTTAGTGTTTGTGTCTGAATACTGAATACTTTAAAGTTACTTTTTACCTTTCCTGTCTGTTTTTTTTTTTTTATTTTTATTTAAATGATAAGTAATCCTTTGCTAGAGGAGTACCTTTAATTGTGTTGCAGATTAGGAACTTAAATCACAAACCCCTTAGGACACACTGTCTCATACATTTGTACTGCATGTGTAGTGATTTTTAAATAGAGCAATCTTCTCATTAATACTAATGACAATGGTGTTAGGATGATAGTACAATCACTGTGGATTCTAGAAGCATGAATTGAGTTAAGGTTTGGAATGGCTTCTTCTAGTTTTTGGACTTTCTCTGTTTTGTTGTCATGGATTTCCCTTTCACTCAGCATTCAGTGAGATATTTTTATTGGTGAAAATTCTCACCCAAATACCATGCAAAGTAGTTTTGCAATTAAAGTGTTAAGGCAGAGGAAAGAAACAGTTAAGGAGAAAAAGAAAAGTTAAACCAAAATCTTTCTACCCTTTAGATTTCTTTCTTTACCAATGTATTCTGTTATTCTGTTTTGAGTAGATTTTGATATAGCTAAGAATGCCATGGGGTAAATTTTGAGAAAACATATGCAGAATGGATGTGCACTGCTTGCTTTGTTACAATTGCAACAGTAGTTATTAGTGGGTTAACACTTATTAGGAAATGGGAATAAGCAGCATTGGACCCTGAGGGTATGTCTACACTGTGCAGCAGAGCACAGCACAAACAGTCCCCAGCTAGCTCCAAGTAGGCTGAAGCATCAGCGTGGCACAGTGCAGCAGCATATGAACGCCGACAGCGAAATGGCTGTGCTGCCATGGCAGTTCTGAGCAGTACTAATGAGCACTAGTGACACAGTTAGACTGTTTCTCTTCAAACTCTGTTTTACCATTTTTGCCCTTTTTTCCTTTTTTTTTTTTTTTTTTTTTGACATTGTAAACACAACACTTGTGTAGGTCTCATAAAAGCAAGTTTATTTCATCTTGTCAGATAACAGAACAGCACTTACGTACATATATATATATATATATTTAATGGATATATATTTTTAATGCAGAATGATAAGTACAAAGTCAGGGAGATTTTATCTCCAGTAAAAGATTATCTTACATTTAATACAATGTAATGATTAATGAAGGAGAAAAAAAAATCCTTTGTTAGCGCAGAGCACGCACATGCAACTGCAAACACATGCAACTCTTTTACGTGTGGTGGTTTCTGTTGCAACAAATACCTTCTCTGTGATTTGCCTTTTCATGCAAGACTTCAGTAGCCCCTGATGATACATAGCAATGGTTTATTGCTGTTGTGCATTGATTTATATTTTGGTGATTTGGACCCTGTGCAATAGCTGTGAACAATGACTTTTAGCTGATGCACATGCATCAGGGTCTGTGACACTCACGCTGATGGTTCACCAGTTGTTGCTCCAGCTGCATGCTGTGCACATTACATGAGCCTGCTGAGCTGAGCAGAAACATTCACCATCTCTTGTTTCTTAGCTTACCTGCATAGCAGGACAGGGGAAAGAGGGATGTGTGGGAATTATGAGCTATTTTTCCATTGAAAAACAAACATGAGAGACAAACAATAACTTTAGGCCTGCATATGGTGATAAGTAACAACCGATGACCTTTATCTCACTTGCCTTATAATCAAATCCCCTCCAGCTTCTCATGGAAAAGAGGTACTGGTAAGGAGGCAAAAGAGAAAGTCAGATGGGACAAAGAAAGTGCTGGTAATCACAGCTCTGTTTCACCAGTTCTTTTCCTACTAAAGACTGACATTCCCATTTGCTTGCAAAAGACACAACTGGTGGTGTATCGCATTTGTATCTGTACTTGGCCTGTCAGCATGCGCTAATCCCGTCTCTGGCTTTGCAGCTGGATGCAGCACTCCAGCACATAATGCTGAGTAGCAGTCAAAGTGAACAATTATATCTGTGACACATGAGCGTTTTCATGTTCTGGTCAAATTGGAAGGGTTATTTGGAAGCAGTGATATTAATAGTCTTCTTTGAGGCAGCTAAAGAGTATTGTTATGCTCCCTTGTACCTGCCTGGCATGGAAACATAGATTCAGTCATGTCTAGGATTTTGCACAAAAGCAGATGATCACATGCCTGATATACTTTCTAGCAATTCTTCCTAAGTTATCGAATGTTATCACATTTCTTTAACTTAGTATTCTGGTTTCAATTCCTCCATAATCAATTGCTAAATACCTTACCTGTTGAAGAGGGCTGGAATTCTAACCACCAGTTTCTGCTAGTATTGATGACTGCAGCATCATGCTCTCTAAATAAGATATCAAGAAAAGGAGATTAGGTCGGGGGAAGACAGGTAAAGAGGGAGGCTGGCAACAAGGTTATTAAAATTTCTAGTTAGAATAATGTAAAAGACTGTTTGAAATTTTTAGAAACCAATAATACCACAGTGGTTATGTCTATCTCTTTTCCCATTTGTCACCTCTGTTCTTCCTGTTTCCCTCATAATAGTTATGTTTTAAAAATGTACTTAGGTAAAAACAAAATGTGTTTAAGCATATGTGTATATATAGGCATGAACAAACACACAAAGTCTTAAACACATAGCTGAAATATTAGAGTAAAATGACGTCTTACTGAGAAATACTAGCATTTTTTTCCACAGCTACCTTTAAATTATGAGAACAACTTCAATTTTAATTTTATAAAATGATAGAAATAGAGTGCAGTCTGCCAAATAATTTCAAAATTAAAATATTAATTGCAGGTTCTGAGGTGACATGGATTATTATTGATGTAAATTATTGGAGAAACTCAGAATTCCCAAAAGCTATTTATTCAGCCGCAGCACCCTTTCTTCACAGACAGTGAAATTATCACATAACAGTCTCCTCTGTAGTGGTATAAATGTTATTTGCCAGTGCATTTTGTGCAATGCATCCAACTTTGGCTGTTTCCCATGCAACTCCATGAAGGCTCACTACTCAAAAGAATCTTTCCCAGATAAGTTTCTGATGTATAATCTACTGCCACTTGCTGCTGGTTACCTACAACTGCTGTCAAAATTAGTGTTGAAGAAATTCTGAAAAAGTCTGCTGTTCCTTCAGTCCATAAAATTTTATGATGATGTGTTAAACCTAAAAAGACAAGCTTTACTGAATGATTTTAGATCTAGACTGTAACTTGTAAATGAGAAAACAAAAAGTACACAGGCAGTCTGAATATTCAAAAATCCATGCACAGTGGAGGTTTTCTTGTTTTCTTCTTAGACAATCAAATTTGCCTTGGCTATAGTGATAGCACACTGCTTCATTTAGCTCTGGAAGCTGTCTCCTCACACTATTCTCCATTTATTTGAATTTCTGGTATACTCCATGGCATTTTGTGTTCAGCACAAGCCACTATTTTTGTAAATAAAGAAATAATTCAAATTTTAGTTTTATGTCTTTTGGATAACTGTTGACAATTTTTTTTTAAATATGTATGTGTGCATACATTGAATAGTAAGGTTTCCTTTTACAGCCTAATTTTTTTGAACAGAAAGTCACAAATATTCATGTATTTTATGTACCGACAGGTCAGTACAAGGTCTTACCTTGTGGTTCAAAAATGATCATAAATTAAACTTTTGTTGTCATGAGTGGATTACTGGATCTTGATTATGAAATAACAGGTTAGTTACTCTGTATAGAGTAACTATATAATCTTCAAATAAGATTAGTAGAACTTTGTCATCTTGGTATTATGTTGTATCACTGTGCGCAAAACCAGATGGGAAGGGAAATGAGAAAACTCCCTTGGTACAAATACCATCTGACAAGAAGAAATAAAACCACCTCTTATGCTGTGTTAAAGCAGAGTTAAAACTTCTTTCAATAGATGACTTTTTTTACTTTTTTTTTTTTTTCTTCTTTCTGGCCTGTGTAGATCTCTGATTTCTTTCTTACATGTTATTGGGAATTATTTGCTTCCTGAGGCTGCAGCCCAAAATGCACAGTTTGTCCACTGGTGAAGTCTTGCCTCTTTCTGAGTAATTAATAGTTCTTGCACCTCTTTTATTCTCTCCTTCCTTCCCTATACATACTCATTATCATGGTTTGTCAATTATCTTCCAAACTGTATTAAAAAAATATAACTCTCTATCATTAGCAGTTGCTCAGAAGTTGCTAATAGCTCTCATGAGAGCACTTGTCTCACCCCATATCTCCCACCTTATCAAAAGGTCACATTAATTACAGGACCCTTGCTGGGAATAAATCAATGTGTCAATCAGAGACCCACAATTGTGCTACAGTTGGAAAATAGAAATTCCAGTACATAGTTATATTTAGGGCCTAATTTTTTTAATATTATATTTGTGAGTTAACCTAAGAACAAAGAATAACAACAGTATATTTAAGATGAAGGTGTATTTTGAAATAAATGATTTTCTTTTACTTTTTAATAAAATCTTCATCTACTTCTTACAATTATAATACATTATTCTTACTTGCAAGTTTTCCAAAATAATTGCCTTCAATTAAAAAGAAAAGTTAAAAAAGAAGGAAGCATATTGAAGTCAAGATGCATTCATTTTCTTTGGCAAACATTTCTGTATTTCTATCTTTAGTCATTCCTCTGAATATTTTAATGCTGGATCATAAAACAATCACAGCTATAATAATAAAGATTTCTTCATTTTGCCTTTTCAGTTTTAAGTGTGTTCACAGTCTGCAAGACTGTTTAAGATATTCTTAACCTTAGTAGGGCTGTTTATTTTGTTTGGTTTTGTGAAACAAAGCATATAGATAGACAGACAGACAGACAGATAGATAGTTTCTATTGAAATGATAATAGATTGGAAACTGCATGAACAAATATGAAAGGAAAAATGTTTGGTTATCTAGTGCCTCACTCATTTTTCTTCCTGGTCTGGTTTTATTATATTAAGCCAATTTCCAGTGGTGATAGCCTGTGTATAAACACATTCACAGACTACTCTTAAATCCCAAGATTTAGATCAATTTCTCATATATTGTTATTACTACCAGCCTAGTTCTTCAAGATCTTAATTGTGTGCTAGCTACTCAAGCAGTTTAACATAAAATTTAATTTGTGCTCATCAACTTGAGGCTACAGAAGTGTGTAATAAACTTGATTTATAAACTTCTAGTTTTGCTAGCCAGTAGATAAATAATAATTTCTGTGCGCATGTGTTAATATTGCAGAGGAAGCAGTCAAATAACTTTCTAAATACATTTGGGTTGGTTATGTTTCATTTATTTAACATGCTGTCTGAGTCACTGTTTTAGATCCAGAAAACTCTGAGTTTAATTCTAGTAGTGTTGAGAGGAAAAAGTGGAAAGCTTCCATCTGTAAATTATCCATGCAGAGAATAGGAAAAGTAGGAGGAAAAATGAAAAAAAAAGATATAGGATAAGATCCTGAGGATATTAAGTGGTCATGCCAGTGGCTCCTTGAGTCTAAGAACAGCCGACGCTTTTCTTGTTCACTGCTCTATTTGCATTGAAGCTGGTGTGGGAGAGGGAAAAAAAAATAAAAAATCTCCCCTCCTACTTTTGTGTCATGTAGAAAAGTTAGTATTAATGGAACAGTGGGCATACAGTAGCTGGCCATTACAGAATGAAACATTCTTGCTAATGTTTCTGATGTTGATTAGTTTATAAGCTGAAGTATAACTGTATTTTCAAAAATGCTTAGAGTGAACAAAAATCCCAAATTCTTCCATAGTATACTTTGCATATTTAAATGATGTCTCCTTTTATCTGCCAAGGAGCTTCACGCATCATGTTTCAGTATCTCTATGGACAAAATCTCTAAATCTTATACCAGCTTCTGAATCACCTAATTCTATTTTATCTTTGTAAACTGGAATTTCAAAGCCCAGCCTGTCCAGTTATGTGGTGTTATTTCTGAAACTTTTTCCTATAAATAAAGTCTAAAATTTTCTTTCCCTCATAGTTCTGAAAATAGCTGGAATTATTAGTTTTATATTGGAATTTGTGTGATGCTTTATTCTAGTTAAGAGTTAATCTATAGCATAAATTGTGTGTTTCAGAGGCTGACTGGTTTAATAAAGATAACACCTGTAGGCATGTAAGTAAAATCTAAATTTCAGTTTCTAGATTGTGTGTGACAAACCAGTCCATTGAATAAGTCTGAGAATCAAGCTACTTCAGTAGAATAATGAACCTGACTTTGAAGACTGCAGCAGATTGTTTTTTTATTTGTATATTTTTAAATATTGGGAGTCATTGATGTCTGAAAATGTTTTCAAACTAGCATGCCTAATCTAGTTTCATCCATTTCTGTTCACAGCTGGACCCCATTGCTTGCTCCTTATCACTTGTTACATTTACTGTATTTTTTCCATTATTTAGTTTAGATAAATAGTGTAATGTGTAACCAGAAGATAAAACCTGGGTACTGCAATTAATAAATAGTTTTATCATTGGTCTTATTATCCTTCCCTCTCTGGAAGTGCTTTGCAAGAAATTGTGACTGTAGCTGGTACTGCTAATGAGTGGTATGCTATTACAATTTCCAAAATATGTATTGTGAAAGAATCATAGAATCATAAAATAGTTAGGGTTGGAAGGGACTTTAAAGATCACCTTTCCACCACCCCACCCTGCCATGAGCAGGGACATCCTGCTAGATCAGGTTTCCCCAGGCCCCATCCAACTTGGTCTTGAACACCTCCAGGGATGGGGCAGCCACAACTTCCCTTGGCAACCTGTTCCAGTGTCTCACCACTCTCATGGTGAAGAAATTCTTCCTAATGTGTAGTCTAAATCTGCCCTTCTCCGGTTTATACCCATTCCCCCTTGTCCTATTACCACAAGATGGACACAAGATTAGTGAGGTAAGGTTTGCCCTTGGTGAATCCTTGTTGGTTGTTGCTCTATTGCTCTGCATCTGGAACTGCCTGTATTTAGAGCTTCCCCTTTGTTTTTTACTTGACTCTGCTCAGAAGTGTTCAAGGAAGTCACAAGTTTTCTGCATAAACTGTGTTGCTGCACAGTGCATGGTAAACTGGAAGCATACAGGATGCATTGAACATATTAGTTGTAAGAGAAACAGCATGTGAAATGTTGCAAAGCATAAAGTCTATGGAAGATATAGTGTGTCATTACAACTCATGATTTCTCACAGAAAGTAAGGTGTTTCCCAGATGCACTTGATTTATTCAGTGTACACGGACGATATCTTTATGCGCAAGGTATTAATTCAATTTCAGGTTCACCGTTTCTGTTAGGCAAAATTTACATGGAAATATGACAACCTTCCTTAGATCTGAAAAATGTTTAGTCATTTGTTAATATCTATAAAATGTTCATATGCAGTGATGATAAGCTGAATATTAATAAAAAAGCTTTTGAATGAAAACCATCCACTCTAAGGTCCACAAGGTGAAATATTTTTTAATTAAATCAGCGCTTAAGAATTTCTTCGGGAATAAGAAGGTCAGATATCCTTTGACAAGCTGAAATATTATGCTAGACATGATATCAGAACCAATCTGATCTTATTTTATTTTTTGAATTGCTGTTATCACAGTAACATAGGCACAAAAGGAAGAGTTTCAACTTATCTATATTCCAATTTGAAAACTATACTAATTATTCAGTCTTGCAAAGTAAAAAGTATTTTTGTTTCGCTTCCCCAAGGCCTTCAACTTTCCTTTTAGTCCAAGTACAATACAGCAATAAAATTCTGCTTCTACAAAGCATTACTTGCGTGTTTAAAAAGATAGATTTAAGTGCCTTGTTGAACATGAGCTTTCCACTCAGTATCCTGTTGGTAAAACGTCACTTATGACTTCTAAAGCTAGGCTAGTCGAATGTAATTTGTAGAGGATGATGTGTTGTATTCTGCTGTGATCCAATGAGTAGCCTCCTTTCATACCTCTGGCTCATTTCAGCAGCAAAGTTAAAGTTGTTCGGAGAGAACAACAATTTGACAAAAATGCAAAGCCACAGCTACATTTATTTCAGAATGTATTGACCTGCTAAAGTTCTGAACAAATTATTCTGGCATGCAAATGATTGCAAATCTATTTTAAACATACATGTCTTAGAAAAATGCTATTAACCCTTACTATCAAAGGCATCACAGTCATATGTCAACTGAAAATTGGGCTACGTTGTAAAACTTCTTTATTATTACTCAATTATAAGTTCAATAGAAAGATACTTACTCCCTCCTAATGCATTTTTCAAGCATTCTTTTCCTTTTCTGCTTATCACTGAGATGAACAAGGAAACATTAGTGTAGCCACCATTCCATGCTGGTTTAATATTTCAAGGTACAGTGATGGTACATCATTCACACAAAATCTTAAGCATTATTAATTTCAAAGTGTACTTAAAACATTTCACATCTCTGTTTTTCCTGGAAAAAAAAATTTGTTTTTAGTTTCTCTAGTAATTTTAAACTATAAAATTTTGCCAGTAGCATATTGATAGCCTTGTTCTTGGTTTTTTTCAATTAGGAAACAAGGGACAGGCTTAAACAAATCTCTTTTTTCGTAATTTGTCCTTTTGCAGGGCTGATTGATTGACTGGCTTTATTCATTTACTGGAAAACTCATTTACATATGAACAGTGCATACCTGTCTTAGGAAATTATAATCATTATTAAAGAAAAACTCATTAGCTACATTGATATCTTTTTTTTACAATAACTAAACACGAACCAACTAAAATATAGAAAAATGATACCTTACTATTTTATAGCATGTATTGATTTCACCCATCTCCCCTGACTGGCAATGTTCTTTCAAATGCAAATCTTTAAACATTTCAAGTAGTCAAAGCTAAGTTACCTATGCAGATTGTTTGATAATGCTACAATCTATAGAAAGGGCTTCTAGTTTATTTTGATAGTTCTCTTTCTTATATCACTTTGAGCTGTCATCTGGTTAAAGGGGACAGAGGCAAAAGGCACAGACCCCTTAACGTTCTGCTCTTTGGAATTAATGAGAGACTTCTTTTTCCTGTTTATCTGAGAAAAGGCTGTATTAGGCTAGTGAAAATTGTTGCTGATCACTGGGAAAAAGTGTTGTAAATCTTATTTCTATAATTACTTGCTTTGGACCTTATAATACTTTTCTATGTTGTGGATAATAACTTTTCAGTCAATTAATGTAATAAGGAAATTTTTAGCACTGATGTTTTTTAGAGATTTCTAAAGCTGCTTGCCATGCACATTTTTATAAATATTTTAAGAAAAATGTAATTCATTTTGGTCTTTCTTCAAAAAGAAGGAGCAAACAGAACTTTTTCAGAATGCATGCAGATAGTATGAGTTCTTAATTTTTATGCCAGACTGTTTTCTGAGGAAAAAGGCAGGGACCATTAAAGTAGTTTAATGTTCTGCCAAGGTATTTCTAATGCAAGGAAAAAGAAAAAAAAAAGACTATCATAAAATAGAAGTGCACATCAAAGCTTCATGAGAGTATTTGACAGGCAATTTATCTGTCTAGAAGTTGAGTATTTATTGCAGGCAGATAGAATATGTGTCTTTAAAATTTCTAGATTCCTCTTGTGTGAAGTTAGACACCATAATTAAATGTAACTGTGTTATTGTACTGCAGTGAAATTGTATGGAATGAGTTATAGAGGGAACTTAAAAATTTCCTTTGTGTAGTATTTAAAAATATTTCAGTACTCCTGCTATAAAGAGAAGAACTGAACTAAGTTTATACATCTAATATCAAAGGGCTGTGGGATTTTTTGGTTGAATTTTTTTTAATCAGTCTTTTTTCAAAGCTGGAAAATAATTTTTCATAGCCTTTCAACTTTGTATCTCTGTATCTTCTATGTTCTGCTCTGGAGCCATCACGAAAGGCTACTGTTGTTGTACTCTTACCCCAGCTCTGAAACAACTAAGTTTCTATGAAGTTTCTGTGAAGAATTATTTTCTTGCAGTTTTGTATTATAATTCTTAACAGTTAGACATCCATGTTTTGGAAGCAGGGAAAGTTTTATTAATAAAAGTTCAGAACTATCAGAGGAAACCACTCATATTTTTGTGATGGATGCCATTTAAAAACATTTATTTTTAAATTGCACAATAAAAATTATTTATTAATAATTAAACAAAGCAGCTGTTTAGATAATTTAACCTAAGAATACTTGCATATGATCAGCAAATTTTGTATACCTCTTAAAATTACATTCATGTACTGCGACCAAAAAGTGACTGGTTTTGTGGATCGCTGTGTTGTTTCTACTGTATATCAATTTTGAAAATTCTTTTTTATCCTGAAAAGAATCTTCAAAGACCCATGCCACTCTTGAGGTCTAAGATTGGCTGTAGTTTGGCTTCCTGTTCATTAAGAAATAAACTAATAACTTCCTTCAAACATTCTTGAGAGCCTGCATATAATTCTTTCTCTCTTGGATTATGACCCTCCTCAGTCCTGGATCAGTCAGTTGGTGAATCCAGAAATTTGGATTTAATCAGTAGAGAAGTGAGCAGTGATAGAAGGCCGAGTGTACTTTTGCCATACAGGAAAGTAGAGATATGGAAACTCTTCTGCTGTAAGACAAGGAATTAGTGTTCCAGGTACGATGCTGTAGCTACAGGAATGAAAAATGCAATCTGACTCTGGAAGTTACTATTACAAAAGATAGATGCCTCAGGACCTTAGAGCAAGCATGCACGTATTTATTACAGTGTGCACTTATAGAGGTCAATTTAAGGTTACTTTTAAAACAGACAGACCTATGACCTAGCTGTTAGATAGGGCTAAATTACATGAATTAATGCAACTTTTAGCCAGTGCAATTGCTTCCTACATGTGTAATTATTTTTTTATTTTTTTTTCCAGTGTAATAGCATTGGTTTGTCTATCTACAGCCAAAAAAAGGAGGAAAACAAGTCTGATTTTTCCCCGTTATATTTTATATTTTGTGTATGGTGAAAAATGTTCCATTTGTAAAGCAGAGGGAAATATAGTAGTGCTACCAAAGCATACCCTGAAACAAATTATTTTCTTTAGAATCTATAAACACCGTACACCACAAATCATAATTAGTGGTTGGTTACAGTTTATTGTATTTACCATTAAATACAACACAACTTCATTTGTATTTATAAATGTGTATCATGAAATTTAATTTGTGTCTGGTGCAATGTCATACATTTTATAAACAAAACAGGGATATGCAACTGCTACATGAAAATTCTTTAAAATATAGTTCATGCCAGAGTCAAAAGAATTTTAAATCTCTTGGTTCTTGAACTGATTTTTTATCCAAATGGGTAATTAAAAAATAATTAAATCCCTTTTAGATTGCCTGCAGGCAACTTTATTATTTAACTTTATTATTTTTGTAACTGCATGTATTCTAAGCCAGCATGATAGGTCTGTAATTGTTTTCCCTTCTTTGTCTGCCATGTTTAGTTTTTCCATCCACTCCCTCCACAGCAGACACTGTCTTCATTTTGCTTTTTGCTTCAAGCATGCTGTTGGTACACAACAAGCAATAAATACTAATCACGGTCATCAGCCACATTCTATAATTCTTAGGGCCTGATGTAGAACGTGTCAGATCTAAGGTATCTTTCACACGTAGCACACTAGTTAGAGCTCTGCAGTCAGAGATAGGATGCTGTAATTTTTACCATGGTCCTAGGATTGACTTACTGCATGAATTTATGCAGCTATCTCTACCTTTCTGTATCACAAACATGCAATATGTAGAACATGTCCACCTGGCAAGCCTTCTAAGGTGGATGCAGTCATTCAGATTTTGTCACATCTAGAGCTAAGATTCCAGAGACGTGTTCGCTGATTATGTGTCTTAAGAGGACATTATTGTGACATAGTGGAGAAATATCTTATGTTCAGTGACCATGCATGAATCTGCTCGAACTGAGTCAGAGATACCATGAGATGATGAACTCTTACACAGTTAGCAATTGATAACATATACTTTCATATCACCTGTGTTCTATGCTCAGTTTTAGAAGATTCACAAATAGTCACAGTTATATTATCACATTATGAATCTAGTCAAGTTGCAGCATCATTCTATGTCAGTATTAAAGCTAAATATGTATTCTTGCTATATAAAAATGTTAATGTTCTTTCTAAAAGTAATTTTCACTTGTTTTGGTATTTTAAAGCAGTCATTTTTGGTTTTACTCTTCTGTAATTTTAAGCATGTTTTTGAGCAAAAATGCAATATTTTAGAAATATTTTATTAAGATACTCGTCTTTATTTCAGGGAGATGTATTTCCATACACACTGGATTGATACCTGTTGTTTTCAGAAACCTTCTTCCTGGGTTTTTTTTTTGTTTTTTTGTTTTGCTTTGGTTTTTTTGTTTTTTGTTTTTTTTCAGCTTTCCTCTTGCTAAATATCTGTGGCCAGACTTTGGGAAGTCTGCCTATGAGCTCAGATCTCAAAATGTCATTACTCAGCTAGAGACTAGAAAAGAATATGAAACAATCACATATAAGTTTCTTTCTGCCTCAAATTTATATCCTATGTTTATTATTTCTCTTTGGATCTAGGAAAGTGGAATGCTTTTCATTCTCAAAGGCATGCATCATCAGGCCGTGGGTATCAGGAAACAGTCAGTTATTAAATAACTCTTCATTCAATGTGAAGAAGTAACTTTATTCCTTAAAGATGTATATTTATGATAATCATGGTGTAAAACATATTCAAGTAAGCAGGCCAGCATACCAACAGAAAACATACAAAGATTAGTTATGATATAAATATACATTCCACTTTATTATTTTTTGCCTAAAAATAATAGGGATAACATTTCAGAACTGAATTGTCAGTTAACTGTTCTTCTTTAGGTTAAGTCTTGCTTCAAACACTGTGTTGACTTAACAGTTGAAATGACAATGAGTGGAAAAAAAAACATTATTGTCCTGTTTGAGAGAGACATCATAAGATTTTGTTAAAAAGTGTGTAGCAAAGCCAACTTGAATTGTATTTGCTGGAAGACATGGTACTGTTGTGGAAATTCAAGGAAATTTTAGCAAGTTTTCTGTAATTTGGAGGCAAATTGTTACCATCTCTGTCAGAAGAACATATTAACCGATATATATTTCTCATCTTTGTACAGAAATCATAGGTAATAACAGTTTACTGTCCCTGTATCATGCTGGGATTAGTACTGCATCCCAAAATAATGACTCAAAACTTATTTTCCTTTCCAGGGTCCAGTCAGCCTTTCAGAGTGCCGAAGGCTTTCAGGGGAATTGTCCTGGGATGTCTCCATCATTGCCTGCACCTGGTGCTTCAAGGTGTCAGCTCTGGAGCTGATGTAGCAGTCCTGTATTTCAGCAGATGTAGTACTGGGAAAGCTGACTTACAGAGTGAAAGGAAACCCAGGCTTCTGGCAGGACTGCCAGGTGGCCTCACAGGAGGAGGGCACAAGATTTCAGCTCTGAAACTCAGAAATTGTCTGTTTCACCAGAGCAGGAAGTCTTAACTGCTGCAATCAATTTGCTTTTAATGAAGGTTTGGCTCCTGTCAACAGCCAGCATAGAAGCCCTGAGGACACAGCTGGACAGTTTTCTAGGCAGCGCTTGTATAAAACTGAGATCTGCCTCTGCTGTGAAATAGCACAGAGTCCTTTCTAAACCTATGCTCCCATCCTAGGCAGTGTTGCGATATACAAGTATACTTAATTCAGAAATATCCATTTCACTTAACTTATCACAAAAAGCTTCCAAACTGCCTCCATTAATGCTGAGCTAGAATGAAAGACTGAACTCTTAAAAATTAGATATTCTGCATAGAACGATTTGAGAGTAGCTAATATACTAGGTTATTCAGAAATGTCTTAGGCAGATTTCTGTACTAAGGCTCAGAGAAGCATCTTAACCAGCCTGGTTATGAAGTTCAGTTTAGTTCCTAGAGAATTTAAAATGGGAGATAAATGTTATTTTATGAAAAAAAAACCCACTGATTTTTCAAGAATCCCTTGTTATACATTTTTTTTCAACATTACACCATGTTCTTAACACCTTTTCTGTAGAAGCTGTGCAGCACAATGCAGACTGGTGGAATATCAAAAATGGCAGAAGCAGCTTGTAATGCAGTCTGCTCAGTTTATTTTTACATCTGCATTACTAAATTAGATGCCTCCAAATGGGAGCAATCCAAGTGGGTAATTGAGTCAAAATATCGCACCTAAAATAGAAAGAGCTGTAATTCTGAAACATGATGTTCCATGGTATACACAATACATCCCACTAAGAAAAAGTATCCCACAATTATCTTACTCTAACAATTGTGAAGAAATCAGAAGAAAACAAATAAATATTACTGTTCCAGCAATCATCAATTTTTTTCTTTTTTTTGAAAAATTTCAGTACTTCCTTTGCAGATCACTTCAGCATTTCCATTTTGAGAAAAAAATATACGTATTTTCCCTTTAGATACTGTTATGAAATTATTACATAATGATATTTTCTGTGGGACATTTACTCTACTTTTCCCTACACTTCATATTCTTGGTATGTTTTGCAAAATAAATATTTTCATAATTTGCACATAAGCTTGGAGTGTGTTTGAGGAAATTTTACATACTAAGTACACTAAAGGAGAGTGTGCTATAATTTTCAAGAGTTATGGAGTATTAGTTTAGACAGCTTACTTATCAATTGGAAGACCAAATATATTGAAGCTATTTTGTCTCACTGTGGCAACATAGCTTTAACGGTTAAATACTTGTTCCTTTTAAAAATCTGTTGGCACTGAAAAAAAGTAACATTTGAAAGAAAATTTTGAAGCAAAATGATTCAACAGGAAAATTAGTACACTTAAGTTCAATGAAAGAGTAGAGAGTTAATATATATGTCATGGGTTGTAGGCTTATTTAACTATTAGCAAAATCTAATGTTGCTACTTTTTATGTTGTTACAGGCCATAACAATATCATGGGTGTGTTTGTTAAGAGAATGAGAACACCAGCAATAGAAGAAAAAGGAAAGATTACTTTATCTTTGTCATGCTTATTACTTACTTTTAATAAGTTAACCTTTTTGCTTTTCCATTCATGTGATAGCTGGGTCACCGGAGAATATTGAAGCAGTCTGATGAACCATCTTATTCCTTTTGTTTCATCAACCACGCAGATATTTCACTTGTCAAAACTGAATAAATAACCACTCCTCACTGCCCTCACAATCCTAAGTCTTAAGGTCCTGAAAGATGTTGTGTGAAAACCAGAGAATGTTTGAAAGGGTAAAGAGAAGTAGACTGAGGGTGGGAGGAAGCAATATGAAATTTTCTGGGGGATTTTTACTTTGAATTTTATAATTGAAATAATGTGTATCTATATTAGGCTAAAATTAATCAAAAACAATGCTTAAAAATTTTTTGAGAAAAATTTTCACACCTTCATTTGAAATCCCTTTTTGTCTGTCTCCTTTGACAGGGTATCACTAGTTGTTAACTGAAAGGGGAACATCTTGCACGGTCTTTCTTTGTAGTCTATGATGCAAGAAATGATTTTATATTTCTGGTTTATATGAGAACACTATCCATGCTTTATTCCTTAGAAAAGCTGTTTCCACAAACTGGAATGTAACCAGTTTTATATACAGGTAGCCTTGAGGGAAAATATATTATAAACCATTATTACATTATTACTGAATTCAGTCCTACCATCTGGAATTGATTCAAGAGACACTCTTCCTCTCATGTATATATATAAGGGAGGAGGAAATTATATATATATATATATATAATGCAGCAAATAGAGTTGTATCATGTATAATTATGAGAATCTATATTAATAGCTTATTTATATATTCTGTGTTTTCCTAAATCATGGATGCTTCATTGTTTTGCTTTGTTTTATTAGTTTGGTTTGGATTTGGTTTCTTTTTTTTGAGCAGAACTGTAGATAAAGCCTAAAAAAATATTTAGAGCCTTGGCAACCATACTGAAACACATGATTCAGGATTAGGAGTGTTATTGGGAGATATTCTTAACCTGAAATGTCTATCTGAACTTAAATGTAATACTGATGTGATATGTAGGTGTAAACTATATACCTATGTTCAAGCTTTATACATGGTGAAATACACAAAATAAGGGTATTAACTATCTCTGCCATTCCTTCTCTATTTCCTGTGAGAAGGAGCCTTCTCAATGTACCTGAAGTAGTGAAAGTTTCAAAAATTTAAAACTGAGAAAATATAAAATGTTTTCAGCTTCGCTATAACTTTTTTGAGAGATAAGAGCAGATAAGAGCAAATTTGCTCACACAAATCCACAACAATATTTACATGGATGAAAATATATTACTTCCTTCAGAGAATAGCTGTAGGGAGGCACTTGAGCATCGCACTGTGTACCCAGGAGAAGCTTACATAAGGGAAAGGAAGAAGCCCTTCAATTATGTGTCTGACAAAACCTACTGAAGGAACATAAAGTACGATTTTCTTGAAGCTTGTAATTTACACAACTCCTAACAGATTACATAAGTACCTTAGATCAATCTGCTGTAGTTTACAACTGAATGCTTTAAAAGGTACAAAATTGTTCAATTTTCACTGAGAAATGAGATTGTTTGTATTTTAGACCATGTGGAAATACAAGTTCCTTCTCACCTTTTTTTGCTGTGGTCAAATTTCCAGAGATTCTTTACATTTCCTCAGAGCAGCAGAAGTGAGTCAGCAAGACTGTCAACTGTCACAGAGTATGTTCAGCTTGGGGGAAAAAAAAATCAATCATTGATTTGATTAGTGTACTGAGATTGTGGTCAAAGATAGTTTTCAACTGGATAGTAGCTTACAGTGAAAAATAAAAACTTTTTGAACTCATCTTCATGTGATAATTAACGTTATCCAGACAGTAATATTTCAGAGTTCTTGTATTGTCTTTCCTTTTCCTAGCTTCAGTTTTCTGCTGGAAATGCATTTTCTTGTCTTTCTGTAGACAGGTGAATTTTGAGGCTCACATATCAGGAACAGGTTTCAAGCTTCCATCAAACAGTATCATAGCTATTTTATACAAAATTAAATTGTGTTGACTAAATGAGGCATAATCATATCTGAACATTTTCCTTTGTGAGGGACAGTAGTACTTTTCTCAAGAGCTGTTTTCCTGCCACTTAGCACTTTATTCCGGAGAGAAGCCATGAGTAAATGCTACCATCATTTTCAGTTAATTGTGAATTATAGTTGTATTCACAATTCCACACAATAGTGACTGTCTTCAGATATTATTCCAGAAGAAAGATATATTTTTTTCCATTTTGTGGATGTTCTCTCTTGTGATTTTGGGTTTTTTTCCATCTTCTGAATTGTATTCTTTTTTCCTTAGAAATACTTTTTTAGAAATTATAAACGTGTTATTGCTTTACTCCTTTCCCTTCCTTTCCCTTCCTTTCCCTTCCTTTCCCTTCCTTTCCCTTCCTTTCCCTTCCTTTCCCTTCCTTTCCCTTCCTTTCCTTTCCCTTCCCTTCCTTTCCCTTCCCTTCCCTTCCCTTCCCTTCCCTTCCCTTCCCTTCCCTTCCCTTCCCTTCCCTTCCCTTCCCTTCCCTTCCCTTCCCTTCCTTCCCTTCCCTTCCCTTCCCTTCCCTTCCCTTCCCTTCCCTTCCCTTCCCTTCCCTTCCCTTCCCTTCCCTTCCCTTCCCTTCCCTTCCCTTCCCTTCCCTTCCCTTCCCTTCCCTTCCCTTCCCTTCCCTTCCCTTCCCTTCCTTCCTTCCCTTCCCTTCCCTTCCCTTCCCTTCCCTTCCCTTCCCTTCCCTTCCCTTCCCTTCCCTTCCCTTCCCTTCCCTTCCCTTCCCTTCCCTTCCCTTCCCTTCCCTTCCCTTCCCTTCCCTTCCCTTCCCTTCCCTTCCCTTCCCTTCCCTTCCCTTCCCTTCCCTTCCCTTCCCTTCCCTTCCCTTCCCAAAAGTCTATTTTCTAGAATCAACTTTCCAAACATATTATTTCTACTTTTATGACACAGCTTACCATTTTAAGAACACTTCAGTTGCTCTGCAGTATCAAAGAGCATCCAATTAAATTAAGTTGGCATCAAGAAATATGTTGTACTCCTGCAAAAGGAAACACTCTCACAATTTAGGGAGAAATGTTAATGTCAATGATCACTTTGCTTACGTATTTATCCTAATTATAAAACATTTTCTTTTTTTTTCAAGTGAATCTTACACAATACTCAAAGTGTCAATTTTACATATCAAGCTGAAAGCTTCCCTTCAGTGTGATTCTCAAACTATATTGTGCAAAAACATAAAAGGAGTCTACTTATGGGATTTTAGAATCTTTCAAGGTACATATTTTGAGTTTCTTTTTGCTTCCTTTAAATATTTGACCTTATTATGTACCAAGTCATATTCTCTTGCCTTATTTGATGTATGTCTTAACTACTGGGTGTAAATTTCAATGTTTTGTCTTCATTGTTCTCTCTGTTTCTACTGCAGTTTGTAAGGATTCCAAAGTGTTGGATATTGCTGTTGGAAGAGTTTACAGTGTTTATTTAATACAGCTGTGATAATTGACAGGGCAGATACACTAGTAAATAGAATTATTGTGAAAATACGGACAAGATTAACCAGATGAGTAAACTGCATTCAAGAGAAAAAAATTAATTAAAAGAAAAGAAAGCAACTATCTGTTTTCCACTTGCCTAACTATAAAATTTTAATTTTCAATGTAAAATATAAACTACTATTTACTAAATGATATTCCATCTCACTAGAATTCTACCTTAATCATAAGAATCTCTGTTAAGAGTATATATTTCTTATTTTTGCTGCGTTGTACATGTTTCAGAATCCCACAAGAAAGCATTGATTTTGAAGTTCAAAAGACCACACTAGACTGAATCATTTCTTCTATTAACATGAAAACTTGGATAATTATATAGCTCAAAGCAGTAGGCCTTGAAAAATGTCAGTAACTAAAATCTCTTATAATCCACAAAGTTTGCAGTAGTTAATGGGAGTGAAGGTCATGCAGCTTTTTTAGAATAAAGAGATATTTCATTTAAAGAAGAACTTTCATTTAACAACAGCTATTTGAAAATGAGTTCTATAAAGGTATAGCCTTTGGATCACAGAAAGAAACATTAGGGATGCCTGTAGATTTCAGAAGATAAGAAATTTAGGGGGCAAGTCAAAGTATTTGAGGATGTTCTTGTTTGAGCTAAAGCAGAATCAATTTTCTAATTTTTCAGCTAAGCCTCATCTAAGTAACTTCATTTTCTGAGAGTTAACTACATGTTTTTTTAGACAGTGTCTGTCTCTAGAAGTGATAATATTTAAAATTTATGATTATCCCTGAATAACAGGTGCTGGTATACGGAAAGGTCATTGTTCATGTTTATTTCTATGGAAGCCAACCTTATGTTAAGTTTTTGAAAAGCTTTAAGTCAAAGGGGTGAAAAATGGCTACACCTGCATGGAGAATCGTACAGGACAGGTGGACTCAAAACTGATCAACAGAGTATTCCATTCCCTATACGTCGTATTAGGTGTAAAACTTGGGGATCATGAGGGTGAAACTCTCTTCTTTAATGGCTAGTGACTAATATGGGCGTCATCCCTCCTTCTGCCCCCTTGATCCTGGATCTGTACATTCCTGAATCCAGTTCCTGAGTCCAGCTCCCATCTGTTTCTGAGCCCAGCCTGGGACCTTTCCCCATGCCTACTCTGCAGTGACAGTGCTGATGTATAGTCACATGGGGGGATCAATTTAATATATTTCTATGATGTATTTTACTATTTTCCTATTAATATTTTTTCCTTATTTTTATTATTGTTTCATGACATTTGTTTTAGTTTCCATCCCAAAAGGCTCTCTCTCATTTCCATTTCCCCTTTCCCTGAGGTCAATGGCGATTGGGTCCACAACTGCCTGAGTTTAGCTGATGACCTGCTAAATGGTAAGAGAATATCTAGCATATATAGTGTATTATCTTCAGCAGACCTTCTGTGGGGTGAGTCTTGTGCCCAGTTTGTCACTGTTTAGGCTGGTCTAACGCTGATCCTTTCTGATCTATCTAGTCCCACAGTCCCAAAAGGTTACAGAAAATAATACATACAAAAAAGTATTATAGAATCCGTTTCGTCAGCTTTAGATGTAGAGTTCAGCATCATAGCAGAAGAAATTCTTCTTTTTGTCTACATACTTCTGGATTATCTTAAAACATAAATGCATAGATAATAGATGTGAACAGGACCTGAGGAAGTCATTTAACTCATTTTGTTCCCCTGAAGTTTCACAAAAAGAATAGAAGTCCACACTTCTTTTTTTCCTCAAAATGGTTACTAGTCAAAATATTGTAGAATTTTACATATTTTTAGTCTCTAAATGAATTGACATAAATTATTCTGGATGATAAAAATAATGCCTCTATCGAGTAAAAAATTGCAGGAAATATGCCTTGGATATAATAGCATTGATTAAGGAAAGAAATGATGGGATAGATGGTATGTTTATTAAATTCAAGGTGACAGAATGATGGTTGGTACCATCAAGTACGTTGAAGCCTGGATTAAAATTCAAGATAAACTTGCACATCAGTTTTTTAAGGTCTCCTCTAATTTGCCAGTTCTATAAGTAAGAACAATTTAAGGAGAAAATGGAAGAACCACAAAAGATCACAAGATGTATATGACCTAAAATCATCATGTCAGTGTTTGCTGTTTGCTTTATATGCAAAAGTCAGTACTACTATCCGTGAAAGAGGCAGAGTCAACCTTTCACTTGACTCAACACTGGTCAGGCTAAGTTGTGTTCTAGTAAGTTAAATATGCTAGAGTCTGACATGAAATATAACTGGCAAAGAGTGGCTCATATTACAATTATGTCACTTCCAGCTTTTCAGAAAAGGATGACAGACCTGGAACACCTGCTTGGAACTATTCCTTTTGTGTCCTTGAAAACTGTTCTGGAAAATGCTAATTTGTATGGGCCAAAAATATGATAAGGAGCCATTCTAACAATCTAGCTTCATAATAAATTGAGTTTCACAGCTGAAATTTTTCCATGGAATTATTTATTTTTTCTAGTGCAAGCATAGATATGGGTTGATATTTACAGCTATAGGTAAATTGAGAAAGGTATTTAACACTGAAGAGTCTCCAGCAGAACGAAAAATGGAGTTAGATATCTGATAAAATGGCATGTTAGGAAAGCTTTCAATAATTTGCAATTATTTATCCTAAAGAAGAGCTGGTTGTCCTTCCACCTCTTTCCCTTCCTTATTTTCTTCCCCTTGCAAAAGTTTTTCTCAAATAAGTAAAAATATTGCACTGCTTTGGCACAAAATATGGAATAATTTCTATTGCAATCATAACAAATAGAACAAGAGGTATTGAGTCCAAAATTTAGCAAGGAATCTTTGAATGAGAGATGCAGAAAGAATTCTGTTATTAAAAAATAAGTTGTTAAAGTAGACTGCTGAAGCAGATTATGGAGACCAAATCCTTGGAAGCCTTAAAACATCCTTGGAATAGTCATAGAAATATTTTTTTAAGAATGGCATTCGTATAAATGTCAGGAATGAAGGAGGGAGATTAAATGAGCCTTCTTGCCTTGTGTTTTTTCTGGGGTTTTTTTGGGTTTTTTTGTGATTATCTTGAAACAATTGTACGTTGCTGAATATATTTATGAAAAAAAATCTTCATGTACCCTTACATTTGACTTTATTCTGGTAGAAAGGAAATCAATCTCCTCTGGTTTTGGCATTTTATTAGTGATTAAAATTTATTTTAGATGTAGTCATATCTGACTTTGCATATGCAGAAAAACTAATGCTTCTCTAGTTTGTGATCTTCTCAGTTACATGTTAACTGGCTGTTTATTCAGACATAAAAAACCAGTAAATTCTTATTTAGTTTCACAATATCATAGGTGTTTCTTGTTTTCATATATTGCTGTCACGGAATATTTATTTTGACTGTGTTTATTATCTATCTCTTGATATACAGCTGCTCTTTACTTAATATTAAAGCAATTGCATTGAAGGGAATCTGCTATTCAAAAATACCCAAATACCTGTGTAGACTAGGTTTGCTGTCTTTCTGTTAGTTTTCTTTCAAATCTGGCTGTGAAAAAGAAAAGAAAAAAAAAATTACATAGACTTCATATCTTTCTGTATACTCTTAATGAAACTATTAAAGTGCAAAAATAAGTCCCAGTGATGGTCTCTGTGGTAGTCCACTTGATGTTGCACTTTTCTCCATAGGAAGGTGAAAATAAAAATTATGAGAGAGTTTAAATTCATTTCTTATGAAATGGGAACCAGCTAAGTTTAAAAACTGATCATTTAAAAGCTTGTTCATGATATATTCATCTTCTTTACTGCAATGCTTGTCGAAAATTCTGCATCTGCTGACAAGCCATTAATTTGAACAAGAGGTCTGTGAATTTCCACTTATCATATACTGGGGGCATCGGATTGAAGTCTTTGGTTAAAACTGTGACCAAGAACCTCAGATGTTTCTCAGTTTTTCCCCCAAAGACTACTATTTTAAAAAATCATTCATTTCATAATATTATTCCTTAGGGTTTTTTTCCTCCAGATCTACTATATCAGCTTCATACACATGAAGTAATATTTCCTATGTACAGAAATATTAACTTTGCCAGTTTCCTGAATTATTGTTTATTGCTTTATTTCAAAGTTTGTTTTCCAAGCTTAGAAATTCATACTCAGTGTGAACAGTATAAGACCCAAATTCTACTATTTTTAACTGTCTTTCATTTCCAAAGTTTTGTTTATTTCAATATTTGTATACATAAATATTTTATAAATGTATGCATATTTGTGTCTACTGAATTTATGATATGAGTCCTACACTTCTATTTAAGAAATTATTGTATTTACATTCATTGGTAATTTTTGTAACTGTTTCCTGAGCCTCAACCCCTTTTGAACTTTGATATATGTTCAGTTTCTGGGCTTGTCAACATTTCACTTCTGCCCTTCAAGAACTACTTACAGGTGAATTTTACTTTCCAGGAAACTTAATTCCCTTTTGCTTAGGTTAAGCAAAATTTCTTTGAGCAAATGAATCTGAAATTTCTATTTTAGTTTCTATTGTTAATTCCTCCTTTTTTCCATAATTTTAAAAATGACTTGTTTGCCTCCTCTACAGTTTGCTATGTTGTAAACATTCTAATGGTTTAAGGCTGTAGTTTATTATTTGTATATTAAGAGAAATTAGTTAAAACTCAAAATTCATACTCATTAAAAAGTAGTATGTATGGTATTACTGTTAGTATGCCGTTGGACGATCAAATAGCTATATTAATAAAGTGAGAAAAACAGAACACTCAAGCTGGTTTTACTTCAGTAAACACAGAGAAATCCCTGTATTTTGTTTTATAATGCCATTATTCATGTTAATAAGGTGGTGTTTCAATTTTCATTTTACTTATTTATTTCCCTTCAGTCATTTTATAGCTCTCAGTCTGGCAGACCCCTGTGCTTCAGTTTAGCTACTTTTTTTCACCCAATTACTCATGATAATGAGATAATTTCACTGAGATATATACTTACATAATTTTGCAATGGTAGCTTTATAAAGCAAATATAATGCAGCAGAATGCAGTACCTCATCAAAAAGTCAGTACTAGAGGATCTTTTTGTCTTTCCTGGTAAGCTTTCTATATTACTTGAGGTGGAACGTAAGGACATTGAGTATGATATAGATAACTGTAATAGTTCGATACAACTTGTTTGGAAAATGTGGCAGAGAAGACAGGACTTCTGATACGTGAGAAGAAAAATAAATAACCAAGATATCATCTTTGAATCAATGAATTATTTTCAATTGTAGAGAAGAATAGTTTAAAGCACTCTTTACACCTTGGGGAATTTTGTGTTTAATCTCAGGGAACTAGCTCTAGCATATTCAAATAACAGTGTTATACATAATTTTTAATGTGTGTTGATTGAAGTTTGATGAGCTGTATATGCTTACATATAGCAGTAAGCTTTTGGACAGATTGAAGGCCAGCAAGGTCATTAATAAGCTTGTTTTGTAATTGTGTTATTCACTTTAAACCCTGATTTCTCTTTATGTGTGATTTCTTACTGTTTGCATATGTTATATGCCAGGAAAATAAAAATGTGCTGTGCAGGTAGAAGGCAAATAAACAGCATTATATATGTGTGTGTGTGTTTTTTCTGTATCTAAACAATACCATAGCACACATTTTTATGCATTATTTTTTAAAGACACAGCACTCTGCATGGAATGAAAACATAAACAAAATGTGAAAGAAGGTTAACTGGTGTACTCAAGACAGAGTTAATTAACTGGGGAGTGATATCTAGCACTGTGATTTACTGTGGTCTGTTCATTTGGTTAAACGGCACTGCAGTATCCCCTCCACCTCTTCAAGTGGAATGTGTGCTGGCTGTTGTGAGCATGAATGATAATTAACCCGGTGTGTTTCTGAAAGTGGATCAATTAGTACACAGTACAAAATAACTATGTAGAAGAGGGAAAATAAGCGAGTTAGAACTGTGAGCCAGAGTGAAATGCATTCATTTAAAGATGATTGCAAATGTTAGAAAAACTAAGAATTCTTAGTATAATTTCACATGCAATTCAGAATGTAAAATTGTTATCTTTTTAATTAGCAATCCTGATAATACTGCCTATATGCATAAGTTTTTCTGAAGCTATGGAAAAGTATTGAGAGCAATGAAGCACAGAAAAGAACCTTCTCCAAAGGGAGACAAATAGGAAAATCTGTGTATTAAAATAAACTAGAAAAGTTCAGGAAGCATTTTGAATTTGTTAATGTTGTCTGTGTAATCCTAATCCAGCTCTTGAGTGCTTCTATGCTGCAATGTCAGTGAAGCAGATCTCTTGTTTGTAAGAGTATAGGGTAAACTGAGTGAGTAAATGCAGGTCTAAAAAGGAAGGTAGGGATGATACAATGGGACTGTGCAGTTTAAGACTGTAGTGTCCTTTATGAGCACTATGTGGTCAAGTTCAGTGGTAAAATGAGATGTTCTTACTTGCCTGCAACCTAAATAGCAAACTGTGTTCTGTAACTATATAACTATTTTTCTACTTTTGTAATAGAAAATATGCCTCTGAAGCACTCTTTGTTGGCAGATCCCAGAAAAGGTTCCTTTCTATCCTGATGCACTTTTCCTTACCAGATTCTGAAGTACTGTCATGAGCTGTAGAAGTCTGAATTTTTAGTTAAAGTGCAAAAGAATTTAAAGAATGATTGTTTCACCTTTTTTACTAAATTACATGATATGTGGTTTTGAACTCAATAAAAGTGTTTGAAAGGCTATATCTATCAAATAACTTAGTATACTTACAACAATATTAATCCTGTGGAAAGAGCAGTCACAAGGAAAACTGTACCACGGAAATCCAAGCATTTCTCCAAATTATTGTACAGTATTATTAAAAGTAGAAAATTGCGAAAAAAGCAAACTGGTAGTTGATTTTGTATTTTGAAATGAAGTTTGCTCTCATTTTGGCCAGTCTTACCAGACAATAGTCCAAGCTTCATGCCATCAACTTAACTTTTTCAAGTGACATGTCAGAGGTCAAAATGGATGTTACACAAGTTTTAAAATATTAGGTAGCCATTTTTTTCATGAAGAAAGTAATTCTCCATTTTTCCACACAAAATTCATCATAGGTTGTTTGGATTTTTTTGGAAGTGTCAAATTTATATTCTGATTTTTAGTAGAGATATATTTAGTTATTACTTACTAATACTATTGTTAGCATAAATTGTCAACTATAGGTTCAGGAGACCTATACACATTTCTTCTATATGTACACATGATAACACTTTGATATTGGTGAAAACTGTATTCAGCCTTTAAAAGCATAAAATATGCAAGATATGAACAATCAGAAGCTTTCTTCTCAAGTGGGAGAGCTCTTGAGGAAGGATTGAATAATGCCCTTCATTTTCCCCATATTCCTTGCCACTCATTCCACCCCCTTACACACTTCAAATGACACCTTATCTATAAATAATGGGTTGCTGTTGCGATATATCCTAATGCTGTCCTCACAGATGCAAAACTGTGCCAAGATTTAAATAATTCTCACTTCCTGGAAATTATTAACATAAGTCAACTGATTTACTTCCATCTGTCAGGTGGCAAAAGATTAACCAACAGTGCTAAAGCATGTAATTTGTGGTGGTTAACTATCATGAGAGAAAAACAAGTCCCTTAATTGGAAATTGACAGCTCTGGCACTCATTTGAGCTAAGCTTTTGGTTTTGTTACCTCCTGAGTTACTTAACTCAATCTATAGTTAGTCATTAAAACACCATGAAAGTTTTCTCTGCAGGTACGTAAAGCCAAATCCTTCCTTGTGGCAGACTTAATTAAGGTAACAGCTGGATATTCAATCTTCACATAAAAAGAGGCAAATGGAAGTGATGTTAATGCTTCTCAAAGCACCGTGAAAAGACAGGACTGCATGAGCAGCAAATGATCTTGTCATGATGGAATTATCATATAAATAGTACAAAAAGAAAATGTAAATGTTAGAGGGAGGATTCATTTGTGTCAGCCATCAACTCAAACAATGACTAAACCATAACAACATATGTAAATTGATCACACTATAAGGGTAAATGGCTTCATTTCAAACCTAGACATCTGCAGGCTTGAAGTATTAGGATGTGGTTCTGAATTTAAATGAGTTAAAGATTTTTGTAGTGTAATTTCATTCTAGGAAATATGTATTTGTGGAGATTCTTCTGTGTAAACAGAACTGCAAAGAACGAAATTATAGCTTCTGACAGATCCACCGTGCATGTGCAATGTATATCTTACAATTTCTTACCCTAATATGTTTAGAAGACTATGTGGATACGTAATCAGGACACTTCCCTTGAAGCTGAAGTGTAGGAAAGAGGAAGTTGTAGAGAATTTCTGTTTATGTTGTACTTATTAGTTCTTGTACAATGATTATCATTGTTTCTCTGTTCGAATGGCCTTAAATCAATACTATTTTGGGGTTATATAGGGTTGTCCTCGCTATGGAGATTGGGTGACAATGTCTCGTGAACCTTTCCGCTAAATGATCAAGTTCTGTTTCTGAAGGAGTAGGATAGTTGTTTATTTTCACTTGCTATTGCAAGGCTTTGGAAGAATGCTGTATTTCCACTGGCTGGAAGCTTCCTTTTCTTTATCAGCCCAAACAGAAGAATAGAATAAAGGACAGAAATTTTTGTACTTATGGTTCATCTTCATTGATCATTTTCAGTTCCACCTGGAATTTTATTAATTTGTTTTCAGTATGTCCTTTCATGAATTGTAGGGAGTTAGAAAAAGGCAAAAATGTTTTTCAAGAAGCTATAAAAAGATAAATTGCTTCACTTACTTAGCTACTTGAACATAGCAGCAAAGACGAAAAATAAACTACTGAATTCTAGATGGCTATGTGGGTTGTTAGTTTAGGGATGATTCATGTTGAAGCTGTATTGTGTAGATGGATCACTGGTAGATTCTTATAAGAATTAATCTTTCAGGGCTGACAATCACAGCAGGCTAAAAAGTAACAACACCTTTTAAAAATCAAAATATTTTAAAAGAAATAAATGTGGATTTTTTTGTATTACAGTATCTGAGTCTCTGATGTAACTTCAGTGAAGTTAAGAAAGCTGCAGCAGAACATATAGCTGTCCTTATCTCTGTCAGTCTTCAATATACATTTTTCAAATCCATGCCATCAGCTTTTCCAGTCTTTACTTTGGTTTTACATGTTGTAATCTTTTATTGCATCCCTCTGTGAACAGAGAGAGGCTTGGGAAAGTAAGTCAAACTACATCAGAAGAAATGCATCCTCTTCTTCTTCTGTTTGCAGAGGGAATGTCTAATATATTTGACATAACTTTAACTGAATCTTATTCATTGTCTTGGTAACAACTTTAGAATACCCTAAATACCTGAAAGTCTTGGGTGAAATTCCTCAAATGACACTTGCCAAATAGATTTGCTTCCAAATATTTATGTGGAACAACAGATGGCTGGTGGTAACCATTATTGTGATATTTATTTCAGAAGAACATCCAGAAATTTCCTCTTATTTGTTAAATCATTTATATCTTATGAGCAATTTCAAGTTATATTTTTTACTTTTTAGTCTTTTCAGTATGTGCTGCATTAACATATAAAGATTTGGAAAAATAGATTATAAAAAGAAATCCTGTTTGTGTGTATAAGTGTAATTGTTTCCTTACCTGCAGACTACTCAAAAACTCTGAAATGAGAGTGATTGCCAGTCTTGCAGATCCTTTTCTAATGTATGAGGTTTTTCATTAAACAGGATAACATGAATATAACATGAGACAATCTTGTTTCTCATTATGTTAGTTGGGATTGTTAAAGTTTCAACATTGTGTCTGTCTTCATTCATGTTAAATGAAGGCTAGAAACCATTCAGCTAACCATCTCTCTAGTGATTTAATCACTTCACTTATTAAATGTATTCTCTTCTGATCTTTTTAACGATTTCTAAATTATTGGGTTGTTTGCATTGTTTCTCATGAGTAGATGTTTTCTTAGCTGTCCAGGGTCAATAATCACTTGTATTTTGTATATATAAAGACAGTGATCAGAATAAATCAATGACCGATTCTGGTGAGAAAAAGCACAGTAGGGAAAAAGCAGTTGTAAGAATATTATTTTCTGTGCTCAGTAATTCTCCATTTTTCCACACAAAATTCATCATAGGTTGTTTGGATTTTTTTTGAAGTGTCAAATTTATTTTCTAATTTTTAGTAGATGTATTTAGTTATTACTTACTGATACTATTGTTAGGCATAAATTGTCAACTATATGTTCAGGAGACCTATATACATTTCTTCTATATGTACACATGATAACACAGTAGGGAAAAAGCTGTCATAAGAATAATATTTTCTGTGCTCAGTATTGCTATTTGTGTGTCATAAAGCAACATTTTAGTTGTTCTCCAAAAAAAAAAAAAGCAATTAGTTATACTGATTATGGATGAACTTAAAAGCATTGAAAGCTCTATTTTAACATTCACTGAAAAATCAGGTATTCCAACATTGTGATTCTTATCCATATACTTTGAGCATGATAACACTGATAAAGGAAGAAAGAAAATGTGATGGAGATTATTTTACTTTGGACTAGTAAAAAGGAAAAAGAAAACTGATGCCAGTAGAATTAAGCAAGAAAAAAAACCCTTTAAATAGCTTCAAACCTACTGTCCTGAGGCTCTTACACTACAAAACATGCTTGACACCTGAAATGACTGCAGACACCAAAACTGACTGCCAAACACCAGTCCATCTGCTGTATGTGACCGGGGAATACTGCTGAGCAGGTCCTTGGGAATATGCATTTGCAATTTACTTGTTCTTAAAGGCTGATGAAGATGAGTTTTGTCACAGGTTCCCAGGGTCATTATCTGACATTAGGATTTTCAGGGAAATCAAGACTTTACTGACTTTATACAGAGCCCTTTTTGACAAGTTTTAATGAATATTCTGACAGTGTGATATATATCACATCTTTCTGTTGTGTTGAATGCTACTGATTTCCTTGGTTCCAGGTTAGCTTGTTTATTAGTAATGATGTGTGATGTGTAGTTTAGTTTATAAACATAGTATCAATCAGGTCAGAGAAGGAAAGAATATTAAATGCAGTATGACTGGTATGAGACTTTAGGAGAAATTCTAGAAATAAAAGTTGAATTTCATAACATAAAATACATCACATCTTGATAAAACTGAGAGTAGATTTGCTATTGGTAATTAAAAGAACAGTAATATTCATCAAAATAATAAGTGATTAATTTTGCCTGTGGAGGCAATTTTGTTCTGAGTGCCTTATGAGTACATGCATTGCAGTATTATTTCTTTCCTTTCCTTCTTTGCAACTTCTGGACTGATACTATGCTTTGTTGTTCTGTACCTGGACTTTTTTAGTCAGAATGGTAACTACCTTCTCAAATTTCAGGTGACAAAATCAATATAATGCCGCTTGATTGATCATTCATATAATTTCCTTTGCACAATATAGCCCATCAGCTTTTCAGGAAATATAAACAAATCTTCACTTAGTTGTGAGTTTATCAGACACTGGGAAGTAAAGTAACTTTTTGTTATTTATAGATTTAATCACAGTGAAACAGTGGAATAAGGGTCATCTGGGCGGAATGTCACCATTAGTTATTTCCTGATGACTTCTGGCAATCTCAAGCAAAGGTGAGTGTGTGAGGAAATACAATATTCTTTCTCCTTTAGCTTAATTTCTTTAATTACATAATTATTTTAAGTAGTTTTTTCAGCTACAGATCAGTTAACTGTGATGGGTAACAAACCTGGACTACAGGAAATATACTTAATTGTTATAATTTGCTTTTACAATAAAATAACACAAAGTGAACAAGTGTAGCCATAACTTACTCTCATTAAAAAGATTAATAAGTATATTAGAGCAATATACATGCAGTCTAAATATTGCATCTATATTAAGTTTACATATAACATGTATAATATGTATAATAATACTAATGATGTATGTAACATGTATAATATGTATAATAATACTAATGATGTATGTACCACACTGATCAACTTTGTTTGATAAGAGTTCAAAACTAGGAAATGCAACTCCAAAGTAAAAGACTGGATTTAAAAACAAAGCCAAATACTCTTTAAATTAAAATAAGTTTGGATAGAAAGGGAAGTCAAAATCAGAATATTTTTTTGCATTTTTTATCCAGTGTTTTTATGAGGAGAGATTTGGTTTTAATAGTGGTTGATCGCTAATTATTCTACTCTTTTATCAAAATAGTGATTCAAAATGCAGAAGATAAGTAGAAGATGCAAAGTTAAGGCAGTTTGTGGTTTGGGTTTTTTCCATGAAATCTGCCATGGTGGTTATTCTTAAAAGCCATTATGTATTTGGGAATGTTCTTACAGTCTTTGCTGTGTAATGAACTTCTGTTTCATTCTCACTGTGTTTCTTTGCTCTGTAAGGATTTCTGGACACATTGAAGAGGAGGGAAAAGCACTTTCCATGGAATTTATTAACACAAGACCTCCAAGCAATAGTTCCTAGAGGATCACAGGATGGCTAGATCCAAAGATTAGCTGCATTTCCTCAGTGCATGCATTAAGAGAAGTAGAAGTGAGTCAGTAAGAAAATTTACAGTCACAAAATGTGCTCTGCTTCCGAAAAGGAGAATCAATCATTGATTTGATTAGCACATCGAGACTGTGAAAGTATGTAAATGAATATTAAATATGTTGGTTTTTTGTTTTTCAGCCATGTGTGGTGTTTGGTGGTCTAGCAAGAGTAGAATTTTTCACAGGGGTATGACTCTAGACCAGTAAACCTTTTTGTTGTGATCTGGTTTACTTTAATTTCTTTTTCCTTTGACACAAACCTTTTTCACATTCTGATCATGAAGAACAACATGAAGGACAATTTGAACAAGCTATGGTTTTTTTGGTTTTGGTTTTTTATTAATACTGTGAATCCTTAACATTAATTGGCTGATCAAAGGCATTTTGGAGCTTGCTTCTGGAGAGCACCTTTTGATGACACTTGCATGGAATATATAGGGACTGTTTGTTTCTAGATCCAGAAAGGATGTCTCCATACAAATCTTGACAATCATTGCTAGTATTTCTTACTGAGTTTCAGTACTGCTTATTTTCTAGTAAAATGTCATTTTCTGTCTCCAAATATTCTTCAGCTCTGCATTTGTTTCTCTGACATTATGTTTTTTCCACTATTCAAATTATTACCTTAAGAGTAATGTGTATGGCTGAACGGAGGCATGATATTTGAAGGATTTCAAAAGTACAGCAAGACTCTTCAATCTCAGTTACTACCTTGCTTAGTGAATTGGGTGATTGGAAAACAATCTCTTCGGAGACCTTTCCATACCCCCTATTTTCTACTTCCCTTCTGGAAGGTGTTAAACATACAGACTGGTGCCCTAATCCTGTACAAACAACTTGATGTGATGTGGGCTGCTTGGAAAGAAATTGTTCACAATGACTAAAACTTAACACTGAATTTTAAATCAAACTTAGTCATATAGGGTCCTTAACTTAAAAAATCAGATTTTATCTGTTTAAAATATAATAAGGTTTATAGTTAATAAAATATTACTTAGTAAACTCTGAAACATGATTGTAATCAAAATTATTCCCAATCTTTTGAATGCTGACCTATTTTTGAGAAAGTAGTACATGGTACAATTTCAAGTATTACTCTTGCCGTCTTACTGCAAAAACATGTTGAATGATATCACTTACACATAACTCCAACTGAGAAATTTTCCTTCTGGTTTTCTGACATAGTAATATGTGAATTTCAGGAATATGCTGGTATGTTTTCATGATCACTTGCAATCTTGGTTTGAGAAACAAGAATTGGGGGCAATGGGGATGAAAAGGAAGTAATGGCTTATATTTAGTGTTTAGAGGTTCAGATAGCTTATAAAAACTGAAGACTGTCATCTAATAGTCATTCACTTTTTACAGATATCTTAGTTGGAACAGGCTTTAAATTACTATTAAGGGTACTGCACAGCATACTGCAAAGAAGTATTGACAAGCTACAGCTTTGAGCATTTGCCAGAGGTAGATAACTTAGATTGTGTTGTATTTAAATTATTATTATCCCTTCTTTCCACCTACTTTAAAATAATTGTGTGGGGAGGTGTTCCTCTTTTTTACTGTAATTGCTTTAATTTTTGACCTTCTGCAACAATGTCAGAAGAGAAGCAAAGGAATCAGCTGGGAATTGTTAGCCTGGTTTGATCTGCATCTATTTCTCTGACTTAATCTTCTGTTATGTATAGACAATAGACTTCAGTATCAATAATATAGTACTTGTATGTTCTGCTTCTTCACAACTGGCAACACGAAATAATTCACGCTCCGATTGTTAATGTATTGTTAGGAGGAAAATATTTTCTGTTACCCATGAATATAGTCAAGTTTTACTCAAATCTGAATTAAACTTCATTAAATATTTATCAGTTCACAGGAAAGGATCCCAAAAATATTTATCTCACCACAGGATAAGTTATGTGCAGAGGCAGAGATGTGTAATTTTTCTAAAGACAAACTCCAAGAGTATTCTAATGAGTACCAAACGTGTGTTACCAGTTTGATAAACACACTGCAAATAATATCTAATGGTTGTATACATTTTAATAATTGTGGGGGTTTTATGTATTTACCATATTCTTAAAGGATTTTTGTAATCCTCCATTGTATTTGACACAAGTTAGTTTTGTTAGATTACATAAGTAAGATATGAAGAGTTTTTATTTTTTTACATATTACATTGCCACATAGGATTATTCAGTGTCATTTTAAACTGTTTTTCTTGTCTCTTGTCAGTTTCATTCAGACTTTAAATCTTATTTAAATGACTGCTTTGTGTTGTCTCCATTTCTGATCTGTAATAAAATTAATAGATATGTCCTTATGTTGCTCTTGAGTAAGGAAAAATATCAACATTTTTGAGCACAAAGTCAATACTTTTTCTCCCTGGAAGAGACGTTGATGACATTACTGTTTGTACTTAGAGCAATTTCTGTATTATGGAAGAAATAGATGTCTCTCATTAACTATTTCATTTTCTAATTAGGATGGTAATACCAGTGTGTCCCTCGTGTGTTCTTTCTCTTCCCATTGTTCAATCTAGGTCATTCTTTCTGCAACTTTCTGCATGGCACAGTAAAAATTAGATAAGGTTAGAATGATAGGGTAAAATACCTAGAAATGATTGTAATAGTTTTTGAGCTTAAATCTATGAATATCCTGCAAGGATTTACATTTGGACTCTGATTTCAGGCTCAGTTATACAGCATATTAACTCATTCGCAACTCTTAATACTTTAATGCAGTATTTCTATCCTGGGCTTGCTGACAATGCATTAAATAATGTTTATATGTATGAATGATTATGAGCCTCTGTTTTTTTTCTTTCACTTAGTCCAATGTGAATGAAATACAAGATAAATTTGTGTATGGGTTATTTAAAAAGTCACAATTTTGAAAAAAAAAACCCCAAGTAATATTTCATTAAATTTTCCCTTTGTTTCCTTGTCATTTAGAAGTTCGTATGTATTTTGGAATCCAGAGCCTTCATAAATCATATAGAACTAACAAGCAAATTCTGCTACAGCAAAGCATCCCTTTGCAGGGTTCTGAAATCAGAGACAAAAGGGTGAGTTAACAAAAAAATCCAATCATTGCATTGAACAATTACTGAATATGGGGCAGACTTCCAGAGTCGTAATTATGTGCTCAGTTCCCAATAATTTCAATGAAAGGGTGGCAGGAAGGAAAGCACTAATCACTAAGTCTTTTATGATAGTTATGTCCATAGAGAGGACTGTGAGCTTTTCTACTATAAAAAAAATCCATGCCCAGCACCTACCAGAAAAGGCAGAATGAAGGGGATGTATAGCTTGAAAAAGAGACAGAGAGAGGATATATGTTCAAAAGTTATTAAGAAAAAGAAAATTATGCCCTTAGCTTATTGGAAAAGTAGTAATAGGCTTAAACTGCACTGAGAAAGCTTTAAGATAGGGAATATAATCCTTACAATAATGATTGCAAGGCATTGGTCAAGTAAATTTTTTAAGATTAAGTCATGATGTTTCAGATCATTGGTATGATAACAGGTGCAGAGGATGCTGCCTTAAAATAGTTTTGTGATCTAGATTACTCTTAAAGTTTCTTGTAGCCATGGTAGTTTATCAACTATTGAAACATCAAAACAAATGTCACCACCATGAAGAACGTAGTTAACCTGGTTAGTTGCAAGTGTTGCTGCTCTTAACAGAGAGATTTAGTCTAGAAGGTACCCTTGGAGAGCATCTAGTGTCAACTTCCACTGAATGCAGGACCTTAGATTAGGTTATGCAAGGACCTGTGAAACTGGTTATTGAATAATACCACTGAGGAAGATAGAATCACACTACCCACCTTGACATTTAATTGTTCTCATGATGAACACTTTTTTTCCTTATATCCAAACAGAATTTCCTCTGAATCAACTTGTGCACACTGCCTCATTTCCTATCCCTGTCTGTTCTTATGGAAAGGGAATCTCCATCTTCCCTTTAACTACTTTTCACAATTTGGAAGTGGATTAAGATTGCTGCTGTTGCCAAAGTCTGCATATCTATTGAACAGACAAAACCAACTAAATGTTTGACATCTCTGACTTTCTCCTGAGATCTTTTTCTAGTTTAGCCTTATTCTCAAATCAAAAACAAACAAACAAACAAAACCAAAACCAAAACCCACTTCTGAACATTTTTGGCACACATACAGGTGTGCCTGTTCCTATCTTCCCCAAAAGCCAGGAGACTTACCTGCAAAACTGGGAGATCTATTTTCAAGTTTCTTAGTATGGCCAGAGTCTTGACTCAAGGCTTCTCAACAGAACACCTCTGACCCCATTGAATACCCTTTTGGTTACGCAGTTCCTAGGAAGCTATTATTACTAACAAGAGACATTTTACAGCCTATAGTTAGGACTCCCAAACAGCTCTGAAAGGAGGGTGGCAGATAGTAAGCTTTTAAGACATTCAACAGCTTTTAATAATTAAATAACAATTTTCAGATGTGGTATTTTTATATTAGAAGGATAGTATTGTGCTTTGATACTAGTTTTTGTTATGTTCTATGTTTTCTTTTATGAATATAAGAAAACAAGGGAGCAGACAAAGAAATCCTTTACTCTGAGTACTATTCACAGTTCCAGGAATGTAGTAGAGCTACCCTAAATTACTTTTAAGATTTCTTAAAGCACGTTTGTAGTTTTCTAAACTGGTTTTACAATAATGTTAACATAATTTGAATTGAACAACTTGCATATTATGCTGTTATAAGAAGGGCTCATGTAAAAAAAATAGAGTACTACTCACATCTGTCATGATTTTTGGAAGAATTTAAAAAACATGACAATGTTTATCAGATCATTTAAACCACTCAAAACTAATTGGTTGTTCCTGATATTTTTTGCTCTACTATACCAGTTCACTAGTTAAGAAGTGAGTTCCTCTCAGCCGTAATGCTACCGTATATTGTTGAAACATAAACTTATTCTAAAAAAAAAAAGAATATGTTTAAGAATAATTCTTAGCTTTCAGTACTGAGGAATCAGTGAAAACAAATGACCTGAAATGTGTTTCCATAAATTGTTGAAATTGTTCTCAACTTCTTGAGGGCTATTCTAAACTGTAATCAGGTGTGAGGAACTAGCTACAGTCTATTCTGTAGCTGGAAAGCTAAACTTCCCTCCACCTTTCTAACTCTAGCTGAACTGCTGCAACCCTTGACATTTCAAATGCATTGAATACTTTATCGTTGCATTCCTATGGATGTGTTTTGTTTAGACATAATCCAAAGTAGCAGATCCAGAAACAGAAGAATATCATTTTATTTTAAAGTTGACTTGCTGTGTCACACCTCATTTGTCATGCCAGTCTGTGTCTCGTAAACAACCAAATACAATGATACGCTCCATAAAATATGCGTCTATATGGGATGTTTCAATTTCTAATGGCGATTGCATGTACATGTACTTTTTTATATTCATCTGACAGATCTTTCCTTTTAATTTCTGGAAACAGGTAAATGGTGAATGGCAATTAATATTTGTGACATGCATTCTGTCTCTTCCAGTAATATGGTAACTTGTTGGGCTAAACTTTTGGATTTTATTGCTTTGTTGGTTGGTTAGATGGTTTGATTATCTGGGAGTTTTAGTGATGAAGTTGTAACTCATTTTAAAACTTCTATGATTTTCTGAAGGCGAGTATTTAGCATTTATAAAAGGCAGAACACTTATGTAACAAACACTCTACTCAAATTTGCTACTTACTTATGACAGTGAAGGGCACTTATGTTTGATACACAACTTTGGCAGGAAAGTCATCATGCTGCACACTGGTGAGCTGAAAAAAAATTATCTTCACAAATGAACAAGTGATCTACAGCATAAATCTTTCTGTTCATGCAGTTTACTTTCAGTTGTATCATAAATTAGTATAATACCACAGTTTCAGAAACACTATCAGCAGCTTAGCCTTTATGCTGATAGTATGCAGAATTAGAGCTTATGAAGGAAGGATCTTATAGCTTTGAATAAGAAAAGTACTTTCTGAGGTATCAGAGAACATCAAAAAAGTAAACCTTCTGAACCTAATTCAAAGTTCTTTGAGATCAATAAATTTCTTTCCCTTTAATTCTGTAAGTTTTGAATGAAATCCTATGGGAACAGAGCAATACATATACTGGCATTAATGCTATTCTTACTTAAATGCTGTAGTTTATATTATTGTCTGGCATTCAAACTGTACTTACATAGATCTGCTCCATATATTTTTTGTCATTTTGTTGTTTCATTCTACTAGAAAACAAAATCCTCCCACAGTGCTTTGATTGTTTTAGCATGTGAGAGATTTAAGTGCTTGAGAAGTTTATTTTGCATTAATTGTTCCTGTAAAGATGCCATTTGTGTGCATGTCCTGTGAGAGGTATGATAAAGCCAATGCCAGTTTTCAGATGATATGAAAAGATCATTCCTAAATCTGTTTCATTAGCTAATTAAAAAAAAACCAAAAAAACACACAAAACCAAAAACTGAGAAAGAAAGAAGGTGAGGAAACTAGACTGGCAATTTCTGGAGGCAAAGTAATATATGGACTGAGAAAAGCACTGTGGAATATAATTTACAATCAGATACTTACATGAGATAAACTAAATAAATATGATCAAACTAAGTTTTAGCTTTAGGAAATTTCAAAAGAAAATGCAGAAAATTAGAAAGGTATTAGAAGTATATAGTTTAAAACCCTTATAGTGAAAGAAAAGAAGAGCTAGAAATAGAGGCAGCAACATTTGGAGTGTTAAGCAAGAAGTACTATTGCCTGTAATTTCATTTCATCAGTCTATTTGAGTCCTCAAACGGTTCTTTTTGTTTAAAAATGCCTTTTTGTTTAAAAGGCAGTTACAGCTAATCTAGGAAATACAGTTCTGAGTCACTCCAGATTGCTAAGGTTTCACTGTTTATTTTTATTTGATTATTTCCTTTTCTGAGCTGTGCATGTGACAATTTGGCTCTGTGATGAAAAATAGATGGTTTTTAATGGTTCTTGTGAAAGGGAGGCAGGAGGAGAGATACTGGATTATCTTTCTCTGACACAAAGAGAATCTGAAGATAAATAATAAAGACAATTTTTGTGGTGATTGAGAATTATCTACATATAAGGGATGTTTTCTGTAGATAAGAGGCATTATGATCAGTGTTATTGTGATCAAGTTTCTTGAGCTGATCCACATGTTGAAGATCCTAACTAAAAAATCCTAGATTCATTCACAGCAAATTATATATTGTAAAAAGGGATTCCTTGTAACTGCAATTGCTAGCTTTTAGACCACTTTCCTTATTTCAAAATCTAAGTCTGCAGTCAAGATATAAATGACTGCAATATGAAAATTCAGAAGAAATCTTCTTGCTTATGCCACTCATGTTTGCTCCCTAGCATTTCTGATTGTGGAATATCTCCTATGAGTCTTGTAAAGGAAAGCATTACTTAAGAGCTAAGTATACTAGTATGAAATGTGCAGGTTATCAATTTTTAAGTGGAATCAGAAAAAAAAAAGAGAATAAATTTTTGCAGACCTGACATCTACTGCTTCTAGCAGAGGATAAAAGGAACATTGGAAGAAAATATGACTATAAAAGCCCAGTGTTAAAGGCTACGTGTAAACTTGTGGTTGCAAGAAAAAAAAAAAAATCCCGTTATGGAAAACATACAGCTGACATTTTAATGAATCTTTTACAATGTCTTTGTGCAAATATCTGACAATAGAATGAGAAACACTTATGGCAAATTCGTATTGAAACCTTCACTATCAGTGTGAAACTTCTGAAAAGTAATGGCAATATGCATTGGGGGAAAAAGTTATTTCAGCAGAATTTTAGGAAGGTGGTTTTGAAAGCTTCTGGAGCAGATGAAAATGCTTAAATCATATAGCCTTTATTATGTAAATTGCCTTATAGGAATGCACTTTTTGTTATTTGGGTTTTTTTTTAAGGTATAGAAATGTTACTTCAGCAGAGGCTATCTGAGAAGAACAAACTTCCTGATATTGTTTAGTTTATTTTAGTTTGCAGTAGCTAACCTGACTGGAGACATTCAAGGGAGAGTAAATGTAAGGCAGAAATTTTTGAGATAAGTCTGAGAGTACTTTGTCATTGAAAATACTATTGGTGGAATGTTCAGTATGTCTTTCTAAAGTGAGTGCCACACAAATGTAATTTATTTCAAAAATATCTTGACTCCATACATTGTATTGGATTGTATTTGAATTTTATTTTTCTTGTAAAAAAAGACAAAATGTTAAAATATTCACAAAACAGAAACAGTAATACATTTTTCAATTAAGATATGTCAAAAAGTCAGCACTATAAAGTTCATTTGTTACAACGTTTCTGCATATTTTATTGATGAGAAAATACCTAGTAATCATATTTAATAAAATCATTAACTATTTTATTCACATAAATGTTTGACCTGAAAGTGAAGTCAAAATCCTGTAAAGTTAGAAAGAGAAAATAAATATTTTCTTTAAATCTTTAATGAGTGAGAAATTGCAAAGTTTCCACAAAATATTTTCTTTTTTTATAGCTCTGTTTTGATGAAAAGCGGAGCATTTTGATCATCTTTTAATCATCCGTAGTTGTAGACTTAAGCAGTGCAAACAGATGCTTCTCACAGGAACAGTCGTTCATACAGTGGTTTATGATCTCTGCTTCCAGATCTGGGAGCTTCTGGGAGCCTTGGGATCTGTGATGCTGCTGCTGGTGTGTGGTGGGGCGGCTTCTGGTGCATCTCTCTAAGAGGTTTTTGCTTCTGTTATCAGAATTACAGCTTCTAATGATGTCGGTCAGCTATTGCTGATCTAATGGTACTTTAACCCTCTATCTTCAACTGGCTTCTGAAGAGGCAGAGATAATTCCCATTTAGCTGATGCTAGAGAGGAATCTGTACTACTTCCCAGCCTGGAGCTAGGGAAGGATCTAGGACCGGCTAACAGATGTATTGATTTGTGCCGGAACAAGTATGGAAAGGAGCCAGAAACTGATGCATTTGGCATATAAGAGGTGATGGACCACAGAGAGTGCCATCCTCAGCATTTATTGGAGTAGCTCATGGGAGGTCTGGGCCCAAAGTGGGTCTGGAA
Organism: Clamator glandarius; assembly: GCA_033459285.1. Classification (NCBI taxonomy): domain Eukaryota; kingdom Metazoa; phylum Chordata; class Aves; order Cuculiformes; family Cuculidae; genus Clamator; species Clamator glandarius. The sequence goes on from JAUNZM010000195.1 coordinate 1,105,950, forward strand.
AGAAGAGAGCTCTCAGGGCTTGTGCAGGCAGAGGGAGCACCATACAAATGAAACGGATGTCCTTGCCCAGGTGTGTTGGGGCTGAAAGGCTGTCATTAGGTTAAGGATCTGCAGAAGGTGAGCAGCTCCAGGAACATTAAAAGGAGATTGATAGGTCTTCCTAGAGACCCTGTAGATACTGAACTTCCAGCTGCAAGAAGATGGTCAGGTACAGACTTTGGGTTGGCTGTGGGTCAATGGAGAGCGTCTGCCACAGCACACTGTGATGGACAGGTAGCAGCTCATTAGGTGAAACAGAGAAGAGAAGGAGGGAGCTGCCCTCTGTGTAAAGGAGCAGTTCTGATGAATAGTGCTTTTTTATGGGATGGATGATGTTCCGGTGAACATTTATGGATCAGAATCTAAGAAGAGACCAGTAAGGGCAACAACATGGAGGGGTCAGGATGAAGTGTGAAAAACCTATAGAATTCTCAAGGAAGTCTTAGAATCACAGATGCTGGTGCTTACGGAGGTCTGGAAGCCTCATGAGGTCCCTTCCAACTTGAATTATTCTGCAAATTTTGTAGTTGCTGTGCATAATTAGCTGAATAGTCTGAAAAGAGGAGAGGTGGAATTTGGTGGCTATGTACAGACAAGGTTTTAAGCAGTCTCTGCAGCAACATGATTTTCTTTTCCTAGGCTGTGAGACTGATTCTTCACCTGGCTCTCTTTGCTTATATAGCTTTAGTTCAGCCACCTGTGAAATAATGAAATTTTAGTGCTTATTTCCTTGTTTTCTGGTACAAATTTTGTTGTCCACTGAAGATAGTGGAGGATTTGAGAACAGAAAACATTCATGAGAGAAAAAAAGACAACTCTCAGCAGCTGTCTGTAGAGGTCAGGTTTCTGATTGAATGCTACGTTAGATTTTCCTCTGAGACTCAGAGTTCTGAGTTTAAAAAAAAAATCTGAGGCCACATGCTCTGAATGCTGATTTCGTATGTAATGGTCCATCTAGTTTAAGTATGTTTCCAAATATTCAGGGATAACTTTTTCACTGACAGCCTCTTTCTGGTGCTGTCAGTCTTCTTGCAGCACCAGAACAGAATCACATAAACGTTTTATTTCATCTTCATGTTGTTCCAGCAAAAATGGCACAACTGCTGGCAAACCATCTGTATCACTTTTCTGCTGAGGTTCTAGCAGCAGTAACCACATCACTGTGACATGATGATAACACAGTAAAAAAGGATAAGTAAGTTTTCTTTTCTTTTGATGGATATAGGGTTCTGTAGGAATTCTGAACGTGAAGATACTGTGTAGATTTCTGACATACCATTAATATATGACAAAAGTATGTAAGGAATAGTCAGAGATAATCTTAGTAGGTAATCATTTGCTTTGTTTGTATTTAGGCATGGACATGAAGAATTAAAGTCTCTGAAATACAGAGAGTAATTTGCACCTTTTTCTACCATGAACTTAACGTAGAGTTTCCTTTCTGTTTCACTATATTCATCTACTAATTAAATTTGTCTTTCAGAAATCTTTTAGGAAAATTTTACTTTATTTTATATGTAAAACTACTAGTAATACAGTGAACATAGTTACAATTTAAGGCTTTTTTTCTTCAATTCTGTTAAATGGGATTTTAAAAATTTATCTTCATGTAAGAAATTGAGTTGCGAATCTCTTTTTGGCCTCTCTTGGGTCTTGTCCATCATTAGTTTCTATAGAGATTTTAATTTTCAAATAATTTTCTCCTTGCAACCGTAAGTAACTTAGCAGAGAACATTGCTGAAACTGATTTTTTTTTTCAAGTGAATATTCAACACTAATACAAAATATTAATGTTGACCTCATATGCTTACATCAACAGATTGGCACCTCTGACTGCCACACATTCCAGGAAGCTGGGACGTTGCTAAAGTTGCCGTTAAGGCTGAGAAAATGAATTTGGAAATTTGAGTAACTATTGCTTTTTGAAATGGAATAGAAATTCTTGTGACATATCAGTGTACATTATTACTGAGGAAGTTAACCACAAAAGAATAGGGAAGAATACATGGACTCTTTTTCTTGAAAATGCTTCCATAATTCTAGGGCTTCAATTTGTGACAGCTTGAAGCTGCCTTCACTAAGCTAAATGTTTCTAGTCTGTTCTAAGCTGGAGGTATTTATGTTAGTGTCCCTCTTGCAGTGTCTGTCTCTCACAATGATTGTTTCCATGTAAATGCTACAGGTACAGCCCTAAATCATCCATTCCATGATAAGAGAAAAGGATAATAGAAGTAGTCATAAGACAGAAAGGAAGAGCTGAAGCAACCAGATGCAAAATGGCTACTTCAGAAACAGAGCTTCATATCTGTACCAAGTCACAAAGAAAAAAGAGAAGAAACATCCACAGGAAAAAAAAAATACAATAGTTTGTACATTCACTAGAGCCTTATGGATTTTTTGACATGAACAAAAAAGTGTATTTTGTATCAACCTTCTTTGCTGACAAATTATATTAATTTGAGGTTTTATTGTGCTGTGTTTTCTGGTTATTTAAGGAGACAAATACTTAACACATTTTCCTGTAAGGTAGCAGATATATGATAATTTTTAATGTTTCTTAATTCTTAGATTAAACAAATCAGTGCACCTAACACTATAAGACAAATTTAATATGAACTTTCAGTTACACAAAATTCCGTAACTGTTCACATCAGTCAAGGAAGAGAATTTTTGCCACATTTTTCTGTACTAGTAAAACACCAGTTAAAAGCAGCAGAAGCTGTTTGCATTTTTTTTTTCACATTCTGCAATACACTGTTATGTAGTAATGACTTATGCTGACTTTGCAGATGTAAAAAAAATTACAAAAAGGCAAGGTAACAGAATTATCGTTGAAGCACATTTATGTGTATGTATAATATTTGATGTAAATTATTCATGTAAAGTCTAATCTTTGTTTTCAGAGTAATTTCAAATGCATATCATAGTTGCTTTGGGTATTTGATTAAAGCCTGCAAATGAATGGCACACTATAGAAAAATAATGAAATTGTAGAACAATCCATAACATTTAACGGATTTTACTGACTATAACAGTGCTATTTTCTTCAGGAGAATAGAAGTAGAGCACAATATATTAGCTTCTACAGGTGAAACTACAAAACCAGAGATTCTGAGGTAAATCTCCTGACAATAATTCCAGATAGAAAAAGTGGATCCTCTCCAAGAAATAGTAGAGAAGTTAGTAAGCTGTGTATCAGAAACTGGTTAGCATGTTCAGTACTCATTGCCAAAAGAAAAACTTAAGTAAAGGACAGCAGCATTTCTTATTATTCAATAAGCAAACAAAAGGAACAAACTATCTAACATACACACAAAGTATTGTGCAGAGACATCTGGATTGTGTTTGGATATGTAATTGAATGAAGATTTCAAATATAAACAAAGTCTTTCCTTTATTGCCCAGTAGATTGAAGTAGATATGGCCAAACTGTTCACTGAAACAATTTAAATGTCACTTTCATTCTTTTTCTTTTCTTTTCTATAAAGAGAATACATTTTAATTAAATTCTCTATCAGTTGAAGTAGCAAGGGTATGGTCAGTAAATACCGTCATCTGAGTAGTTCATTATAGACATTTGATTTTGAATATTTTGTTTCTCATCTGAAAAATATTGTATGCTACGTAGTTTATTGAATATGAAGTATCTTTTTTATTATATCATGTATCATGACTGATGAAGAGATCTCAATACATTACTTCAGTTTGGTCATGACACAGTGTGAAATGCATAGGTTAGTGAGCAGCATTCTATTTAAATTGTTAACCCTTCTACTTTAGGTCATTAATCTCAAGTGGAATGTGATAGCCAACTAGGTTATATTGCAAATGCCACCAAAAATAGTTAATTTAAAGAAATCCCTTTGATTTTGAATCTGAAGTAGGTCAAGAAAGATACTCATGGAAGATTCTTTGTGGCTGTTATTGCAAATGCAGTGTATAGGCTAAGGTCAAAAATTCGCCACAAGACTGTATTTAAAATAATCTTTCCTGTCTTGCTCTTGATAAGAAACAACATTTTACTTTTCAGAGTGCATATCACCTAGATTATAAAATACAGGTTTTTCCTTCTGTTAGACAGAAATAAAAAATATTAGTTTGGAAATTCAACCCACTTCATCTCAGTTCTATCAAGGACTGGCATCATTAACCAGAAAAGGATCACTCAAAACTGTTGATAACCTACAGAAAGTCCAATAAACCAACTGAATTGAAATATCACACAGCTTATGCTTTGGTTTGTATGCTGAAGCTGCCTGCAAGAAATTCCCAAATGTGGAAAACTGTCTAATGCATTGCCATAAGCTGTTTGTACATTTCCTAAGGTGATGGAATCTTCATAGGACTTTTTATACATTAAATAGCATACAGTGATTGACAGAGAGTTAAAATGTTAATCTGCCTTGCAAAGATGTCCTGAGAATTCACCAATCCAATACCAAGCATACAATTATCTGTATCACACTGAAGTCAGAGGAAAACTATATTTTACCTGAGTCTTATTTTAATGACTAAGTATAATTTTAGAAGGCTGGCACAAAATTCTTCTGCTTGATCATGGTAATTACTGTTATGCATGATTTGTTAAGTTAAACAGCTTTTGCATTGTAGCATTCAGAGAAGGCAAATGCCACAGATAATTTCAAGAAGACACTCAAGGTAAAAATTTCTGGTGCTGTTTTATGCTACTAAGCAAAGGAGGAAAAGCAAAAATAAAACAACAGAATTTCAAGTTGTTTGCTAACAGCTGCCTATAGAAAATATGTCCTTTCTCACAAAATACTTGAGAAAATCTAAAAATTGTCAGGAAATAAAATAGTCAGCTCTTTAATTTACACCAATGCAAACATATCCATTTCCTAGCTTAGGAATAAATGAAGTTTATTCAGTTTTGTCAAAAATATTGCTGGTTTTTATGTACCCATTAAATGCAATTTGGAGAAAGGAGCAAAGAAACAGTGACATACAGTTATTATAATCACCAGAATGTTCTGCCTTAATCTTGAACCTACTGAAAGTGGGTTTTTATTTTTCATTTCTAAAACTCTGATTTCCATTTGCAAACTTGTTTCAACAAATGCACAGTATGGATTAAATTATCTTCTTTCAGCAAATACATGTGTTATGTCTGTGAAACTGCATGAGCACAGTGTTACACAAGTTTGGCTTAGCTTTTACCTAGAAACTCAAAATAGATGTGCTTCCCAGGGTGCTCTCCTTCTCTCACCCCTAATTGACAACTGGTCTTCCAATTTTAAATATATCAAGAGAACTTTTGGAGAATGACTACTGTACAGATTATTATTTATATATTTTAATGTTGTATACATTTTTATACAGATACATTAGTCAAATACATTTGAAATTGTGACTGAAAATTTTCATACTTAGTACTATCTATTCGTTTAAGGAGGTTGCGTGCACTTTTTGTGGCAATATATTTGATAGTTATTGCTGCCTGCTAGGGAGGTAAAAGCCTTATTACGATACAGATTAAATGATAAAGAGGATATATCCCTTCATGAGAAGGAGAATACTCAAAATAGAGAGCATTCATAAAATATCTAAATAAGAAATGTCATATTTTCATAAATGCTCTATCAAGAAGCATCACTCATCCTTCCTGATCCTGATATTTAATATCTTATAAACCTATCTGGTGCCCTTGATCTTGCCTTTGGGAAATTAGGGGATGTGAAGGAAACTCTTATGAATGTGTGTTTCACCAATCTTGCTCTCTTTCTTCTTGCTATACTCCATAGGTGAAAGAAGTAGAAATCATATTACACTATAGATTATTTTTTTAATTGTGCAAGACAAGCATGTAAATGATATTTCAAACTTTCTCCCTATTTGGAATATCAGATATATTTATGTTCATTTAGTATTGTATAAACTTGAAGAGGAATAATAAGCAAACTAATTTGAAAGTAATGCTGAATATTAGATAATATGCAGCCCTTATATTAAAAAAATGTTTAAAAAGAGCAGGATGAATAGCAAGTTATAGACATCTGTTCCATTATAATTTAAGTTAACAAAGTTGAAATGAAGACATTTGGTTTGGTCCCATTATATGCATATTCCACAAGCAGTGCATATTAGTTCTCTACAACATAGCAAATACTCAACTTAATGCTGTGTTTGCCCTTTACTGTTAATTAGAAGCACAAAAATAGAGGTGGTTTGGTGTATAACCTTCTTTAAATAACTGCCAGGGAATTATTCGTAATCATTTATACAGTAGTTCTGAAGAGGTTGGTTTTTTTTTTTCTGTTTGTTTACTGTTGTCAACATTTGTGCTCAGACAGACTCTGAGCTGAATATTTGATGGGTATACTAGCCAATACAGCCAGCAATTCAAAGTGATGGTATTAGGATTACTTTATTTGGGGAACAAGAGAAGGGGAAATGTGTTTTGTTCAACTTCATGTTTTAAATTCATGAGACAAAACATGTACTTTGATGAGGAATGTCAAATAGAAGTAGTTATTTGCTTAATTGTGCTCCAAGGCCCTTCGTTTGTTCTCTTGGACAGCTTTGTAGAAAGCTTCTGCATTCTGGCTCCTGGAGTTCCTGGTATTCAAATAAACTACGCACAGCTGTATACTGTGCTACCTCAACAACTGTTATTTTTGTCTCATTGGTCGATGGAGCTAACTCTTTATCGTGAGATGCCAACACTCACAGTATGCACAAAGGTCATAGTACAGAATTTAAAACAATGCACTTTATTATTTGTTTATTTAGTTAGTTTGTTGGTTGTGTTGGGTTTTTTTTACAGTTTTGTTGTGAGGCCTGAAAATTGTCTACCATTTTTTTTCTATGACAATAATAATAAGCCCCACATGTAGTCTCTAAATGTAGGTTTTATTTTAGGAACTTCCATCTCCAAAAATGATATATTCATAAATGCATTCACTGCATGAGGTGTTGTGTTCAATAGCACTGAGGGATTAACTGGAGGTGCTTAACAAGCCTGTTGGGACAATCACAATTCAGCTTGGAGGAGAGGATGAGCTATTCTGTCTGACGACTATATCGAATCAAAGGAAGCAACACCGAGGTGAGGCTAACAGGTCAGTAGTTCCCAGGGTCATCTTTTCTACCCTTTCTAAATGGTAGAAGACACAAAGTTGCTCTTCTTCCAGTCACCAGGGACTTCTCATGACTGCCATGATTTTTCAAATATGATGGAGAGTGGCTTGGCAACCACATCAGCCAGTTCCCTCAGGACTCTGGGGTGCATCTCATCAAATCCCATATATGTTTAGGTTCCTCAAGTAGTCATGAACCTGATCTTCACCTAGAGGGAGGGCTATAGCACCCTGGTCCCCATCTTGTTGTCCATTGACCCAGAAGGGGTGAGAACAGCTGTCAATGAAGACTGAGGTAAAAATGTTGAATACCTCAGCCTTCTCCTCATCTGTTGATACAAGGTCATCATTTTCATTCATCAGTGGATGTACACTTTTTTTTAACCTTCCTTTTCTGATAGACATACCTGTAGCAGCCCTTGTTCTTTGCTTCCCTTGTCAAGTTCAGCTCCAGCTGCACCTTGGCTTTCCTGACCCCCCCATCCCTACACAACCAGGCAGTGTGCCTATACTCTGACCCTACTTGCACTACCTGTGCAGTTCCCTCTTGGTATTCAGTTTGACCAGCAGGATTCAACTCAGCCACGCTGGTCTCTTCCTTTCCCTGCCTGATTTTCTGTATCTGGGGGCTGAGTGCTCTTGCACTTAGCAAGATATATTTAAGCATCCTTAAATATTTGCCAGGTCTGTTCTGTTCGCTTATCACTGAGGACTGTTTCCCATGGGATCCAACTGACTAACTCCTTGAAGAGCTGGAATTTTGCTTTCCTAGAATTTCCGATCCTAACTATACTTCTCACCTGTCCTATATCCTTCAGGACCTTAAACTTCACTAATGTGTCATCACTGTAGCCCAGGCTGCTTTCTATCTTGATGTCATGATAAGCTCACTTGCACTGATGACCATCAGGATGAGCACTACATCCCCTTAGGTAGGGGTGTTTATTATCTGGGTTAAGAAATTATCTTTGATGTATTCTAGGAGTCTCTTGGATTACCTAAAACTTGCCAAGCTACTTCTCCAGCAGATGTCAGGATGTGTCACCCTTAGGAAGAGAGCTTGTGAGTGTGAAGCCTCCTGTAGCTAGAGGAAGAAGGCTTCATCAGTAGGCTCCCCTTGATCAGATGGCTTGTAGTATACACCAACCACAAGGTTCCCTTTGTTACCTCAATATTTTATTCTCACCTGTAAGCTTTTGATCTGTTCATGGCTATTCTTCAGAGACAGATCTTCACACTGTCCATTTTCCAATATAGAGGACAATGCCTCTGGCCCTCCCTTCTGGTCTGTCCCTTCTGAACAGCCTATAGCCATCAATAGCCACACTCCAGTCATGAGATTCGTCCCACCAAGTTTCAGTAACGGCAATCAGGTTGTAGCTTTCTAGCAGCATGGTACCTTCCAACTCCTCCTGTTTGTTGCCCAAGCTGTGTACATTTGTGTACATACATCCCCCCTGATGGAGAGAGGATACCAAATCCCTTTGATCAGGGCCTTTTCCACTGGTTGTCTCTGTTCTTGTTTCGGAGAGCTCAGTTTGTGGTTACACCAGATTTTTTCTTGCTCAGACTCCTTGAGGCTCCTTAACTTCTTTACATCCTCTCACAGTTCTGCCACCAGACTGAGGAGACTGTCCACCCAATCACACCTTACACAACTGTTGCCCCTGCTGCCTTCTGTTTCCAGTGAAGCTGGGGGCAATCCCTGCAGCCAGAGACCTGGATATCTGTGTGTTTTCCTGGGAGCTCAGTCTTGGCTAACACAGCCCTTCTGGCTCATGCAGAGGATGCAGCCTCCCACAGGGTGGATAACATGACTGGGTTCCCACTCACTGACTGAACTTACCTCCTGCCTTGCAAACTATCTCACGACACCCTTCTGATGCACCACACCCCGCTTACCCACACCTGGTCACCACGACCTGGTCACTGGTGCTCCCAAGGGATGGATCTTGTACAGCAGGAGGATTGGTGCCATCACCCTTCACTCCACCCCTGGTAAGTCAGCGTGGCATGAGAGCTCAGCAGAAGCTCATGTTTTACCGACACTGGAGGTGAGGGTTTGGGACACTCTCTCTTTTTCTGGGCTTTTCCCCTTTGTGGTTCTGGCTGCGATTTTTCTGCTTTCAGGGAGGGTCCCCCAGCATGACCATCTGCTCCAGAGCCTTTTGCCTTGGTGACTACTGCATTAAGTTCATTTAGCTTTGGTTACACTTTTGGTTACGCTTATTACGTTTTAAGAGCACCTTCATGCTCTAACAGATGTACTCGGGAACATCTCAGAATGGTGAGGCATCTTTGCCCTCAGTGATATACCTCCTCTTATGACGAAGGAGGAGGTGGAAAGGAGCACCAGTGCTGGTGCTGGTTGCACTAGGTAGAGTTGAGAATCTGATCACACACTTCTGCCCACTAATCCTGCATTTTCAGGGAGATAAGAGAAGCTTGTGGAGAGGGGACTAAACGAGAAGCTGTAAGGTGTGCGACTGCCCCTGATAATTTCCCTCTCTCTGTTCTCCTCAGTGCCTGAATTCAGAAATCCAAACAGGAAATTTTTTCTAGTATAAGAAATGTGAGAATGTTTGTTTTGCATGCTCTTCTGCTATCCTCAGCTGGGCTCCTGTCATGTATGCAATGCTAGCATGAACATGAGAGCTGATAGTATGAAATTAGTGTCATTAAGTACAACTTCTGAAGTGTTCCAAGGATATCCCATCACATAATCCTTTCTGTTCTATGCTTCTTTGTTATTAATAGACATATTCCCATGTTATCTAGATTACACGTATCAAAGCATGCAAAGTTAAAACTACACTTTTAAACTGCTAGTGACCAAGCCAGTTTTACATTCTCTGTCACTGTGGCTTCATTATATCCATAGGGGTGAGCTACATGCCTTACTGACAATTCAACTCTTAGTCAATATTTAGTCAACGACTTACTGATAAATGTAAGTATAGCCAAGCTGTTATGTGAAGATTATAATGACAAATATATTTCTAGTTTCTTGCATCAATAAAAAATAAGATGTTCACAACTTAAACTATTAAAAATCTACACCATGCAGCTTGGAAAGAATGAAATGTTAAACACTACATTTCAGAGTTTCAGAACTACTTACACAAGAAGATAAGGATTTGAGTCGACAGACATGCCCATGCATGTTTAGCAATTTGTTTTGACTGTCTGAATTTTATTGTTTAATGAGGTAAGGCCTTATTCTGGTGGGATAAGTGCATCATGTGTGAATATTTTTAACACAGACTTGCTATAACACCACTATATATGTTACATAAAACCCAAATACTGTTTCAACAGGATTGATTCCTATCATCTGAACACTCCCTTAGAATCTGAAGGTGCAGGTTCAGTGGAGCAAAGGGAGATTTTACTGTCTATATTGAATGTTTCCAATGGCTAAAGTTTCACTTGTTTATCAGTATACTATTTACAAATATTTCAAAATGTCGTGTGAGCCTGATATTAGTCAATCTTCCAATCTTTTATTTGGGAACATCACTCAAATTAGTCAGCCTTCTGTGCCAAGGTGTCTAGCTACATTTTTCAGGGACTATTTCTGAACATACTTATTTCCCTCATTTAAAAGGAGCTAACCTCATCAACGGAAAGTCAGTGAAGATTTATCTGTATTGTCTGGATTCCCAAATGTGTTGGAAGTCTTTGACTCCACACATGCCAATGACATTTACCGGAGGTAATGAAAGAATCTATGGGAATAGACTAAGCAGTAAAGATAATGTATACATCACTTCCACAATATTATGACAAATTCTGATTTATGTATGCTTATTCAAATGATAAGGTTTATAGTATTATTTTTTCCCAGAACTCAATTATCTTTTGAAATTCTGATCACAAATTAAAATTATTAAAAAGATGAAAGAAATCTATTTTATAGGTCAGGTCATAGAAAAAATAAAACACAAAGCTTGTATTTACAAATATGAATGATCTAAAAAAAGCTAAGATGAAATTTATGTAGTAGTGGTGATCAAGCCTTATCTTTCCTATCTCAGATCCTGGCACTGCTCTATGAACATCTACTCCTCATTACATGTTCTAAAAATGACAGTCTGAAATATCTTCATGGAACTGAAAAAACGCATCAGATATAACTTGATACAAAGCATTTAAGTGATAGGTTCTGGGTTTTTTTGTTTGTTTGTTTGTTTTAATACAGCAGTATGCAATTTGGTGGGAAAGTCACATGAAAGGTTTGGGGTTTGTTTATTTAAGCATCATTCTGACAGGAATCTGCTCTCATATCTTTGCTTTTTGCCCTGGCTAGGTTAGCCCTTATTTAATAGTTAAAAGTCTTCTGGTAGAGTGCAGCCCTAAACAGATATAGCAGATAAAAGAATGTTTCAAAAGCATAAATTTTCATTGTCAATAGATTCACACACATAGGCATATTTTGTGCAGCTCTGAAAAATGAGAATTCTGGACATGTCGCTGCAGAAACAAATTGGTGAGGTTTTGCTGGCTGCAGAATGCCTTGTGTCATAGAAATGGAGCAAGTTAAGGGTGAATGAGAGCAGCTTACATAGGCTCTTACATCCAAAATTAGGCAGAAAGAGCTAATGAGAAGAGAATAAAGCAGTCTCTATCCCCCAAACTTATATTGTGATAATAGATCAGAGCCTGTAAAATACCAGCATTTTTGTATGCAGGCACCCTGTACAGGGAATCTATTTTTCATGTTCAAGTCACTTAAACATCACAATAAACTTCAGAATTAAAATAAAAATAAGGTAATGGCTAAAAATTTAAATATCAGTTTCTATAGCTTTTAAGCACATCATTTGAATCATCAGCTCTGGACATTTAAACTAAGATGCATTAAACTGGTTAATGTGCAGAATGATAACTAAATATCTGACCACCTAGTTGATTAGCATTTGGAAAGGAATTGTGCAGCTGAGAAATAGAAACCAATTACAGACCTTAACAAAGACTTGTTAATATATCTTTATAACATATCTTGTAAATGTGACTCTGAGAAACCTAATAAAACACATTTTTGCCAGCTGTTTCCAGATTTGCTAAATCAAAGTAAATGGGTTTTAAAAGCCATCTAGCAGATGGAACAAAAATGTTCGCACTTCCTAAAGTGTTAATGAAATTTAGTTATAGCAAAACTGGAAGAAACAAAGAATAGATATACAGATTTTAATGGTTATGTGAAACCAACAGCTGTTAGAGTGAGGTACAGAAATATAAAAAATAAAAAGAAAAAAGAGAAAGCAGGTTACCTCTCCCTTGTTCTTCATAAAATATAGCAAAAGAAAAAATGAAAAATGTGAAAAATGTTGATTTTCCTTTTTCAGATCTGTGTTAATGAGTGCCATTTTTTATTACACAGTGGTTATAATGCAGTGCAACTAATTCATGAATACAGCATTACCAGGACTGGTAATGATTCAAATCACAGACATGAATCAATTCAAATCGATAGTTATGGCATCAATAAAGAAGGCCAACAGCCTGAAACATTTTAAGTGTTCATTTAAAAAATGTAAGCACAAAGAACTTTATTTTTCTACAGGGATCCTCATGAAGATCTTAGAAGTTTTAGGTACTTACCTTTAAGATTCACACAATCAGACAAAGAGACAACAACACTTCTGAACATAGTAGCAGAATTTAAGTAGTTGTTGAGCTGCTTATTAAGGGATGAAAGCCTCTATTCCTCTCATTATTCACAGAAATAAACCTCCTAAAGATAAAATTGTTTTATTACAGAAAGGAAAAGCAGAAGAGCGAAATGTCTTCTATACAGGTCTGAAGGCCCACTAAGCAGTCCCTTTGTGGTACCCATTAGAAAAAAAAAATATTTGTAATATTAAAGTCAAATTAAATGAAGCCCATACATTCTACAAGATAATCAGAACTGTTTAAAGTAGCTTTCTTAAACATTTTTAATAAGCAAAAAAGTAGAGACTTTTGATAATTCTAGTATCTCATCTTGTCCACTTTATTTAATATGTTAAATACTGACTGTAAATTCTCTGAGTTGAGATATTGCTAATATAGAATTTGTAAGGCACCATACATGTTTTTGAATTGTGAGAAAAACTTGATAATTGCTCCTAGAAAAATGGCTTTGATTTCTTTCTCTTTTTTTTTGATGAATTTATTTTTCATAGTTAAAAATATTTCACAGAAAAAATCAAATTATCACCATTTTTTTAATCTTAAATTTCAAAATGCATTGTTTGGTTTGTTTAAATATTACTGAATTTTTCCATTTTAATGAAAAATGCTTTAGTTTTACTTAATTTTTTAAATTTATTTCCAGTTCTGCAGTCTCCTAGCATAAATAAAATTTAATGGAATGGAAGTCTCTCTTCATTATTGTTTTATGCATACTGACTTTATCTAGTGGATATGTTAAAAGTTTCAGATTTTTCTTTGAAATAATGGTGGCAGCAGCTTTTGAAATTGTGACATTTTCTTTTGAATGAGAACTCTGGTTTCTGATACTTTTTGTTAATATTTTAACCTCTGTTAGACAGTTCAAGGAAAGTTTAACATTATTTGAGAAGTATATTGGGAATTTTGAACAGAATGTTTTAAGTGATGGAAAACTGGATTCTGAGCAAACTGTCTTCAGGATAGTTTCTTAGATAAGAAAAGATATATCAGTTTTATCACTAGTATACCCAAAAGTGTATTCATTTGAAATATTGGTTCAATTTCTAGAAACTTGAACTCAGCCATCTGTAATTTTGTAGATATTCTGTAGGCACCAGTGTGTAAGCTGTTGGTATAGATTTCTCTTTTCTACTGAAAAAAAAAACTTTGTAAGATGTTAGTTACATCACAGAGATGAGCAGAGTAGTTTTTGAAACCACACATTTCTGCCAGATGGATGTTAAAAGTCTTTCTAGCCAGCTCCAGTTCTTAAGTATATACCTGTGATCTGTTGTTACCAATATAAATAAACTTGTATAATTAAAGAATTACTGAAACTTCTGTCATTCTTTTTGTGTTACTTTTGAATTTTGAGATGTCCTGAGACTTATTATTTAAATTTTAATTTTTTTATTTTAATTCATCAATGCTAAGAAAAAGTAGCGATTGCTCATTTTATAGACATAAAATTGTACTTCATTCAAAAAAAAAACAAACCCAAAATCAAAAACATCCCTCAGTTGGGGAGCATGCAGAAGTGGCAATGGTAAATTCTGGGACTGACTACTGGATGGAGGTGGACAGGGAAACCGGTGGAGAAGAAAAGAGACATGCCAGGAGCTGAAATCTCTCACAGATGAGGCTGATGTGACTTAAATGTTGCCAAGAGCAGCTGAAGAAGATATTAAATGTTCCTAGGGAGTACCTGTGACCAGGATGGGCAAACAGGGCATGGTATGTTGGCTAGGATGTGGCACAGCTGTTTACACAGAAGTTTGTGTGGAAGGGCACATAGGGAGGGCCCTGCAACTTGCTTGTTGATCTACAGCGCAGGTAAGTGCTCTAGGTCTCTGCCAAAATGGTGGGCACTCACCTCCACAACCTCCCTTCAGGTATTTGTAGAGAGCAATGAGGTCTCCCCTCAGCCTCCTCTTCTCCAGGCTAAACAACCTCAGCTCTCTCAGCCGCTCCTCATAAGATTTGTTCTCCAGCCCCTTCACCAGCTTCGTTGCTCTTCTCTGGACTCGCCCCAGAGCCACAACATCCTTCTTGTGGTGAGGGGCCCAGAACTGAACACAGGATTCGAGGCGCGGTCTTACCAGTGCCTAGTACAGAGGGAGAATAACCTCCCTGGACCAGCTGGTCACACCATTTCTGATGCAAGCCAAGATGCCATTGGCCTTCTTGGCCACCTGGGCACACTGCTGGCTCATGTTCAGTCGGTTGTCAACCAACACCCCCAGGTCCTTCTCCTCCTGGCAGCTTTCCAGCCAGGTTTCTCCTAGTCTGCAGCACTGTATTTAAGGAGCTCTCAAGTCTTACACTGTATATTGGTACTGTGAGGGTATAATGCAAATATTAGCTTTCAAGAACATTCCTTTGATGATTAAGGCTTTGGAGTAATTTATCCATTCCAATCTAGATCCAGGAAAGCTAATGAAATTTGATCCTACCAATGCATTTATTGCCATGTAATGACAGGTATGTACTGTGAACATAACGTATGTGACTCTGGGGCATGATTACTGCATTTATGACTCTCATGAACCAATTTCATTTCTTGTCAGTCAGAAGGGGAAGAACTTTCCTCCATAGAAGGCCCCAGAGCTCGACACTGACTGTGGGAAGAAGCCAGGAAATATGTTGTTTACAAAATTTTGCAGCTATTTATGCACTTCAATTAAATGAAAATGAAAAACTATTATGCAATGATTTAGGCTTCTGTGGGTCAAGGAAGAGTGAAACAGACTCATATGTGTGCATCAATTATTACATTTTGTAATAAAATCTGTACTATATTTCCATATTGGGAGATGATGAATAAAGTATATATGGACATGTGATGAGTAGGATGGGAAATATGGTGCCTAATCCTGTAGCATTATATCCTGCTTCTGTCTGAATGGAGCTGGGAGTAAGCAGTTGCCTAGACATTATAATATCACCTTACTACTGCCTATGGTTTTCTCACAAAATGAAAACAACTAAGAACCTCTTACAGATTGTTCATTCTGGTCAGACACAAACTACCTTTTTCTTCTTCCATTCTTTTAGTTCAGCAACAAAAATATTTCCGTTATTCACATAGTCCTTTTCTCCACCCATATTAGAAGAATTTTTAGAACAGGAGCCACAAGGCTGTGGCATTTCAAATTGAATGCTTTCAAAAATGGAATCTAAAGAGGCATGTAGAAAAAGAAGAGTAAAAACATATTTTTTCTTCTAAAAGAGTATACAAGTATGTGCTTTGGTAAACCTAGGGTCTCTTATAATTTTCTTTCTTTTGTTTCCTTGGTAGCCATTGTTTTCATGTTTAGCAGGTTCTCATTTTGCCAGTATGTTTATGTTATCATACAGCAATGGTAGCAATAGATGATTTTTTTGGTGTCGAAAGGAAAAAGTCTTTCATAGGAACATCTTTAAGAGCAGTATTGCCTGTGTTGATATATGATGTAGTACCTTAAAAATCCTTTGCCTAGGAATATACGTATATGCATATTTATATAATTCTTCTAGAAACTTCTACCATTTTTTTTCCAACTCCATTACAAGGACTCAACAATTTTCAGCTGATGGTATTGAATGTATTTCAGGAACAGACCTTTGCAGAAGATGAAGATAGACTAAAACTAGGTGTCAAACAAAACATTTTAAAAAAA
Organism: Clamator glandarius; assembly: GCA_033459285.1. Classification (NCBI taxonomy): domain Eukaryota; kingdom Metazoa; phylum Chordata; class Aves; order Cuculiformes; family Cuculidae; genus Clamator; species Clamator glandarius. Next base: position 1,122,400 of record JAUNZM010000195.1, read on the forward strand.
TAAAATAAAGGGAAGGCAGGTCCACTCTCTGGATATATAAAGTCATGAAGCAGGTTGAAATGAATGCAGAACCAATGCTCAAGTTAAAAGCAATGATGTCCATGAGGAATGAAATATTTCTGGGATAAAATTGGTATTACCAAAGCCAGTATTTCTTTTGAAATTAAAGAAAATACTGGAATTTGGTCATATGACTATCTAGAATGAAATACTTCCCCTCTGTTCCAGAGATAATCCAGTTTATGCCATGGCTTTTTTTCCTAGTCTCTAGAAATGGGTCATTAGCAGGTCTACAGTAGATCAGGAGTAATTTGGTTATTTAAACATACTCTTTGACTCTCTGAAGAGGTAGATGTGGTCTTTGAAATACAGAAAAATGTCTTTGCTCTTTCTGATATGTTGCATTAGCTTTCTGCTCAGTTTTGAGAAGATTCCATGACTCACCTCATGTTTAATATCATCATCTTAATCATTGTGCAAGGATAGTCCTTTGCCATGTTAAAATTTACTGTATGCATTTAAGGAAAATAGAAGTAGTAAAAATATGGTAAGTACTCAAGCTATCAACTACCAATAAGGTTCAGAAAGCTTATGTGTAACCTGTATCACATTTTCCAGTCTTGTAAGACCAATAACAAAGATCCTTACAACTATCTTACTTATTTCCCAGAATTTTTTTGAATGTGATGATGAAATTACTGTAACATCTACTTTCAGGTGAGTTTTTAATAAGTTCAGTTAGCAAGAAAGCTTTTCTTACCTTTTACTTTCTTTACTGAAAGAACCATGAAGTTGTCATTTCTATGATGAATATTTTATATTAATTCCAGACATGGTGTAGGTTGGATGTCTGTACAAAATTTATTAATTTATTTTTAATTTGTTTTGTGCAAAAGAATACCCAAGAAGAGACAACATAGCTTACTTGGGTTTTACTTTGGGGGTTTTATATTTGGATGCTACTGTGAGTTACCTCATATTCACTAACAAATGAAAGGCAAAAGGTGAAAACTCCAACAGAACTTCAGAAAGAAATAAGAATAACACATAGATTTTACTGCATTTATTGGATTTCTTTGGTGCTTATAGTTTATTCCATTCACACTGTTCCCATCTGAGGCACCAGCTTGCTTTTCTTCCCTTAGGACTGCAGGGTGTTTTAATAATAGGCCTTCAAGACCCCCATAGCAACAAGAAGTCTTATAAAATAAAGAGAAAAAGGAGCTGAAGTGATCCCTAGAGAAGGAAAACATATTTTCCACTTTTCATTTCCATTTCACAACAGAATGATGGGCTGAATTAATAAAAGCCCATTGGCATTCCAACAAACCCAAACAGAGTTTGCCTGTTGGGTAGTAATTATTTGTTCCAAGTATTCACATACATAATTAAATAGAGTTCTGTTTCTTTAAATAAACATATTCACACAGAAGCCAGAGTAGTCAAATGATATCCTCATTCTTGTTTAGACCACAGAACAATAAGAAAAGTTTTTCAGTAAAATTTTATTTCCCTGCCTGTTCTTATTTGTAAGCTCAGCTGAGTTACAGAAATTAATTCAGTAGACATCAGTAATCCTAGGATATTATTCATTTCTCCAACATATTGTTATGATTTGACCAGATTTGAAAATCACGTCTGTTTCTATTAGCAGTAACATTCTAACCCTAGACAGCTCTCCTGAATTTGGTTATAATCTCAATAAGTTTTTCTTGCCATTAAGAGTGTACATGTCAAATTGACAGATGCACAATTGTGGACCTGTAAGAAATGTCCTTTGTAAGCCCCAGCTTCCCATCTGGCAGCTGCACCGGGATTTCCCAATGTTTCGCCTTCCCTGAGTGAGGTTTCTGTGCCACTCAGCCTTGTGCTGCTCCTTTAGGTTGCCTTCATCATGCATTGTCTTTCTGTGCAAATGTCTTGGAAGCACAGAAGAGGCTGGGTGCCTCTGGCTGAACTGGTCCTGATGGTAAGTTACACCACAAGAGCTGCCGGACACCAGCATCACACCAAACAGGGAGCTGAGGAGAGAAATAGCTCTGTAATCATTCCTGGTACACAGGAGAACATCTCTTCTAATTCCAGGAATTTAGCCAATATTTTTTTTCCGTATTATGCCATTAACATTGTAATTTCACTAAGGAGATACAAGGTCATTATTTGATCCAGTAAGGATATGCAGAGACACAATGTTTTGTGGGCTTGTAGCTACAAGTACACTGGGAAGACTAGGGATGTCCAGGCACTGTAATTACTTATTTGTATTGGAACATCACCTCTGACTCCTGTTTATACAGGTTCAATTCCATTTCATATGTCATTTGCATATTTGAATACATACACACTCCCTTCTTACAGGCTTGCTACCTCAGACAGCTTTTAATGCAGGTAGAGAAGAAGTTAAAAACAGGATAGGAGAAAGGAACTCCTCCTCTTCCCCCATCAGAAATCTTTCATTCCAAGCACATCAGCAATCTAAATAGTTTCATTGTTTTTCTGGTAAACCAAGGCAAAGGTGGGTTTACCAGTGTGTAGAGGAAGCTTTCTGGTGCAACGTAAGAAAAATAGTGTTGGATTTGGAAAGCACTCCTCAGAATATGACCACGATTTCCAAGTCGCACATATTTATGGCTTTGTATACACATAGGCAGGGCTAATTTTATTTGTCAAAGCTCCAGAAAAAGACAATCAATACTTTAACTGAGACATATTATCACCATGACCTGTAAAGAACTTTGTCATGATGGATAAGCAGTAGAGAGAGATCATAACTTAGAGTTTTATACAGAAAGATTTTCTGTTTCTACTCAGTATCTCTGCAGAGGTATGACTTCACACAAGTTAATAAGATGGGGATGGCTCAGAATTTGAAGAGACCCTCAGATGAACTCAAGGCAGCAAAAGAAAATCCCGTTAGTGATACAGAAGATAAAATAATTTGATGTCAGTTTTCCTGAGTGAATCCAGGGAACTATATGCTAGCTTTTGGTTTGTGAAAAAATCCTATAATTAAAAACTATTCAAATGAAGCAATGGGACATGTTTTTAGCTAAGGAATTATCATCATACATATTTTAAAAGACCATAATTGTTACTCAGTGTACTTTGAGAAGCTCTTAATATGACTGTATTTCAGCAAAGGTGTTTAGCAACGATATTGTGATTTCAGAATGATTTCACAGTCTAATTAGCCATCTGTGATTGGTCACCAAGACAATATAGTACTGTGTCTTTACTTGGCTATATCACTTAAATAGGAAAGAGTAAAATTAAAAAATCAAGACAGTCAAACAGAAAGTGTACTGTGTGTCTTTGTACAAATCTGTACTTATTATATCATCTCCAAGGGCTTCAGTTTGCTTTCTGAAAACACTATCAGGACAACACAATTCCTATGAATTTCTTTTTTTTTTTTGTAATTACATGAATTAAGATACTTTGGGAAATAAAATATATAAATATATTTCATTATTTTTATTTGATTTGAACAAATGGTTACACTATTCATGCTTCTCATGAAATTCTCTTTTAGTGGCTTCAAGACACAAAAAACTTCTGAAAAATTAACCTTAGCATTAACCCAAATGAGAAGACATCTAATAAATATCTCTCTCCCTTTGCCTTCCTGAGAGAGTATGTGTTTTTCACTATCCATTTTGATCAGGAGAATGTCACACTTTCAGGAGATCAAAAGTTTATTCGTTTCATGACAGTTACATTAAACATTGCTTACTTGAGAGAGTGCAGTGGAAAGCAGTACTACAAATACTTAGTTGCAAGTTTTCCATCAAGTCATGTGAAACATTTTTTGCCATGGCTCCTTGTAGCTTCAAGATTTTTATTTGTAATCTTATTTTAAAAAAAAAAAAAAAGTTTCAGGAGCAATTCCCGTCAAAACCTCTGGCTAGAACATTTCTAAGTTCATGATAAAAGCCGTGACATTCTGGCAAGTGCTTTGCTAATAGCATAAAGGAATATAATTTGGCACATTCAGTATTGAATACTACTTATGACTCCTTGTCTTTAAGAAAATATTTCCAGGAAAATGAACCCGGGGGGGATGAAGATGTCTTCAAGTGACAATTCAAGAGAATCTCTGTTGAATAGATGAACTTCAAGAATCAGTGTATTTAAGTTTATTATTATAATTGATTGGGGTCACATGCTTGAAAGGGGACATAAAGATGAAATTCTGAAACACTGCTCTTAGTGTCTATGTGAAAGGAGAGTGTTAATATTAGAATCTTGACAAATCCAAGTCACGTAATTACATTTTACTTCTCTGGAAACTGTAGGAAACTTTATTAGATACATTATTCCAATTTTCATAACTCAGCTGTTATGTTCCTGCAGAACATGAAGGAGTTATTTGCAGGGCTTTCAAAAGAAAGGATTTTGTTCATGGAAAGAAACAACATTTATTTGAAGGAGTGCAATTGATTGTTATTATTAATCCTTATGTTTCACTTGACATGTTAGTGGACAAAGCTGAAACTTCAAGACTGAGCCTTGTTAAAATTAATAAATTTTGGGCTGATGCCATGTGGAACCTGTAAGAATTTCCATTGCTTTTAATGAACAGGACCAGAGCCCTGAGAGCAACAAAACAAGCTAAAACCAACAGCCATTACAGGAAAACTGTTAGCATTGTTGTGATTCTTTCCTTCATTAACAAGGGATATACATTGATACTTTCAAGTATTTTCTAGTTTTTGGGTTTTATTCCAAAGCAGAAACACTTATTATACATTATCTGTTTTGCAGACCTAGGAGAATCCGAGGGAAATCAAATAATTACCTAAGCCATTGTCTGATTACCTGAAGTGTCACTATTATGCATAAATACTCATAGTTAGGGCATAAATACTCATAGTTAGGGGTGAAGGGACTCTTACACCTTCCAAGAAATACACAAACTGAGAAATTGTGTAGAATTTCTACTTTTTAAATTTTCTTTTCTACACAGCAGCTGCATGTGAACACTAAAGTGGAAAGTATACTTCAAGAATAAATGATCCATTAACTCCTTTGAATAGACCAGAGGTTAGAGCATGAAGCTGAAAGTTAAAAGACTTGGCTGCTGTTTCCCATAGTGCCGTTTACTTTCTCATTGACACTGCATGAAAGATGGACTTCTCTGTTTCAGTTTTCTCATTGTCACAGTGGGGCTAATGAAATCTACTGTGCTCTCTGATATACAAGGAAAGTTTAAAATAGTGAAATGTGCTGTGTACAAGCCTCAGCACAAATGCAAAGCACAATTTGGTGTCATTACTCTTTCATCATTTCTTTGATTACGTTCAGTACCTTTGAGAATATATGAAGATGCTAACAATCTGCTGAGCTGTTAAAACCATGCTTGTTGCTTTATTCTAAAGAGCATCTTTGGTTCTGTAATACATAGTGACAACAAGCATCTCAAGCTGGCTAAGGTGGAGCATTCAAACTGAAATTTAGGAGAAGCATAGAAAACCAGACAGCTGTTGCTAAAATTGTTGCTAAAACTGTTGCAGTTGGCACTTCTGCTGTTGCTGCTCCCAGTCTGTGGCCCCCAAGGTCTGATCAGGGTTTGCCTAAGCCAAGAAGACAAAGCCAATTTTTATAATGAGAAAATCTAAGTGCTAATACACAAGACTAGTACCCCCTTGCTGCTTACTGTGGGGTGATGGGATCTTGTGAAGAAAAGCTTTGTACAACAATACGGTATCAGTAAATAAAGCGTCTTCTTACAAACAAAATAAAGCGTCTTCTTGCAAACAAAAACAATATTTTGGCATCTTGGCTAAGTAGGACCAGAATACTTTCAATATCTAATTAGATTACACTTTAAATGCACCCACACTAAATGTGGGGTGTTATTAATCAAGATCAGAAACTATGAGCAAACGTGACCAGATGTTCCACTTTGGCAGATTAAACATTTCCTTTTTTCTCCTTTCTGAATAAAATGTCCTTCTGTCTTGGTGATTTTGCTTGCTGAAACGTGATATGCTCCAATAACTGTTTATGTAAGAGCAGAGACCGTGATCTACAGTTCTACTATCCCAAAAGAGCTGTATGCCCATTAGGCTAAAGAGTCATATTATTTCTTGTTCTAGCCTTGGCCCTCTCTTTCTCCCCAAATGTCTAATCATTCCACAGAATATGTAACAGTTTTAACAACAAAATTTAAATTCTTGCCATTCCTTTTCTTGAACAGCATAGTCTATACTGTTGATTGGAGAACTTTATTGAAAAGGAGTAAACAGGGATTTAAATCCACATTCCAGAAAATTGAAACTGTGACTTCTACCACCTTATGTCTTGGTGGAGTATTGTAATCATCAAACTATTAAATACAGGAGGGCAGCTACTCATACTGTGCTGTTTCACATCCACCTTGAAAGAAGAAAAACAAAAAAGGTCTCTTAACTTTTATAAGGGAAGACATAGTTGCCTAATTTTCTAGGAAGATTCAGGATGTTTCCAATACCAGTAGAAGAAAGCACTCTTTTGCAACCCTGGTAAGTGTGCTTGACTTAAAAAAGGGATAGGATTAATTTCTTTCAGGTCACAATCCTGTCTGAAGTATTTCCTTCCTCCTACTTTACCCATCTTTTTTTTTCAGGATTTGAGATGCTGTGAGTCTCCACGCTGAAGCCACTCCTTTGTGACACTGACAGAACCTCTGTATTTTGCTGAAAACTTTTGAACACAATGTGGTGCCCAGATATACCAGTGTGGTGCCTGAGTGTTAAGACACAGATACATCTTTGTCAAAGCTGCTACGTTAAGAACATAACTGCTGTAATTTCTGTCTTTAGCTGATGGTTTGAGCCATGATCTGGAAGCTCCTGTTTCTCTTTCTTGACACTAACAGCAGCCCTCAGCTACAGAACCCCTCAGTTAGAAACCTCAAATTAAGTGGGGTTGAATGCAGATATTCACTGCTGTACATACTCACTTAGGAAGTTTGTAGCTCAACTGGGATGTCTTCTTATGTTCCAACAGATTGCTGTTTCCTGCTGACTGATTCCATGTACAAACTTTTCAAAGCTTCTGAAGCAGACTAAGACTATGTCAGAATGTGCAAATATGTTGTGGGGTGCTGTTGCAGTCAAGGATTAAGAAATGCCTTCACACTTCAGAGTGTTGTGTTTTACCTGTACCTGCAGCATACTTCTGTGACTTTTTGAAATTGGACTGTGTGTTTCATTGTGAGAGGGAAATGCTTTTGTGGCAAGGTTTATTTAACATGTAAATACTTTGTAGATGTCTTTGTCTCCTACCCTTCTGCTCTGTTTATGCTCTGCTGATAAAAAGCTGGCTTATTACAATGTTACTCAATCTTTCAAAATGCTATTTCCCCACTGTATTTGATGTCAATAAATTCAGAAACAAAAAATAACAGATAGACAAAGATGAGAAATTAGTGAAAAAAAAGGGTTATGCTAAATACTTTACAGTAATCTTCTAAATTCTGGCAGCATAATGTGACAAATTTCACATTACCAAGGATTACGTAGCCTTTATCAAGCAAAAGATTAAAACAAATACTAGCAAGTATACACTCTGAAAGAAAAAGGAATACATATTTTCCACATATGTGGAGAATACTTCAGTACATTAAAGAATATGAAAGTATAATTTAATAGTAAAGTGATATAATTAGAAGTATCAGTTGGTGAGCACTATGTTTTTTTATCAGAAAATTATCAAAGACCAATTTCTACATTATTTTTTAATCATAGTCTCAGCAGTAAAGAGGTTTGTTTTGTAAATCAACTCTGAGATGACACTAAGACGGAGGTCTAAGGTGTGTACTGTACTTCCAAAATGTATAATGTACAGAAAACTGACTCAAATTCCAGCATTTTGCATACCTGAGGATGTTGCCATCCAGTGAATGCTTGTCTTGATGATGTAACACTTTAAACTTTGTGTTGAGTAGCTGAAGAAAATATCCTATGGTGAAAATCCACACAACCTGAAAAATAAGTCAAATAACTGCCCACTCTTGACACTTCTACCAATTTATTTCAGACTCTATAAAACTGAATTTCTGGTGGTACAAAAAAAAGCTTGTGGTAGTGCATGAAGCTAGCATTTCATTTGTTTCTTCTTGCTCCATACAACTCTAATTTTACATTCATCTAATGAAATGATAGAGGGACAGAGGCTTTCCATCTTTCTGCCTTCTTACACAGTGTGTATTTTATACTGCCCCACTAATATTTAACTTAAGGAAATAGTAAGTAGTCTGTCATTTTCTATTTCAAGTAAATATAATAGTAATCTGTCATTTTTTATGTGTTTTTAATACCCTTTTAATTTTATTTTCTTTTTAACAGTAAAGACCTTGTCGCAATTAAATACAGATGACTGATCTTTGTTCTACCATTTTGTAGCATTTTAAAAAAGATGAATGGTCTCTCTCTAGTGTTCTATGTATCCTTGTTGGCATATGCACATTTTCATGTTTTATTTAAAATGGCTAACGAAAGTGAAAAGGTCTAAATATTTTTATTCTAAAACAAAAATTTTAAAAAGCCCACATGATTTTCATTGTTGAAGAGTTATTTATTATTTATTTAGGGGATTTCTGTGTGAATCTCTATTAAGTAAAGCACAATTTTCATACAGAAGGTACTGTAGGAAAAATACAGTGAAACTACTCAAGTAAGCAGTTATCCTCACTTCATAAAGGGAAAGGGAGCTGCAAAATTATATGCCCAAGGCTCTTTCGCCAGAGTTCGAGAGTTCAGGTCTTGGAGTCTGTGCTTTGCTCCCTGAAAAACTGCTGCTTTACTTTTTATTAAAGCAAGGATTCTTCAGAAATGAGGTATCTGGGCAGAACAGATGCCAGAAGGCAGCAATATACAGCTTGTTCTGTGGTTTAACTGAAGGCTTCTTCATATCTAGAAACCCACTGTAGAACTGAAGCAGAGTTCAGAAGCACAACGTTATTAGTGGAAGCTGACTTCTGATGAGCATAACCTGAGATAATAACCTCAGAGGTTAACACTACATCTAACAGTTTATGGAATGCACTTTTATTGTATTCTGCTTTTTCAAAATATCACATATGAAACAACCTTTGGAATATGTGCAGAAGCCTCAGAAGGTTCGACTTTGTGTGGAAATTTTCAGATATGCAACATTTGGTTGGACTCGATGATCCACTGGGTCTCTTCCAACCTGGTTATTCTATGATTCTATGATTTTTCTTTTTTGGGGCAAAGAAATCCATCTGCCAAGGTTATGTAATAGTTTAACACTATCATTATTGCTTTTGCACCATGAACTGACCAGCTTTTCCTTCTTTAGGCATTTAGATGTCTCCTGGTTTTGACAGTGAGGAGAAAAGAAAAACATTAACATTTACAAACAGAGATTAGAGCCATACATCATACTGATACATTTAGGGTTTTGAATGCTGGTATTGCTTCAAAAAATCCCTCCCTTGTGACACACTGCATGAAGGAACTGTCAAGTCTGCAGGCAGAAAACAACCTTGAAGCACTTCCACTGCTGTTCAGAAGTAATTAATGATAATGCCTTCTACTCTCACATTGAACTTCCCACAGATATACATTTTTGCTCCTGTGCTATGGAAACATGAAGTACATATTCTACAGAAATAATCATACAGAAGGATGTTTTCATTCACAAGTTTTTACTGACCCCTTACAGTCTTTATTGTTCAGGACTGACACGTTCAGCAAATATAAACAGCAGTAACACTTTTGCTATACTCATTGAAATGCTTATGTATTCTGAACCATCTCAAGCAAATCTATGTTGTAGTGATTATCTACAAGTGAAATTTTGTTTAATCTGCTGTTTTCTTATTTGACACTTTGGGAACTATTTTGTTTCTTACATTTTAAATATTTCACTAATATAGTATACTGATACTTATCTGATTAGAATAATTTTTGCTGAACATTAGAATTTACTTGACTCCTTGAAAATCAGTTATTTGTCTTTTACTAGTGTTTTACATTTTTTGCTGAATAATTTAAAGAGTACATAGCTACAGTTTACGGCTTAGAAAAAATACAATTTTTTATGCTATGCCAAACGTGTGGTAACTATTTGCAGTGAGAATTTAATAGGTAAATGCAAAAATATGTAGCAGTCAGATTTCAGAAAGCTAGTACAAAAGCTATACCTAAATAGTTTGAAAAAGATTTAATCCCTTAATCATATGTAAGAGTCTAAGCTGGCATGATACAAAGTGTAGACAATGTTTGTTTATCCTTTCAGAAAAATATAATGGTTGAGTAATCTAAACAACAACAAAAATCTAAGGCTGAACTGATATATTTGTGTGTAAGTGACAGTAGTTTCTGAGTATGAATTGGATATTAAAGAGGAAGAAAAATGTTAACTTCACATTCTTGGGAGCAAAATTATTTGGACTGGTTCACGTTTTTGCTGCTCTCCCAGAAGAATTAGGACTGCTTATCGATTGACTGATTTTGTAAGAAAACTGGTTGTTTACTCATATGCCATAAAAGCTGAATTTTTAATCATATTTTGATAATAATCTGTAAAGCTGGGATAGACAAACAAAAGTTGATACTTTCCATAACTATGGACAACTGCTACCCAGTATTATATTACAGACACTGTTCCAAACCACTGGTGGCTTTGTTTACTTTTCAGGGATGTTGTTATTGTGGAAGTATTCAGGAGACAGGACTGAATTCAATCCAGCCAGTCTTTACATTAACAGTAGTGAAATCACAACAGTCTCAAATCCAGTATTGTGTTTACTCACCCATTTGCAATACTCAGTGGATTAATTTCCTAATAGAATTGTTTCACCACTTGGTAAATGGTACTTAGCATGGTTACGCATACTTTGGACTTGGCCAATAACTGTGTATGCTGATTACATCATCCATTGTGGCTAGCAGGATGAAAGTTAATCCTACCCCTCTATTCTTCCCTAGGGAGGCCCCATCTGGAGTCAAGCTCTGGGCTCCCCAGCTCAAGAAACACAAGGGACTACTGGAAAGAGTCCAGTGGAGGGCCATGGAGATGATCAGGGAACTGGAGCATGAGAAAGGCTGAGAGACATGGGTCTACTTAGCCTGGAAAAGAGAAGACTGAGATGGGATCTTATCAATGCTTACGTATAACTAAAGGATTGATGTCAAGATCAGGCCAAACTCTAGTCAGCTGTGCCCAGCAACACGACAAGGGATGATGGGCACAAACTGGAGCACAGGAAGCTTCACCAGAACATAAAGAAAAACTTCCTTAGTGTGAGGAAGACAGAGATCTGGAACAGACTGCCCTGACATGTTGCAGAATCTTCTTCTCTGGAGATATTCAAAACCTGCCAGGATTTGTTCCTGTGCAACCTGCTCTGGATGAACCTGCTTAAGCAGGTTGTTGGACTAGATGATCTTTAGAGGTCCCTTTCAACCCCTAACATTCTGTGATTCTGTGATTTGATATAATTTCTTTTTTAAGACTGTTTTCAGAAACATAGGAGGTAAATCACATTTTCGCCATAATAAATATTCAGTAAGAAGTTAAGGCTCTCAAATCACAACTTACAATAATAATTTGCTAATATTGTTCACTGTAATAATCTCTCCAGGAAGTTGTGTATTAAACAGATAAAAAAATGGTTGCAATTATATGAAAGGAAAGTATTTTTTCTCCTGTCTTGATTCCGTCTTAGAAATTAAGTTGGATATTGCCACTTACTTGGGAATTTGAGGCTGTCTCTTCCCAAAAAAAGAAGATGAGAGATCAATATTTGTTTACTTCTTAACAACCTAGTGAGGTAAACAGTGGTGAAGGGGATGCATTCATTCCTCCACCACTAGCCATCTACCTATCACAAATTGCTTTGAATGGTTTTCATGGTTCATAAAACCTGTACAAACTCTCTAGGTCATATAATGTAAGAACTTCCAAAAAATGTCTTAAGAAACAACTAGTTTCCTCTACTTAGAACCTTGCTGCCTGACCTGTCCAATTTGTATCTACAGTATCTGCCAAGTGAAAATTGCCTTTTCTTCTATTCAGAGAGGAAGCACCGCATAGTACTCTGCGGATCCCTGAAATATAAAGTGCAATGCAAGTACAAAGAATCACCATTAACAGAAAGTGGGTTAGACAGACGTGTATTTTTGGTGATGATCCAGACATCAATTTTGTGATGATCCAGACATCAATTTTGTGATGATCCACATCAATTCACAGGACTAAATCACTTTGTATACTTTACTAATTTGGAATGAATGGCAGCTAGAAATGTCTAATGGATATTTGGAACTGAAGGTCATGTCATACAATATTGTAAAGGCATGTTTTCCAAGATTTTCAATGAGGTTTAATGTAGGGATTTTTTTTCTGTTTTAATATATCTGTTTCTTTAATGACTACCTGAGTTAATTTACTTTAGAGAAGAAGAAATATACTCCAAGTGTTTTGATGTGCTAATACTTAATAGCATTAAACTGCCTTCAGCCTTGGTCTGTGTCGAATGTGTGACTTTATTGCTCAGTGATGCCAAGAAATTCTTGGATGTAAAATTGGCAACCTCTCACGCAGAGAAAGGTGAAAGCATACTTATCAATGGATGATGCTATAAAAACCATACTTTTGTTGCCAGGTCTCTAATTAAATTACCTTTTATTGCCCTTTTTTCTGGATTTATTTCTCTTCTCTAAAGCTTTATCTTACCTCATAAGCAAGATTTAAGAACTAAATGTAGCTGTCCTTCAACTGTTCTCCAGCTAAGCACTCCTCACAATCACCACACTTCTACAGTTGCTTAAATAGAAAAAGGAAATATCATGAAATGAAATTCATGACATCATAGAGTAGGATTTTCAATGTAAAATTGCCTAGAATCTCAAAACTCTTCAAAAATCAGACTTTGGAACAGATACAAAGGCTAAAAGCAAGCATCTTAAATACTACTTACATGCATGTATCTAAGTGACATAAGACTAACTCGGAATCTACCTCACAGCTTAGTCTTCAGAGCATCCATACACATCAGTACTTTAATCTTTTTAATTCTTAAGGAATACATGTCCAGGTTGAAAACTTTTAAAAAGAACCAATGTACAGTAGCTGAAAATGATTGATGGTGGTGGTTATTTGAAGCAAATTAAATGAACATTATTACGGGAGGATGGTTTTATTGCGTAATGTAATAAGAAAAATATTTTAAATTGTATTGAAAAACTGAGTAATATCTAAGAGGCAAAAGGAAGCACCTTAAATAAGCTTACCATGTTTTCTGCTGACTTGACAGAGAGGTTCATTTTGTTTTGTTTACTTCAGCAGCTCCCTGTACACCGCGAGGGATCTGCCATGACTGATGTTTTAATAATGTGAAGGTGGCACCTAATGTAGGCCATCCAATGAGGGACTTCAATATCTGTTTGAATCTGCTCTAACCACTTGCTGCCATGTGGGAGGATGGCAATGTGGGCAGTATTGTCAGACTTGTGTAATGTCAAGACAAGAAATTCAGAATTATAGAAAGGTTCTGGAAGGAAAAAGAATAAGGACAAGTAACAATGGGATATCAGTTCTTGCAGCTCGTGTTGCCTGGTTGAAGGCTAATCAAAAAGAGTGATGTTCATAACTTATCACACATGTAATGCTAAGATCTTTACTAAGATACTCCCATGTTGCCTTAATTGCTGCATTGTGCCAGCATTTGTGGGTCGTTAAACAATAAGACTGCTAATTTAAAAATGAGTAAAGGAAATGCTGATGCCTTCATTTAATTTAAAAAACATTACTTAGTTTGGACCATTAGAGTAGCATGCAGGCAGGATTTTACACAATGCAAGTAAAGGCTGCATGTGAAATAATTTGCACTTTTTGGAATAGCCAGTCTCATTTTGGAGGGTTAAGCATTGGGGTAAAGAAGTGAAATGTCTCCAAAACTTAGAGCCATTTAATCTTTTGATATAAAATACAGAGACTCAGTAAGCATGATCCTTTACCATAAAATACCATAGTAGAGCAAAGACTAGCCAAGCACCATGACACCTGGCTTATTAGCTTTAAAATATAAATTAATCTGTTTTAAAACTAGGAACATATCATGGAACATATGAGAGACTGCAGATATCCAGAAGTCCCAAATACAAATCTAAAACCATTCAGGCTGGTGTATTCTTAGGCTCACTAAATCAGGGAAAATGAGTTTTATGTGCAATCCACCAGATGGGAAAATGTTCAAATACCACAAAATGTTGATCAGATTTATTTGAAAAGCAAGCTGGAACCATATGCATATGAGAGGAAGTAAAATGGAATTTCAGATAAGCAGTGACTGCTGTCAACCTTGCAGCTGTATGAATTTAATACTATATAGCTGTCTTGGCAGTAAACTTCCTTGATTTCAGTTACCTATTTGCCAGCTAGTATGATTAACATTGATTCAGTTTTACAAGCAATTAAATTGGAAAACATAAACAATCTTTTTACTGGCTTTTCACCAGATAGTAACTCATATCTAAATTTTCGAAAAGAGGTGTCTCTGGAAATATTTTTATTGCAGCACCCAGAATATTTGTGCACAAACAGACCACACAGATATTGTGGCATCTTTATAACTCTGGGATTTTTACATCCTCACATTTCAATAACTTACATGTATTCTACTGCACTGACTTCAGTTCATCTGCTGGAATCAGAAGAGGGTATATAAGTAGTTATAGCTGCTTGATGATAGGTGTAACTTTCTGTATGTTGTTGAATTAGGTAAGAAATCTGCAATGGATCTGAAACAGAGATGAAAGGGATTTGACTGCATAGTTCATTCCTCTTGAAACCAATTATGCCTAAGTGATTCCTTACACTTCTGCTCCATAGATATTTTTCTTTATATCAAGGCATCAGATGCAATGTAATTTTCATTTTTAGTCTTCTGCAATTTTTTAATTGTAAATTTTCAGAAGTCACTGTTGATTTTAACTTAGGTGATTAAGCAATCATTTTCATAATGTAGTTTAAAATGTCCGAAGTTTAGGCTATTCAAAAAATCAAGTAATTTAAAAATATGTATGACTGGGACCAATATTATCAGCCACTGAGGAAAAGCTGGATATCAAAAAGCATTTGTGTTCATAGAGGGAGTGCCATTTGAGTGCTCTCACAGCTTTACCTCCTCTGTAACTGAGAGAAGAAAATTTATATTAGGTCCAGAGTACAAAATCATCCTCCTGAACTGTTAGAATACTAGATTTGTGTGTTTTATTAGAACCTTATCTAGCTGCTGCTGTTTTGGTGACAGCTGTTGCCAATAAGGTAGGGGTTTTTTTAATTTTTAGTGAGTGGGAATTTTGTTACATTTTTAGAAGCTTCCTACATCCCTTATTTTTCCTAATTTTGTCAAATGAAGGTTGTGTTGAGGCACTGTACTGACCTAGATTTTTAAACACCAGCAAGTTGTATCTGGTGTCTTGTTAAAAGAACAGTTCCTTGTAGGATACATCTTCTACAATAGATACATATCAGTTATATGCTGATTTCTGTGTGAGATTTCAATACAAACCTCATGCAGGATCTAGACTTTTTCAGCAACAACCTTAGTCTTCAGGTAAGACTGTGTTGTACCCATTAGGAACCCCTTTGTGTTATGTGAGGTAGTTAGTAACGGAACATATTTCATATTGAGTTATCATCTATCATCCTTCAGCAGAAATTCCAGATATTGTGAAACAATTAAATTCCTCCTCCAGATTACTAGTAAGGGAAGTAGGTTCAATTAATTATTTGAAATAGATACAAACAAAGCAGAAACATGAAAAAGACCAAGTATACATGTAGGGACTTTATTTTTTTTACTTCTTTCTTCCTTCCTTCCTACTTTTTTTTTTTTCTGTTCCTGTTTCTATTTCTTCTATAATTTCTCTAGATTTAAGTTCATTGGAAAAGGTTGTTAAATACCATGTAGTGTCTGTCTAACAGAGGATGCCATGTCAATTGTTTGAAATATTTTTGAACTGTCAAAATAAACTTTAAATACCACCAGGCCAGATAGAAGATATCCGGGTGTCTTACCCACTGGGGTTTGAACTGAAGTTTCAAACAGTGACTGGAGGATGGCATGATTACTATTTATGGTGAAAAATGCATGGAGTTGATCAACACCAGAAACAAAAAAACAAAGCAAAGAAAAAAGTATCAGCTATGATATCAGCAAAAAAAAAAAAATCCAGATAATCTAGTAAAATGTGGGACATGATAAATTTTGCATTGCCTTAAAAAGGATCAGGTGTGAACCAGAAATTTTGAAATAAATGACTGTACTATGTGTCAAGTAATTGCTAGCTAAATTTCTTCTGTTGAATTGGAAGACTTAATTATTCAAATTTATCCTTCCCATGGTTGAGAAATCATTTCTCAGCTCTCTCTCCCCTGCTTAATTTCCTTGCCTTCACACAGAAGGTGTGCTGGGACAGGTTTTTTTTCCCCTGTCTTTCAGTTATAGAAAGGAGGACAGCTCTTAATCCACTGTCCTCTCTCAGCAGACCAGTGATCTACATCCAGGTACAGAAACATGCCCTTGAAATCTAAAATGAGAAGATTTGTGTCTTTCTCAGCCCATGCTCGCAGCCTTGCCAAACGGCTGTACAGCAAGGATGAACCAGCTCTGCACATTTTCACTGATTCACAGCACTCTCCATGCAACCCCCAGATACTACACTGTTGATGAGAATAACCTGACTGGCCATTCACTTTTAAGGAGATTTGACTCCAAAGCACAACAAAATCTCTGCTGTAAAACTAGAAGAGGTTCAGGGTGATTAACTTCCTTGTAGGACCCCAGTTGCTTTCAGATGTATGCTGTTGAGTTATCACAGAGTATTCGAGGTTCTTGGGAAAGCTTTGTTTTATTTGGTGTCAATTTCTCACTGCCTGATCATAACTAAGACTCTTGACTACTAGGAGAGTCAACTTCTTAGAAGTATATTTAATTTTACAGGAAACACACAAGTGATGGGTAGAATAACTTATATTTTGAGTTTTCAGAGCGTTTACCCTGTCATGACTTATTAATAAAATTTTCTCTCAAGGATTAGCATATTTTCATGCATTTTAAATGAATTTAAAAATTCCTAAATAATGTTTATGAGGGATTATTTTTTAGAATTAACTTTAAATTAGAATATGTTTCTTAGAGATAAAAAATTGTAAAGTCTACCTTGAATTTTCAAAATTTGAGAGGGGAAAATGCCTTTCCCTTAGAATATTTTTTATATCTTTTAAGATGTATTTCAAACTTCTTGGGAACACCATCTCTGTTGTTTTTTTTTTTTTTTTTTAAAAAAAAGCATGTTTTTTAACCTCAGAAGGCATAAAGCAGTAACCACAGCAGTGGATGTGGAAAACCCAATGGATGTGATCTAATAGGACTTCTGTAAAGGGTACAAAAGATGACCTCAGGAATTTCTGACCTGTCAGCCTCACCTCAGTGCCTTGGAAAATAATGGAACAGATCCTCTTAGAAGCTACGCTAAAGCACATGGAGAGCAGAGAGGTGATTAGAAGTAACCAGCATGGCTTCACCAGAGGCAAATCTTGCCTGAGTGACCTAGTGGATTTCTATGAGTGGACATGGGAAAAGCAATGCATGTGATCTATCTAGACTTCTGTAAAGCCTTTGGCACAGTCCATCACAACATCCTTCTCTCTAAATGGGAGAGATATGGATTTGATGGGTGGACTGTTAGATGGATAAGGAATTGGTTGGATGGTCACATTCAGAGAGTGGTGGTCAACACCTCGATGTCCAGATGGAGATCTATCAAGTGGTGTCCCTTGGGGGTCTGTACTGGGACCAGTGCTGTTTAATATTTTTATTAATGATATAGACAGCCAGATCAATTTCACCCTTAGCAAGTTTGCAGATGATACCAAGCTGAGTGGTGCTGTTATCATACCAGGAGGATGGGATGTCATCCAGAGGGTGCTAGTCGATGAGAAGCTTGATATAAGCCATCAAATCATGTGTGCTTGCAGCCCAGAAGGTCAAACGTATCCTGGGCTGTATCAAAAGAAGTGTGGCCAGCAGGTCTAAGGAGGTGATTCTGCCCCTTTATTCTGCTCTTGTGAGATGGCACCTGGAGTATTGTGTCCAATTCTGGAAACCTCAACAAAAGAAGAATATGAGATTTTTGAACAGGTCCAGAGGAGGGCTACAAGGATGATCAGAGGGCTGAAACACCTCCTATATTAGGACAGACTGAGAGAGCAGTTGTAGTTGTTCAGTCCTGAGAAGAGAATGCTCTGAGGAGAACTTATAGCAACCTTCCAGTACCTGAAAGGGGCTACAAGGAAGCTGGGGAGGGAGCATGTAGTGATAGGACTAGGGGCAATGGCTATGAGCTAGAGAAGGGCAGATTTAGACTAGACATAAGGAAGAATCTCTTCATCATGAGAGTGGTGGGAAACTGGAACAGGTTGCCCAGGGAAATCGTTGATGCCCATCCCTGGAAGTGTTCAAGGCCATGTTGGATGGGGTCTTTAGCAGCCTGACCTAGTGGGAGGTGTCCTTGCCCATGGCAGTGGAAGTATGGGAGTTGGAAGTATATAATGTTTAAGGTCCTTTTCAACCAAAACTATTCTATGATTGCTTGATTCTATGATTCTATGATTCAATGACATGGTATGTGCATTAATTCAACCTACGAACCAACCATGCTGGTGGTAGTGTACACTCATGGACTTAATGCAGAGGGATGATAATGAAAACTTTAAAGGCATATTCTCCCAGACTGGGAAGATCAGCACAAGGAGGGATGGTTTCTTTAATATTTGAGTGAGCAGGAAGAATTTGAATTTCTCGCTGATATGTTTTCTTTCCCCACCAGATTTAAGCCAGATTTCTATACTGACTGTTACCTGCTTATCTTTTAGCATCCCCATGAGGTTTTCTTTAGTGTGTAGTCTGGTTATAAATACTAACATAATTGTAAAATATAAGCCTCTGACTATGGCATCAGTATCTCTTATGCAGTTTCTTCAGTTTAATTCTACTTTACATTAGACATTTGGGGCAAAGCATAGCAAGTAAATTTCTTACAGTGTATGTGAAACAGAAGAAGGGATAAGCACAATAATCTAGTAGCCCAGATTATGTTCTGACTACTTGATCTGTCACCATTAAATAAAGAGGAGTAACATACTGTCATTCTTCAGGCAGAACTCAATACAGCCTGTGATGTGGACTTATTGGTATGGAAGTGTATGTGAAAACTTGATGAGATTTTTTGGAAGGACTCAGACATATGAGACTGTCATTGTACTGCCAGGAACCAGAGGTATTGAGGCACTATTTTTGCTTTTTTTACTTTTTCCTGTAAAGTCAGTCCTCCTGAGATTACTCTTCCATCTGGTCATACGTCTGCTTCATTCCCTGGCTCTGCACTAGGTCAGCTGTTGGCAACTCTAACATGACAAAAACGCTCTTAAGTCTTCAAAGGCCCAAACTGGCCTTCTGGTACACATAAAAAAGCAGAGATTAGTAGCAGTACCAGCTTCTGTTTTCCAAAGAGGAAAGTAGGTTGACAACAAAGCTGATTCATATCTGCCTTTAAAGGTTTGGAAAGTCTTTGCCTTATTAAGTAATCACCGTTTCAAGCCTCTGAAATCCCAAGCTGAAAGACTGATTAGATATTGCCATGATTGTGCTGTTTGCTCTAATTTAGATTTATGACTATGTCAGTTTAAGGAATAAATCTCTCATATCAGACACAGAAGTATTCGTTTAGCTTTTCCTATGGAATACAATGTTTCATTCACTGGCAAAATTCCCAGACCTTCAATATGATGGGAACAAATTATGTACATTTATGTGGCACTTTTGTGAATTCGTAATTAGGGAATGTAACTGTGATCTAAAAAGAAACGTTTTATGCACTGAGAAAAAGAATAAATCCATTAGCCCCTATAAACTGCAATATTTAATAGGAATGATACATTTATATTTGCTTTTAATTTTCTTCCATTGTGTTAAAAAGCCCTTTAACATGTGAGTATTGATTAGAAGCAAAGAGTGACTAAATTCTGCTTGCTATAGGTTAAATTTTTCATTTTTACAGTTTTACTGTGGCATACCTGAGCTTGTTCAAACAAACAAGCAAATGCAACCAAGAAAAAGGAAAGATAATTCGGCATTTCTTTATGATTGCAGAGTGACATAGTTCTAGTCAGTGTAAAGGTTAAATGTTTTGCAGTCTTTTACAATTCCAATTTCGCTACACAGAAAACTAATTTACCCAATGCTTCCTGTAGTTCTGACGAGTGTTTCAAAAAGAGAAAATGTAAATTCACCCTATTCTGCTATTACTACAGAGCATCACTTAATTCTCTTAAAATTCTTGTTATAGTTACCATCACAAAAAGAAAAGTGTCTTTTAGTTGCAACTCATTGAAAGCATCAGATCTTAAGTATGGAAAAATTAAATACCCAGTATGCAGCTGTAATTTTGATGCATCTTAGTTGGAGCATATTTTGACAGAAATTTTGGCAGTAGACATATGTGCATTTATATATGCACTTACAATATAAAAGACATATAACAGTATACTGAGACCAAGGAGAAATGAAGTTATTTGTTATCAGGATACTGCTGAAAACATGAAACCACTTGGTTACTATATACTGAAAATCAGAAAAAAAAAATATTACTTTTTAAAGGGTCATGTCACTGTGTCTTTGTGACCCCTTTTCATGGTCAACCCAAGGTGCCACATGACTGAACCTGAGAGCTTGAGCACATCAAGAAAAATACGAGCTGAGACCGGTCACACAGGTGCATAAAGACTTAAGAAACCTGTAATATGCTTAGTTATGAATGAAAACTATTGAAGTGGAAAGTTGCTACATTGTGCACCAAGCTGTTACCTGTTAGTGCCATTTCATTGTGTAGCTGCTGCAGGTCTCTGTTGGGGGAGAGTCATAAGGGAAGATATGAATGAGGTTTTAAATTTCTTCTGGGGATTAATCCCTTGATCTGCAAGGCAAGAGTCAAACCTGGAATCTAAATCCCTCAGCCAACACATGTGCATTAAGCCTTAGATTACATTGGAAGACTCTTCCCAACCCCCTCCCACCATAGATCAGATTCTCCATCTCAGCCTTAGCCATAAAGCTTGACTGAACTACAGGCTACAGACTTTACTTTCTTCAGGGACTAAATATTGCTAAGATAAGAACCAGAATATTAGTCTTGGCTAGCCTAAGAACAGACCTATTATGGTGACAGGTAGGAAAATTTTATTTTTCTAAGCCTTAACTCAGATAATTGGTGGACTCACAGCCAAGGCACTGCAGGCCTTCCCCGCTAATACTCCTCAATGCAGACTTTTCATATCCATTGATTTCCCTTGATGGTCTGTTTCCAGTTCTAATCCATCTTTTGCCCTGGGCTTCCTCTGTCTCTGAAGTCTAATTCTACTGAAATCCATGGGCAGAGGACTATTAAGGTGTCAAATTTTGAAAAAAACAGATAAACTGGCCACTACTTCATAGAGGATTTCCTAACTTTCATTATCTTCCCCTTCCATCCTCATCTTATGTTTTTTATTCAAGACTGAGAGTATTCAGTGAAGAATATAAATACACCACATATCCAGAGTTTGTTTAAGTATTTGATAATACCTATATATACACAGAAACTTGCTACTTATAAAAATTTTCTAGCTATTGCACTGCATTTGTTGCTAACATAGGGCATTGTATATCATTATGAATATGGAACAAAAAAGAAATATTTTTCAAAATGTAAATGGTGGAGATGAGGCCCACTGTCCCCAAGTTAAAAGTAAGCTTTGCTGTGTGATATTTCAGAGTTTCAAAGTGCTGGACTGTTGTTTAGTGGGAAAAAGTAAGAAATCTGGTAAAGATGTGTGAGGAAAATATTAACAGCAGTGAATGTAAAAATTTGCTTTGTCTTTTAAAGTTCCCTTTATTGTTTTAATTCTAGTTATTATCCTAAAATTAATGCAGTGAAGGTATAAGGAGAAAATATGCACAATTAAATACTATTTATATGGGAAATATGGGCTGTAACACCTTCAAGACGAATGAAGAAATGTTTTGCAAAATGGGGATTTAGACTGAAATATCATAAATGTCTATGAGGTGTAAATGTCAAATCAAAGCATGGATTTGTTTAAAGAATAACAGAAAAGAGCATAAATAAGTGATAGAACAGAAGGGATATAAGTGAAAAGCCAAGTAATAGAGCAGAAGTAAAATTAGGTTAAGCATTCAAAGATCTATAAATAAAACCCCATACCCATAGTGCTGTAAATGAGGTAGTGAAACTTATTCCTTAAGTTTGAAATTAGATGAAAGAGTGGAAGTTGAATTGTAGGAAACTCTCTTCTTTTACAGGTGGTTGGGCTACACAGAGATTAGTGTTCTCATAGAGTTTTGGAACTAAAAGCTCTTTAAGGAAATCTAAAGCAAAATTAAAACCCAGAATAAAAGAGAAATGATAAAAAGAAGGAAAAGCCCAAGCTAATGTTCATATGCAAACTCATATGTGTTCAAGGTACCATGTAGCAGCAGATGCACAGAAAGCAAAACAAGATGTGCTTCAGCTTTCAGCTACATTGGTGGAATAGGTGTACATTATACTAACACCAAAATTGTATTTATTGGGAAAGAGTGCCCTTTGTGAGGTAAATGCATGCCGGACTTGCTTTTTAGCTCTGCAGCGTGATATTTCAGCTTGCTCTGTGCTTGATCATGAGGGGTGATTCATACCATCCCCTGCCAGCGATGCCCTCACTCTGGAAAACATAAAGCCTGTTCCCTCCTCTTCCTACCTATTCCTTGAATCCATCTTACAAAGACATAAATCTTCTCAAAGCTGGTACATTTGCACAAACATGTGACCAATGGCTAACTTCTTAGAATTCCAAACAACTTCTCATTATTGCGCTCTTTTCTTCCCCTTTCCTTACATTTTCTTTTAAAAATGTCACACGAATTAAATTTCTTTTGGTTTTGTTTTCAGGTAAAGGGGACAAACATGAACATTATTTAGAGACTAGATGCAGCTTTGCAAGCTAAGTAGTCACAACAGCGAAAACATTGCAGCAGTATACCCAAACACATTAGGGTGATTTTTAGGAACTTCTTGACTAGTTTAATAAGAACCAAAATAAACCAAAAACCTCAAAACAACCATAATATGACTGCTTCAATATTTGTCTTTCTGGTGCTGAATATTATGTTAAATGTTTGAAAGAAGTGTGAAGAACTGGATGAAATGTTTTCCTTTTGAAAATCAGCTTACGTGTGCTGAACTTTTAGAGGCATTATTTTTTCTTTGTTTTAGGTCACAGAGCTCAGCTGTGGCTGCTGCTTCTGCAAACAGAAGTGGGGTAGAGTTGAGAAGGACAAATAAATGCCACGAGCTACCTTATGTTGGAGTCCTTGAACACAACTTTCACTCATGGATGATGAGTTAGGTCTCACAGCTTATAAATCACTGTTCTCTGTGCATGTACCACAAGTGCTGCAATTCAGACATTTTGTGCAATGCTGTAGGTAAGAGCTGTCCCAGTTTTGATGAGCTGCCCATGTCTGTTGGGGTTCTTTCTAGGTCGCGGATCCTGTGGGGCTACTTTGTAAGATAACACTGGTCAGAAACCAAGTTATGTGGCAGATAGTGGAAAACAGGCTACCCCCTTAAAAATCTAAAATGTACATTCACAAATAATTTAGTGCAGTAATTTGGATATCAGACTGTGTGGAAATAATTGGGCTACGTGATCTGCTGATTTTCTTGCATGTTAAGAACTTCTGATTAATTTCTAGAACATGTTTAAATATAATTCGCTAATGTGAACTCCAATTTTAAAAGTGAGCAATCATCGAGAAACAAATTCATATTGACTTTGACTTAAACATAGAAAATAAGTTTGGTAGTCTTGAAAAATTTGCAGAAGTTATTTAATGATTAAATACCAAATGTTTACTGCTGCTTTTTCTTTGTGCTTTTTTTTCTTGATGCTTTAATGTCTGTAAACTTTAGCATACCCTATAATTTTGTTCTTATTGTAAAATGTCAATAGCATATTTATTAAAGATGTAAATCTAAACAAGCTGAATTCTAAGAGGTCTGGCTTTTGATGAAATGTATATTAAAAAAATACTAGAAATATATACTCATTTTTTTCTGATATGAATTATCCTCTTTGCTTTCCAAGAAATAAAATTCAAGGTAATCCTTTTCTACTGCTGTTGCTGTTCAGCATACTATAATGCTACACCTAGTACCCAAGATGATATGGAAGAATCAGTACAAAATATCAATCTCAGTGTTAGATGACACTATTGACTGTGAATCCTGTTTTTGATAGCATATGTAAAGATTATCTTCATCCTGTTGTTCTTAGAATTTCACATCTAGTACTTGATCAAATGATATTAAACATAATTTCCATTTTTTCTATTTTATTCATGTTGTGCTTGATAGAAGGACCAAATTCTTTTCCCTTTGAACTCTAAAATTTTGGCATTGACATCAAGGAGGGCTTACTAACCATGTGCATGGAAATAGTCTACATAATTGAAGAGAAATAAACATAAGTGAAGCCATATATATTACTTCTAAAATTTGCAAACTCGAAAAATTAATGAGATCTTTGTTATGCTTTGACCATGTTATTAATAAAATGTTCTAATTCATTCCTACCCAAAACCTGTCCAGAAAAAATAAAACGTTGAAGTTAATCATCAATCTATTTGGTTCATTATTTTAATTATCGTTGAATTAACATTCATGCTTCCATACTTCTTTGCAGCAGATAATTTGCCAGCTAGAAATGTGAAATCTCAGGTGATGTCATACTACAAATGTCTTCAAAGGTATCTGGTAAAATATGGCACATTTCAAAGTTTGTATATTTCCAGGACTTGGAACTTCGATGCACTGCAGGAGTCATTAGGGATGGGAAGGCTTGTTTTGTTGCACTGTGAGATTTTTTTCAGGTTCAGATGGAGCAGAAAGGTTAGTGCAATATCAGTTCAATGCTTCAGCAGTCTGCAACAAATCTCCTGTCTTGCTTTTATCACATATGATGAATTTAATTTTTAAAAAACTGAGTACTTTCTTTTATCTTCCAAGGTTGTAGGAGGAATCAAATATGCACAAAATGGTAATTTAGATAGTAGTAATCTCCTTGGTTTTATACAAAAATTGCCATAATATAGAATCAGTTACTGAATAATTCTCAGATTGTCCCACCAAAAAGTCTATAGTCAAGATATGTTTCTTTGATTTTAATGGTTAAAACTTTGCCAATATACATTTCTGTGTATTTTCTGGGCTATAACAGCTAAGTCAGATACTGTAAGTAGGTGTCATTAAATGCAAAATTAACATATGAATATAAAATACCAGCTGTGAAACTGGACAGGAATACCCAGTCCTTTGTAATTCAAATATTTGACCAATAGTAGTAAATTATTTTTCTCTCTTAATTTGCTGTTATTGTTTTTATTCGTTTTACTTTACAGCAGTGGGTACCAATGAGTAAAACTTTCAGAACACTTCTTTTGGTTTTGCCAGAAATTACAGCATGAAAATGAACAGCTAACAGTCAAAACTATCTATATTAAAAAAACCCAGAATCTGATACTTGGATAAAACATTTCCATAGCATTCTTTACTGTATGTGAGGGAGCAAGCCCAGCCACATTCATCAGTACAAAAAACACCATTACTCTCCCCCCTAAATTAAAACCAAAACCTAGAAAAGGCCAGATTCATTTTATTTTATTTTATTTTATTTTATTTTATTTTATTTTATTTTATTTTATTTTATTTTATTTTATTTTATTTTATTTTATTTTATTTTATTTTATTTTATTTTAACTAATATTAAAGTGATGTTATAAAACATAGCTGCTGACTGCCTGCAGTCGCTGACTGTTCTACTGCCTTCAGTCAGATTTCAGGCAAGTCATATCTCCAAACTGAAAACTGGGCAAGAAATAAGCTTTCAGAATTGCTAGCATTTAACATATTTTAGGGAAGGGATTATTTCAAAATTATTTCAGATTGTAGGCAGACAAAATTTATCAAACATTTAAATTGCTTGTCTTTTAATGTTGAAGTAGGTTGATGAAATATGAAATGGTTTGGTTGCTGCATTTCAATTAAAAGATACATCAATACTGTGACTCACTAAAAATCAGTAAAAGATTAATTCTAGTATATCGAATTTAGTTTTGAGGTTCACTTTTATTGGACTCAGGTATCAAAATCAACAAATCGCTGGATGTAAACAAATTTATATAATCATGAATTTTTCGAAAACAGAATACATGCTGGATTTTCCTGCATTTATTAAATATATTCACCCAGATCTGGTTCTGGCTATAACTTTAATTCCCATGGGACTGAATTTTCAAAATCTCTTAAATATCCAGTGGCAATACGTATTTTAAAGAGGATTTGTATTTAGTATTCAGGAGTGACTTTAAGTACAATGCAAATCACAAAAGTATTTTACTATTCCCACTGTTCCTTTGAAAAAAAATCAACAGAATGTTGTAAGCTTTGTGAAGAGCTTTGTGTTCGTTTAAATGCCAGTGACAAGTAGGTGATTAGAGGAGGATTCTATTAGTTTTAAGGTCATCTCAAAGTGTTATGTGCAATTGAAAAAGGTAGAAAAATCTATAGAGCTTTTGTATGATTAATCTAGACCAACTAAAGAGCATTTATCTTTAATATCCTACCAACAAGGTGCAAGTTTCTAGCAACACAATGGTTCGAGCACATCTCTGAAATTAATGTGATTTAAAGATGAAGGCAGGTTTGGAGCTGATTTTTAATGCATATAAGCTACATTAATGCCAATGAAACTATGACAAAGGTACAGAAACTAATGATCTTCCTGGGCTGTTTAAAGATGTGCTCATCTAAGTTCTCACCTGATAAGGAATTAAAATTGTAATTGAGGATTTGCTATCCAAAGCATTCTTGACTTGTTTGGCTGCTCACTGCTTTGAGTGATACCCAGCCTTGGTTATGTATTAAAAGGTGTGATCAAAATGTAACAATAGACTTCATTTTTGTACCTCTGCCTACTAGAATATAAAGCAAAACAAAGTCTGTTGACTGATCTATGAAAGGAGAAGTAACTGCTTGGATGTAATGCTTCATTCTATGTAATATTAACCATGGCTAAAATGCTAAAAATTCTTTTATTTCTAATAACACTGACAACACTGTATTTTTTTTTAACTTCAGAGAACTTTAATGTAGAAGGAATAATTTTAGTGTTGCCATAGAAGAAAATAGATGTTGGGGATGTTCTTTAATGCATTGTACATTGAGTTCTAGAAGGTGTGATGATCTATCATGAAATCTTTGGACTAGATTCTGGAATTGTTATTGATGGTAAATCAATATAACCCCAAAACATTCAATTGACTAAGCAACTGACATGTTACAGAAGTTCAAACATATATTTGTTACAACTGCCATTATTCTTCCAAAATATTAAAAAAATTGGATGCTGAGAACAAATTAGAACAAAAACCACTTCATAAGTAGACATAAATGATATATTGAAGAGCAACATCAGAGGTGTTCTCTGATTAGGTAGCATCACAAAATGTAAGATCCAGAGAGTTAATGTGAACAGAGAACACAGAGGGAAAAAATATCAGATGCAACTCAACAAAAAAAATCCTCAGCAATGCAAGAAAACACACTTTTTTCTTTGATTATGGACCAGGTAATATGAGAGGAAGAAGGAGCTGATACCATCAACTGGAGACAATTCCACAATGTGTTAAAATGTACTGTGAGTGAGACAAATGGCAGGTTATAGCAAAAAAACTTCAATGAAAAATGTGAATTTGGTTTAATCAAAGCACATCTTAAGCAGCATAAAATTCCCTAAACATTTTATTATTTATTCTCAATGAACATACAAAGTAATTGGAGGTAATCTAATCGATATCACAGAAGTAATGTAAGCTTACCAATTCACTATCATTTTACTCTTAGCTGTCTTCTTAGATTTCTTCAATATCATCAAACACTGAATTAAAAAGGGGTTAAAAAAATGTGAATTTGGTAGCTCTGTTTTCCTGAACCATATAGACAACTTCTTCCATACTGAAACACAAGTAAAAACATGGGGGGTTTTGTGGGTTTTTTTGTGGCAGCTATGTAACCCAAACCAAATAAAGGATTAGCAACATTCTATTTTTCTCTTTCCTGTAAATCTTATTGGTTTCTTCACAAGTATTCAGCAAGAAAGAGGTGTGATCAAAACAATATTTGCCTGTTGAGAACAATTAATAGAAATCTGATAGATAATTAATATCTGTATTCATACTAATCAGTATTTTTTAAGTGGTTAAAGCTGGAAAGAAGATATTAAAAAGCCATGGGAACCCAACTTAGAACAAAATACATTTTTATATTGCAGGGGATACGAAATAATTTTTCTGTTCAATAATATCAAATTGTTAAAGGTGTAATTTTACTTTTAAAAAAAACCTGGGTCCTGGACATGAATATTCAATCATATCTTCTTTGTACATAAGGACAAGTTTCACTTCTTCCCCCCACCTTCTACATCTCTAAAATTACAGAAGTAATAATAGTATAAAATCTGATTGGTGAAATTTCCTTTTGTGTAGAAAATGCAAAGCTTTCACAACATTTATAACCCCATCAGTAATAGTTTTTAAAATAAAAAATGCCTAGTGAAGCAAACTAGCATGCAAAGAGATTTCTGAAAGTTTCTTTATTGGTTAGCTATATTGAATATCCTACCAATATTTAACTTTCACCAGCAGTTGCCTAAATATCTTGGAATGTCTGTCCTAATTCCTTTACAGATCTGAATTATCATCATGGAATCTAAATGAAAACTAAAACATATCTCTGGTGGTGGCTGATCTGTTTAAATTAATAACATGGAAAAACATTAATTAATAATCAAACACTAGTTATTATTTTTCTAAATTTCAGAAGTCAGAGATCAGCACCACGTGTGTTTAAACTGAGTTGACTTTAACAATCTCCCTTCTCTCTTAAAGCTATTTTGAATATGTGTGAGTAGCACTTACTTTGTCAAGGAATAGGTTGCTATCCACTGCAGATACTGCAGACTTTTCAACAAGTTTTTTCTTGGCTAATCCGTACCATATGTGTTGTGCAAAGATGCTTAGGGGTCTGGAGTACAGGCAGGGGTTGCAAAGTCATCCTAGGTAAAAAAAAACAAAAAAAAAACCCAAAAACCAAAATGTAGAAAACAATTCCCTATCTTGCTAGGGAATATTTGCACTGCTAACTTGTATTTACCACTAAATCAGCTTCTGTAATGCTTGTTCCAATGACTCAATGTATCGTTTGGACAGAGTTCCCAGTAGCATGCTGAATACACTCATCTCCTCAATAAGACTTTCTTCTGAAATTTACTGTTCATCCAGCTAGTGCTATAACAAATTGCCAGCAATGAGACTAGCATGTGTTGCAGGAAGTTGAGTTAGTCTTCAACTTCAGCCCCTGCATCATGAATGATATTGGTAAAGAGTATTGAGGTCAAATGCCTTTCTTAAAAACATATTTGAAAATGTTTGTGATGCACAGTCTTTAAGACACAGCTATACCCCTGTGCACTTAAAGCTAGGCAGCGTGTTAGCAAGACAGGAACTGAAGTGACAAGGTAAGTGCTACAATATAAAATATCTGTTAAAACAAGAACAGAAAGTCTTTTTCTGTTTACTGTGTTTAGTATAAATCTGGTGTGATACTCATATTTGTGCTCTGAAAGAGTTTGACTAAATCTCTTAACATTAAGTGAGACTTTTTTTAATTTATGAAGAAATGAGGGATACTATTGTTGTTAATCACCCTTTCTGTTTTTACTGGAGACAGATTAATTTGTAAACCAGATTATTACGTAATATTTCTGTAGATGGCACTGTAGAAAGGTAGTCTCATACAAGTCTGACACAGTATGCAAACCCAGAAATATCCAAGCAGGTGGTCATCACAAGTGTCTGAATCTCTTTGCTTACCGAAATGAGAACTGGTTAGGTACTTGCAGCTGGTGGTGCTCTCTTCCTCTTACATATAACATCTCTTATGTCAAGGAAGTGCTTTCTGAGCACCTTTTGCTGCACCTCTGTTTTCTTTTGTTAAATTTCATATCTGTATCTGCCAATATGGTACATTAAATTTTTACTTTTTTTTTGCTTGAAGAACAATTAAGGATTTGATCCATCCTTCCTGATCCAATATTAACTAAAATCAAAGTAAAATCTCCTCATACATTAACAAGAAAGAAATCAAGCCCATAGTGTTCAAAAGTCATGTTTCATTCATATGTAAAAAAGGCGGGAGGGGGAAGACAACAGTAACATAGGAAATAGTAGGTAGTATGCCACTTGAGCATTTTTGTTACTGTAAAAATTCTGATTTTATTACAATTCCTTCAAAGATAATTTTAGCATGCATTGTAAGTCCTACAAAAGAAATACTGAACGGTGTGTTTCCACCTACTAGGTTATGAGCAAGTACCTCAAAATATCTTGCTTTTTTTTTGTGACTGTAAGTGTCAAGTCTTCCTCATTTGTCAAGTATTGCATACAAGTATATCACAGAGGATTTAAATGCTGCAACATCTATAGGAAAGCTATAAGTTATTAGAAAACATTCTTCTAATTACACATGAAAACAAAAACTATGTTGCTCTGTTCTTAATGTGGAATAACTGCGTAGCTCAGTTTCACACTAGAGACATGTACATGTGCAACAGTTGGCAATACAATACATTTATTCTATCAGAGGCAATTTCAGCCCTCTTGGAGGGTTCTTCATATAACCTTTTAGAAGTTTACAGGCATAGTGTGCACAAAGAACTATTTTCTGCTTAAAGTGCACTGTTGGTACCAGTGATGTTCGAGGAAAAAACTCATTTTGGAGGATAAATACTGGTGTATCTATTTTGTTTTTTATAATCAGAAAATATTTTGTTATGCCTGTATTCCATGCTCACTGAAAAGGTACGTGGTTGTGACAAATAAAGAAGCTGCTGAATGCTACTTACTGGCTACCAGCCCTGTGCAATCACCTGTTAGGGTGACCAGACTTCTGTGTGTTGATCTAGTTTATATCAGCTAAGAAGTCATTGCAAAATTTGGCCAGTATAATAATGTTGTAAGAAAATTTAACTTCTAGAGGCCCAAATTAAATTTGCCATTGTTATTTTGTATGTATGTGATATTTCTTCTTTTTAAATATTTTTATAATCCCATAAAATCAGAAAGTTTTATAGTGAGACTAGCATTTGTGGAGAAACAGTGTAAAAACATCAATTCTTAGACCTGTTCATATGCCATTAGGCAGCTGGACAGTGGCCTTTGTGAAGTGTGATAAGATGCAGTAAGCAATTACATACTATTATAACATGACCAGCTTGAACAGAATTGCAGACAGAATCTGGTATTAAGTGTGTCTTGTACCCATTCTCCAAAATTCTCCTTTTGACAACTGTTCTTCTTTAGATAATGATGATTTGGCTATTGGTCTTTGACCTTTGTTCTTATTGTAACCATATGAAAATTGTAAGGATTTCTTTTATTTCATAGGAATGCAGTATAGCAGGAGACATCACAACTTTCTAACATGTAATTGTAATTTTGTAAGGAATGCATTCATTAGGAAACCAATACTTTCTTACTTTCTTCTGTGAACCCTGCAGTATCACAGTCATCGAACAATTTCTGTAAGATTTTCTTGTCTTTTTGATGCTTTGCAGATTCAGATTCTGTAAAGCACTCCATCATTCTTTCACTGTCTTCCAAAAATTTAGAATGTTATTTGTAAGTCTCCTTTTCAAGTAGCAATTTGTCCCTGTCTACTCTGTGTCATAAAAACTGACATTATCAGTGTCTAAGTTTGTCTGATTGCAGGCAACAGCTGTTTCATACTGAAGTTTGAAAGCAAAGATGCCTTTAGATCTCACATGTGACCAGGGATAAGGTATTTTTTAGCGAGGATTTGCATTAATAAAAATTAAGGCTTTAGGATTTCACTTCAAAGGGAAATGTCAATGAAAGCATATCCTCTCTTAGTTGCATTGGTAGCAGAATATTAACATCACTAATGTAAAAGTTTATATAGCTAGAGGCTGCAGTTTCCGTCTTTCAGTAGAGAAAAAAATAATTCTTAGACCACATCAGAAGACTGCAGCACTTAAAATACAGAGATAAAGAAATGAGGAGTGCCTTTTCAGGAGCAGAAAGCATGCAGAGCACACTCCTTTTCAAATTGGAATATCTATTATTAAAAGGGTTCATTTTGAATGTATGAATTCTAGACAGGCATTGACATAGAAATAAATATATTAGTCATTATGTGCTAACTTTTGCAAGCTTTACTGGTGCGAAGCATTATTTTGTGCTATGAATGCAGTCGTTGATTTCAGCAAAACAACCTTACAGTCTAAGCTCCTGCTTGAGGGACAGAAAAATCTGTGTGATGTATAACTTATCAAATACAATTACACAGTAAAATGGATTATTTCACTGATGCTAGTCCAAAGGAACATCCAATTTGCAAATGGTTACTGAAGGGATTTTTTAATGCAGAAAGTTCTTTTTAGTTGAAAGGAGGAAAAATGGATCATCAGTGTTTTGATACAAAGCACATGAAGATATGTATATCTGTTTTGTTACTGTCCCAAATCATTATGGAATTTTATTTTTTTTATTATAAGCAATATAAGCAAATGTTAATATTATTCATTTCCTCAAATATTTCAGTTATAGAAATTCTCAGCCAGGCAGCACTCAAACATTTAAAGCATTCGTTAGTCTTCCCAAATCTTGAAAACTGTTATTTAAAAGCCTGATGTTGTAAAAGTATCATCAGGATATCTTGAATGAGAGCTGGAGTTCTTCAGCTTTCCTCTTAACCAGGAATACTGGCAATTTAGCCTTAAATACAACCTCAGGTTACTAGCTGCTAACTTTGACAAGTTTCAGTATTCAGTGAATGCACCAGGTGGTATTTGTATACTAATGAGTGAGGTTAATGTTGTAAGCACAACAGGAGGATATTGTTTAATTGTTTGTTTGGTTTGTTTATGCTGAGAAAAAAATACATGGTCTAGGAATCCAAAAGGTGACTTTTTCTAAAGTACTATAAAACTATTGCTTGCTCACTCTAGATTCTTCACGTACATTAGCAGTCTGCATTATCCATTTCATTATCAGACTGTATCAGGCAGGCAGAGTAAAGACATCACTTTCTCTTAACTCCCATAAAAAATATTAAAATGTATCCTAAGAGGACACATTACATTAAGAAAGTTTCTTAACAAGCATGATAGAGATTCAGAGCCTCTTTGGTTGCTAGGTTTTATTTATTTGTTTGGAGAAATTGCAGTTCAGAAAAATCTGGACTGCAATTTTCTCAATTACACATGCAGGAAACATTAACACATTTCAGGCCAATACACAAAGTCTGAAGTAGAACTCATTAAAAAAAAAAAAAAAGTCAATGAAGGCTTATTTTTGCTACCTCATTAAAGAAAAGTGTGATTTTTGAAAACTGAACTTCCCAATTCCACTTGAGGAATTCAGGTCCTTTTCCTATTGCCCTGAATGCTTTGGGTGCCCTAAACTCATGTTTGACAAGCACTTTTCTATCTCAAATTTTTCACAAAATCTATTCTGCAAACATTTTCATTTTCTTTGTAATTCAGAAATATATATAATTTAAAGACTAAGAATTCTTGCAAAACGTACCATTCCACTCAACTTTGCTTTCAATGTGTATACCACTTTATGTAATATAATGAAGAAATAGCATATATTGACAAAATCTTGCTGGACAGCATTATCAGCCAAAACATTTCATATCTGTCTTTTGACATCATTCCTGATGTTGACAAGTGTACCACTTATTTTTTAATTATACATCAAATCATTTGGATGTTTATTTTCAGTTAATTACAAGTTAATTAAATTAATTACAAATATCTTTGACAATTCCGTGCATATGAATGGGTACACGATAATGTTTCTGTTCCTCAGCTACATGACATTATTTTTAACTAATAATAGAATAGTAGAATGTTAATATGAATTCATGACACTTTAAGAAGTACTAATACTTTCATGAATATTAGCGGCTGTTGAAATATTCCTAATTACAAATATCACTTATCAAGAGTAGCACATTGAAGGTAAGTGGTTTGTATGCAAGCACCTTTCCAAAGCTATTATTTTCTATTGTTTTCTCTTTGCTCTTGATCTAGGTTTACTTTTTCATAATGCAGATAATACTGGACTTGAAATAGTTTAAACTGAAATTAATATGCAGTGATCTAATTAAATATATCTTTATTCATGAGATTCAGAGGAGCAAAGAAGCTATAGAATTAAACTTTTGTTTACTGAATGAGATATATTACCTTTCACAGCAGGTATGTCATGTCTTACATGGGAGATGCTGGATCAAACAAACTACTTACTACATCAAATAAATCATCTAGTAAAACATACTATATTAATACTAAACTAAATATTTTTAAGAATTATGTAGCCTACAAATGATTAGTAAGATATTCTTTTATAAGTCTTTATTTAAATTCCATTCACTAAACATA
The DNA here is from genome assembly GCA_033459285.1 of Clamator glandarius. Lineage (NCBI taxonomy): Eukaryota > Metazoa > Chordata > Aves > Cuculiformes > Cuculidae > Clamator > Clamator glandarius. The sequence goes on from JAUNZM010000195.1 coordinate 1,157,047, forward strand.
CAAGGTGTGCACCATCTGGGAAAAGACAGAAATATTCCATTGAAAGATTTCTTTTCTATATTAGATTGCTTTACCACCTCTGACACTGAAACAGCAGAACGATGGTATACTTAGTACTATTAAATATTCTTACAGTATTTAGTTGTGGATGAAGAAGCTTTGTTAATCAGGAGTGTCATGAGACAAACATTTATATGATGACTAAGATGTGGATCACTGCCAAACCTGTTTATTATAACTCTTAATGAAAGGCAGCTTCCTACTACATATGTGTGGAATTCTGCTTTTTACAGCACTGATAATTTTCTTACTTTAAGCTGCACAATATGCTATTACACAGACATAATATCTAAATTTCAGCAGTCCCATTCTTTTGCTGTGGTGTATTTTAACAATTTTGTTTGCTTCTTCATTTAAAAAACCCAAACTTTGTGGGGTTTTTGTCTTATTCTGTTCATTCTTTTCAGTATCATCTTTTATGCACATTGGTCTGCATGAAGTTCTCATATTTATATACGGAGGCCGTTTATATATTAGATAGGTATTTAACAATAAACTTTACTGGGAAGTACAGTCCAAGCATGACACGGGTCCAGTTGTGTTAATGGTATATTTGCACCTGGTTCATCCTCTGCTATATAAAATGAGCTCCCAGAACAAGGAGATGTACTATTAAGATCTGAACATATGGTAGTCCTGAGAAGCGTGGATTGGGATTGAAAGAAAGGTCTCCTTGGCTTCTTTCTCAATATTTTTTTAATCCATCAGCAGCCAGCTTTCTTCCTATTTCAACTTAGGGATGGATGTTAACTTAGTCAATGGAGTTCCAGTGACTCTTTTTTCTATCAAGTATACGATCCCACAGAATTCAGAGAGACCCTCATGGCAAAAGAGCCCAGAAAAGACTCACTGTCAAGCTGCCAAAGGGAAGCAGAAAAGCAAGCAGCCCCACTCACATGTGATTTTATTGTGGTCTGTCCAGGAGGAACATTTAACTGGGAGCTGTTCAGCCATATCAAGTTGGGAGGAAGGGTAAGAGTCCCTTTAGAAGGGCAGTTCAGAGCAAAGAATGGAAGCAAGAGTTGTAGTAGATGCTGCTATTGGCAGAGTAAGAAATATCAGGTGCCAGAGGTAAGTAGGGCCTCCAACAGCACCGCCAGCATCTCTATGTGTAAGACTACTGGTTCCATATTTATGGAGGGAGATTTTTGCCTCTGGATGACAACTTCAGATTATTTAATACAAACATACATTAATACAGGTAACTGGAGAGTTTTCAAGTTCTGTGTTAACCAAGGTGCCTTTATCAACTGGCATCAACATCTGGCACTGTTTTGTCTTTCAGATGATATTCTTCATCTCTGTTTTCCTTTGGAACATAATTTGCCTCCCTTTGTACAGGACTAGCAAGTAGTTACAACACAACACACTGATATATAAAGCAGCTGTGCTAGCTTTGTCATTTCCCAGGCTTTCTCTCACAAAACATCCAAACTGCATAATGAAAATTAAAACACAAACCATTTCCTGTCAGACAACAGAACTAACTTGCCTAACATACAGCAGTCACTACTTGAACAGAAAAAGTAAGGTAGCATCTGACAGATACTACGAGTCAACCGTACAAAACCAAGATCAACACGTTGCTTATATGAATGGCAAGTTAAGAATAAAAAAAAAGTATTTCACAATAACTTTGAACAGTTTCTTGTGGATAATTTTGTTTGCTTATTTGGAGTTGGTTGGTTCATTTAAATTAAAATATTTTTACAAATTTTAAGAGAGACTGTGAAAAAATTACGATGCATCATTTTATTATAGAAGTAAAAACATACTTCTCTATGAGAAAATGTTCAGCTGAATTATTCTATGGAGATATATTGTTTCTGTGTCTTAAATAAATTCAAGTGGCAGCAAGTTGATTTTGCATTCCCTTTCTCTCACTCAGAGACAAATCAGTATCACTTGAATTTATTTTCAATTGAATATATTTTCATTTGGAGAATGGAGAAGGCTTGATCTCTTAAAACCAACAAATTAAAGATAATATTGTCTTACTGAAGCAGCAGTACACGATGAAGAGCAAAGACTAAACTGAGAGCAGGATTTGACAAATGTTTATGTAAAATCAAATCATAAGTACGGTTGTTGCAAACACGCCATCTGTGTTAGCTCACTGTTAAGCAGGTATTGGCAGGAAACAGACTAGAATCTTTATAAACTGTGAGATGAGATTTGTAGTGGGTCACTGTTTCACTAATTCCAAATATAAACAATACCAGATATAATTAGCATATTTCTCATATTCTTTCAAGGGTACCTCCCTAAAATTATTTTTGAATGTTTTTATATTTTAAAATAAAAATGAATATGCCCAGTGGCTAACATTCATGGCATGATATGAAAATAAAATCTTATGGTTTTGCATGGAAGATGGGAAACTGATATAGCTAAAGAGCATCTGTTTCTGAAGTTCCCAGTTCCCACTGGTATCCAAAATTTGAAACACTTACCTTCAGTTTTTCTCCAGAAGTGCAGTTTCATAACTCATAGCAAACAATATCCACATTCAGTGATTCATGTAATCCTGAAAATTATTTGTTGAATGCAAAATAATTAGTCATCATTTCCTTTGTTGTAAAGGCATCACAGTAGCAATCACAAGGCAAACCCTGGACTAAAATAGGTGCAAGAAGTAGACAGTAGGTGGTAAGTAAATACTTACCTTCACACACTTGCCTGTTTGCCACAAAGTTTGTAATGTAGGTCTGCTTTTTGTTTGCCCCAAAGTTTGTAATGTAGGTCTGCTTTTTACTGTCTGACTCATGCTCTTTTATATCTCACTTTCAGTAAAAAGGGGAGGTTTCAACAGGCTTCATCATATTTCAGATCTACTGACAGGTGAAGAGAAAAAGGAAAATTAACTGAACAGAAAATTTCAACCTCTAATCCAACCTGTAGAGACTCATTTGGTAGCTGGATGAAAGAAGCTTTTCTGGGAATTTATAATCTTTTCTCTAAATTAAGCAGAAGTAAGATTTGACCGCTAGAGTTTGATATTTCATAGAATCATAGAATCATAGACTAACCATGCTGGAACAGACCCATCAGATCATTGAGTCCAACTATTCCCATCAAACACTAAACCCTGCCCCTCAGCACCTCATCCACCTGTGCCTTAAACACCTCCAGGGACGGTGCATCAACCACCTCCCTGGGCAGCCTGTTCCAGCGCCCAATGACCCTTCCTGTGAAAAATTTTATCCTGATGTCCAGCCTAAATCTCCCCTGGTGGAGCTTGAGGCCATTCCCTCTCGTCCTGTCCCCTGTCACTTGGGAGAAGAGGCCAGCTCCCTCCTGTCTACAACCTCCTTTCAGGTAGTTGTAGAGAGTAATAAGGTCTCCCCTCAGCCTCCTCTTCTCCAGGCTGAACAACCCCAGCTCTCTCAGCCGCTGCTCATAAGGTGTGTTCTCCAGCCCCTTCACCAGCTGATGATGTACTCCCTTTATCATTAAAAGAAGAAGGAGGTAAATAACATTGCCACAACCATAGTTCATACATTCAGTTCTAACTAAGACACCCCAAAAAATCAATTTTAGGTCAAATTTTTTAAATGAACCAAAATAATCATTCTCATTTTTATTTGGGGGCCTGTTTTTTAAATGTAACTTTAACTATCTCAGTTGCAATACCAGCTTTTGATTGCTAAATGTCTGCAAGGTAAATACCATCCTAATTAATATATATTCACAAAAGATAAATTTAAGAACCGTCTCATTAGGTTTTTAAAAGCCTTAACTACTTCAGAAACTGTGCTGAAACCTTTCAGTGCTAAAAAGTTGATTATATGAAGAAAGGATTGCAATTTTAAGAATTTGATATTTGATGTTTGAAACAAAACAAAGCAATTTGAGGTTAAAAATAGGCATGAGTCAGCTCTTCAGTGGTTACACTGTAGCTACTGCATTTCCAGTAGCATTATGGAAATCTGCATCTACTGTGTAATTAATATCTTTCTTTCAGTCAAGGATATTAGATAGTGTAATTGCTCTATGGTATTAATATAAAACGTGTTGAAATTTTTCTGCATCTTTTGCATCATGAAAACTCTTTTAATAATGACTTAAAATAAAAATTCCTAAATCTGTCAGACCATGTTAGGCAGTCCAGTGAATTTGGTTTATTATGTGTGTAAATTAATTTACAAGCATTTCCATTTGTTTCATCGATATCAGTTTTATAAATCATGGTCTGAAGGATTTAGCATGACACAATGGCTTTATCTGTTATTATAGTCAAAGAACTAAATGAAACATTTTTAATGACAAAATATACTCTAGAATTGTGGCACTCGGCATTTTTCTTTAATCCATCCCAGCAGACATATCTCACTATAGCAGATCAAACAAATTGCACTTTTGATTTAGTTTGAACCTAGCAAGGCTGAATAAACGACATTTTTTTTTCCCTCACTGTATGGCTGATAATGAGCAAATGGATAACCAGATGGCATAATTTTTGTAAAGTTTTCAACACAGATACTGTAGCATATGAAAAGAAACATTCATAAAGTGTCCTATCTTCTGGCAAGTGTCTAAATTCACTCAAGTAAAAATTGGCATAGAAACTACTGTTTTTCCTCATAACTGTTGATTCTTAAAATGTGTAAGTGGCAAACCTCAGAATGAGAAACAGCAACTTTAACTATAAGTGTAACTAGTTTTGTCACATTTTATTCTTTTCTTCTTAATTAGTTTATAGCAGAAGTTTCTTAGAAAGATATAAATTAAGCACTTCAAGATGTATGTTTACAAATAGACTTTGTTAACTTCAGTCAAAACAAATTAATTCTAAAAGAAACACTTATTTCAGGAGGAAATTAAGGCTTCCATAGTAAGCCAGTATGAGGCATCTGAATGAGGCACCCTTCATAAAGGAAGGCAGTCATCAGCATTCAGAAAAGCCTTGTTTACACAGATAAATCTAGTTTTTGTTAAACAATCTCACATACTTCTTGTAGCATAGAAAGCTTTTTTGCTTGGTGTTGACAAAGGGTTTTTTTGTACAGATATGCGTGGTCTTTCATTGTTGCTGTTGCTAATAAAGATTAATTTATTTGGATCTTCGCATGGGAGATCACATCTGAACAGAATTGTCTGTCACTGTCCAGGTGTTGATGGGAGTCTCCCTTGCAAGAGCCTTTCGAACGATATCTTCACCTGGATTTAGTAAGACACTCTGAACTGCCATTCTACTAATTTTTCATTGTTCAGATGTTGCATTGTCTTACATGATCACTTCAGTCTATCTATGTATGGTTTGTTTGCTATTGATTGTCTATGTACAAAAGGCTCACTGTCATGTGATAATTTCAGCACCTGAAACCTCCAGGTTCTTTGGGTTGTTTACAACTACCTTGCCTATGTACAGTTTGGTAAACTGTGTGCAAAGAGTTGTCTAGGACGGTCTCTGAGATGGGCACAATTTCCACTCAAGCTGCTAGCTGAAGCATACTTTGAAACACACAGGTTATGCCTAATTTTTTTGTTTAGACAGAGTATAAGCTGCGAAGAGGAATCTTTGGTACTGTCTGAAATTTCCACGTGGAGAGCTACACTAAAAAATTGTCAAATCCTTTTCTACAGCATTCAAACTAAAGGTAGCTGGGAGTTCAGTCAGTTACCCAAAGTATTAATGGCTAGGTATGCTGCACATATGCACAGACATAACATACATTGTCTCATACAATGGCTAATCATATTATCTCAGTACAACCAGAAGTCTACAACAGGGCATGTCTAAGGAGTGCGGATGCACATGTATGTGTGTGTATCTATGAGTAACAAAGAATATTTTACAATAACCTTTCAGACTTTTGCAATTTCTGCTCATTTTATACTGGCATTGTCAGATGGAGGACGCCAAGTGAAGTGAAAATACTCCCTTTCCTAGAATTCTCTGTTCTTGAACTTTAATCTTCAGCTGATGTCCCCTTTCATATCTAGACTCTTGCATCAACTGAGCTCCTATTATCTAACCTATAGTTAGAAGAGACATATTTCCACTTTTTCTACTTTAGCATCAGCTGAGCAACAGGATGACACCAGAACCAAGAAACAGCAGGGGAAAAGGAACTTTTCCATAATCCAGAGGATTCAAAAAAGCAGCTAAAAGTCCTGTCTCACTGTGACCTATGCTGAAAGATTATAACTTTAGGAGAAGCCATGAGGTAAGTACGCTGATTCTGTACTGTAATCACTGCCTATAGAATCGTATGTGTGTTGAATTACTAGGTAGCAAGGCTAGAGTAGCTCATTAGGGTATGTTTCAAATGGGTGCAGAGAGATGCTTGGTTTTCCATCTGCATTCAGAGGCCACAAGTCAGTGCCACTGTGCATATGCTTGAATTTCCTGCTCTTTGTCTGCAGGCTGTGCCTGCAAACACAATTATATTTCTACACTGGAGCCTGACTGATTCAGGCAGGAATCTGGAGGAAGTTATGTCAATCTGCACTTGCCCCTGTACACAAACATTAAGTACACTTATCAGGCAGAATTTAGTTCCTCAATAACATGTGTATATGGAGGAAAGTAAGAACCCATAACTGTCACTGGAGATCTAGTCAATAGCACCAGGGGAGCTTGGGGAATTACTCAGCTCATCTCAAAGTAGCCATTTATATTTCGCCAGCTGCCTTGTTGTCTAGACTCCAACAACTGCATTGGTTTTATCTCCATTGACATAGACATTCACATCAAAACAGACACCTACTTTTAGGTGGACAGAGATGGAAAAAAATAACCTTTATGTTCCTTCTTTTTCTGATAATTTTTCTCCAATATTTCTTGAGAATAAAATTATCAGTTTAAGTGTTTAACAATCAAAAGTCATCTCTTGTACTCCCTAAACCTAACAGAGAGGTTTTCAAGTTATATCTACAAAAAAATTCTCCACTGATTTACATGGCTTTCTTTTCAAAATCCCCTTTCTTTACAAATCTTTTTTTTTTTTTCAAGTGGAGAAAAAAACAGTTATGAAAATATTTTACTTTCTATTTCAATTGCTGCTTTGATGTGATGCTTTTTCTTTTTCCCAGCAAAGGATAGGAAAAGAAAATGTTAAGAATTCCTCATGGTCTTTTTTCATTTAAACTACAAGCTTTCCATTATAGTAAAAAAAAAATCTTTTTTCCTCGTAGAAAGGTCACCACAATCCAGAAGCTATGAACTATAAAGTTCCAGATGTACTTAAAGGCTACAAAATATAATTTAAGCTTTACTTGAAATGTTGATAATTATTCTTTAGTCTTTGAATCAGTACTGCACAAGTCTGAAACTCCAAGTCTCTGTGAAAACTACTTTATGATTCAGCATTCTGCAAAATGACAGAGTGGCTAGGTCACATCTATAGAACCAGAAAATCTAGCGTGATGGCCAAAGTTTTTTGGAAGCAATGCTCCACACAGAACCACAGTCTTGTTGTATGAAAACAGCCATAATATATCTCGTTGGAGTGAGATTTAAGATAATTTGAGTTAAGCCTAAGTTTCTACTTACCTGTAGGATGTGTTTTTACATTTTTTTGGAAGATTTTCTCCAACTTGCATCATTGCTAATGAACAATAAAGGGACAGTTCCATGCACCAACAGTGGTTGATTCAGAAGGTAATTACCAAATCTCTTTGGCAGTGTATACTGGGGGAACAGGGGATTAAAAAAGATACCTTTTTTTTTTTTTTTGACAATGCATACAGAAACCTTTTTTCAGATCTGTCAAATTTAACAATTCACACATTCGTATTTCTCTCCTACTGCTCACCTTCAGGGCTTGCAGTTGATGTCTTTCAGCTCAGTTACAATTTCTCTCCCATTACAGACATAGTAGATTGACCTAGTGAGAAATTTAACCTAATGTATGGAAGAGCAGCAACATATAACATCTAGGAGAGAATGTAGTCTCCAGAGAGAACAAGGGTCATGTCACATCATGATTCACATTTCCTACCATGTGCCCTAACCTGTGGGAACCTCTGTATCTGGCATTCTGACCTGTGAATCCCTCTTGTCCCATGATCCAATGTGCAACATCTCTTGCACTTGTTCAAAATGTGAAACAACTGACTTATTCAATGTACTATTTTCTTCAACTTAGCTTGAATTATTTTTTCTTTCAATATAAAAATAACAGATACCTTCTGCACCCATGGTAACAATTTCGTCATTCCACTACGCTTTGTATATGTCTCAGATTATAAAAATTTTGTTCTACAAAAAACTAAAACTGCGTTGTAATCTTTGAATGTGACTTTCACTTACCTGTTTCCAACATTGCCAAAACTCAAATTTCTTATCTGGTAAAACCAGAAACATTTTAAAGACTAGAATTATAGTATTGTAAATAGTATTATTTCATATCTGATTTTCTTTGGTAGTCTGGTTTACTTTCTGGCACAATAAAGTGAAGTCATGTAAAGAAGCTTCTCATGCTAGCACATTCTTTAGCCTCTCTGAATTAATTTTTGGATTCTTATTGAATCTTCTCCATTTTTAAGATAATCTAGACATCTTTCAGTGAGATGTAGATGTAATAGCAATATATAACTTCTTGTTGATTAATATCACATGTGTCTCCAAAGATTCATGTCAGCATAGAGACCCTCTACAGTATCATCCATGACCCATTTGTTACGACAAAACTCTCACTGCGGATGTTCATTAGATTGCTTCCTAAATCCCACAATATCAGACTCATAGGAGGAATCTGTTTATGCCTCAGGACAGTTTTTGGCCTCTGTGACCAAAGAAATATCCTAAAAAGAGAACATGTCTTTTTTATCCTGTCAAGAAAAGTCAGACCTTTTGGTTTGAGGAGTCAAATGGCTTTGCCTTAGTTTTACCTCCTCCTTGTTTCCTTTAAACTAGAAAGCTGGTCACTCTGGGAATATAAAACAAAGCATGTGCATAGCCATGCTTATTTAAATTCTCTGTACACCAAGATGTCAACTTTGGTGTAGCTCAGGTTTATACAGTAATAAATACCATGTATGCTTTCTTGCTTCATTGCTTTTCCTATTCAGCAGGATCCTCTTGGATCACATGGATTTCCACTGGAGCCCAGGGCCCTGGGTCTCTTTACAGTGATGCTTTTCTGGGAGGTGTTCCTCTCACGTCACTGCAAACAACTGCCACGTATTGTTCTGCACCAGTGCCCCCTTAGCATTTAGCAATAAGTCCTCTGTTTAGCCTAAAATTCCTGTTTGGTTTAATCTTATGATTCATTACTTGGAGGAGTGGAACTAGTCACCAGGTGAACTATTCCGTATTCCCAAAAGCTCCTCCAGAAGGAATTTTCTTCCTCGAGCCATACAGAAAATGTCATTTCACAAATAATTTTTCTGACACTAAAACATAGTTTAAGATATCACCACCATCGTGGATCACTCATCTTTGCCCTTATTACTTGTTTTTAATCACTTCTGTTGCTGTTCATCTCTGATGATTATATAATTAGTAAATTTGCACTGTAAAACTGCAATTTTTAATATAAAACAATGTAGTAAAGTGGAAGATTTAAATTGATTTCAATTTGTTAGAGAAAACCAGGAGGAACTATGCACTTTATAAATGTCTTATTTTGGCTAGAAAAGATTAGGTAGTTATTACTGGGTTTTTATTGCCAACTGTGCCAACACAAATATGCTAGTGTAACACCTGCAGTATTAACCATTACTTGTCTATTTCACACTGAAAAGACATTGTTTTGGAACAAAGAGAAACAATAATTAAGCTGTATTAAACAGCTGAACAGCTCACCAGATTTAATAAAAGAAATGTAGAAAACTCCCACTGTCCAGCTGACATGTCCTAACGTGTCTAACCAAGGAATATTATATTTTTTGGTCTCTTAAATGGATTTTCTGTTTTTTAATGTTAAAATAATTTTGAATGAGCAAAGGTTTAGAAGTATCCATGCCAATCTGTTTGAGTGATTAGGAGTTTGCTAGTAGTGTTATTTTGATATCACTATGGCATGGTTGAATTTATTTTCCTTATTTCTGAGGACAGAATTTCAGGTATGTCCTCCATCTTCCATTCACTATGTATAGCTATTTTTACGTCAAAGACAAGATTTGCTCAACTGGAATACCAGTAGTTTACAATAATGTGACTAGCAAAGTTTTGGATGGTCATTCATTGTTTGGATTTTTAGTTTGATTGTTAACTGAAAACTGTGTGTTTTTTGCACATCTGTGCTGGTGTTATCCTTTACTTTCTGATATTTCCCTGCTAACACCTGAAGTACTTTCACAAAAAGGAAAATCAACAAGGTAGTTTGAGTTGAGCAGAATTATATTCTCTCTCTTATTGTTTACACAGACCTAAATGGGGTTTGGTTAAATATTCTGTTACTGAGCAATCATTTACATTTGATTTGGTGGCTCTTGGAATATAAAGATGTTTTAAGTGTCCTGTATTTGGATATATTGTGTTAGAGTGTTTCAGTTCTACTTATTCCTACACAACAAAAGCTTTACCTAACTTATCTGCTCATAATCATCCCTTTGGCTACATACACCCAAGGAAATGATCACATCTGCACTGTGAAGATTTTATCCTGGTCAGGAAGTTGTGCCTTCTCCATGTAACAAAACAGTGCAGAGATCAGATCAGACCTCTAAATATTCATGAACAATTTCCACTTCATAGAACTCTGTTTTGTGTTTCTTTAAGCAATTTTGTTGCATCAGTAGTGTTATCAAGTGCTGGGGATCAGTTCTTGATACATGTGTATCTATTATATACAAATATATATATATATATATACACACTGTACTACTTACTTTTCTTGATACATTGAACAGTTATTTCTTTTTAAGAATAAATTTCTTAGAAAACATTCACACTTCCAAGGTGCTAGGCAGATCTTAACTGGTCCAGCATATATTGAAATACCCATTAATACGTTGGCTGAGATTTTTAAAATCTATTGTTATATCTAATAAAGAAACCCAATCTGGATTTTTTCCCCCTATACAGTAGTACTAATATTTTCAGTGAAATTAAAAAAAAAGTATCAAGTGTGTTAAAATTAAGCAATACTTACACCACAGCTTGAAATGAAATGTACAGTCTTATTAACAGTGTTTACATATTTATGCTCATGACATTTAATTTGAATATTAAATACTAATCTGACTTTGGCCTTCTTGATTTCTTGGAGATAAATATGTGAGTGAGTAATCTCATTTCTTTAGACTCCTTCACTTAGATTCAGTGTAATTTTTATATTACAAACAGTTGCATTTAGTTAGATATTAAAATAACAACTAAGACAATCAATTTGTAGATAATGGTCACAAAAATATTAGATCTTCATACAAGAAACTGCTGAATATTTTACCTAAGATAAGGAAGTTATTTAATTGCAAGTGCTACATGCAGGAGAAAGATAACTTGACTGAAAGAACAAGGATATAGTTTCCCCTATAAGTGTGTTGTGCATATCTGAAAAGGGTTTAAAATGATCCCTGGAGAATCTTATCCCAGTGCATCAGAATCCCATACTGGGATGAGTCATAGAATCATATAATCATATAAAGGTTTTGGACTGGAAGTCATCTTAAAGATAATCTCATTCCAACCTCCCTGCCATTGGCAGGGATACCTTCCACTAGACCAGGCTGTTCAAACCCCATAACTCTGACATTCTTGCAATAGACAAAAAAAGTTTTGAAATCACTTATAGACTAGCCAAATGAATTTTCGTATACCATGGAAAGTATTTCTCTGTTTTGTGATACTACGGTGCAATTTTAAGGCTGGAAGTTTCTTGGCAAGTGCTCTTTCCCAAACTCACTCCTTCTCTCTTCCTCTCTTATGTAAGCTAGCGATTTGATATTTGAGAGGAGGATGGGGGCGGGATGGGTAAGTTTCTGGCTAAATTCCATGGAGCAAAGCTTTTTCTATTTAAAAATATTTCATAAAGTCATATGTAAACCTTCACTGTACCTTTGCAAATCATTATGCTGCAAAAAAAAATGGTGCTGCTTTTACAGCAAAGTATGTGCTGCCCTAGTTAACTTCCACTGCTGGTAGCTGTGGCCAGATATAAATATATATTCTTAGCTGGCTCTTTGACTGTTATTTAAGGATGTAAGAATAGGTAATCCTGCAATAAAATCCGTTACAAATACTGTTATGAGTAGAGGAACCTGTCATAGTCAGTACTGGACAAAGTGAAGAGCTACTCCATAATGCCATGTGCTGAATCTTTAGTACAAAACAGCATAGGTTTGGCAGAAGCGACTCTGGTTGCAAGACATGCAGTGGCTCAGCAGGTTATTAAATTTTTAACATTTTGTCTACACTGCTCCTAGAATTAGCATTATAGATTATATTACCAAGGTATTCTGAGAATACATTTTTCTGAAGGTTGTCTAGATATTTGCAGCCATATAGCCTTCCTCAGCCAGTTCAACATACATACTCACAGAGACGTAACAGTCAAAACAGAAAGTGAATTTAGAGGGTCAGGGTTGCATAAGAATTACAACTGCTTACATTCCTTCATGCAGTAATATCACCAGCTCTCCAGCTGTAGGCTGATTGTGGTACACATATATACAAGTATCTTCCATGCACGACCTTTCTAGCAAAACCAAGCTACTGTGGTAAAATCGTGTTTGTGGAAATAGACAATAAGTTTTTGCTTGTAAAAATCAAATCATCATTTGTCTTGCAGTCTCCTGGAGAAATCTGTGGCACTTCTGTGGTTTTGGTTCCAAGTCTGGTTTTTTAGCAGTCCCTACATAGAAAAGCACTTGTTCATGCCCTGTTCCTTTTGAACAAGACTAAATAAATGTCTGCTTTTAGCTTGTAGAAGCAAAGCCATTTTAGCTTTAATCAAGCCAGGCTAGGAGTCAGGAGCAGCCAAGATGTGGCTGAAAACTCCTGCATGAAATATTTTAACCATTGGTCTGTACTCAGAGACATGGGTAAATCATTCTTCTTAATACAGTTACTTAAGCAGACTGTGTCCCTCTTAGCTTTCATTGGGAACACAAGGTGCAAGACAGTATAAAAGATGTTAATGAATATGTGGAATTCCACTATCATGGTTTTTTCTTCAACTAAGCACAACCACCTCCAGTACTTTGATTAGCTTGTATTCATCATAGTAACTCATTTCAATCTACTGTTAAGCTGAATTTACCCCAAATCAGTTAAGATGAAGTATGAACACAAAATATGAAATCTGCACAGAACATATTCACTCAGGTGGCTACACTGAAACCCACACTGTGGATGCAAAAATAATAATCATCATCGTTAGAAAAGAGATTTTATGTTGTTTTCCTGCTCTCCAAACATGTTAAATTAGGTTGCCAAGACCTCATCTTCCTCTGCTATGCTGTATCTTGTTATATGAAGGATAATAAACAAGGTACTGTTACTGAAACTGCCATCAATGTGATAAAGTACACCAAAACAAGTATTTCAAATTATGTATCTGCAGATAAATGTAGGTCTCTATCCACAAAGGTCTAATATTTGCTTGTTCACTGACTTCTGGGAAGCTGATAGCTTGGACTTCCCTCAGATATTTTCTGTTTTCTTTAAATAGGTAGCTTCTAAATCACTCCTCATACATCCATGGTTTTAAGAGTCTACAGAGATGTCATTAAGTCTCTCTGTTTTGTATAGTACTCTGTGGGGTTCTGTTACCTCTTATTCAATTTGTTGATTGCTGGTGTAGAAGAGTCAAAAGTCTCGACTGCTGATGAACAGGCTTCCTTAGCAGGTCATATACACTATAGGTAGAAATCACATTGGAGCTTCTGCTATCCCCATTACAGCAATGAACATTTTCACAAGAATAAACTAAACTCTCTACTGTATGTGCCACTGGAACACGATCATAATGCACAGAAAGGAGCAATCCCTTGCAACTGCCTCCACTACGGTCCTAGAAAATAAAACTTTGTCTACGTACTTACACTCAGAATGTTGCTGCAAAGATTTTTTTGTTTAGTTGTTACTTTGGGCATGTTAAAACTTCCTCTGGAACCATTCATTTGTATTCTCTTCTATAGCTTCAGCTTTATTCTTCCTAGCTCGGTGTCATATTTTTGCCCATCTCCCAGGTCCCTTTAACGGACAGGATTCCTTTTTCCAGTACACCTACCATTTACATAAAGGAAACTACTCCATTTTGCAATACATGCCACTATCCACTTCTGAATAGACCTCCCCACCTATTTTTTTTCAATTATTCTCTGTTAAATTCTTTCCCCATACTCTTTTATTATCATAAAAGCAAAACAACCCAAAAGTTAATGTTTCAGGCTGTTCTGTGTACTGTGATCAACATGAATTATGGTGAACTATTTTCTATTGTATATTAATATTTTCTCATCTATACATATTTATATTGTCTTCTCTTAGTTTAGTCTTTCAGCTTTGAACTTGATATATACATGGACTGTCATGATATCCACAAACTGAGTTCATAGGTATTATGTTAGTATGATGCAATAATGATGAATAATGATTTATTGCTTATTCTTGTAGGCACCAATTCTGAGGAAGATCTTGATTGGATCAAAGGCTTGAGGAGGAGTGTGATACAATGGAAGACGTTGGAGTCCAGGTTGTGTTCTCCTTGATACTCGTGGGAAATGCTCAAGTAGGAAAGGATGCATCCTGCACATCAATATCTGTGTGGTATTGCCAGCGGTGCTTTGATTTTTATTACCATGTTCCTCGGGAGTAAAAATTAAAAAGAAAAGACATAGATAGTGATAGATTCAGTCACTAAGTATTTTTCCCTCTCACTTGAGGAAGAAATATAATTTTACCAGTTACTATGGGAAATGAATGAATACACAGTATTAGAAATGAGCATGGTATACTGTAAATAAATAATTAATTTAATTTAAAATAAATTTTCAAAAATTAGTGTTTTGAAAAAGTGATGAATTAAGAAAACCTGAGAAAGGCACTAAGAACCTGTGAATTAAACTGCAGAATTACATGTAGCATGCAAGGAGAAAAGGTTGCAAAAGCACTTCAGAAGACGAATAATATGAAATGCCAAACCACATTTAAATTGTGGAAATTAAAGTGATCAAATAGATTGCAAGGCTACTTAGTAATACTCTTTGGTCAAATATTGAATGACTTTCATAAAAAATTTTATTTTTCTTATTTTAAATATAAAGGAAATATTAAAAAGTTTACTAGTTAATGCAGAGTTAGACTACTAAGAATACCAAGTGCCTCCAAAATGCAAGTGGAGACTGTTCAGCTCTGTTTGTAACCATTACATATCAGTTTTAGAGGGTCTTATTTGAAGCTTGTTCTTTTTATTTGACTCCTGAGAAACCCATTTTGAGGGTTAGATTACTGGTGTTACAAAATTAGATGATGCAATGTTGGTAACATATGTTTTGAAAATTATGTGTCTGGATTCTATTTGTGGTCTGAAATGATGCGTAGTGTCTGAAGAGCCATCCAAGACCCTGGGGAACACTAATACTGTAGATATTCATGGGATCGTTAGGGTAATTAGTCTAAGCATTGCAGGAACTAATGCATTTTATCAAGTGATTCTTGCTTTGATCCTGTTAGTTATGACTTAAAATTTTATTTTAGGGGAAAAAAAAAATCCAGTCCTGTGTAAATTATATCAAAGAAGCTACTGTGTCCTCGAGTAAATTCCATTAATTTCTTAACTTCTCTATTATATTCTTTATGAAGTTCAGGCAAGAAAATAGTTGAGGGTAGATTTAAAGTAAAGTCTCTCAGTAATAAATGTTACAGCTGTAAAACTGCTGCTAGAAATCA
This sequence comes from Clamator glandarius, assembly GCA_033459285.1. Classification (NCBI taxonomy): domain Eukaryota; kingdom Metazoa; phylum Chordata; class Aves; order Cuculiformes; family Cuculidae; genus Clamator; species Clamator glandarius. Next base: position 1,172,894 of record JAUNZM010000195.1, read on the forward strand.
ATACAGAAATAATTTTTGAATTTGTTTTTCTTAATGTATTACATAGGCTGTGTTTGAATAGTCAGTCTCAACCTTTTTATTTATTAAATTAATTTCATCTCTGATTATACATACCTTCATATCCCTAAACTCTAGTTTCATTCAACTACTTTATAGTTTTATTAATTTTGACCAGATCTAACCACTAAGCTTCATTCTTTATGTATTTTCCATCAGTTACACATTTTTTACTGCTGACTATAATATTTAATAATATGACTGGAACACACTTCTTTAAAGCTATGTGAGATTCATTAATGAAAAATGAAAGCTAGAATGGGAAGGTAGCATTGTTGGGTTAATCGAATGATAAATTATAAAGAAATAAAATCCAAAAGCATTGGGAAAACAGAAACTTATTTTGATCCAAGTCGCTTCTGGGAAAGGTGGTAGAAATTTTATTTTGGTGTTCCTATGAGAGTTCTCCACAAACCTCAGGGTTGAAGATAAATATAGACTTCTATATTTTACTAGAGAGATTCATGCTAATAAAAATAGCAACATTATTGGTAATTACTTCCTCACTACAGTTTAGTGACAAAAAGTTGCTAGAAATAGTTGTGTCTGGACATTCTTGGTCATCAAAGCTAATGAATTGCTTTGTGACTACTTTAAAGAAGACAATGAGTGGCGGTAATGTACCAGATATTGGAAATTTATAAAAAAGCTTTACGAATAGATCACATAGAAGAGTGAAAAAATAACCAAAACAAAACAAAACCAAAAACCAAACAAACCAACTCAGACTATTCATGATACGCCTACTACAGATCAATGTTTACCCTGATAATATTATGTGTGTATATAGCTATTGTGAAATCAGTTTGACTGAGATACAAAGTACTTAACTGTAAAAGATGCCTGGATGTCTCCAAATCAGAACTGCTAAAACACAAAGGGATTTGTATTTCAGTGAAGCTGGTGGGGAAACATCTGAAACAGCTGGTAAGTGAGCCAAAAAAAGAAGGCACATCGCTGGACCTATTGTTTGTGAACAGAGGAGTATTTGCAGGTAATGTGGTGGTTAGAGCTTGTCTTGACCCACCACCTCTCCTACCTTTCCTGTCCCACCTGAAGAGTTTATACCCTACCATAGCAGCACTCCAGTTATATTAGTTGTTCCACCATATTTTCATGATGGCAAATTATATTAATACTTAAATCATTATGGAACAAAGGGATACTTAACGAAAAAAAGCTTGTATTGATATTCAGTGCTACAGACTAGGAAAAATCTGAACATGAGCCAGCAGTGTGCCCAGGTGGCCAAGAAGGCCAATGGCATCTTGGCTTGTATCAGGAACAGCGTGACCAGCAGGTCCAGGGAGGTTATTCTCCCTCTGTACTCGGCACTGGTGAGACCGCACCTCGAATCCTGTGTTCAGTTCTGGGCCCCTCACCACAAGAAGGATGTTGAGGCTCTGGAGCGAGTCCAGAGAAGAGCAACGAAACTGGTGAAGGGGCTGGAGAACAAATCTTATGAGGAGCGGCTGAGAGAGCTGGGGTTGTTTAGTCTGGAGAAGAGGAGGCTGAGAGAAGACCTCATTGCTCTCTATAACTACTTGAGGGGAGGTTGTGGAGAGGAGGGTGCTGGCCTCTTCTCCCAAGTGACAGGGGACAGGACTAGAGGGAATGGCCACAAGCTCCGCCAGGGGAGATTTAGGCTGGACATTAGGAAAAAAAAATATCACAGAAAGGGTCATTGGGCACTGGAACAGGCTGCCCAGGGAGGTGGTTGATTCACCTTCCCTGGAGGTGTTTAAGGCACGGGTGGACAAGGTGCTAAGGGGTATGTTCTAGTGTTTGATAGGAATGGTTGGTCTCTTCCAACCTGGTTATTCTATAATTCTATGATTCTATGATTTAGTAATCATATTGGTTGAATGGAAAGGAAAGGAAATGACTGAAGCAGCTACAGGAATTTCAGAATGACCTTAGCTATGCAATTAGAATAAATCCTAAAGGAAATAAATATTATAGGAATTGAGTCAAATGGAAAAGCCTTCATGTGAGTGTGATACACATTAGCAAAATAGTATTAGATTGACCTTACAGTTTTCTCAGAGAAGATGGACTGTTTCATTGTCATCTTATCTGTTAGAGTTTCCAGGAAGTATTCAACATGATGATGAATAAGAATCTATTTTTAAACATGAGGAGGATTAGGAGGGTTAGGAGAAAATAGACAGCCAAAAATGGAAGACTGCAACAGGTTTTACTAGCATACTGACGTACTGGTCTGCATAGGCTGATACTAGTACCCAACAAACAAAATAGATAGACCAGCCAGATGGCTTTCAAGGAGCAGCCTTAGTTTAACAGAATGGTCTTTAGTGTTCTTATATAAAATAGCTCATTTTCCTATTTCATATTTATCACTCCACCTTATTTACCAGTATGTAGTGTTGAGCAAGAAGTCAAATGGGTATAAATTGGCAGGGAATTAAATAATGAAGGGAAATAAAATGCAGTTTCTAACAAAAACAGCTGTTACGATTTTGAGTAAAATAACAATATCAGATCAAAGGCCTAAATACTTTAAAAATGGTGCTTGATAAGTTTATGAAAGGGATTATATGACATGGTTTTCTGTGATGGAAGGTACCGCATCCAGGCAGTTCATCTAGGAACAAAGGACACAGGATTAGGAAGAAATTATTGCAATAATCTTATCTATCCTCTCAGAAATGTGTCTTATGTTTAGAAGGTATGGAGCAATGAAACAGTCTGCTCAGTTTAGTGGCAAGAAGAAATCAGTTGTAGTCAGCTTCCTTCTCTTTTTTATTATCCATCGCTCTGTTGATTTCATTTGATGATTGTTTCGGATTTCTTCTACCTCGAAGGACAAGGTTGACAAAACGGTATTTGGAGAGTTTTTAAGAAAAATATCAAATACAAAAGAGCAAATACAGAAAATGGAAGGGTTAATATCTTGAGTAGAAGTAAGGCACTGGTGATGTTTACCTGTAGGCAGAAGAAAGGATCAAGTGTGAGAGAAATTAAAATGTAAGAAACAGTAACACTTCAGAGGACTTATGTACCCCTAGGTTCCAAACTGAATTTTGCGTGACTTGAAGAAGGAATACTCTATATTGCCTTATCCTGTCAAAATTTTATGTTTCAATATTGCTACTGTTGATGTATCCCCTTTGCTCTAGTGTTTAAAAGAGGCTTCTGGGTTGCAATACCAATCAGCCATATTCTTTAGAAATGTCAATAGCTGGCATATTAGCACTTCAAATCTATATCCCTTATAAATGGGGAGCACTTGACATTCATTCTGCAGCACACTGCAATACTTAGATAGTGATACTATAGAAAACAGGGAAGAGAGAACAAATACAAACTTGGACTTCAGGAAGTGAAAAAGAATTTCTAGAGTTGACATCTTCCAAAAGTAGTGGGAAAATAGCGTCAGAACACAGTTCTGGACCCACCATAATCCTGAGGAATTTTGCTACTGAATTCAAAGTAGGAATAAGTCACAATATAAGGATAACATTTTTCTTAACTATTTCTTTGGATTAAAGACTTGTTATTTTGTTTTTGTACTCTGAAACACCGATTCCATATTTTATTAGTTTCATTAGTATTATTATATACTGTGAACTCTTGACTAAGAATGTTAACGGTACCAATAATTAAAGAATTGTTACCTGTAGTTAGTTCATATGTCTATTGGTCAAGGCAATGTGCTTCTAACCTAGCTGTAATATTGCTCATAATATACTAATGCACAATTTCTTGCCTCAAACCAAGCTCATTGCTCAAAAAACCCAGAACTTTCCCCAGCCTGTCCATCACAGCAATGAATCTTTTTTTGACAAGTTCCACATCTGTATCAAAGCCACTCAGTGAGACATTATTAAAGAAAACCACATCAGAATATCAGTAAATTATGGAGTGAAGAAAAAAAAAACCAACAGAAGAAAACCACCTCACTGTTCTCATTAAAAAAATACCTTCAGTAGTGAGATTGTGCAAGGAACTTTACAAATATGACACACTTGCTATCATCATCACCACTGGATAAACTAGGGTATGTTCACAGGACAGTTAAAGTTTTAACCTATATGGAAATACATGAATTGCAAAACTACATTTATTATTATTATTAATAAATACATTTATTCCAGCTAGATTATGTATTGATTAGTTTGCCCATGTCAGTACCCTGATAACACTGGAAGTAGTTCTGTCAGGTTTGATTGGTTGCATCTCAAGTAGGATACACTTCCAAATATTGCCACGTTGCTCTCAGGAGCTATGCCCTCTGTGCTTGTCTCGTGAAGTGATTATGCCTTCTGTCAGTCAGGCTCAGATACCTGGAAACAGGGAGGTACTGCTTAATGACTACAAGCTCCTGTCCCAAACTCCAGTCTCTCTGGCTCTGCGCAATGTGGCTGCATGCACTCGCAATCACTGTAGCTTATCTACACAGTTTTTAGTCTATTGTTTCAATGGCTTTGTGGTCCGTTCTGAGTTGAGATAAAGAGTTATTTTCATTGGTTTCCAAGCTACCTAAAGGCAATTTTCACAATGTCCGCACAAAGTAGAGGCCAAACTGCAGCAAGCTACAAAACAATTATTAGACTATCTCAGCAAAGTGGTCATACAAGACCACTTAAGACCAATGATCTTAAAAGAGTCTCAGTGGTTAAATTAAATTTCGTGTCAACTTTTTCCTTACTCTTATTTCTTCAGCAGCTTTTATAATCAGTTTTGATTTGCCTATCTTACATATTTTCACCTGTTTGCCATCCTTAGCAAGATATTTGAATGAACTGCATTTTGATGAACCATGCTGAAAATCCACTTGTCATCAGTTCTGCTCTTTTCCTCACTTATATAAGCAGCTAATATAAATTAAAAAAAAACTAGCCCAAGAATGAACTACTGCTTGAAATAATGTTACTCTGATGGTCTCTAAGGGATGAAGCTGAAACTAACATAGTGATTCCACAACATGGTCATCACTAGAGCTCAGGGATGCCTCTCTGTCTGATTCAAACAAATACACTTGGTTAGAACAAACTGTACTGGGTGGATTCATCAATAGTTTCATCAGTGAACTGATGAAAATAAAGAGCTTACTGTTGTCTGTTTGCTAAAGGACTTGGGTAAAGGCATCATTGTGAAAGCATGACAACTAATTTGGTAGGTCACCCTCATGACTTTGATTACAGCTCCTGTTCTCCAATGTTACCCTTTAATCCACAAGAACAAAGCATTTATGTTTAGTGACCTTAAAGGTATTTTTTTAAGTTTCTCTAAACTCTATTAATCAATTTATGTATACAACTGATACAAAATATGAAATGCAGATTGGCAGAAGGACACAAGAGTAGCAAATATGGTGAGAGATTCAGATAGCATAAAGAAAAAAATAAAACCAAAAACATTAACAGAATGGAACTCAGTAGGTCATGAAAGTATATCAAGATCTATGAAATGTTGCAAGGAATATGGGGGACTCATGAAGGCACAGTTTCCTGCCAGTGAGAGAAAATTTTGAGGACTAATTCCTGTGACTGTTCACAAAGTATGCACTGATTTTTTCACTACATATGTATGAGCTACTGTTGATCAAAGTAGAAGTTTTGTTCAACATACTTTAGAGAAGAGGAGAGGGATGTTAATTCAGAAACTGAGCATCCTTCTAGTAGAGCATGCCTGATAATTAAACTATATTTTGGATTATTAGTTTAGGGTTAATGACTCAGACAAATGCAATATGCATCTTTAAAAGGGCCTAATTTATATATATTAACATTAAGTATAAATCACGTAGTCATAATTTTGTTTTAATGGTATGATTTGTTCCTCTGAGTTCCATTAAAATAAATGTATTAGTGGACCTGGGCATAGATTGTAGGTCCTCAGGAATATTGCATCTGTCTGGTATGGTGTGTTGTTTCAAACCACTTGCAATCTTAATGTTACTGGAGGGCTAAAGCCGGTATCTCATACCACCATAGCAGGCTACAGAGTACTTCTTCACCACCGTTCTTGCCCAAGTGTTGCTTCCCCCTTTTTGAGGATCCTTCAAAAGGAAGAAGTGAAAAGGACTTATTGAATTTCCACTGCAGCATAGACTTCTTCACAGATTCCAGGTAGATTGATTGACTGGCAATGATCCCTGGAGTGGTAGCTGACTAGTTAGGTATCAGACTGTCAAACAAATTAGCCACTAGCTAGAAATACAGACATCCAGCATATAAAATTCAAATTAAGTTAACTTCTGTTGTAGGTGGTGGTGGTGAGTTTTGGTCTATAGCTAAGTAGGGTAAGAAATTGTTCACGTGCCTAGTTCAGTCCTGAAAGTCAGAAGGGACTTAACAAGGACCTACAGATATCACAGGAGTGAATTTTCACAGAAAGGGTCATTGGGCACTGGAATAGTCTGCCCAGGGAGGTGGTTGAGTCACCATCCCTGGAGGTGTTTAAGGTGAGGGTGGATGAGGTACTTAGGGGCATGATTTAGGGATTGGTGGGAATGGTTGGACTCAACGATCCAGTTGGTCTCTTCCATCCTGGTGATTCTGTAATTCTGCAATTCTGTGATTCTGTGAATGTACATACTTGTATTCTGGGCTGGTTCCATTTGTCAAGCACATACTAATGTTAATTTGTTAGAAGTTCTGCCAATTAAAGACTGTCAAAGGAATCACCTATTTGAAACACCCAGAAACATTTATTAATCTTGACTAAGAGGGGACAGATTTCTCTGCTTTTAAAAATGAACAAACCTTTTCCCACTGTTGCACTGTTGACAAGTTTATTTCTTTTAGTAAAAAAAAAAAAAAAAAGAGCATCGCTTTACGTACCATCAACAGCAATCAGCATGCCTTATTTGACATTTCCAATGTCTGTTTTCATTTTGCCAATACTGAAAACTCTGGCCTCCTGTTCTCTCTAGAGAGAGCGGTGCATTTCGGGTGCAGGTGCCTCAGTGCTGGCTGCCCTGCCCAGGTGCAGCCGGGTCCCAGCAAGTTCAGTGGCCCCAGTGCAGGGCACAGCTGAGCCCTAAAAAGTTGTATGGGGGCAAAGATGTTATAAGTCTTTCTTTTTTTTTTTTTTCCCCACCATCTGACTATTTTATTTGATATAAATCAAATTATTTTTCCCTATGTTGAGTTTGTTTGGCCTGTGACTGTAACTGGTCAGTATACTTGTCTTTATAGTGACCCACAAGCTTTTTCATCTTATTTCCTGTCTTATTGAGGAGAGGGAGAAGCTGAGTGTGTACTCAGCAGCCAGCCACAGTCAGTTCACTACAAGGAGTTATTTTATCCGGCCTGGTTGCATTATGTAATGTGCATGCCGATGGAAAACTTCCTGCCTCTAAAGTTTCTGTGTTCGTGTACTGGAAAAATTGGTCAGTACATTTTTCTACAGGAGCTCCCTTCTTTTCCCTCCTTCCCTTCCTCTCACATCAGCACTGTCTAAACTGTGGTAGAGCAGACACAGCTGAAAGCCTCCAAATGTATATTTGATATTACGCTATTATCATGGATGAAGGTACAGTTTCTCCAAGAAATGGAGACAGCTGTGGGAGGAGCTATACTTGCTTTTTGTGTGCTGAGAGTCAGGCTGGAACATATTTTTCTTCAATTACATGTACAGTCTTCCTGTCTGACTGGATACTTCATAGAGTCTTTTGCTTAGAGTTGTTTCAATCGGCTAGCCATGACCTTGAAAAGGTACAGTTGAGTTTGCCTTAGCCTAAGTAGACATAAATTTGAGGACCTTGAATATTTTACCTCTCTATAAGGACACCAGACATCTTTCAAACTGTACTTTAATGAGTTGAGAATTAGACTTGTGAATTGGTGTCACTTTAGCCAATCTAAAGGTGAACCAGTAAGCTAGGCCAACTCAAACTGAATTGACTTTAGCTTTTGTACTGCCTTTCCTGAGGGGCAAGTTCTGCGATCCAACAACTAACTTGCTACAGAGCTGAAAAGAACTTTACTCTGTAGGTATTTAAGTACTCTGTAAAGACAGGGTAATAAACCTTGCTGCTAGAATTAATTGAATGTGGGCATCTGGATAGGAACACATCTCTGAAGAAGGTTTCTGATTTTATCTGTCAGGAATTACCCAGCTCATCTCAGAGCAGAATAACAATTTCCTCTCGGCTGGTGAATAAATACCCTATAAAATGACTAATGGTCTATTTAATTGTCTTTATGAAAAGAGCATGGTTGTGACTAATGTGCAAAACAAACCAACTTTGGAAACCTCTTGTAGTAGTTGCTATCCTTAAAGTAATGAAGCATGATGATGAGGTCTATACTTGATCCTAACTATGCTCTGTCATTCATGTCAAAATTTTTTCTCAAGAAATTAAATGTTCTCACAAGAACATACGGAACATGAACTAGCTTGATTCTTTCAATCAAAATCACTATTTTTGCCCTGAATCATTATTTGTTCTAGTCTTAAATACTCTCATTTCCCAATGTGTCAGAAGAGAGAGAAATGTAGTTGCAGAATAACATATTTAATTCCAACATTATAAACCCTAAGGTAAATAATAATTCTTTGTTTGTGTCTCAGTGGTGCATAAAATTGCAAATGTTTGAACTAAAGTTTTCTTTGCTTGTACATGTATTTGTTAAAATCAGCCTTGGCTAAAGGAGAAATATGTAACATAGCTGTCAGTTCAAATCCAGCTTATTGACTGGAGACTGTTTAATTCACAACAGTAAGCACATTGCTGGTAGTGTATGTAAGAGTGCAGAATCAGGCTAAAGGGCAAAAAAACCTGAAAGTTATTGCTTCCCACTGTCTGTCTGGCATCCCACAAGTGTGTGAATTAAGAAGCACTTTTCAGGGATTACATTACTGAAATTAACACTAATTGATGCTTTTATTAGCAGCCTTTTTAGTAAGACTAAGTCCTTTTGAGTACTAATTTCATGAAACGTTAAAAGGTATTTTTAAATTCTATCCAAGGCAATTTGTAATTGAGTAAGATGTTAGCATTCAGTTGGCTACTTTCTATACCTGTCAATTCAGAAGCAAGACCTACAGTACAGGGAAGACAGATGATGCTGAAATCCATGCTCTGTGTGCTCTGTGAGTAAAAGTTCATGTGCAGGGTTTTACAGCTCTTAGGGAGCCTGAATTCTAATGAAACACTTGAAAGGGAAAGAAAAAAAAACCCTAGTATCAAAAAATATGATCAGTAAACATAAGTTATTACAATGTTGGAAAACATACAATGTCATCTACACACACACACACACACACACACACACACACACAAAACAATCATTTCCCAGAATTGAACTTTGTTCAAAACAACCAAACAAAACAACAAATAACAAAGACCATAAATCACAAATGTGCTTATGGTAGATTTTTATATGAAAAACATCAAGTGAAAACATAATTTTTAATTAAATATCTTAGTGAGCCATTTTTTGCACACATATTTAAATTATCTGAGCTGTTTTAAATTAGTTTTTCTCTAATAATCAGTAAATAGAAGAATAGACAGAAAATCCTTCTAATCAAAATGTTGTAGTCTCTTATCTGGTAAGGTATTCTAAATACACTTCCCAACACACTCTTCAAGTATCAAAGTACTTAAGTGATTTAGTGATTTGGTTCCTGTCCTTTCACCCTATGAAATATAGTTAAAGTTCACAGCTATGGCAGCTGACAGGACTATATCTGATATATACAATAATAAGAGGTTGATAGCCCTGGTGACATTAATCTGTCACTTTTCATAGATGTGAAGTTGACTGAAAATGATTTTTTAAAAAGCAGCAAATAGAAACGCTTTATTTTAACCAAAATAGAAACTTTTGCAGGTTCCTGTTAATGCAATCAACGTGCCATCAATGTCACTGCTAACTGCAGGATATTGATCACACCCCTCCCTGCCCCCCAATAATGTGCCATATGCTGTAGTAATACAGAATATTTTTTTCATCATCTGTGGGGTCTGAAGAAAAGACTAAATTATAGAAGAGAACAAATCATAACTTTCATCCAGCTCAATATAGGTAATATTATATCATTTCTTGCCTTCTGGTTTGGATTCTTTAAGCTTCTGACATTGGTTCCAGCAATTTGATTTCTTTTCTATTTATGTCTGCCTCTTCTATGATATATAGAAGCCTTCTTTCAAACAGCTGTTATACACTTTTCAATCTCTTTCCCTTCCACCTTTGCCTACTTGCAGCCATCAACCCCATCATATTTACAGGTTAAACCTTTAACCTTTCATGTGACATTTTTCCAGTACTGACAGCTTTGTGTAAATACTTAGAGAATATTTGTGTCCAGCCACAGAAATCACTGATCCAGTGCAACCATTACACAGAGGCAGTGGAGATAGTAAGTCTCATCTAGAAACCATGATCGCTGATCTCCCTTCAAACTAGGAGATGATCACTCTTCAGAGAGATTGTTTCAAGGAGATGAGGACAGGAGACATCCTAAGCCCCATAAACAGAGTTGAGGAGGAGACAGGGAAGAATTTAGAGAGAGACTTTGCTCAATAAGAGAGTGTACAATTCTGGATTAATGGTCATAGGAAAGCATTTACAGTAGGGATATCTCATATCTGTCCTATATCCTTTTGCCAGATGTATTTCTTCATGGTTTCCAAATGCATTACAGTTGCACAGAAAGCTTGACCTATGTATTCATGGTAATTGATCAAACTGACTTTGAGAGTGTCCTTCAGGTGCTTCTGACAATGATTTGAAACAAGTGCCACTTCCTGGCTGTCTTGTGGTTTTTATGTCTCCTAGTGAACATCAATAATATGAATTTCATTTTAATTCTTCTGCAAAGGATCTTATTTATAGAGCAATTTCTCTTGTAGTGTCTTGTCTCAATGAAATGATTGCCAACTCAGGCAGCCGTTAAAGTTTACTGCTTAGGCCTTCCTTCAAGGTACAATATGGATATTACTTTCTAAAAGTAATTTAGAATACAAAGCACTAGGAACATATTAACTCCTTGCAAGCTACCCATCCCATACTAGAATGCTGCTTGTTTTTATGAGGTGATCTAACTTCATTCAATGGTTCAACAATTTTTAATTTTCCCTTCTTTTCAAACTTGTGCCTGATAATTAATTATAATCATTAGAATAGTGTCAAGTACTATTTAGCATTAATATTTATGTGACTTAAACGATGTTATGTTATGCACTATGTTGCTCTTTATATGGGCTTGGGCAATGACCAGCTATTTATTAACTGATTCTAATTGCAAAGTAAGAACTGAGTAAAGAAAGAAGAAAATCACAAATAAACTCAATTGTTGAAACTTTGGGAGCAAAGTAAGTAAATAATAATGCAGGAAGTAGGTTAAACTGCTTGATGTTTCAGCAAAAGAAAATGAAGGACTCTAGTAACACACAGTTTCTAGATTAATCTATTATAGAATTTCATGGTCAGTGAAATTTCTATTTCCAAACCTACAAGTCAGTGGTATGCTCACACACAAAGTTATGAGCCCTACAGATCTTCTATTCCAGTATTGGAATATTTTGCATTTGTCAAACTTTTTCTAGAACAGAGAAAATCTGATTTTTTAATAAAATCAAGTTTATTTATGCAGGCAGTAAGTAAATTGGGGAAATGTTTCTGATCCTTACATAGGATTATAGAATAATAGATTAGTTTGTGTTGGAAGGGACCTTAAAGAACATCTAGTTCCAACCCTCCTGCCATGGGCAGTGACACTTTCCACTGGATCAGCTTTTCAAAGCCCCATCCAACCTGGCCTCGAACATCTCTAAGGATGAGGCATCCACAATTTCTCTGGACAACCCACACCAGTGTCTCACCACTCTCATAGTAAAACAGTTTCTTCCTGATATCTAATTTAAATCTATTCTCTTTCAGCCTAAAACAGTTGCCTCCTACAATTACAATGATTACAAGTACGCTTTGAGGATTGGGAATAGGAAGAAAGCAAGGAAAGTAAATCTTGGAGCTTTTTTTGTCAAATATCATATGAAAGACAGAAGGGCATTTAAATGACATTACCTCATGGAGAAAACAGAATAACATTCTCAGGAAAAAATGGAGTATGTCAAATGCTTGGGGATAACATACAAATTTAAGATGTTTGCACGTAATCTCTTCATAGATGATACTAGAGAGCTGGTATTTGCTTTTCAACAGAAAAAAATGCATTCTATATAAGAACTTGAAACTTCTGCACACATCCTTCCTAGCATCTATTACAAAGCCTTTTCCTAAACAAATGCATGTTTCATTTTTTTTCTCATTTCTTTGTTTTTCCTTGAATCTTTATGCATGTTTTGCAAAATAGTGGGTAATGGATGCTGATCCTGATTTTTCAAGATTCCTGAATAGTAGCTTGTAATCAGCCTTGTGTCTGTTATAGACCTGCAGGTGAACTACTTTCCTTTTAAGTCCCCTATATGCTGTTGGTGTGGTATAAAGGAAGATATGTAAACAATTTATTGAAAAAATAACATTGTAGAGGGAAACTTCTGATCAACTGTATAAAATAATTTTCAAAAATGAAAGCCTCTTATGCCTGGTGGGTTTGTTTAAGTCAAATATGGTTCTAATAACACAATGTCAAATTCAGTGCCCAGACAAAGTCACAGAAATCTGTAGTATTCTGTTAATTTATTTCCTTTTTCTGTTGGATATGAAAGAAAAAAAAAAAAATCACCTTTTTTTCTTCCAGGAGAGAGGTAAAGGAATTTAGACAAATTGTATTCCCTAACCAGTATCACAGAATCACACGGAATCACAGAATGACCAGGTTGGAAGAGACCCACTGGATCATCAAGTCCAACCATTCCCACCAATCCCTCAATGATGCTCCTAAGCACCTCATCTACCCTAACCTTAAACACCTCCAGGGACGGTGACTCAACCACCTCCCTTGGCAGACCGTTCCAATGCCTAACCACCCTCTTCGTGAAGAACTTTTTCTTAATCTCAAGCCTAAATCTCCCCTGGCGGAGCTTGAGGCCATTCCCTCTCGTCCTGTCCCCTGTCACTTGGGAGAAGAGGCCAGCTCCCTCCTCTCCACAACCTCCCTTCAGGTAGTTGTAGAGAGTAATAAGGTCTCCCCTCAGCCTCCTCTTCTCCAGGCTGAACAACCCCAGCTCTCTCAGCCGCTCCTCATAAGGCCTGTTCTCCAGCCCCTTCACCAGCTTTGTTGCCCTTCTCTGGACTCGCTCCAGAGCCACAACATCCTTCTTGTGGTGAGGGGCCCAGAACTGAACACAGTACTCGAGGTGCGGTCTCACCAGTGCTGAGTACAGGGGGAGAATAACCTCCCTGGACCTGCTGGTCACGCCGTTCCTGATACAAGCCAAGATGCCATCAAAATGATGCACTGAGGAAGTCCCAAACACTTTCTATGATAAATTTCTTCATATAGAATAAGTCAATTGTCTTTTATTTGCTTATTGCTATTGTTCTGTGTGAACGCCAAGATTGTTTTTGGTTTTTTTTTCCTGTTGTCAAATATCTTCTTTTGCAGTGATGAGCTTCTAGGTCAACTTATTACTGCTCTACCATTTTGTAACTTTCTTCCCTCTGGCTGCCTGGAAAATGAGATTTAGGTTGTTTCTACTATGCATATAGAAAAGGGATTTACACATAATTTCTGGGTTTTTTAAGTACTACATAAAAGATTAGAATTGAATCTTTTAAGTTTGATTTAATATAATTTGCAGAGAAAAAAGCTAGCTAAAAAAGGCACTTATTATTGCAAGTATTCCAGATTCAATAGGGCAGGACCAAGAAATTATAATGGAGTTTTCCTCAGAACATGAAAACACTGCCACTATATGGTCCAAGTTCTTTTCTCTCACAAAGGATTAGATTTTGCCACGGTCATCTCGGAAAGAACGTTACTCTTCAATGAAGTTGTTGAAAGTGTCTACAATACAAAATACTGCTTTATATTGCTTAATATGAACTCCCAAACTAGAAAAAGACATTTGTTTTACCATACAGATTATAATGTTTAAACACCACTCATAGAGATATGCATGCAAAAAAACCCCACCTTTATGTGATTTGGGCACTTAATTTAGCATGATTTCAAACCAGGGAATGAATAGACCCATATCAATTATTTGGGGGAGGTGGGGGGATGTATTATGTGATTTCTATTTGGGTCACTTTCACATGACCTTGAACAGGCCTTATGACAGCAGATCTGAAACCAGCAGCACAGAATCTTTTCTCCCTCTTCTGTCACAATAATATGAGCTGTAGTTTCCTGCAAGGAATATAGTTGGAATTTTGATATTTGCTGTGTTCTTTGATGAGTTAAGGTTTTCATCAAAGGAAGACCTATAGTCACCAATAGATCATTGTGTTAAGCTGTCAGGTTATCCAGAAACATATATTTGCCTACATAAAATACTTTTCCTGATATCACCTGCTTAACTTGTGAACAGAATAAGGTAAGGTTCAATGATATGAGAGGCTTTTGTACTAGAAAAATATACTGATTAAAGAATACTGCATTAGTCAATGATTTAATTCATGGGAAAAAATAGAATGATAAAATTAAAAAGGTGTAATAACTATAATGGTGGAAAACAGAGATCAAAATCCATCTAGATTATTAAATTGTGATTCTTTCCTTTTAAGGGCATCACTTAGTTGAAAGGGAGTTGCAGGGATGGCTTCAGTGAGAAGATGACAGATGCTTCCTCCATGTCTATTATAGCCAGTACCAGCCAGCAACTTGCCATGGAAAACCAATATGATCTCTAACATCATTATCAGCAAATTCTCCAGACAGAGCAGCTTGGTGGGCACCTGCAGGCCATCAAAGGTCAACTCACCACAGATATATTTTCTATTATTTTCTAAAGGCAAATTAATTACCCCAGACTCAGAGATACAACTGAACATTTTGGCCTTTTTGAAATAATCAAGGTGAAAAGTAAGAGCTATAAAATTATTAAGTGAAAGTTTGGGGAGCATTACACTACTGATTCTAAGAACATTTAGATATGTAATTAATAATTAAAGTCAAATACACTTCATCTTCTGAATCAAATAATGTTGTACTGTGTATTTTAAGACAGCATTGCCTTTCAATTGAAGCCAATCATAGAAAGTGTGGTTTTTTTAATAAGTTGAAAAATTTCAGGAATTGTAAAATTACACATCTCAAAATGATTGTTTGGAAATGTACAAGTTTTTGCAGCTTAGTGGTGCTGGCTTTGCATTTTCCTTGCCTCACTTCTCTAACATATTTCTCAAGAGAAGTATTCTACACACCATGATTATAAAACAGATATCACTTTTACCTTCTACTGGAAACTTTATGCTTATTGAAAAAACATTGCATTTTCAGAGCAAAATCATATTTTTCTGATATGACATCTGAATTACAGTGACGTGGTCATTGCACCTAACAGTGAAATAACTTCAGGATGACCCATCCTAAAGCTTTCCCCTTGAAAAGGAAATGAAAACAGAAGGTATGTTTCACGGATTCTTCTCCTCCTTACCAATGTCATCCATTACGACCTCCACCTAAAAATGGCAATCTAAGTACATCAAATATTTTTTTTTTCCATATGGATGATAGCCTCTTAGATGTATACATACTTTTCCTTTAATCACTTCATTGTTTTGATCATTTTTTGACTAGGCTTTTGGTTCTGGACTGTTGATGAAAACTCTCATCAATAGATCTGTTTTCAAGGGATGGCATAATGAATTTGTTCTGCTGTCACTTCAGGACCATTTGTTAGTACCACAGAAATACAAAAAGGAGACTCCTTACATTCTTGCCAAATTCTCTATGTCTCTGTTTTAAATGGTTTTCCTCAGTTTCCATCTCCATCTTTTCCCTTTTCCCATCTGCCTTTTCCCTTTAATCATCTCTAATGGAGTCTCTGGAGGAGGCACTCTGGGTGGAAGTACAGGGAATTGTTTAGGCAGACATGTAAATATCAGTTTTCCTCAGCTAGAATAGGAGATGTGTGCTGAACAAGAATGTTTCTCTGGTTTCTCTTAATTGCTTTACTGTGGATTACTCATCTTCCTCCTCTCTTTGGAGATTTGTCCCACTAGTAATCATTTCTGATATGTGCTACCGATTACCATGGTGCCATCTGTGTCCTCTTTCTTCTCCTATCATCCAGGATTACTATTTCTTTGAGCTAATGACTGCTATAGTAAATATTTTGTTTGAAACATTTTCTTCCTTATATCACTGTCACTGGCCAGAAAAACATCAGTTTTAATCTCATTTGTCATAACAGTTGAACAAATATTGAATGGTGTTTCAATCATGTTCTGTGCCTCTCGTCTTCAAATTTCATTCCCATTCATCCCTCTGTTTTTGTCTTTACCTACCTATTATATCAGGTGGTATCTGTGAAAATTCTGGTGAACTGTATTGCCATTGACACCCTAAAGGCATAAGTTCAGTTCATCTCCACTGCAATAAATGCCTAAAACCAGATGCCTCCATATACCTTCCCAAAACTCATTGTCATGTTGCTGTTCTCAACTATTTGTGACTTGTCTGTTCTCCATAACTCTCTGAAAAGCCATACAGCAATATGGTATAGAGTCTTTCTGTGACATGAATCATTGTATTGGAAAGTTCACATAGTTTTTCCAAAATATAGCAGCATGTACTTTCTTTTCTCATTGAGTGAATGTTTTATTTAAGCTTACAAAAATCCTACATGTGTGAAACTATATAATGTACTGAACTTACATTATTTTTTGCATTACTGACTCCTGCTTTATAGACCAAAATAATATGCAGATGTTTCAAATATTCCCTGAAATATAAGTAATGAAAGGTACTGTCTGTATTTTAATTCAAAAGGAGAAAAAGTGTAATTTTTTTTATAAAACTACCTTGTAATATATATTCAATTGAAATCTTCCTTTATTGATGATTTTAAGTGAACACTTAAAATAAATGAACTCTGGTTTTTACTACGTTACATTCCTATGTTAAATTTTAGGGTTTTTTTCCCTTTTCTTTTGCTAAAACTGTTAGTCTGGAGCGATTAATAAGTGCTCCAATATGGAGTTAAGTAAATGAAAGCCACAATGTTGATCTGCCTTAATGTGTTTACACAATGAATACACAGACCCTTACATCTGTGAATACCATATCTTTAACTGGCTAGTCCAAATCCTATTTGGCAAATTATTATGTTAAAGATGATTAACTATTTATTATTTAAATTTAAATATGATTAATTATATATTAGCACACGTTTTAATATCAAGCCTAAAATACATTTCATACTACAGGGATTAAAGCATCTGGAACTTCAGGAGTGAAACTTTATATGACTTACCAACAGGCTTGATTTTGTCTTGGTAACAAAAGACAGTTGTTTCATAGGATCCTTGTAAAATAATTATCAGTGAACATCTTTTATTTCTATTTCCTATCTCTGCAACAGGTTAACTAAGACTTTTCATTAACTACGTCCTAAGATTATAACTCAGCAATATTTTCCCTTTTACATTCTAAGTGCTGTTCTGCACATACAACCCCATTCTCCTATGAGCATCAATTACAAAACAGCTTCATGATTACAGTTTCACCTCTTCAGGGCTTGCTGTGCAATACATGCATCTCATACTTGGTAACATAGAATGTTCTGTGCTTGGGGATGTCAAGTTCAGTCCTTTCATCTCCTTACTCTTCAACCAGTATACTTTCTTTGTTGTTTCTGTTATATAGGCATTAGTCTTTCTGTGTGCTACTCCTCAGCTGGTAACTCCAGGCTCCATTTCTCTGTTTATCTCTTAAGTCTTGTTATCTGCCCTGACCCAGTCAACTCTTACTCTTAACTATTTCCTCTGTATTAAATTTAAATCTAAGGGAACCTACAACATGTCAGTGAAAGAGGATGTTTTTTCTTTTTTTGGTGAGTTGTTTTATATATTTATTATAGTACCTAAACATACAGAAACATAAATTAGAAGTCCAAATTGTGCTTGAAACTTGACCTGCCTCCACAGAGAAAACTGATCATGAGTAAGAAGTGAGTACATAAGCACATTTCCCCTTCATACAGAGGCGAATTACTCTGGGACAAACACTGACTTGAATTGTAGGAAAAGTATATAATTCCCTAATAGGAACTATGAAGCTCCTTGAGGAATGTCACTTGGGTAACATTGTCAAAAAGGTTTAGAAGAGAAGTATTAGACGACTGACATGACAGTAAAGACATAAATTATTTTCATTTATTCATGGGTAGTTTATTTTCTTTGCAAGGGGCTGAAGACTCATGTTATTACTCGACTAAGACACTCCATCCACCAACTAAGCGTCCTGGAACTTAAAATGAATAAATAAAGCAGTTGGCGATATCAAAGGAAGATGCAAAGGAGAAAGATCACTTAGCCTTTAAAGGAAGGGAAACAACATACCTTTAGCTTGTGCATTAATTTGCATGGGTGATAGATTAAATTTAGATATCTCTTCTCATAGGTGTAGCAAGCAATGGCAATAACAATTATGATTACATCTACAGATTTTGAGCTTCCACAAAAAGGCTTTTGAGAAAGCTGAAAGGTAGTAATATTCTTTATAAATTCCAGTCTTAAGAATGAAATTCCAGTCTTAAAAATGGGAAGAGAATGAACATGAAAACTCTTGACACTGGAGAAAAATCTTTTCTTCTGATTACTGGCTGCAGCACTTCCAGTTTAAGGCTTTTCCTCTCAGGGTATTTACACAATAAATCTGGGTTATTTCAAATTGCAGCTCTGACAATATTTTAGTAAAAGGCATAGATTTGGATAAAAGAACTAAACACAAAATGTTGTATCACAAAAGTAATACGGCACTGGTATAGTGGGAAACTTATGCTGAAGTTCTACCTGGGCACAGAGTCATAAATGCCAGAGCTGTCAGATAAATTACCAGCAAAATCCAGCAAACAAACACCCCAATAAAATAACCTGACTGAAAAAAAACCCAGTACTTGCAGAACTTTATGTGAAAGTTATAGTAGCTGAACTGAAAATGCCAATAAGTAAGGTCAGAAGATTCCACTGTCACAAAGTTAGTATCTGAATAATCCTTTAATATTGCCATAATTAGAAAATTCATAGCATGGCTAGCTTTCAATATTTTCTGTCATGCCTCTTCCCTGTAGTTTCCTTTCACCTTTTGTTCTGGAAGTACAGAATTTACAGAACAAAATAAGCATAAGAGAAACACCTAGGTCATAAAACTTAGAAAAATTTCTAAAATGTTATAAAATTAGATATTTTCTAAATCATAAAAATGGAAATGACCCTTTTTGAATAACCTCTATGGTTCACTGATATGCTACAAATGGGAACATGAAGGCATTCATTTATTATGTCTTTTTTTTTTTCCTGAAGCAGTGAAATGAATATTTCTCTCTTAACATTGACTGTATTCAGTATTAATTAAAATGTTTTGCACAGTTACTCTTTGCAGTGACACTTAGAAAATTGGCCAAAAAGCACAGTGTCTAATAGGGAATAATGTCTTTTCAGCCATCAAGGTGAGACAAAAAAGATGTCAACTATAAATCATCATAATTAAATAAATTAACATAGAGAGATAATTCTGAGCTGAATAAAGCTCCTACTTCCTAACCAGGGAGTTTATTCTGAGCCTGAGGTGGGTTCAGTTTTCATGGATGCACTGAAAATAGTTTTACTGGTGTTAGAAACCCAGAATATGAATTTAAATTTAATCTTAGAATCTCTTTTTTTTTACAGTCAAAATATTGACATACAATAAAAGGATAACTTTCTCTGAAACTACTGCCCACAGTGCTACTGAAATTATATGTGAAGTAATACAATTTTCTACATGAATTTCAGATTCTCCCAGAAGCAGAACCAGTGTACTTGTGCTGTAACAGTAGCTGAACCAGAACAGAAATAGCAAACAACCCATTACTGTCATATAAGCAGCTTGTTTGCCTGTCTGCTCATTCTTATGGAAGTAGAGGTAACTTTGAATTCAGTTATAAACTTGACAGCATAGCAGGCTGTTGGATATGGGGCTTTTGACTGGACAGGAGTAGGACAGGTACATGTTCTGCACAAAATCAATTTTTTTTTTATTTTAATCTTTAAAAATTGAAGCTTTTTAAATACTCATAAAGGGAAAGAGTTTTAATACAAATATAATATGTGTGTATGAGCCTATGTGTACACATATACGTATACATAGTAAAGTGAGAAATGCAGGTTTTTTTTTTTTTTTTTTCCATTTGTAAGCATGTCTGGTGTTTGGGAACAAATAAAACTCTACATAGTAAAATATGAAATGTTTAAGTATCTATCTCCAGTTTCAAATCAGAATATGGAGACTATCACCAATCTTTTCCTTTACTTATTCCATAACAAAATCAAAACTGTAGGTATATACATTTGTACTTATTAATTTCAGCAAGATATTTGTGCATAGCAAGTCGAGTAATAGAAAGTAATAGAAAAAAATCAGTCTCAAGGACTTGTATACACTCACATCAAAAGACATTTGACTTGTGGCTGTATATTTTTACAGCATGTGTTTCTGTTCCCATGTAAAAAGGTGTAATATTTATTAGAGCATACAAGATTATAACAAACTGATTCTACTCCACTTTGCAACAAAACTTTCAAATGCTGCGATTCTTTGTGAGGGAGAATTAATTATGCTGAATTGTTTTTTTCCCAGAAGCCAGTGTATTTTGTAGTCTCTGGAAACCCAGACAGCTGAGAAACTGCAAGGCAAGGATGGAGGAAGACAACCAAGGCTTCAGATTTCCAGTGTAATCGACCCCTTGAGTAGCTTGCAGCTGAGCCAGCAAACCAGGACTTCAGACAGGCAGCCACACTGATGTCCAGTGCAACACAATCTGTCAGGGTCTGTTTTCCAGCAGAAGGCTGCTAGGGGATATATGACTCCACAGAAGGCTTTCATTTCCACAAATTATAAAATTGAGGAAAAGAACTGTTTCTTATGAAGTATTTCTTTCTTCTTAACTTCTAGTCTCTCTGGTGTCTTGACATATATATGTGTGTTCTCACACCTCCACATAATTTCTGCTAAACCCAGCAACTGAAGTTAAACTTTGAGATAATAATATGATTTTGTGCGTAACTATAAATATCATAGATTCTGTCTTTAATTGTACTCCATAAAAATCTACTGATATAACTCAGAGATTTAATAATTTGATTTCAAAATGCACAACAGGCCAGGATTTGACCTAGTATTGTTTAAATATGCCTGAAGACTCAAAGGAAATTAAGTCATTAAGGGATTCTTAGTAATATCAGTATTGCTTTAGGTCTTTAATATCTTTTTAGGTTTTTATTAATAATCATTGAAGCTAGAGAAAATTATTCCTGTAGTTTCAATTGTAATACAAAATCCAATCTTGATCTGAAAGCCTTCTGTCTGCTCTGCTTCCTTACATATTGAAAAAATGGCCTATTAAAACTTTCATAGAATGAAAGCAAAACTCTTCTGTTGTCTTCAAGAGACAGGTTGGGAAGAAGCCAGCTTTCTCATGGCAAGCACAGAGGAAAGAGTAGGAATGGCCTGTGCTGGATGCTATCTGTTCTGTAGGTGTGAGGGTGCTGTTCCAACCTCCCTGTACTAAATTTCTTGGATGAAGATTTGAGGTGTATGTCTTGGACTTCTGGAGAGAAGGTCACTGAACAACCCATATGAGAAAAATGGACTAACCAACTTTCTGTAGAACTGTTAGATCACTGTTTCACGTTTGCAACTGGTGCCATTGCCATAATGTTCAACAGAATTGCGAATAAGTAGCAAAGTCCACGTGGCCATGAATTAGAAAAGAGATCAGTTCCTGAAGTTATTTCCTGTGTAATTTGTTTACTATCCCCAAGTGCAGTAGATTATTTTTTATGCAGAATTTTCATAAAGCAAGTTACTTTGTTAAGATGTTTTACTGAGCTCTAGTGGCAAATGATTTCTGCTTGAAATGATTTTACCTAAGTTCTTGCTTTGAAAAGGCTATTGTATGAAAAGGCCAGTAAGCAGAACATCGATCTCAGAAGTATGTCAAAGGCAGATGTTTAAATTAATGTATAATTCATTTTACTGCATATCTAATTTCTTACAAATAATGAAAAATTTCTTCTCTATGTAGGCATTTATACAGACTATTAGAGCTAGTTCTAAATCGTTAACCCCTCCAAGCTGCAGTTATTCATGATGTATAACGCAGCTTCCTTCTACATTTCCTTTTCATGGTGGGTTCATAAATGTTCACTTTACTTTTTAAAAATTCAGTAAAGTAAAACAGAAGTCATTAAGACACATAAAACATGAGATCATGCATTTAAATATGCAGAGAAACTTGTCTCAGTATTACTACATCTTACAATGGTCTTTTTCAGAGTTGAATTATGAGCTGAACGGAATAAGGAAATTCTCAATTGCCTTTTGTAAGTCAATCATTGTCCTTTTGCATAAGCAAATCTTCAGGCAACCCAGTTATTCTCCTGTGTATGTAACTTCTTCTATTACAGAGAAAATAAAACTTGCATCTCACCTGAAAATTTGCTTTATTTTGTGTAATTGGCAACAGCTGTGAAGCATTACACAGTACACAACTGAAGATAAGACATACTGTATATATCTTGTGCATATGTATTTACATGTAGTTGGTAATTATCATATACCTAGCCATGTTAATCTAATTCTTGGGTATTTTGTAGAACCTCCTTCTTTTGATCTTCTTAAGAAAAGAGATCATTTAAGTAAGTCCTACATCCTCTCTAAAATGTCACTAGCATGCCATGTTGTTGCAAACCAATTTATTGATTTCACAGGCCTTGAATAAGCATCTCCTGCATGTTTCCTCATGAGAGGCGCATGCCTCCATTTTGAGAAATTCATAAGGGTGAAAGCTTTGTAGTCAGCTTGATTGCAGCCTTAAACATAACCCCAAAGACAAAACACATTTTAACACTCCAGCCAGGAAAACCTTGTCACTGATTTGCCTCAGATCTTTGTGATAAAGAGTACATTAAAGAATAATCCTCAAGATAAGATCCTCTCTGTTTTTATTGTTTATATCTGAACCAAGTTAGAAAAAAAAAGAATCCAACTTATTCAGAAATCCTACTGCAGTCCTGGGGAGTGTAAAATACAAAATCCTAGCATTCATCTCAGTGGAGCACTTGAAGTACAGCTCCACCTGTATGCCATGAGATTTGTGAGCCGTTGCTGTGTACAGGGAGACTGAGATGGCTGCATTAGATGTCATTATAGGTCAATGTAAATACCACTATAGGTTAATAAACTAGCATGTTATGACTGTAATGTATGAAAACAATGTTTCAGTTTTACCTATATAATGAATGATATGAAATATTTACAGAATTGGAGTGATTCAAGAAACTTGCCAGGGAAACTGTATATTTTATGTTGCTATTTTTAACATTTTGCACGCTATAATTTTTATGACATGTTTCTATAAAGGAGGAGGACGAGGAGCTTTTGTGCTGTGTGTAAGACACAGGTTTCAGAAATACAACTCTTTCACTAAAAGAGGGACCGAGAGAGGCCTGAGAAAGTAAACCAGAAAAAACTACTTTTGTTCAAAGCACATGAAGAAGAATATGATCTCATTATTACATCATGCCTCTAAACAATGAGAAGTCTTGTCTCAGTGTGAGCTCAGCCCTGGAGTCTTCTTTAGCACTTCAAACAGCTGCATCTATCTCCCTCTTTTTCTCCAATTAAAGGCAAATTATAGTTACATCCTGCTTCTTTTTAATGAGTTGGGATTTAAAGTTCTTTAGGACACTGACTGAAACACAAATTTTAGGAATTCCTTGTTTCCTTTCTCAGTGATTCTATTGATATATAAGACCTAATTTTCACTCTCATTTTTTATGTTTTCGTATGTTTTCTCCAGATCATTTTTTTCCTCTACCTCTCTTTAACCTGCGTTTGTTGAAATTTAAGAGCGAAGATTTATAGCGTCTTGAAATCTCTTCATATTGAATAGATTTTTCAAAATGCGTAACAGGCCTCATGAGCCAGAACCTGTCCCACCCTACCAGACAGGAGCACGGCAGCCAGGGAGCACCAAGGCAGCTCCTGCCTCAGGCATCAGGCACCTTCCTGGATCAAGGCCAGTTATGGACATTGGCCTGTGGGTGGGTATCAGACATAGCCTAGTGTTAACACCATGTCACAGAAACACAACCCAATGGCTCAGTGAAGGGAGAAGACATGCTTCACCCTTCATTGGGATGAGAAGCAGTTAGTAAAGTAGGTGAAAGAACAAGTAGTCCGGTTAATTTTAAGACAGAGGTGGCTGTAGGATCATCCTTTTTTGCTTAACAGCAATCTGCAAGTTAGGCTGAGCTACAAATAACCCGAAATGGCACACTTAGTTTGCAGTTCCTAACTACGGGTTGAGGGGAATTAGAGCTGCATGCTCCCACTGCCCACATTCAGCAGCAGCCTTCATGAAATGCAACGTTAACTCACTCTTTTAGCAGGTAAGTCATTTGTGAGTAGGGAGCAAGCTACTTGCCTTCTCTAGTAGTGGCCTGTTAATTGCTCATTTAACCATAGAACAAGGTCTTAGCCTACTATGAAAGGGCATGGGTGTGCTTTCATTGCTTGACAAATATCATATTCTGAATTGCAGGAGTTGTATAGCCCAGTTTGTACCCAGTGAGACTCTTAAGGAAACTGAAAAGTAATATAAGAATCCCTATAAAAGAACGCAGCACCTTCATAAACCTTTCAGGATAGAAGAATATCATAATAAGGACTCTTGCTCCCCTGTGCACTCTCTTAAGTGTTCAAAAGGTGAGAGAGTGTGGCCACTAAGACTTTTGTCTCTCTCTGTGATTCTGGCTCTTCACCTGACTTTTGTGGTTAAGGGTTTTTTTTAAGGGTAAGGCAGAGTAACACAATCTCTTTACAGTATACTACATTACTCACTGAAATAGAACTGTAGATCTAAAACATTATTTTTATTTATTTTCCCTGATAGTATATATGACATCTTGGAAATTTATATCAAGAATGGATGGACTGAAAGAAAAAAAGGTAGATAATAGATATGTTTTACTGCAGCATAGTAAGAATACTCATGAAAACCATGTGGAAATTGGAATTTAAGCTTGAAAATAGGGATATACACAAAATCAATGGCATTGTATGATCTATTATTCAAGCAAGCCTTTTCAACAACAATTAAGATTACTAAAGCCACCAAGTCCAAATAATGCCTGAGCAAACTTGAAATCTATCAGTAGAATTAAACCACAATGGGAATTGTATCTCAAGGTAAATAAAATGTACAGCTTAAATAAGCGTTAATTGGCTAATTAAATAGTTTGAAAAACATTTCAAAGGCTAAAGCTACATTATTTAATTTTACCTACTGAATCTCAGTTCTCCCTGCAGTATCAAAAAATGTCATATTGTAATTAAATTCCTTCCCTGAACTAATAGAAATCCTTAAAATTTATGATGACAAAAACAGTTAGCTAATTAGAACTAGCAAATCTCATTCAAAAAATTTATAAACTAAAAATTCCCCTGGTTAATGTTAGTGATGGCATCTTTCTTCTAATAGTTAAAATAAAATGTCCCACTCAAAATAAATACATACAATTCAGTCTCAGCTTTCGTGAGTAGCACATTACAGTAATTGACTCCACACAGATGATTTCTGCATTACAATCCTAGCTGTGAATGGATGCAGAGAGACATATGAATGGTTATCTTTCAAATGCTCAGGGAACGGCTAACAAAATAGACATGAATTTTGTATGTGGAAAAGGATGTGAGGCTCCTTGTGCCTCAGGAACAATAACAAAACTAAAAAATAAAAGATCATCAGAAGTGGGTCTGAGTCACTGATAAATCAATTGTTCTGCAGTTAAGAAGTTATTTCTGTCACTTTCTGCCTTCCTCAATTTAAAATGAGACTATTTTCTTTTCTCTGTGTAGAGGGAGAGATCTTCACAAAACAGAGATTGTACAAACATGAACCCATAATATTATACTGAATCTCGACCTGAAATCTTCAAAAGCAGATCATGCATGTGCTGCTTTATATTAGGCACAAGCCAAGACAAGGCACACAACTTGGAGACAATCTTTTTTAGCTCAGTTCAATTAGGGGGCAACCCAGAGCCCATTGAAATGAAAACTTTCAGTGGGTAGGAGTGATAATATTACTATTTGTCAAAATCAAGTTGTATGTGATCTAGTTCTTTCTCCTGACTGCATCAATTCCTCTGGACACAAAAGAGCCAAGTTCAGTATCACCTTTTGCTGTTCACCTGTTCCAAGGTTAACCAGTACATCACCAGATCTGGCTCAGGACCTGTTTGCACTAAAAGCAAAATTGAATTGATACTACTATGAATGTGAAGACTGCAGATTGGGTTGTCCTGGAGACAGAAAGATGGAGAAGCAAAACGAGGTAGAAGTGAATCAGAGGGAATTTTGAAGAGACAAAGTGCTCTTAACCCAGAAGTAGCATCTACTTCTTCTGGCTGATTCCAAATTCTCCTCCTCCAACAAAAAAATTTCTGTATTATTCCTCATGCTTCATGATTTCTGCTTGTGTGATAAAAGTAACCTATGTTATATACAAGCCAGACAGTAGGACCATAGCCAACTTGTCACTTGGTTCTATCTAGTGTTTTGGACCCTAATGTGGAAATGATAACAATCCTCTTCTGTCCCTCTGTCTATTTCATCTGAGGTAGCAGTTTCTCTGCTAGAGCTGATCTGAAGACAGCTCTTCTTATGTTTGTAGACTCTGGAAGTCCACCTAAAACTTGTGTCTGTGTGCTTAAGTAAGTACAAACTATACATTGGTTGTTATCATATCTTGGTTGATTACCTTGAAAGCAGGAAGGGGTTTTGCCTCTTTGGTGGAGACTGAATGGTTTTGCTGAATTCATAGACACCATCTTTATTTTTGGTCTGTGTATAATTTAGAATTAATGAACATTTTAAATATATTTTTTATTGTATCTTAATTTGACTGGCACTTGTCCCTCAGTTTAGTCCTATATTATTTCAGCATACTTCAC